>VKOC01000005.1:34203290-34362088 GCA_009364415.1 Spea multiplicata
TTTACTTTTTTTAAAAATATAAATAGTTTTAGATGAAATTCTAAAGTTGAATATAGAACACAGGCAAATGATAATGCCCTTTAAATTCAAATAGCAAAACAGCTCTTTATTCTAATAAAAAAAATACCTAATCTGTAATGATTAGCATAATAATGTTCGATGATGCCACAATTAACCATTACTTATGAGCATTAGCCATCGGTTAAGTTTTGCCAAATTTAAAGAAGCAGGACATTGTAAAATAACTCTTACCAATGTAAGCATCATATACTTATGGACGAAACTGGAGTGCCATGGTTTATAAAATTGTTTTTTACCTGAGCATCCGATTGGCTGTAAGTAGCCACATGCCCAGATTTTCTAATCAAACAAGTGAAAAGTATCGAAACATAGAATTTGACTGCAGATAAGCCCATCTAGGCTGCCCAATTTTCCTGACGTTAATCAGTCCTTGGTCTTGTCGTAGATTCAGGGTACCTTTATGCCTATCCCAGGCATGTTTAAATTCCCTTACAGTATTCTCAATTCTCCGTTTATTAAAAGATTTGAAAGTACAAATAGGTCAGTATCTGCATACAATTGTACATTGGTCAATATACACGTATGAACGCAAACCGCATCAGGCTGACATTAAAAGAAGAAATACACAGGTATATCACATACATATGCAAAGCCACATCAAATCCAGACCTCGGTACATGGCAGAAAAAAAAAATAAAACATTAGTCGAAGACCTGAGTACAGAAGAGGAGAATGATTCTTAACGAACTACAATAATAAGACCGGGATATATATCCCAACCAGTGGAGAATCACGCACAAAGAGCACGAAAAATATACCAGCAGATGTACTCAAAAGAGGTGAACCCGGGAGGTATGAAGGTAGAATAAAAAGAAAAAGGAAAATAATGATAGCATAAGTAATAACACAAAGAAACAACAGACATTTCATACCATATTGCATGTAGAGAGCCTTCCAAACGGGGTAAAGTGCTAAGAGCAGGAGAACACGAGTTCAGAGTTACAAACCCAGTAAGGACTAAGCTGTGGAGCCGACCCCTAGTATAGTGACAAAAGCCGAGGAGGACAAAAAGGAGTGCCACGGCAACCACTTCAGCTCATGCTTACAGGCCGACCCTCGCGAAGAATGCACCAGCTCCTCCATTTGGTAAATGAAATTCACACTACTTAACCATGCCGAAAGCGGAAATTCCCTTACAGTATTGACATCATACATCATACATAAGATCATTTCACCGAGATTTAATCACCATTCACGATTGGGCTTTATTAATTTGTAGGTGCGGTATGTGGTCTGGACCCAGCTATATGACTATGGCTAGTATAGTATTGTGACACCCGGTTCGCCAGCTAGACGGTCTTTATCCAGCCTGCGTGACAAGTGGCACAAACTCTCTCAAATGATGGTTAACATGCGTGACTTGCTATGTATGTATCTCTTTTTCACAATTTGTCACTTTAACTCTTCGATGACCAGCACTAAACTTTTTAAGTCTGCAGGGAAGTCTGAACATATACATTATAAAGGACTATTTAATTTTTCATCTTAAACTTTTTCATTCCCCCACTGCAAAAAAAAGTACATTATTTACAAGAAAATTACCAGAAAGTATAAATGAGATACATTTTTTGCTTGTATCAGCGGTTTGGTAGTAGATCTCGGCTGACTTTCTAAAAATAAAAATAACCATTTCAGCTCTATTATATTTGCTTTCCTTCTGTTGTGTCTTCCAGTTACATATCGCATGGTTCAAGAAGCAAACGCTTGAGTGCTAGACTGCACATTGCCAAGTGCATATTTCGGCAGCAGTAAAGGAACGTTTGTGGCTTTAGAATCATACCAAAGTAGCAAAGGATTATTAGTTTAATAAATTATCATGCCTGATAGCAAAATAAACAAAAACACTCTATCCTATTACTTCAACGTCATCCCAGGGACATTATCATTATTATTAATTGATTTATATAGCGCCATCATATTCCACAGCGCTGAACAATGCACATAATAAAATCATCGGTAATATGATCTGTATCAGTAACCGGAAATTAACGTACGCCGCGTTGATTCATTTTTGGCATATGGATTTTAAATTATACCATCTCCCTCTTTCTCCATTCTTTATGTTTCTCTACGCCTCATCACCCCCAGAGTGTAAGCTTATGAGCCGGGTCCTCTTTACCTAATATATCGGTTTGTCTTAGTCTGTCAGTTCTAGTTTTGTCATACCCTTTCAATGTATGCACTGTAAGAAGCGCTGTGTACATTGTTGGTGCTATATAAATAACATATAATAATAATAATAATCAAATTAAGTGGTTTTGCAAAGATGAAATGAACCTGAGTGATTTTAAAATATATTGTACCAACATCAAAATGTAATGCCGCAATAACATACAAAGGATTTTTAGAATAACTTAAAAGCACACTGAAAAAAATGGCATATATATATATATATAAATGACTTGTTTTCATGGAGAACAAATCAATACAAAGCCCACCCATCAAAGTTCATTTTATAGAAGAGCATATTTCCCTTATTTCCAAAAAAATTTCCAGATATCAAGTTTGCTGGCAAACTGTAATGATAAAATTTCCACTTCGGCATCCCCCCGCCCCACATTAAATATCTATATGTATTCAAAATAAAGGTCACAAGATACTTGAATAGAATACACCTTTTAGGAAACCAAAATGCTAACCGTTAACTATCCATTTCACAATGTAACCAAAATAAACTTTGTTCATGTGTATTAACATATTTTACACGTAGCCAACGGCTAGCATGATCTGTGCATTAAATATCAGCTTTAATACAGGACAGGTCAGGTCCGGGATCAAGCGGACCAATCGGAAGCTTCAATTCAGTATTCATGTTATTGGCTAATGCAGAAAGAATAGCACAAGATCTTTTTAACCATTTGAAGCCCAGAGGGGTGATCCATACCTTACAGGTAATCCAATACACACCCAATGGCCCCCGGATGATTAAAAGGGCCTCCTGTTATTATTATTATATTTCTAGTATATTTTTGTGCTGTTTCCTGGGGAAAACTCTATCACAATACACCTTTCTTCCCATATGCATTTCTAATAACAGTGAGGATGAAGTGTGAATTTCAAAAAACAAGAACATGGCTAGAACATGCAAACCGGGGACATGTCACATCTGTACATTTGTGATGAGCAGAGAAATTGCCTTCTTTGTCTTTTTTTTTTAATTATTATTAGTCATTCTTCCAGATCGATCTGAGAATCCAGAAGATAAGATGCAAGGAGGCCCGCCTCGCTTGCCAAATTTCTTTCTTTTTTTTTTTTTATTAAAGTGAACTTTGCACAAAAGAGTCAGTGTCAAACCAGTGAATTCCCCAAATTGTCTTTTTTTCCCCCCTGGTATGTCTGTATCCATTCTTTTCTGGATTTTTTCGCTCTTCTCTTTTTAACGTTCCACAGTACAAAAAAAAGGGTTCCCACCCCCATTGCTCATACATATTGGCATAAAAAATCCATAATTCATAGATTATTTAGCAAATATAATGAAAGTGTTTTTTCCTCTGAAGCGTGTCCTTTATTAAAGAGAGTTTGTGGCCAAAAAACAACCCCTCTTAGGTAGTGAGACCATTTGTTGGACCAACATTCCAGACCAGAGGAAGCAGGGTCTCAAAAGTCTAGACTGCGCAGTTCTCTTCAGCCAATGTCTTTTTTTTATATTAATTATTTTTTGGATTCCTCCTGGGTTTCAGGAAAATATCTGTGAGGGATTTGGTTTGAGTTGGAGACTGCAGACCATAAATAAAATGCTTGGGATAAAGTCTGTAGGGCTCTGCTTGCTGAGGGCCCCGGGGCTGCCAGTCACAGTCCCAGGGCGGCTGCGTGTTTTTTGGCTTTCAGTCTGAGGTCTGCAATGCTGGAGTTCTTGCTGGTGGTTTTGGCGGCAGCGGCCGCGGCCACGACAGACGCGGCCGTCGCCGTCTCCGCAGCCAGGGTCGCCAGAGGGAGGCCGAAGGGCGGGGCCGGGAACATCATGTAGGGGGCGTGTGCGGTCAGGTGAGGATGGAGGTGGTGGTGCGCATGTGCAACCGCGCTGTCCAGCTGCAACTGTGCCTGCACCTGGAAGGACAAGGAGGGCACGTTGCAATGACTATCCTAAAAAATAGTATTGCAGGCAAGCAAGTGCAATCAGGAGGAGAAAAACAAAACAACAAAGCATTAACACAACCGAAAACTAGGGGGGTTATGCACCCTACACATTTCAGGATTACTGATTTCTTTCAATGTTTTTATATTAATTTTTTTATTTTTTTTTTATTTATTTGTTTTTATTTATTTTTTTTAATAATGCAATTTGTTATGTGGAGTCCTGGGTGGACGATGTGATCAGGCCAACTCTTCTTGTTAGCTATCTGTGACTTTCAATTAAAAATCTTAATTTCCCATTTTAAGTAGTATTTCTGATTTTAGATCTATCCAGCACTCAAGGTTCCTCAGCTCATCCAAGTCTATAAATAATACTTCTACGATCTACCTACCGTTTCAGATGCCATGGAGGGAGGGTGTCTCATAATTGAGTTGATCACCAATTATTTGTCATCAGCTATATTTTTATATATTTAGAAGCCAGGTGTGATATATTAATAAAATATGGATTTATATTCCCCATATCCTGTAGTTAAAGTGTTACATATAGTGATATAGTAATTGAATACGTATAACAGTCTAAATAAAATATACACATATATATATATACCACATGACAAATAAATACCCCTTTCCTGTCTATGTATAATCTTGTTAGCCTAGAATCTTAAAAAAAATATAAAGCATTTTTTAACACTATCAGAGCCTGAGTGTTATCTATGGATATTTAATATTTGATACAATGTGCTATTTTGGAGACGCTTTTAGTTACCTTCCCTCCGTCATATTAAAATCAATTGGAGCAATGTTCGTGGAGACCTCCTAGATCCCTATTCTGCCCTGATTATGAAGGTAGGATACGCTGTCTGACCGCAGAGCCTCTGTGGCAAGGGATGAGGTGACGTCATACTCTCTAAATGAGCAGCATGATGTCATACTCTAAATGAGCAGCATGTACAGAGAGTATTCGCTGATTAATTATTAACCAGCGTTGCTTTGACTGCAGCCATTAAATAAACACAGTATTAACTTAGCAGACCTTCTCTCATATACCTCTCATGTAGGTCTGTTTGATAACAAGGGTTCTACTAGCTCTGGCGGGTATCACAATACAAAAGGGGATTTAACTCGTGAAGTGGACTACTTGCCTGCTGGAATGGCATCCTCAGGGCTCCCACGTTGACATAAGGTGCTACACGACATGCTTCAAACTGGCTCCCAGCTCCTATCAGGACCCCTGCAGGCATTACACACATTGAGATCAGTGAGGCAGGGGCAACTCGTGCTCTTACCCCGGCTGTGCTGTATAACTGACCTGGTGTCTGGGACATGGGCAGCGATCGAATAATAATAATAATAATAATGATAATAATAATAATGTAAACACCTGCTATGCCAAACCACAAGTGATTGCGAATAGGTTGCTTTGTGCGGGTAAATATCCACCCCTTTAAAAAGAATCAATATGATGTAACTTTCATTTCTCCGGCTTAATAATCATCAATTTATTTGTTCTGTTTCTCGAGATTCTCTAATAAAAAGTAGTACCTTTATGAAGCTGGTTTTCTTGCTTTCTGCATTTTGCTCTTCTGTTTTGAAACCAAACCTACATAAAGGAAAAATCCCCAGTAAAACTTAAAATATATAATGATGACATCAAAAACATAATAACTATTTTTTTTATATATTAATATTTAATATTTTTATTTAAAAAAATATTAAAAGCAACGCCTTTATATTTGGTGGCCAAATATTAATAATAAATAATGTATATATTATAATATATATATATATATACTATATATATACAGACTTGTTTATCTCTAATTAAACTAGTGACATTAACAGACAAATGCATTTAATTAGTAGGATTTTGGGATAATTACACGCCATAAAAGCATTACTACAAAGAAATTTCCACTTTGCCTGTTCCTCTGTGAATTAGACAATAACCCTGAAGCCGCATAATTGTCTCATTATTCTGCTAATGCCATGGGCTCCCTTGTCTACATCTCATACCGACAATGTTTTCACAAAAAATCATGACAATAAATGACAATTCATTCAAAATCGCAAAAAAACAAAAACCGTATTTCCTAATTTTTTATTGATATTTAAAATATATATTTTTAAGTGTCCCCTTGATGAAAAGGTCAAATGTACTTAAATATAGCTAGTGTGGTAATACGGTAATTAAAACATGCATTCGTTAGCAGTCAAATTATCGAATCTGTCATAATTATCTGCAAAATATGATAGCGCTAAATAATAATAATAATAATTGCATATAAATAAAATGCAGGTATTAATAATGCATGTCCACATATGCTGAAATTGTTTTATAAACAAGAATTGGGAATATTCTTGGCTTTCCGAAGCTATATTATTATTATTTATATAGCGCCATCCTATTACGCAGCACTGTACAATTGGTGGAAAGCTCCATCATATCACACATTCTTGCATTACTTTTGTTCAAACTCTCTACTCTCTTTTGGTCTCAAAGCTAAATTTATATAAATCCCTCAAGAATTCCAGACAAATTGTAGTGCAGATGGTGATTTTAGAATGACAAAGATCCAGGTCTGGATCCCTGTTTCAGGGATACTTTGTAACAGATGCTGAGATGTGTTCTATTATTATGACAAATGAAAATAACACATTTTCTTACTAATTTTATAGAATAATGTTCATCCATCTGCACCCACACACCACACTATTTTTAATGTAATTCTGAATTTGACAAAATAGTCAATCATAACACAGAGCAGTCATTTATTTTAAAACACGTGATCTAAAAAAAATATTGTTTAAAAATATATATTTATATAATGTGTTAATAATATATACATGAAATCGATTCATAAATATTTTTTTTCAGTTGGATTTCATATCAATTATTAATTTGACAAAATGTGAATTCCAACCCGACTTTGGTTCAGTGTGTGCTTTAAAAATAAAAAATCCCCCTTTTCTATCTTGTGGAATGAACACAATCATAGATTCATATCTACCTCATATAAATACAGGGGCTTCCTGAAAATACTACAGTGTATATATATAATATATATAATATATAATATATTATCTATATAATATATATATATATATATATAGATATATATATATATAATATATATATATATAGATATGTATGAAATTATACAAATAATGAAATATTAGCGTCTCCAGAATTATCCGATCCGATTTAGCTAGAAAAGTTCCGTTTATCATGGCTCTCAGCGATATATTTAGTGATTGAGACGCAGGGGGAACAGAAACCCCACCGCTGGCATGTGGTGGACCCCTAATATTTTTATTATTATCATTAGTAGTAGTAGTAGTAATAACAACAGTAATAATAAATGACATTAAACTACAATTAAATTAGTAATAATAATACTAATCACAATAATAATAATACTAATAATACTACTACTACTAAGAAGAAGAAATTACATTTCATGAAAAATAAATGAGTAAAGATAATACTAGTGATAATATTAAGTATTGCTAAGAATAGCGCCCTCATAGGCTGCCGCGCAGTACCTGGACTCTGGCCTCTGACAGCCCCAGCCTCTGGCTGAGCTCTTCCCGCATGAAGGCATCAGGGTAGTGGGTCTCATCGAACAGCCTCTCCAGCTCGTTCAGCTGCTCCAGGGTGAAGTTAGTCCGGCTCCTTCTCTGCTTGATTTTGGTCTGTCCCTCATCATCCAGAACTTTCATGTCTTCCTTCCGCTCCTTCATTTCAGGAGACACTGATCAGAAAGCAGAGGAGAGTCATTCATCACCTATACAGAGAGCACCCACCCGTATGTAAATGTATGCATTTCTATACTGTCTCACATCTATAGATTTCTATACTGTCTCACATGCATAGATGAATTTGCTGTCACACATCTATAGAGTTCTATACTGTCTATTCTATCTATCTATCTATCTATCTATCTATCTATCTATCTATATATCTATCTATCTATCTCTGTCTATAATTATATATCTATCTATTTATATCTATTTATATGTCTATATCTTTTGTAATTATATTTAAATTCTTGTTACTAATTATTACTTTTCTCTCTGTATTCACAGAACACAAACATCAATTAAAAATGTCAACCATTGTTGACTTGTTACAACCTCATCCTATACAGAACATAATCATAACACTAGCACTGTTAATACCCCAAACCGCTAGGACTACAAGGATCTGAATTCCAGCTCTGCAGCCGAATGCCTGGCAAGGGTTTCCTCTTGGGGTTTTAATGTGTCCAGCTAACCACCACTTAGACGCCCCTTCCCCAAGCAGAGGCAAAATCAATCCAATTTGCTCCTAACACGTGTTAACTCTTAACCATCACTAAACAGGCCTGGTACACATTGATTTGCCCTCTCTGTTTAACGAAAAATACAGACAACACAAAAAGAGTAGCATGGCACAGCAAGGGTTAAATGCACAATTCCTAACGAATGCATTTGTCAGTGTGTGTGTGTGTGTGTGTCACAATGTATCAGCGCTGCCTGCGGTGTAGGGTGGGAGCAAGTGCAGTGGCGTTGGAGCTGTGCTGTGAATAGGGCTGTGCCACGTGCCGTGTTCCAGTGTGTGTCAGCACTGCCGGCTTGTACTGCCCTGCACCCGCGGCTGCGATTTGTTTAGGAAATGATTTCCGGGTGCTGTCCCCGGCACAGTTCCGATGTGCCAACGAATTATTATTTGAACAAAGCTCTGAAATAAACAGAGCCATTGATTGCATCCGCACGGTCTTCCCTCTGCAGACATTCAAATGGACTGACTGTGCCCTTCTTTGATTAGGCAAATCTAGCTGTGTGTTTCTATTATCAATAGTATGCCTATCATATATAATGACACAAATACCTTAGGAAAATGTATATGTAAACAGCCACGAGACTCATTTTATTAATATACCCATATGCAAGAGGAGCACGATATATATATATTATATATAGTATATATGTATTATTATCATATAAATGTATTGCTGTGTTGTGTTTGTGTATGTCTATATAGATGTTATAAGATGATATATAGATATATTATATTAAGATATAGATCTAATACCCATATTGTAGGCAAAGAACCCATCTATAAACAAAATATAGCTTAGTCGTCGTACTATATATATTTATATTATTTTAAATTATATTATTTTCTAAATATAGATTTTTTTTAAAAATGTTATGTAGTTGTATTTACCCACTCTAACCAATTATTACTTCTAAAATATGTCATCAGACTGCATGGGGTAGCAAAGTTCCAGACAGCGATCATGGAACAATTCCAGAGAAATGTATCTATAATGAAAACGTTATAGAAATATATATACGGTATATGACCTAAGATACAAATATAGATACAGTAGAGAGATAGATATAATTACATATATATATATTTTATAAATATAGTACTATAATAAACAGTGTGTAGTCGGTCCAGGGTGTTTGTGGACAGATGGTGGACACTTCTATAGGGTTATTTAGCTTCTGCTTGTAACATGATCTCCGATTTTACTTTGTCCTCAGGACAGTGATTGAGTATAAAGTTCAGATAATATACAGGCAAAGTTAACTGCTCTCTCCATGCATTGATCAGAATTAGTATATAACTATATATGGAATGCTATATGTTCTGTGTTACCTGTTATTTTGGTTCAATTGATAGAGTGTATAATATATATATTAAAATAATAACAATAGTGAGGCGTTCAGTATATATTCCTTACATGGTGTTTTAATTTCCGCATATCCTCAGTGTGATTTGTAAAATTAGAGTTATAATGTACAGTCTGGGCTATATATTGTGTGTGTAGGAACTTTTTGCTATGACGTACAGCTTGCATACTGTACTGTATTTATATAGCTAGGTGTAGCTGTAAATTATGGTGTACAGCCTGGAATCTATACTGTATATAAAGGAAGCTTATTAGCAACAAAGTAGAGTCTGGGCCCTTTACTGTAATTAAGGTTATTAGGAAAATACACAATGTGGTCTATATGTATTGTATATATATATATATATATATATATAATATATATATATATATATAAATGAAGGTTATTGGTAATAATGCATACAATTTCGCAATTTCGCGGCTATACTCTATTTGTAGGAACATTATTGGTAACAATGTACAATCTGGGCTCTATACTGTGTATATGGGAAGGTTATTAGTAATAATGCACAGCCTGGACTATATGCTTTATATATAAGAAGGCTAGAGTTATGATATATAGCCAGTGGTTAAGGCGGGTTATAGCTCAGCAGTGTCCATATAGAATAGTGTGGACTGGTAGTTACCCTCTGTGAGTTTGGGGCTCCCCGTGTCCCTGATCCTGTCGGCGGTCAGTTCGAGCTCCAGGGCCGGTGATCGGGTACCTCCTCCGCCACCTCCTCCGCCGCCACCCCCTCCTACACCCCGGACCACGGGTATCCCGTCCTCTCTGGCCCCTTCGCCGCAGCCCGGCTCCTTCCCGCGGGCCGGTCCGCTCTCCAGCACTTCCCGGTAAGTGATCATCTCCTTTTTTTCCTTTATCTTCTGATCAAACGATTTCGACACAAAAGCAGTGAGTTCTTCCATCGCCGCTTGTGCAGCCGCTAATAACCTGGCAGATCTTCCTTCCAGGGTCCCTGAAACCTTAATAATAAGACATCAATGGGCTGTGGGATGCAGGAAGCCCACTCAATCTCACTCCATAGACACCTCTGTGAATCGGCCCCGCTAAGACTTTCACATCACATAGGCTGGGGCTATTGAAGTCGCGGTATTTATACTTTGCAAAGCCTGCCCCTTGTTCTCAGCAAATTACCTCCCCTTGAAAGTACGGATGAATCCCCCCTTACTCCCTCGCAGCATCCTAGCAGCGGCAGCAGCGCAGGATCACTGGAAGCCCACGGGCTCCCAGATCATTTGTGGTCAGCGTGCCATTGGCCATTCATTTCCAGGATTGACAAGAATCCCTAATTAATTGACTTAAAGCCTTGGTGTGAGCCTTGTGTCCTGAGAGAGTCACACTCACGGGAGATGGGCAGGATCTGCGTGGGGAGTGGCCACAATCTATTCCACGAGAACAAGAGCCTTTCTCCGTACACTCATTAGAGGCAAATCCCTGGGTGACACCTTGGGCTCTTCTTCACCTGTCCTTTGCCACCTCAGGGTCAGTGTTGAGTATCGCTGTTGTTGATTTAAATTCAATCCTATTTACCCGTTTTAATAGCTCCGGATCTATAGATAATATATCATCAGCTTCTTTAACCCCTAAGGACTGTGTAAGAGATGAACAAATAAAGCAGTCTGTTAGGGGTTAAACTCAGCCAGCAGACCCCCAAAGGACTGAGTCAGGATCTGGTGTCATTCAGAATAATTCGTACACGTGCAATATTAATAGTGAATAATGAATGTAGCCCCACCAGCAATATACAAAAGGTTTGAATCATTCCATTAAAACGAAAATGTGTCACTGTATGCAATCGAATTCTATATAACTATATGTAGTAATAATAATAATAAATAGGTAGTATGTATATTTTATATTATTACACACACATATACATATCTATTTATATGGTAGTATGTATATTATATATCATTATTACATATCTATATACATAGATAGTATGTATATTATATATTATTACACACACACACACACACAAATATACATATCTATATATAGGTGGGATGTATATTATATATTATTATTACATATATATATATGCAGGATGTAAATTATTCTGCAGCACAGTTATATAGAATTCGATATATGTATGTGTATGTATTTAATAATATATGTAATAATATTTTGTGTGCCCCTTACATTATAACATGTGGCTGTTAAGATGCATATGATGATGGGTCTGATTTGGAATTAAGATTAAAAATGAAATGTAATCCAGAATGTCCATGCAGAGATTCATTGTCCCGGCGAGTGATTATAATTAGAATGACTCAATAAGATATGATTACTTCATTATTGATTATGTCAGAAGAAATGTTGCCGTTAATAAGCGCCTTTGATCTATCGGGATGACAGAAGACAATGATTTTGTCTTTTCATTTCAATTTGAGCTTTGATTTTGTTCTTAATATGTATGTTCCACCCGCTCCCATTGCCAGGATTTACCCGATGACAGGATTCAGTCTTTTTACACTTTTGTAAAAAATAGCCATTAATTATTAATTGTGTTTAACTCTAGGCTTATATATTGATTTTCTGCCTTTTAACCTTTTCAGATCACAAACCACCGAAGTGTATTTATGCCAGTTATTCGGGATTGGACTTCATGTTCTGTGTAATGATTGGAACCTATTAATTAAATGCTTACCCACCTCAGTAACAGGTTATTATTTTTACTATTATTATTATTATTATTATTATATTTGGTAAATAAGACTAAAAAATTACATGCGAATTTCGAGAGTATTATGATTGCATGATTATATACTCACTCTCTCGCTCTCTATATGTATTTTGAATATGTATATATATACATATATACCTGTATACTTTAGTTGATAATATTTCTTCATTACTCACAACTTTAAACTTATATGTAGATGACAGTTACACTAAGACTGAAAAATTATGCATATGCATACATTTTTAGGAATATAGACAAATATATAAAACAAAAATATAGTATATATAAATATATATATACATTTATCTTTTATATTTCACAATGCAGTTATTGTTCATAAGTTTTATTATCTCGCTCTCACTTTCATATATATATATATATATATATATAGTTATATTTTTAAGTGTGCGTTCAATATTTATAATATACACAACTCTAACTATATTCGGTAAAGCATTAACTTGTTTTATGCGCTGTACACACACGTATATATACATATATAACAAAAAACTATTCATAACATAAAACAGTATTATGTATATATTAAGCTACACAAATCATTAATTTCATTTTTTTCTTTTTTAAAGCTATAGGTTAGAGACAACATAAGAGGCACAATCAGTTTAACTTAATCTAATTTCCTTTTAATGGTTAAAATAGCATCTTGATACAAAGTGTGGACACTGAACACTTTCAATAAGTTACTCGACAGTGGCCGATCAGAGCCGAGCTTTCCCGAGTCCATCTGTGTCCTGTCCGTGGGTGGGAGAACTGAGTGGGAGTGGAATATCTTCGCACCTCTAACCCCTCTGTCGTCCGCAACAAAACCGAGCTGGTGTTATGCCCATTTAAAAAAAAAAAAAAAGCTATGTATTTAGCTCTAGTTAAGAAATATCTATATTTATGAAACATAAAAATAAAAAAAAATAAAATAATATAAATAATAATAGTATATAATAAATATATATATATATATATTATATATATATATATATTAGTGTGTGTGTGTGTGTGAAATGGCAATTATTAAACACTAAATGTAGCAGCATGTTATGAAAAGTAAATGTAACAATCATTTCTTTTATTTGTGATCCACAATTCACTTGACATCAGACTGCTCGGCAACCTGCTTCGCGATCATTGACTAACTGATCCAGTGCCCGTAACACAGCAGACGGGTCACCGCGAGGCTCATAAGTGCAGGGAAACCGTTAGCCCTATTCCTGTCTGATACATTATCTTAAGTTTACTTAGGGCGTTATACCTATGATATATTAATTGAAACAAAGAAATAAATAAAATGAATGTGACATATTGTAGTGAATGCCACACGGGAATTCACTGTGAAACAAGGATACTATTTTTGTGATCAGGATAACATTGACCCACTTTTATATATATATATATTTATATCTATCTATCTATCTATATATATATATATATATGTATATAATTCACATTGCCCTTTCAAGAAAATATTTCTCAATTTACCCGTTTAATAAACGCAGCATTTTTGTGAAGCCATCTGGCATGTGTTTATGCACATTAATATGTATATGTGTGTGTATGCACATTATATATATATATATAGTACATAGGTTAATGGGTATTCAACAATGGGGAAAATAAAGAATAATTTACATATTAAATTATTTATCCATATATAAAACTACAGGCTGCTACTGTACTTACAGACCATGTATACCTGACGCAAAATGCGTGATTTTTATTTTGTATTAAAATATTCAGTGTATATAGATATTCTGACACACATTATATATATATATATATATATACTATAATTTAAAAAATAATTTAAAGTTAAGTAAATGATTTTAGAATTCAGATTTCTCTGGGTGCATATCTGGATACAGCTTAAAATCACTTGCGTATAGAATGTGTGTGTAAATGCGTTAGCATACATCTAAGTGTATTATTATTATAATTATTGATACTATACATCATAGTTCTGGAGAGCAATACTAATAACGCAGGATGTGATCGGATTAAGTTCTAATGATCAGATGTGTCCATGTCAGTTCTGTTATCTACCTGTTGCACCATCCTGTGGTTAGTGTGTTGTACCATCTAGTGATCATATGAATATTTAATAATGTACCCTGGTTCGATATGTAGGCATGGATGATGGCGATATGAAGCGGTAACGGGGTGGCATATATGTGGATGACATACGATACGCGCTGCATTGATCGCCTGCCTGAGCGATTCCTCCTGCACACTAGTCACTGCGAGAGCTGCTATCATTATTCTGCAGTCGATTGCCTCTGCCTGCTACAGCCGCTTGGCTTCCATTGCTTCTGTCTGGCGCTTTTCCTTTGAGCGTGTGTCCTGCTGCCTCTGCTCCGGTACACGGTACTTCCGGTGAGTGAGGTGCAGCGATATCGTTGCCGTTTTCTCCGAGGTGCTAAGCTTGATTAGTTTTCAGCTGGGTTGTAGTACTTGCCAGTGAGTCCGAGCCTGTGATCGATGGTTTATGGGAAGCTAGGCCTGTGTTTGCTTGTTGGGAGCTTAATCTGACCCCCCCGGTGTAAGGGATAACCTGTGTCTAAGAGCTCGGGGTGATTACACCAACTCTCGGTCGGCTGAATTAATTAGTCCCTTAGAATTGTGGGGTGCTGCAATTTGAATTCAAAAGGCTACGTTTTTATTAAGCAATTTATTCAGTACCTTTCCTTTGGACCTTGTGCCAATATTCGTCATCTATAATACAGACACAAGGTGATGAGTGGAGTGTTTTCCAAGACCACGTATCCATTTCAAACAGAAGCTGTAAATAAAGTATTGACCTTCTTCCTGTCTACACATAGATACAAGTATATAATATATATATATATATATATATGGGACACTCCAGCCATCGTGTATTCCTTAATGCATATGAGAGCTGTATGGTATATTTACATTTTCACGTAGTCCCCCTTGCAAATGCCTGGAAGCATTCAGTAGAATTGCCCTTATGTATTTGCCTCTTTGCTGTCCCCTGGCTCCTAAACGTGCATGAGATGTGTTGGGCCAAACACGTTATGCATTCGCACGGTGTACTCGTCTTCAGTTAGCTCTGGGGTTTGTATGACGTGATGACCCAACCTTGTGCGCATGCACGGAAAGTGCTCCCCTTGATTTAAGTAGGTGCTGTTTTCTGCCACTGTGAAAACATGACAGCGGAGGGTATGTTCCTAAAGTTAGGTCTGTGAAGAGTGATTAAAGATTTTTAAAGGGAGTGATAAGCAACGACAGGATGTCATGGGTTGAGTAATACGGTTTCACATTTTTGTTTTCCACCAGATGTTAGAAAAGGCTGATCAGATGGCCCTTTTCTAACAAATGTATTTATGTGAGAAGAAAACCAGTGCAAAACTCTAAGGTGACATTGTGCGGCATATTTAAGGAACATTTCCAGGGAAAAGCACCTATATTACTGGAAATAGTGTTGCACCTTGTTTTGGGTGTAGATTGTCATTGTTGTTAATTTGTATCAGTGGATGGTATTTTTTGTTATGTTTTCATTATAAAGTTGTTAAGTTAATGTTAGATTTACAAAAATATATATATATTTTGTAGGAACAGAATGGGACGTCACTCCACAGACTCGGAAGAGGAATCCAGGACCCGCAAGAAGAAAAGACATCGCAAGCGATCTTCCTCCAGCGGTTCGTCAGACAGGAGGTCGTACACTCGTAAAAAGTCAGGAAGGAGATCTAGGTCTCGTTCCAAAGAGACATATTCGAGTTCACACTCCCATGACAAGAGGTAGGAGGTTCTACTATATATATTAAGTTATGCAAATTGAAATACAATTACAATATAGCTTTCAACGCTATTAGGCCTTACGAGAGAACTGCACAAGTCAATGAAAATATAACTCGCAATTATGTAATCAATCTATGGAATAAAAGGACTGCTGTACCCATTACTCAAACCACTGAATTTGAAACAGTTGCTTACTACCCCATCACTCTGTAACAGTATATACTATGCTACAAAATGCCAATATTGTTACAATAACATTTCTTAAGAGGACACAATTTCTTTCTCTCCCTTTTCTTTTGGCTCTCACTACAGTATTATCATATTTAGCAACATTATATCAAAAGTGGTATCTCGCATCCTAAACATAAATCCTGATTCTGTCCTCACAGTTTGCATTATTTAGAAGTAAATATATTGCACTGGTGAAAAATGTTAAAAATCATAATCATTTGGTCATAATGTTTAAACAAAATGTTGAATGCTTATGGCCCATCCAAAAGAAGTATTTGTTTTGCTGATGTTATTATGGAGGCTAGAGAATACTGCTGGACTGGGACCATCTAATTCAAGCCGTATTACTTGCACTGTGTCATTAGTGATAGTACTGGGGATAAAATCCAGTGGATCCATCCATCGATCCTTCATACAAAAGTTAATCATTAGTGTTCTTTTGTTTCTGTTAACCTTGTGGAAGATACTTCAAGCTACTTCTTGGCTAATGCAGGGCATTGGTTAAGAATGCCCCATATTCTGGAAGCAGCTCTCAAAGGCGGCTTAATATTAGTTAGGAGATAACATGTGACTATGGAGTTGTGGCAACATAGGTGGGCTTTGTGGTGACATGACACATGGTATAAGGTTTGGTCTCTGCTTTGCTAAGCTTTTGTTAGAAAGAGAACATATTTCTTCATTATTATATGGAGTTTGCAGTGAACATTCAAAGTATCAAGTATACCTTCTTGTAAAACAAACATTAAGCATCAAGTATGAACAACGTTGTTTTATTGGATAAAAACCCACAGTGGTCTTAAAAGTCCTGGGTTCCATGTGGAATTTGCTTTGCGTTAAAGATAAATGCGGAACATACAGCGTTGAATTATGTTGCTCTAGATCAAGTTTCTGTTAGTACAGCTATAAACCACAACTCTTTTTATTGCATTTTGTTGAGTTTTTAACATTTCGCAGCTATATCAAGACTCGTAAGTTGTAAAATCACTTTTCCAACGTTTTTAAATATTTATTTTGATTTGGAAACAGTCTATAAATCCTTCCTTCTTTTCCGTTAAGTTCCTTTGAAGGAAATGCAAATGAAAAGTAGATTAGCTGTGAAGCATAGAGATATTAGACAAATATCGTACGGAATTGAAGCATTGATCTGTATATTACGTCAAACGTTTTAGACGCAGACACCGCTCTAGCAGTGACTCCTCTTACGGCTCAAGGAGGAAGCGCAGTCGCAGCAGAGAAAGAGAGAAAGCCAGGTCGCGAAAGCTCCACAGGTCAAGAACATCAAGGTATACTCTTTGCACGGTTTGTTGTTTTATTGTATAATCTAATAACATGGATATTAACTTCTGTATTTGTGAAGTGTCAAATTGTGAAATTAATTGCTAACTTATTTAAGTCCTTATTTTGGCCAAATAAATTGTCATAGTCATATTTTTCCAGACCAAGCTTGCTACCCACCGAAAAAAAACTGGTGCAAGGTGACAAGAATTGGCCCAAATCACTCCAAACTTGTGTGCTAAGCTGGACGTGTACTTACCCTAAAATACTTAAATCTGTCAGTGCAGCAAAATGCAGCTTTGCCAATTATTTATGTCTGGGGATCAAATACTTATGCCAGCAGCATACTTCTGTTTTTTTCTTACCAAAAACCATCGAAAAATATTCGTTTTTCATTCATTTCAAAAATCTTAAAGGCTTTCAGTGTGCCATTAGTAATTTGTTAATGTGTGATAATTGTTAAAGGTATATAAATGTATACGCACAAAATGCTCTTATTAAATGGTGTGTGCCTTTTTTTGGCAACATGGCAAGATAACAGTTTAGGAATGCTCTGGCTGCTGTCATGCCACACCTGAAACAGAAAGGGTATGGGCATGTCTCTTTAAGGCAATCTGCCACCATATTTTTGAAGGAACAGATTTCAATGGCATTGCCATAAACAATCAGCTCATAGTGGTGAAAATATCACTCGACTGACTTGGATTTATTTTCAGGATTTAAATCGCACCATCAGCATAAATCCATTTTACATCTGAGGACACTTTTGAAAACTTAGGGATTTTTTTTTAAAAAATAACCCTTTTTAATACTTTGTTTCTTAACCAGTTTTACACAAAATGAAACCTGCTTGGTGCTCATTTGACCCGTTTTATATTTATTGCTCAATGGCTTCTGTATTTAATTATTGCTATCAATGTTGTCAATGTTGTAAGCCTTTAGCCTGGAATTTCTGAGTGTGTCTATACCCACTAGTACTGTTAATGCAAAACTGTCCTGGAGCAAGATGGGATGATGCAAATACAACTTAATAAGATTGCAAACTGAATTTCCGCAAAGGAGCCACGATTTACATTAAATTAGGGTTAAAAAAAACCCACGAATTTGGTTTTGCGTTATTGAGCATTTGCTTAATAACGTTTTGCCTCTTTGAGACAATAATTTGTCTGTGAAACTCTGTTATGTCCTCTACAGAGAAATTGAAAGCAACAGCTCCCCCTCCGAACCCTCATGTGGAACGGTACAATGGAGTATTTCAGCCCTGCAAAATTTAATAAATCATTCCGTTTTCTAATTCGATCATATTAGATGGTGATGTGGAAGAAGCATTTCAAATCGCATCTCCTCATTAATATACATCAGTCTGGGGAATAGCATAGAATACTTTATGCGGCGGTGTCACGCTTTCTGTGTCTTAGTTTACTAAGTGGAACAGGTTGATGTGATATGGGGGGCTATTTGTCACTGTCTCGTTAAAGTGGTTTGGGTCGAGTTATGGAGTCCAGAAAGACATTGGCTGATAAATCAAAAACGGATTGAGTGGACAGGAGGCAGTGATTGATACCGTGACAGAATATGAAGAAAGGGATTTGGGTACAAACATGTATGATATTCAATATGAGGGAGAATATGGCCCCAGAGTATGAATATTATTTAGGGAAATGACAATAATGGCATCATCTTGAAAATATGGCTAGCTGAAGATTGGAAACATATTTGACAAAATAGAATTTGATTCCATTGATTAAAAGTAAATATATATATATTATCTTGCATTAGATGTAGTGAATATTTAGATTTTTTCTGTGAAAAGACAGCACTGTTAAATCGCATTGTTTTACGCATTACAAAAGGCAGGCCTGATTAAAATATCTCTATATAACTTTGTAATCAATAACAGAGATATAGTGACCAGTCCTTTTTATTTTTGGAGTATCTACTCTAAGAGCAGCTTCAGAATTGTGCTCCTTGGAGGCTTCATTTCTTTATGTTTCGTCCATCTCTATGACTTCTGCGTAAGAATGTAGAGGGACAAAGCCTTAAAACACAGAGGAACCGGATGCTTACCATGATATGAAAATAAAGCAACAAGACATTTTCAGCCCTAGCCTACACGACCGTGTGCCAAAGCAGTTAAACTTAAATTAATTTGTTATACTACACCGTATCTTACGTTTCTTTATTTTTGTCAGTGTAATAGTTTGGTTATATTTTCTTTAGAAAAAGAGGACAATTTTACCCCAGGGGTACTTAGATCTGTGGCAGGACTTGTTGTATGTCGAGAACAATCGAGAACAATCAGTGCTTTACCAATGGGGCAGAGATAACTTGAAAAGGATGAATAATCATGCAGGTCTCGAGAAAAAGGAAGTTAACATGTTGCTCCTAGTTTCTAGTGTTTAAGTAGCCTTTTAAACTTAAATTTGGATTAGCGAAGACAACTGCCCATTGGAACACGCGAGTGATGGGAGTGATAAAGAGCCTACGAAGATATTCCATCATAAATCAGCTATTTCCAGCTACAATATTCATTTACAACATTAACACCGTATGCGCTGGATTTCTGACCCACTTCATGTTATTTTAATAGACAGAATTTGATTTTCTTTCAAAAACAAGATAATTTTGTAAGTGACCCAAAACTTTTGATTGAAGAATTATTATCTGAGTTTGTTTTGCGTGTGAGAATATTCTGTACTTTTTATTCTTTCTAATAACTGCTATATTTTACCAAGCTGTCTTTTCCTTGTAAAATTTCATAAGGCCCACTGAAATGCTGTCATATATTTATATAACCTTTTCACGGCATTGATGGCCCACGTAAACCATGTGGCGAGTACGTCCTTTTCCCTGCGCAGAAAAACCACTGAAAAATAGGCTGATTCTGAGTTCTATAATTGGCCATCGGGAATAGCATATTATACACAAACCACATCAGGCTGTAACAAGCCTTTAATATGCCATCAAAATGGGCCCTAGAGAGTACACTACAGTCTGGGTAACTTTACGCCTCTCCCAGCTCATTCGTACAAAGCTTTTGTGAGCGAATGCCGCACTTTTCCCTTTACAATGTTTTTGAATGTTCATTCTAGAACATAGTTATTACAATATACTCCATGACATGCACGTGTTTTCAGCCAAGGAGAAAGAAGTATCTTAAAGTAGAGCTGTCACTATACAATAATGCCAACGTACTTATTGCACTTAGTCTTTTTTCTTATAAAACATTTTGCAAGGAAGGGTAAATTGAGATTACCTTTGCGTCCATGTATGTTCTGGAGTGTGTTTGCAATACCCAATGTGTAAAGAGTCCATAGAAATCAGTGATCAATGTAGACTTGTTGTCTTTTAATTTCAAAGATAAGGGTATGTGAGCAACTGTTCTGTTTCAAAGGTCCTTAAAGGTCTCCCCATTTTATTTTAAAACAAAATTTAGCATTAACAGTATCATTCCTAGTCTTAATTATTTGAACAATTCAAATTTAATTTTTAATTCTGCATTTGCCACTTGTTAATTGTTTTTGCCATAGCAATGTAAGAATCTTCTTAGAGGTTTCTTTATTGCCTATATGCGCCAAAACATTCAGAGGAAAGATTAAAAGGGCAGATCTGAGCAACAGTGGCACTCTAGTCACTTAAAGTGACTCCTCAAATCACTTTTCAGTAGTGTAGTGGGCATAACAGGGAGCTTTTTCCGTCTCTGGTTACCCTGTGTCCGGCCCTGTGTGATGCGAGTGGGCGGTCCCTGTGATGGCAGTGGGCGGTACCCCTGACGGCAGAGGGCAGGCCCTCTGATCTCAATGGGGGGATCCCTCTGATGTCATGCAATTGTTGTAGAGTAAGTGGGCAGGGATTGTGACATGTGGTTACATCACTCCTGCGACCCGGACATCCACTGTAATGACCCAGAGTCTCTGGGCGAAATCTGGGGAGTTCCCAGGTATGGTAGTGGGGCTGCCAGTTGGCTTCTAAGCATATGTGGCTGCTTGCTACCATGGTAACCAGTGATGCCACACACAATCTTAGTCACTACATGCTTACAGCTAATCTATTGTGGGATCAGCTGGCAAGCAGGCTTGTAGAAAACCCTGAACCCTGATCACCCCCCACTATAAACCCCCTCCACCATTAAAATCAAATAAAAAAAAAACCCTGAAAAATACTCTTCTTCTTCACCACAACTATTCTTGTTGTGGTTGTAGGCCCTAAAAGAGGATACACCAAAGGATAGCACACTTGTAGACATGTGTTGATATGCTTGCTTAACATGTCTTGGGGAAAAAAACACGTGTTTGTATATATGGGTTCTCTAATAAAAGTGTAAAATGCTGATAGGATTATTACCTACATGAAACCAAAGCAAAAAATACAAAAGGCCTGCCCTCAGATGGGAAAATTTTTATCCTGGCACTCAAAGGGTTCAGTCTTGTTTCTTGACTCTCCTTCTTCTTGGCCTAGTGAAGGGTTAAATATTTATTTAGCATTAATGTTCACAGAGACCGTTGAACATTTTGTGAATTGTTGCATAAACACTTGGTCAGTGTGGCTCGTGCTGCTCGTTTTTAAAGCAGTGTGTGTGTGTGTTAATGACCCATTTATTTTTACTCTGCATCTTTTTCTTTTTTTTTTTTTCTCCCCTGCTTTCACCATTAAGCTAATTGCACCAGAAGTGCAGACCGAACACTGGAAAAATATTCATCATCAGAAAAAAAAAAAAAAACTTTTCCTCTTAAAGCTCTAAGCTTTTGTGTTATGTGAGAAAAGATTTTCCTATTTTCCTTATATACTCCTCTTGAAGTTCTTCCAAATTAGATTTTAAATGCCAATTAGGAGGTTGAATATAATAAAATGAAAGCAAACACAACCAAAATGGCCTCACCTTATGGCTAGTTAGGCTTTTGAGAGAACGGCGGAACCTTTGCTCTTAGCGTGGCTTTGAGAAAGATATCCTACTTAATGAACACATTAATTAGAAATATAACTATTTATAAGATGATAATTAGAGACGAAGCACGGTAAACTGGGCTTTTCCTGCAATTAATGGAGGATTAATTACTGGAGGTAATGAAGTGGATTTTTAAATACATTAAGGTGAAGTACAGAGATGTGCGAGGCTTTGTGATACTTGCATAATTATTTCTGGCTGTTTGAGCATAACTCGTATAAGATTGCTAATAAGCATCATTGCATCATTATGTATGCACTTAAAAAGACTTGCCACCAAAATGAATCCCTAATTATCTCTAATTGGCAGGACTCTGTGTAGTCATTGAGCTGTTTGTAGCCATTTTAAGGTTCATTTAACTATCCTTGGGGCCATGTGATAGACGGGAAAGAACAGCTCCCGCCACACACTGGCCTTGGCTGGCAACGTTAATCAATCGCGGTGAGCTTGGGTTTGAAATGCGTTTTACTCCCGCAGAGGTCGAAACCTCAAGTGGTCCATGGAAAGTTTTTTTTTCTTCACTTCATTAACAATTAGTTAAGTAATTGTGTCTGTCAGTGTGTTTGGGTTTTCATGTGGCCAAGGCGTCCTTCCTCACTGTGTCTCCTTTATTTTTGTGTTTACCCTCGCTACATCAAAAATATCCCTTCATCAGAAACCACTGGCCCCCCATCCTTTTTTATTTATTTATGTTAATAGGTTGCCGGCAGTAGGCATGTCCGTCTGTACAGTACCTTTTCTTAATTTGTTCCCAAACTAATACATTGCTGGATATTTCAACACAATCATCCAGTTTGCGTCTGATTGATTGGTGAGTGAAAGTTTCTTCCCAAGGACAACATTTAGGGCTTTTAAGGACATCCCCGGGGAATTGGTCATTAAGCATTAAGAGAGGAAGCTCAAATGAGCCAAATGGAGCTCTGACATTCACCAGAGTTTAGTAGTTAGGGGCATCTATAGGCAAAATGTTGACAGCTGTTAGTATTAAAGGATGCTTAGCCTTTGGTCGAGATGAATTTTGACTCTTAACATACCGTTTCCGTGCTGGTCCAGGGCGTTAAGCCACTTTGACGATTTCTTTGCATTATTGAAGCGTTGGGTTTGAATAATTTATTGTTGGCTCACTATGATTGGTGTATAGTTTTTTTTTTTGTTCTATTTTCCTATATCAGATTTATTATTATATCCCATTAGGAAGGAGCCTGTGAAAGTTATTGAATGGGTACCTTGTCCATTTAAATGTAATCAGAGCCATCTGTGGCGTGTTGTTAAGGTATATAAACCACTCATGTAGCTTAAGAAAACAGTGGTGAAGCAAATTGTAGTCCAATAAAACAAAGGTCAACTTTGCTTTTTTTTCATTATGAAAAATGTGTTTCTAATCATTCCTTTCATGTCTTAATATAAGACTAAAATCACTGAGCCACACAGACTTTTAATAATAAAGGTACGTTGATATTTCAGACATTTTTTAACTTTTTTTCATTTTAGAAATTCTATTCCTAAGTAGTAGGCAGGCTCGTGCTTTCATCTTAAGCTGGCCTAACATGCTTGGTTTTAGGCAGCAAAACCAATTAAATGTTTCATCTTAATACCCAAGTTCCTTATGGACTTGGGGGACAAGCTGGATTTATCTTCTGTCTTACTTCAGTGTGGTAACTACTTCGACCCCCATCCCCTTTTCAGCCCATCTAGTCTGCCCATTTTTAGACCTTAATCAGTCCTTGGTCTAGTCTTATATCCAAGATAGATTTATGCCTATGACATGCATGTTTAAACTCCCTCTCTATTAAACGCTTTCTTTTCTGATAGGGTGGTATGCAAGGGGAACAGCCTCCAAAGTGAAACGTATAATGAAATTTATACCTTGTTCTCAAAAATAATTAGTTTAAAAAAACAACAAATAATAATTGTGTTTCTAGTCCTTTTGCAGTTGAGCATCCTAATTTAATAGGAAAAAATATTTTCTTTCCAAATTCAACTTTTATAAATTTTCAACACTGGAGTATTGACGTATTTAATATATCTCTTTGGTTCATTTCATTATTTGGGGTTTTTAGCTTTTATTTATTTTTTGACTATTATGTTTGAGTATAAATTACATATTTTAAGTATTAGATACCCATTTATTTGGCATTGTAAACCTTATTATTTATATAGATTTTACATAACTCACCTTATGCATACATAATAATAATATACAATTAAGGTTTGGGACTTTTCTTGGCGATCATAATAGTTTTATTGTTCTTGATTAGAAATAAATGATGGCTATAAAACAATGTTAAGGTAATAGTCATTTAACCATCCAAAATTGAAAACTTGGACAGACTGGGGAAGATGTTCATGGCTGTATAAGTTAAAATGTAGAAATACATAACTTTTATCATCGATCTAAACATGTATGAACTGTGATACGTCTCTCCGGAACCAGAAGAATAAACAACAATGCATTTTTGGATATCCAAATACCGTATATACCGCTACATATATACTGTATATATAAATATGTATATATATGCATACTGTTGATAAAGCAGATTTATAGTCCTTTTAAATAAGTTTTCATTCTTAGTTTAATTAAAATTATATATATATATATAAATATATATATAATAGTAAATTACTGGAACCCTCTCGTCCAAGAGATTATAGAGCCGGTGGCCTCTGTGAATATAGCCATACAGCAGCATTGATGGCGGCGGAGAGGTTACATCATGCATCATTAAACTTTTCATGGATTCATGGAAATACATGGCGTTATCTGCTTTTGTTACGCAGCATGTGTTAACCTGTTGTTTCACTTAACACAAGCTTGAAGGCCACTGACAGCTGCCGGTTATCTGATGACACAAGGTTTCACAGCGCTGCTACGCAATACAAATTGTCACATTATAAGGATGAACCTGCTTCTCTCATAATTCATTGTGGTTTGCATTTTTTAATCATCCAGGGGTAAATACACTTTTTTATATAAATTTTTAACATACAAAAAAAAAAAACCACTTAAGCTTAAGAATGTTTGTTCTTTTCCCAAGCAATAGAATTAAAATAGCAATGGAAAGACTCAAAGGCCAATTGGTTAACGCAGGGGATAGTCCCTTAAGACGTTCCAGTGAACTTTCCCGCTTAAATTGAATTTAAGAAATCCGATCCTAATAAATTGCCTTTATGGGCAAAAATCAGTCTTTATTTTTACTCCATGAATTAGAAATCTATAATTATTGTATAAACGATCTATCTGTGCCACGGTTTAATAAATTTGGGGAAACGCCGAATGACACTGACCTCATTTCCTTTATAACAATGAAAATTAATAGTTTTGCGTTTTATGAGGGCCGATAGTCCAGATGTAGTGTACATTTAATTAAGTGTAGTTTCCTCTCGGTTATGGCATGCGTATCTGTTTTTTGTCGCAAATTCTTTCTAGTTTTACAGTTTTCCACATGTTTTCCTTCATCATTTATGATTTTTTTTTTTCAAAGAACAGCTACGAGGATTTAAATCACTTTAGCATGCAGCAAAACAGTACCCATTCAAACAATAAACGCCATTTTAAAAAGCCTTTAGATCTTCTGTCACTTCATAAATAAAAATGTATAAAACATTATGCAGTTGTAGTGCCCACCTGCTAATTAAATGCAGATTTTCACAAACTTATTTTAAAATCTGCCTTTTCTGTTTCAACTCAGTCTGCACAGAGAATACATATGGCTCTTGTGAAATTAATTAAGCTTATGGAGCAGCTGTTAAACTTAGTGAAACTAATGTTATCCAATATTTTCCATTTTAATTGATTACCTGTGAAGAAATTAGCAAATTAACACATATAGTGCAGTAAGTAAACACGCTTTTTTTTTTCCTTTGGAGGGTGTTGTCAGGTATTTTTATTTTATTTTTTTAAATTATATATAAAAATATATAATCGCGAGTCTAGGTGTTGATTGAATAAAGGCACTGCTTTGCGTTTGTCACATGGAGAAGGTATTGGAGAAAGTCCATTATCTAGTGGGAGGCTTCGGGAAAGGGAACGAGCCAAGCATCTGTGTGTTCTGCAAGTCCGACACGACAAGCAGATTGGAACATAATCGCTTTTTCACAGAATTTTTTGCAACATATGGGCCTATCTGGATCTGAGAAATCTTTGATGGTCTTTCAACTTAACTAAGTGACTTAACCTTTGCCATAGCAGTGGGTCTTTCTTGCAGGCCACTTTTCAATTAATCTGTTCATTTTTTTTCAATATTGATCTTTTTGTTTTAATCAAAATTGACAATGAATGTGGTTGCTATTTATAGGGATTCTATGTTAAAATGTGATTTGGATCTCCTGTTACACATTAACTTTGCAGCTTCCAACTTATTTTTTGTAGTTGTATATTTGCATGTATATGTATATATTTGCATTTATTGTTCATTCCACATTGCCTGTTTTTGTTTGTGTGACGAGACTTCAATATCTGGTTATCTGTTTATTATATTATGGTATAGATTATGTAGTAACCATTTGGTATTATTACATTTTTTGTCATCAAATATTGACCGATTCCAATTTCCATAGTTTTAGGGAAGTAGTAAAGGGGCACCTCAGTACCCCATGCAGCCCTACAAATGAATAATACACAATAAAGAACTTTATAAGTGCTTTCATATGATTTTTTTGCTTTAAAAAAAAAAACAAGCTTCCCTTTAGGAGAAGCTGCAGTGCAAGAGCTTCAGTGCACTGCCCTGTGGTTTGTTTTACATCAGCGGCAGGAAAACTCCCATTAAAATCCATGAAAGTGCTTTCTGTGTATTCACATGCTGGGATAGTGTTTGTGTCCGTTTCCCTCGAACCCTTGCATTTGCACGGGGGTAAAGTGACGATTTAAAGGGGACACATTAAATATTGTATGTATTAAAGGGCACATGTTGGCAAGATTTATGTCTAGTTAGGTCATTACCAGTCAAGTGCTCAAATGCAATGAATGACACCTGGTTGCAGCTCAATAATACTACATTTTGTTTTTGCATTCCTAGACGTGCCAGTTATATGTAAAGGGTCACTTCAGCCATCACATGCACTTTAATGCTTTTACCGGTAATAGCAGTGTGGTCCCTCCTATATGAATCTGCCTCTCTCCACACCCCATAGCTAAATGCCCCTCTCTCTCTTTTTTTTTTTTTTATATAATCATCAATTCCAACACAGGCTAAGTGAATGCTGCGTGCAGCGATTGGTTCATTCCACAATGTGCATGCGTGGAAAGCGCTGCCGTTGATTTCAGAAATTGCAGCAGGACAGTGATTTATTTTTGTTTTGGGGAAATGCATGTTAAAGTACTAACTAGACATGTGCAAATGGGCCAAAAGCAATTCAAATGTTTCAGTTCATTTTTGGCCCATTCATTTTCGGGGGAACAAATTACGTTCCCTGCCCATTTCCATTTGGATGAAAATCGGGAGGGGGGCATTTTTATATCAGGAATGAAATTCGTGTCCCGGTGCCCTCATTCACTCTTACACACTCATTTTTGTACACTTTCTCTCGTTCATGCTCACGCTCTCTAAATATTTCCATGCCTTGTCTGCCAACCACTTCCGTATCTTCTTGTTCTTCATCTTCTCTCTTAAATTGCAGCGCTTTCGGTGACGTCCTCTCACCTGATTCTAGTACTCACCGAGTAGTAGGGTGTCAGGGACACTAAACTGTCCCTTTGAAAGAGAGATCTCCCACAATAGGATTTATTACAAGCATCACTTTAAATCGGATCTTAAAAATATGGTTTTAATATAATTATTCTTTAAACATTTGATAGCTGTATAGTTTGTATGTGTTGTAGCTTTTTTTTTTTAAATTCCAATCAGCTAGATAAACACAGCGCTACCGAATTATACTGCCGAATCGTACAGGCTTAATTACCCAGAAGGGACCCTCTGACTAATTAAAGTCTATGGGGACAGGACTTAATAAGATAAGCAGGACTTCATTAGCATTGCTATGAGCAATAATATCCATTCTGTTTTGTGTTTTTATGCCGCCCAAGGACCGTGTTGGCCAAGTATCACATGACTGCTTGCAGTGGTGACCTACAGATTAAGGAATTTGCAAAAACACACTTTTTTGCAGTACTAAACTACATTGCTATGTTTAGCGCTGTAAAAATTACTTTAAATTTTTTTTTTCGCTTTAACGTAAAAATGCTATCTGTATCCGGGGTTCCAAATTTTACTTAGTACTAGTTCTTCTGAATTGAATGTCCTTTCATAGGTTGCATTAAAGGTTATTGTCAACCCATGAGAGATGCAGTTTATTGTGGTATATGGCAACCGCTGGCCAATTCAACATGTCTACGAGTAGCACAGACTCATAACAGGGTGCAGAAGGTGATATTGGGCTTCATGAACTCAAGTGAATCTGTATTCTCTGGTTTGTAGGTTTCCAGTCATAGATAGGATGGATTATCTCACATGAGATGACTTGTTACATTGATTCGTTAATCAAGATTCTTTTTCCACGGTGAAACAACTTGTCCACTTTAGCTATATTAGAAATCGCCTAATTTACCTTTGCTCATATATACGTTAAACTGGCACTGTTAAGAATTGTATAGAAATAATCTATGGTACGGATGCAACCACCGGGTGGTAGTCCGTGTATCTTTACGTAAAATGTATAATTAACCTCTCAGGACCTGTAGCTACCTATAGAGTAAACGTGTAATTATAGGAACTAATGTGCGGATACAAAACCCACTTGCTATCTGATGCAGCTGAGTTAATATTTAATTCTGCTATGTTTTGAACAGATCACGATCAAGACATCGCCAGCGCTCTCGGAGCCGAAGCAGTGAACGATCAAGTCGAAGAAGGTCTCGCAGTAGGTCCCGTGAAAGGGAACGTGGTAAAGGTAAAGAAAAGGTGAAGACCAGGGAAAAGGACAGAGGCAAAGAAAAAGAATCGAGTTCCAAGCTCGGGTGGGTATCATTAGATTTAAGAGTGTGCAAAGTGCACCATTGTTGTGCCGTTTACTATGTTAGTATTCTAATCTGCAAACGCATATGATTTACAAATTATTTATCTGAGGAAGATATTATCTTCATTCAAATTATGTTATAAGCAGTATGGAGGATCATACATGGTATATCATACCTTTACAAGCTCTTCATGGATAAATACAGATAGAGTAAAGCGTATTGTAAGCCTACCTTTCAAGATATTTGCTTAGCAAAATTACTATTGAAGTAAATTTTGTCTCATTCATAGTTTTTGTCCAGAACAGCAGTCATGAGACGCGAATGAAGACACTGATACGCGTGGTACCCTAGAAACAGAATAGCCTTCTTAAATTTTCTCTTTTGTTTTTGAGATTAAACCTTCCAAGCAATAAATAGCCATAAGGGGGCTATGCCAGAATATGTCTCTGTGCCTGCTTTAGATGTTGGGCTTACCTTTGCCCTGAAAAGCTAGCACTTCCCTGTCATTAAAGGCAGGCAGTGTGTGGCATACAGCGCTACCTTTTGCATATAGCCTCTTTGTGCCAACAGGTATTAAAATTATATTGAAATATTAAGGTATTTAAAATGCTATTAAGACCACCATATTGTGCTGTGAAAAAGTATTTGCCCCATTCTGATTTCTTCTACAGTCTACAGAATATTATCCCAAAGCCCTGGGGATCATTTAGGTGTTTTTTTTTTTGGCAAATGCGAGTTGAGCCTTTGTTTTCTTTTTGGTCAGCAATGGTTTTCACCTTCCAGCTCCCATGGATGCCCTTTCTGCCCGCTTTGAGGCAAGTGAGGGCTGCAGTTCTTTACATGTTAGTCTGGGCACTATTGTCACCTCCTGGATGAGTTGTCAACCTGCTCTTGGATTAATTTTGGTAGGCCGGCCAGGTTTTCTCCATTTGTAGATAATGACCTTCTCTGTGGTTTGCTGGAGTCCCAGAGCCTTAGAATTGGCTTGGTAACCCTTTCCAGACTGAAAGATGTCACTTACTTTCTCATTTAAATTTGCTTAACTGGCTGATTTAGTAACTAAGGGGACAATTACTTTGTCACATAAGGCCAGGTAGGTTTGGATAGTTTTTTCCTTCTATGTGTGAAATCTTTGTCTAAAAACAGCAATTTGTGTTTGCTCAGCAATTTGTTTCTTTGTCTGATATTAACACCAGTTTGGTGATCTCAAACATTAAAGTCTGACAAATGTGCAAAAACAGAAGAAATCAGGAATGGGGAAATACTTTTTTCACAGCATGTATATGAAAAAGTGAAGCTAATCATGATTTGTATATGCAGTGACTGTGGCCATCCTAATGTACAATATGATTGTTCTAAGGATGTGTTCATAGGATCTCTTTACTTTTGGGAAGTCTGGCTTAAATTTCCTTTGTCAATAGATATCATCTAGAAGATAAATAGCAATGATGTTTCTGGCTTTAGCTCCTTACGTTCCTTGACAGGATTTCTCTTTTGTCAGTGATTAGTCAGGATCTCAGTAATAGAGACTCCGTGTACAAATCCGTCTGATGGCTAACCATTTGAAACCTCTGATAGACTATACATATTTTATCTCAACTGCTTCCTTGGAGAAACAGCGTGAAGCTGTTATCTCTTTCCATGTAGAAGTTTTGATTTAAACCCAAGTGGGGAAGTTGTATCATGGTGATGTGGATGTTTCTCACTTTAAACGTAGAGATATTAGCAATTTGTTATGATTGGTGAAGGCCATCTCAGAACGGAGATGTAAAATAACATCATATCATCGTATAGAGCTGAGACCTCCTCCATTTTTGGAAGAACCATGACTGCAAATGCAGTGCTTCTGACAGCATTACTTATGGCGACTGCTCCCTAGATAATACCCAAGTTTCATTTCAGGGGACCTTCTACCCTGAGCACTTCGGATTATTTAAATCACAATCTCTTTGCTCCCCATCACTTTTATATTTATTGTATAATCGGTGTCTGGCACAATTGATGAGTTATTGCTCACTTGACTTTCTGTGCGTTCTGATGAGCACTGGGGAGCTTATGTGATGCAGTCCTGAGGAACATAGTCTTTGATCTCTCGACTAAGCGGTGCACTTTAAAAATACACATTCACCTGTGGTGTTTTGTCATTTTCAAGATAAAATACAGTTGCAAAATGTTCACCATTATTGTATGGAATGATTAGTTAAATGTTACAATGAACTTTTATTTACCAATGAGAGCTGTGCCATACAGCTTTGCGCAGTATGATGGCCTTATATAAACCAACAATTAATAATAACTTAACTCACCTTTATGCAGTGACCTTTAATTGAATTGATGATAGATAATATATACTTTCTCCTATTCACCTCTCTCTTTCTTTCCCCTCCTTTAGCCTCTCGTAACCACCATAAGCGGTCTGCTGGCAAACATCTGAAGCCAAGCACTAACCCTCCTCTCTGTTCATTTTATTTATACATCCTCTTTTGCATGATGAAGCCAATTAGCCCATACTACTCCCTAAGATTGCAAGCGCACAAGTGGGGCTTTCTTTTATGCCCTAAGACTCTCCCCTCTCCCATTCATCTCATTTTGACATGGCTTTGCTATATGGCCTAGACGTCCTAAACGCTGCATATCTGTCAAAATGCAATTTTTAGGACATGTAGACGATATAGTAAAGCCAGTGAAGATCCAACATCAGTATTAAATGGAGCCGTAACCCGATTGTGACGTGTGGTTATATGACATGTATAATGTATGTATCATTTGCTCATAACACATCAGCATGTTGTGCAGCACATGGTTGAGGCTCTATAAAGTAGATTTCTGGTTTACACCCGCACCTAGTATCTCTGCGTGCTACATCATGTCCCGGTGGCACTGCGTTTTCACAAAGCAAGCTAAGAATTCTTGACTTTTTGAGTCTGACGGCAGACGCTAGCTTTTTATTTGGAGCTTGTCATATTTTTCTCCCCCTTGCATCCTCTTTATGCAGCAGGAAGTCATTTATGCTAATTCCCTGTTATTTGCATATAGGTTATAGAGATCTGTGGTGCAAAGCATTCTCAGAACTCCTTTTAAGTGTCTGCCTAGATCAAAGCGGGTCTGTGTGATAGCTGTTGTCTGACACCAAGCTGAGAGATGTTGTTTTCATTAAACATTTATCATACTTCCAGTGCGACAGCAGGCAACTTTGTGCTTGGGTAACATGTTTTCATGCAAAATTTATTGAAAAAGACGAGACGTTGTAAAGAGATCTTGTTGCCTTTCACCGGTGGCGAAGGGTAAATGTTTGATTGGTGGGAAAGGAACATATATTCTTATGACACCACTTTGCCTACACACACAGCATCGAACACCTTGTTTTGTTACAAGATGATATCGGGTTCTCAAATGCATCTAACACGTGCAATTTGGGTAGAGCTAATAGTTGGGGAAATTATTATCTCATCTTACACGGTGTTTACTGTCTGTAGGAAGTGTACATAAAAAAGAAAATCAGAGGCTACTATCTAATCATGTCACCAGCGTCGTGATTCCTTTCTGCAAAGTAACTAAAACGTACATCTTACTTTATGGATTTGCTTCTGCTAATGTTCTTTTATGCAGGTTATAGTTGCTAGGCCTTGGATACACACTTTATTGTAACACCCATGTGTTCTGCAGTTCCCCTTTAACGCTATTATCAGAAATCTTGCACTGATCGCGGCACAATAGCAAAATAAAAGTGATGTTGTAATTGATATTTAAGACCTTACGTAACTGTAATTGTCATGTTGTACACAGGAATAAGTACCGAGTTTCAGGATAATGTGTAAAGCAACACATGATGATGTGCAAAGAAAAAAAAAAAAGTATTCCACAAGAAATTTTTTTCTAAAAATAATTTCAGTAATTTTGACATTTACTGGTCCTACATTAAAGTGGGACATATTTCAAATCTTTTCAAATCATATTTTCAATCTACTTTGACAAGGGCCAAATTATGATGGCTAGACTGCAGCTCTCTTGGGGTGTTCCCGGTCTGTAGTGGTCAGTACCTATTAAAAGTGGTCCAAGGAAAGAAAAAGGTGAACCGGCGACAGGGTCATGGTTGGCTAAGGCTCATTGATGTACGTAGGGGGTGAAGACTTGTCCATGTGGTTAAATCCAACAGCCATGCTAGCTGAAAAAGGTAATGCTAGTTCTGATAGAAAGGTGTCAGAACATATTGTGCATCTGACCCCATCTACTGCCAAAAGCGCCTACAATGGGCAGAGCAGCATAAGAACTGGACAATGCAGCAACGGAAGAAGGTTGCCTGGTCTGATAAATCAGGTTTTTTTTGCCATTATGTGGATGGCTGGGTGCGTTGCTTACCTGGAGAACACATGGCACCAGGATCTGACAAGCCGGGGAGGCAATGTTCTGATGGGAAGCCTTGGTCCTGCCATTCATGTGGATGTTACATTGACACGTACCACTAGCTAAGCATTGCTGCAGACCATTTACACCCTTTCATGGACACAGCTTTGGCTCTGCCACAAAGCAAAATAATTCAGGAATGGTTTGAGGAACACAAAACAACGAGTTCAAGGTGTTGACCTCCAATTTCCCCAGATCTCAATCCAATCAAGCATCTGTGGAATGTGCTGGACAAACAAGCCTGATCCATGGAGGCCCACCTCGCGACTTACAGGACTTAAGGAAACTGCTGCTTGGTCTTGGTGCCAGATACCACAGCACACCTTCAGAGGTCTAGAATACACCTTGTTCAGTCTTTTTCTAATTGTACTTTCATGAACTTTAACATTCAGCATGCCAACTGAGGCTTGTAGAGTCTAGTAACTCTTATGTTTTTTGCAGTTTCTCTGAGCATTGCACGGTCTGACCTTGCACGGATGAGTTTGCTGGGATGTCCACTCTTGGGAAGATTGTCTTGAATGTTTTCCTCTTTTGAATAATCTTTCTTGCTGTAGAATGACGGACTTTAAATTGTTTGGAAATGGCCTTATAACCCTTCCCAGATTGACAGGCAGCAACAATTGCTTCTGTAAGTTCATTGCTAATGTCTTTCTTGCTTGGCTTCGTGTTAACTCAAACCTGAATGCTCCAGACCAGCAAACCTTTGTTGAAATCATCACATGGTGTAATATGTCATCATGTGTTGTTCATCTGAGATTGTATTTACCTAATTTTTAGACATGCTAAGGAACAGGTTATTATGTCCTGATATGTAAAAACCTAAAATTCAAAGAGGATGTACTTTTTTCACACGAATGTACGTATTTCCCTTCCTATACCTTGCAAAAGCTAACTTGTTGTCCTTATTGTTAACTCAAACTTTCAGAATTAATAGTACAGCCCATCATCCAGCTACTCACTACTCACACTGTTATTAATGATTAATTTCCAAATGGAGACACGTTCATAAAATCCAGAATTAGGGAAACAGATAGCCGTCTAGTACCAGAAAAATTAAAACCTTTCATTTGATCCGTGTCAGGTTAGGCTTCTTGAGATCGCTCTAAAATATGCCCCCTCTCCATTCTTAGAATATGGAAAATTCTCTTCATATCAGCCCAGGTCTCATCTGTTGTCCTAGCCATACATATTAAGGTCATTAATCTTCCCCAAGGAACTCTGGTAGGGATTATCATAGCCATGATCCGTGTGGGGCAGCACAGATTCTAACACACACTTTAATTAATTTAAGAAGGAAAAAAAAAAAAGAATTGCAGCTAAAGAGAAAATGAAAAAATTCAAATGTTTTAATAATCTTCGATTCTATTTAATATTTAAAATGTTGCGAAAGAAAGAATGTAGGAAAATAGAGAGTCCCACCAGTGTGCAAGGATTGTAACGGTATATTTACTTTTAGGCACCAAACTGTTTTAAATAAATTCATAAAAGGGGCTGCTCTTATAATCGGCTAAATTCAGCCAATGTGTATCTGTAACAATAGCCTGGAGCTATGTCTCTGTTGATGCTTGCCAAGTTATTTCTTGACAGCCAGTTAAAGATCTGGCTGCAGGATAAAGCAAGAAGAAGCCTAAGCTGCAAGGATCAACTTTGACAGATCAGTATTGGTGGACCATTAGCTATCAAATCCTAGAGTGTATTTATTAATGAGGGACATGCTGCTGACATCAGATGAATTACTTTGACCAAGTGTGGAGGGATCTTTGGAGCACGGGAGTTGAATGCTATTTTTAAGGAAAGTGTCTTATTAAATTTCAATAGTAAACTTTTGTGTTGTATAAGCATTCTTTTTTTGCGGAAGTAATTATTTAGACGTTGATGTAGGCCTATTTTACACTTCTGTATTTGCAGTCTGTAGAATATCCAATAACAATATTTTTAGAGTTTACGCGTTATGTTCTAAATGTTTACCTCAGAAGCATTGTAGCCAAGCCTGTGTTTATTTGTCAACGTCTTACTTGGCCATGTTTTAGAGATATTGATGAATAAGTGCTTACGCAGGGCACATACTTGTTAGGATCAAAGTCAATGCACTCCCTAGTATGTTAACCAAATACATTTAGCAAATATGTTATTTTATTCTTTCTACTGGAAGCCTTTTGTGTTATTATTATTATTTTATATATAGCACCGTCAACTAGTATGTAACATAACAAATTGACTTGCAGAGATTACAGGTGAGGAGGGCCCTGCTCAAACGAGCTTACAGTCTGTATGTTCTTCAGTAACATCCCAATAGTGGCATAATTTACTATTCCCATGAAAATATATGAATTCTTTCTGGAAAGGGTTTGGAGTTTGTGTTCAAAGTTGATACATTTTATTGCGTTAATACACACAAACTGATATACAGTTTTAGTCTTTGTGGTCCTCAGAGGGTGCTTCATCGAGTGGAAGGCTCCATCTTCTCTTGGATTAATATGGTTTAATATCTTCCCTCCTTGTTTGGAAAAGTTTGAGCATATTTTGATATTAAACACAAAAATAAGTACATGGAATAAAAATGTAGTGATAGGTTAGTTTAGTATTATTCAATACAATAAAATATATATATTTTTTTATCAGGCTTTACTTATGAGAAATAATTTTTTGTAAGCCAGATCCACTCCTATGCGCATCTTGCTCCATCTAGCAACAATACGTTTTTAACTCTTATAAGGGGCAGGAGAGAAGAGGCTACAGGCAGCAAGCCCTGGGAAGTTCCCAAGTGGGATTATGGCCTGTAAGACCCCAGTGTCCTGTTCAACTTTTCCTTAAAATCAATGGGTGCCGATAAATCTATGGACTCTCTGTAAGCAGTTGCTTAACCCCTTTGGCAGATAAAACCATCACTGATCACGTTACTGCTTGATGGACCAGCTACTAATCGCAGTTTTAGAATCTTTAACGTTTGCCTGTTAAAGATCACATATGTGCATTCAGGCTTTCTGCTCGCTGCTTGAGGCCACTGTCAAGAGCCATAAAAATAAATCATGGAAATGCTGCTTTCCGTTTAGTAATTTCCCCTAAAACTTGCTAATCTAAAGGTTTTTGTTGCAAAGTGTTTAATTTGTAAACTGAGAAGTAACTCTGTAGGTGAGGAGTACTGGGAATAGAGCATAGCCCCTATAAACCGCTGGCAAACGCTGCTGCGCCGTTTTTGGAGCATTTTAATAGACTGTTGGGGAACAACTTCAGAAATGACTAGACTTCCCGTTAATTTATAATGACTATGCCGCAAAGACAGTTCATATTGTAAAGGAGTTTGTTAAAGCATTATAGTCTGTTTTATTATGTTATAAAAGAGTGCTGCTGCTAGTTCTACATTTTTTCTCTGCCAAATAGAATTGAAACCTTCCCCCCTTCACTAATAACTCCTCCGTATCCAAACTGCTGCCAATTCCTTCTAACATAAATGACAGATCGTAGGAATTTAAGGATTTCATTTGACAGATTGCACTGGTTTGTAATCCGGTTTAATTATATCATGTTTTTTCTTTCCATAGACCACTGTGCAAGGATGCTATGAGCTAAGGACAGCCATCCTATTAATGGTGTAAAGGGTCACTTGCCAAAGTTATATTAAATAAAATCACCTTTAGTTTTGGAGATTAAACTTGGGGAATCGCATCCCGTTGCCTTTCTAACTGCTGGGGGTATGAAGTGCGGCCAAGGAGGGTTACCTATCCTGGGACCCGGTTCTAATAACACAACTCAGGTTTGAGCACAGTTTGCACTGCCATATGCCTGTGATGTCTTAACGTGTTTTGTGTCCATCGTGCCATGTTTTTAATAGAGAACAGAGAAAGGGCAATTCGGTGCATCTTGTGTCTGTTGAGCAACTATTGTCTGGCAAGACCTTCCTAATCTGAGCATGTGGAATCCATAGTGAACGATACGGAGCTGTGAAAATCCAGTTAGTGTGAGCTGTAATCTCTTTACTGGTTTTAAGTAGTAAGAGGGGCATTCAAACACCCCGCAGATACTGTTCTGCCGAGATACAGTAATCACCATCCCTGCACATCATGTTCTGCTATCGTGGAGCCGGAGTGGGAGAGCCTGTAATAACTGTAGCTAAACAGATAATCACATTGACTCCAGTGATACAAGCAACAGTTCATGTGTTAATTATGTTTTACAGTCCTTATTTAGTGCAATCAGTGCTCTACTTCATAAGGCAATGTCTTGCGTGGTTTCTAATTGTTACAGCTCTATCAGAGAGCTAGCAGCTCAATTACTTTTTACATAATACGTAGTGGTCAATTTGTAATTTTGCTTGTGTTCTCCAAACAAAAATTTCAGAGATCGTCCTGCTGTGTATTGAGTGCTATAATAAATTCTACTTTGATACATATTCTTCCATGTAGAACTTGCTCCAACAAATATGGAAGTTTGAACACTGTTTAAACGTTTCCTAATCATTGTTAATGTCTTGTTTTACGTAAATGGGACTTCTTCAGTATTGGATAGAATGGATTCCCTGGTGCAGGACGCCCAACAGGGAGTGTTTAGATAATCAAATAATATTATTATTGGCATTTTTATTGATTAATACACTCATACCCTGCTAACATGTACACTTCTTGAAAAGATCTACACCAGGACAGGAAAGCGGGACATAGGGATTTGAGTCCTAGGGTGGGAGGGACACTTGGAGGGGTGTTATCTAATTGTATAGATTTAACTCCTTACAGACTGGTCTGGTTGGTACTATTGTTGGATGAAAATGAAGCCGTACCATATTTTTTTGATTTGCAAGTTCTACCAGAATTTAGAAAATTAATATTTTATATTTATTAAATTTAGATTTAGTGTTATTTAGGGCATATTACAAATATATCAGTTGAGTTTTATATTTCAGGAGGCATTTTTTTTTTGGGGGGGGGGTGGCATATTTAACTTAACTAGAGAATATCAGCACGAAAAACCTTGACGTGTTATTGTATAGTTGGAGAAGGCATGAGGATTCTAGTTTACTACAAATATGTAACTTTCTTAAGACTAAAAATAAGTATGACAGGCCTTAATTAACGTGGCATGTCCATCAGTCCTATCGTGATTATGTTCAGATTGCTTTCTCCCGACTCTGGGTTTTTTCTCCCAGTACACACACACTGAAATGTCTGTGAAAGTGGAGACGATATGAGTACCAATTGTTTATAGATAGTCGCCCTATCTTGCTGGATAACCTGCCGTCTGCGGAGCCTGAATTAAGTAGCATATAGCTTTTGTCATCTCTTATCCGAGCTGTGCACTTGTAAGGAAGTATGCGGATAATCGCCTAAATCTAATTAGGGGTTAAAAGAGGCCATGACTGTGATGTGGCAGCGAGACACCTTACTGTATCAATCCTGTTTGCATTTGAAAAATAAGGCTGTCATATTGATTATTCAGATGAGGTCCCATTAGCTTTGGCTCAGAGCCTCATATCACAGCCGAATCAACAGAAGTCCCAGCTTTTCAAGACATGCTGAGGGCCAGTGTTCTCCTGCACGATTTAGGGTTTCAGACAATTGTAGACTGACCATCGCTTAATGAATGGAGACTTCTGAGTGTTAATATTTTCAACAGGAACTTTAAAACCGTCATTTAATGAAGCCTTAATGGGCCAGCTCTCTTTGAAATGTGTAAATATTGGGAAATAGCTGATTACGGCATAAAAACGTGGTCTCCTAAACATGCTATACCTTTGTCATGCCAATTGAAACCAATGTGTTATCCGGTACATTAAGTATCTTCCTCTTCCAGCTTTTCCATTGAAGAATAAAGACTGCTTTGTTTTGGAAAGCTACGCAAAGGGGTATGACTTTAAAATAAGAAGCAACAACTTGCTATGAAAAGCAGCCTGCACATTGTCTCCCCAAAATTCTGGAAGTATCTGTATTTATGTCCCATTGTAAATAATCGGGTATGCTGGAGATATTGCTTTTTTTGTAGAATTTCTGCAATATGAATTGTTTTTACCACGTTATTCCCATGATAAATATTCTGTCCTTCCAGCGCCTCTTTGAATTAAAGCACAGTTGATGCAAAAAGCCGTTTTCATCTTTTTGGCGGTTTTTGCCACTGACTAATTTGCACCATGTTTACTGAGATTATGGATACGTCCAAAATTACAAGAAAGCAGTTGGCTCATTTGGGGTTTTTTGATGCAGTTGCAGAGATAGAAGCTAAAACTCCCCCCCCAGTTTCTAGTTATGTTACTTCAAAGGAAACCCTCTTTTTCAGCGTAATATTTTCCTTATTAACTGCCTTTAAGTATAATGGGCATGTTAAGCATGTTTGATAATGCAACAAATTGAAGTTGCATTTTGTCATCATTTGGCTGTACCAGAGAGCAAGTCAATCTTGGGCCAAAACGAAATGAATCCAGGAGTTGACCCTATGCGCATATACTGGTTCAGGCGCTGGTGGGTCCCTCGAAATGTATGATGGTTTCCCTAACGCTGAATCACATGGTTTGCTTGCATTAGACTTGCTTGTTCATACCTTATTGTGAGCAAATGCCTCTGACTCCCTGCGACCTGGGAAACGCTTGAGCCCCCTACGCCATCACCACTTGGGGTTCTTCAAGTTATAATTGCAAGCAGAGCCCCGAGTTTAAGATTTTGCTACTTTTAGGGATTCGTGAAGGCAAGACCCAGTCGTGCTCCTGGATAGGCAGCCCGGCTAACAAAGCCTTGCTCAGGGCATCCAAAGTGCATGGCTAAATCTGTCTGCGTTGAATGAATGCACTTTGTCCATAGAATGTTTGTGAAAACAAATTGCCATGATTACTGCGTTTTAAGCGGCTTGTTTTCTTACTATGGTTTTTGTTATAAACAAGTTAATAGCATGTGACCCGGATGGTCTGGTTCAGATGTTTCTTGTTCACGTTCCCTCCCGCTGCTCTGCTGCAGGTGTAGAAGGTATAAGCCATTAAGGATATTCTGTGGCTAATAAGGATGCTGCTGAGATTAGTAAAAAGAATCAACAAATGATTGAGAATCTGAGAATCTTCCCATTTGTTTTTTGATTCCTTGCAGGTTGAATAAGAAACTCACATTCAATCTGTGCCGTCCACTTGTAGCGCACCTAAGATTTATCTAGCGGTAGCTGTTTTCTGTGTATTCCCTTTTCACAAGCGCTGGTAATACTTTCACACTGTATGTTTGACACTTTGTCACTAGGAAATATCAATGCATACTGATAGAGGGTCATTTCTGTTGGACAACACCAGTCTTTTCATGGATATAATGCTTTCAGGATGAATCTGTTACATTTTTCTTTATATATCAAGATGTTCATTATCAATTAAAATAGTTAAATTACGTTTACTCCTGTACCTTGTATATGCTGCTGGGCCAGTAATGGGCCAGTTGCCCCTGCGCAGCATACTACCGCTAACCCAGCGATGAGCCAGTCATACTTATACAGTGTAACTACCATCAGCTCAGTAAAGGGCTTCTTACACCTGTCCAATAAAACGAGAAAATCAAAGTTTTATGTTCTTTATGTTTTTTCTTCAGCTTTACCCTTCATTTATCTGTAATTATTATTATTATTACTTTTCTATATCTTCTGGAGTCACAATTTATCAGTAAATCCTACCCAGTCTATTTATCTGGATTGAATTACAATCTGGCAGAAACGGATTATGATGACCAGCTTGCTATAGAATGGGTTAATTCTTCTTGAAATGTTTTCTGGTATAATAAATACTTCTTCTTTGTGCCACAGCATACTGCATGCCTCAAGGAGTAGGAAGAGAATGGACACAGATGTATCCAAATATCTAATTTTGCCTAAAAGCAAGTGCCGGCAGATAAATGCCCATAAAGGGATTTCTTCCTTAAGCCCCGTGGATTTTCCTTTTTCCTTTTTTTTGGCAACTTTTTTGTGTGAGTTTGAAATGAAAAGCATTCATCCAGTGCCCTAAAGAACAGCCCTGTTGAATAGAATAACAGAGTAATGTAGCATTGAAGGCAGAATTGAAAGTGATTATCTTGTTAACTCTTGACAGTTACCTCCAGATTGAAAAAGAAGTGGCAGGCTTGATTTGCAAATGAATTAGAGCTTTTTCATTTGGTGCCAGGATCATCTTTTTATATTCCGATATGACAGATGCTGTGCTCCACGCTTTTGTCCCTTCTTAGTTCAACATTCGCAAATAAAAAAACAAACCATAATGGTAGTCATTTGAGTTGCATCTTTTCTCCAGGAGTTTACGCATTGTGTGCAAGTTTTTCATATTGGTAATTCAAGAAGAAAAGAAGAAAAAAAATGTGTGTGGGTTCTTTTGTTTCCTACATCAGAATAAAACTTTGTTTTGGAATTGTACTTAAAGGTGCCGTTCCACCTATTCTTCTAAAAGGAACACTACTGGTACGTTTGAACATTTCCCTTCCCAGAAATGATTATTTAAGTAACATTTTGCTTGGAACGCTTGTCATGTCACTCAGCAGGTGCCGATAGGTTGTTGTCATAGAAGGGAAAAGCTTCTTAAAAGTTTCTTCTTATTTTGAAAGAATAAAACTTTCCCTGAAAAAAAGTAGTTATTGCCAAATTTCCCCATAGAAAATACTTTAGCCAAAGTTGATATTAGGCCAACATAGGAAACAAAGATGTAACATTAATTAAGCTTTTGGGACTTTGAAGGTGTCCTTTGGAGAAACTCGAGGTCATGAAAGCTTATGCAGGTTTGCATCATTTTTCTATGTTGACTTTAGTAAAATGGTATCATCTATTTAAATATTGTGAATGAGACAGAATGTTATTTGATTAAGTGAGTTCCGGGAAGGGTTTTGGCATTCACTACTAGGAGTGATGTAAAGTGTTACAATTTAGACTTTACTAAAATATTTAGCCGCTGTTATAGAGGAACCACTTTTTGTACAGTATGTTTGAAATATTTTAGTTATATCTGTATAACACTCCTACTTCTATGGGGTGTTCCATCGAAGGCTGCCCTCTGAGGCCTCTCTGTGATCTTTGGATTTAAACCTGTAGAGTAGCTCTTAAAAATAACCTGTTTGTGTTACGCACCTATAAATATTTAGTAATACCAGTGATAAGTGCAGTGATTATGCTTTTTTTATGTTTAATAATCAATAGTTGCAATAATATTGAACAGACGTGGTCACTTTCTGCAGGCTTTCAGAGAAAGTAGCATGCAACTTCTAAAGTACGAGCTGTTTTCTTAACATTTCGGGGGGCTAGAAAAATAACTGACCACAAAAAAATGATTTTAGAGAAGGCATTCCCAACATAATGCCTGTAGGCTAGGAATATCTATTAATATATATAGATAAATATTGATGGGTTCAGACCTGAAATTACTGGGGCCGCTTTAGTACGTTCCTGAGGTATGAATCCACAGATACACATCCACCGATGTGAGAGCTTATAGATTCTTTAGTTATACATCCTTTAGTCCTTTATGCAAATAACTAAGTCTGTGTTGTAGAAATGAGGATGCACAATTTAATCATTTCTACGCCCCAGAGGAGATATTGTCTTCAAAAATAAATATGGTTTTTATACGATATTGATATTTTTCAGAACAGCATTGTCAATTTCTTTTCAGAAGATTTGGTTTGCTTCCAGTCTTAATAATTGATGTAGCCGTGCACTTTATTGTTGTGTTTTTTTCTCTAATATAATTGAAGCTCAGCTCGAGACTTGTTGCCACCACGCTGTCTGGAGACCAGTCCAGATTGAGATGGGAAACGGGGAATCTACGATTGTGTATGTGCTCGACAGTGCAGCGTTTTGGGAACCCAGGACATAGCGGTGACAACACCAGTCATCAAAGCAGCCCCTAAAGACACAGTAATGATATTTGAAAGATTGCACCTCATTCTGTTACATAACCACTTGAGTAGCAGGTGAGAGAATGAGATGTTTCAAAGCATTTGCTGAAATTACAAGTCTCATCCGCAAAACGTGGAATAGTTATCTGTAAGACTTTAACATGTAAATTTAAACTTTACGTGGGAAACCTGAAGAAATATTTATAGCTATTTCCTTTATAGCATTGACATCTGATGAGTGGAAAATTGTTTCAGTGGGTATAAATTAAGTATGGTGTGGCATAAAATGTAAGCGTGTGCTGTGTCCAGTTCTTAGATGAAAAGTTTTGTGCCAACATGGAGCTCACCATTATTAGGACGTCATGTGATGTTGCGTCACACCTCCTGTTCCTATACTGCACGTGGTAATTGCTTTATGGCAGGAAGTTGGTGCATGCTTCCCATACACCCTCCCTAGTCAAATTCTGGGGATTAAAACATAGGTATTTTGTGTACCATGATGTAGAAAGACAAGGACTTTGTTTTCCTGATGTTACATATTTAGGAAAGGTTAAAAATGCAAATATATATCTGAAGTTCAGTCTTTCTAAGATGGCCCGTTGTGACTCCACCGACAGAAATTTAAGTGTGTGCACATGAAGAGCTTTAATAGATGTAATGAACACTTTATATGCTAAGAGGGAAAGGAAACACAGCGGTTTACTTTATTTCATGCAAATGGCGGCACTATAATGAACAACCAGCCTTTTAAATGGCTATCTTTTCATGGGGATCTCGATGAAAAGGTTGTTTAACCTTATGTTCCTTGATTCAGTATTCACGGCCGATGTGGGATGTTGTATTAAATCTAGCTCAAATACCACACTGCCCGAGTGTGTGATTTTATGCAACACTTTGGCAGCCATTAGGAGTGAGTTCAGAGCATTGAGCATCTAGTCCCCTTCTGCAGGGATGTGGTAATGCTATAGATTTCCTGCGAGACCTCACGACGCATCGGAAGAAGCATTGGGAGCGTTGATGGCTCTCATTCTTGAATTGTAATTTTACGTTTCCTCCTTCCTGTTTTTATTGTTATTATTGTAAAAGTGATTATCAGGCTTTCTGATCTAAAGGAAATAACAGTGTCTAACACTTTGTTTATTGTTAGCCTTGCTACATTTTTAATAAGCTCTGTTTTTAGATGTAAAGTACGAGATTAGCTTGCACTATATTATTTATTTAAGGACCTTCAATGACTGTGCAGAGCTGATTGAGTAAGAATTTTAGTGAAATCCAGCATCACTTTTGGTAATAAGGGTGCAAGCTGGTTCTTGTTGTCAATGCGTTGTTATAGTGTATTATAACCTAACCCTAACACAGTAATGGAAATTCGCTACCGATTAACCTTTAATGGTTATCTGAGTTTTGTCATTGTAATTAGGGCAAGTGATTGTTTTTGGATATGAACTGTAAATTCTAAAATCATTGTAAATTAAGTATTTTATGTTTAATTCTGAGTGGCAGCAAGGTACACGGGACATACTAGAGAACAAGAATAATCACTTTTCCAAAAAGCATTCTGTTTTTCACACAACACAGACTTGAAAATGTAGTAGTGAAATGGATAAGGGTTGGAAAAACATGCAATTAGTTGCAATCACATCGACAAGGTAAGAATGCCCTACGTTTTGCTCTGGAAACAGTCTACATTAAGGCAATGGTGATAAAAAAAAACATTTTTCTGATAGTGTCCCTTTAATAGTTGAGCATTCCATGAAGTCCACCCCAGTCCCAAGCTCATTAGATCTGTGTTATCTACCAAATATTTGGCTGCAACATTTTCTAGTGCATATCTTCTTCTTGTTGATATTACTATCTGTGCTACCTCAAGTACAAATTGGATGAGCAACCCATGTCACTTTTTCAATATTATTACATTAAACCAAGTGGATTTTGATTGATAACCTAATATTCAACTAATGCAAAGCATCCATCACAGCTACTATATTAATTATTTAATATTGCAGTCTAATTCAGAAATCAATGTGGCCTATGAACGGAAGGGAAACTCTAGGTTCCCAGAAGACCAAAGCCAGGGAATGATTAAAAAAAAAGAGAGAGACCTGCTGTACTTCTGTGTGTTTGCTCGATACAAATCTTTATTCATTTGCCAATAATGTCCTTCTATTTTCCACTTCAGGACCATGTTATCAGTTTTGAGGTCTGTAATTGAATTAGGGCTGCTTTCAGCACAGAGGAAAACTTGCACAAATATTGATAAAGTCATGACAGGGACAACGCGAGACACAGACCACTAAATAACATCCAGGCACCGAAGCCTGCAGTTATCAACTGTGATAGAAAGCCTTTCCTACTTTCAAGTAAATTAGCTTCATTACGGAGGTTACACTGAAAGTCTTCTCACTAAATGCTCAGGACTTAATTTCTGTCTGGATAATAGATGCCTCCATTCCGACTGCCAGCCGCTCCTAAGAAAGAAAGAAAGAGAGAGAGAAAAACACGCAAACATTGTAGTGAAAGTCTTGAAGGAAAAATTAATGAAATACATTTTTTAGCAATAACAACACTGTCCTTGGGCATCTTAATTCTGTAGCGTTTTAACGTTTTCCCTATGATAGTTCAGTAATGCAGTTAATCTAGTACGGCCTATATCTGGGGGAATGCCATCTGTGTTTTATTTTGCTGGCAGACTGATATAGATATCAGGAAGCTAAGAAGCAAACAATCAATACATACATCAACATGATAACTTGCCATTTTTGTTCAGAAATTGGTGGCAGGAACATGATTCACCAGTTTGTTAGATGTGACAAACCACAATTTTTGGCTTATATATACCCTCCCAACAAACCAAGACGTACAGTGCCCTCCACTAATATTGGCACCCTTGGTAAATATGAGCAAAGAAGGCTTTGAAAAATGTTCATTTTTTAACCCTTTGATCTTTTCTTAAAAAAAACAAAACAAATACTCTGCTCTCATGGATATCAAACCATTGCTAATATAACACAGGTGTATAATATATATATATATGTGTGGCACAATTATTTGCACCCTTTTGGGCAATACTTTGTGCTACTTCCCTGAGTTTTCTCCTATAATGGCTGATGAGGTTGGTGAATACATAGCAAGGGATCTATTCCTCCATACAGAATCTCTCCAGAGCCTTCAAATTGTGAGGTTGATGCTGGTGGACTCTCCTCTTCAGTTCACTCCACAGGATTTCTATGGGGTTCAAGTCAGGGGACTGGAATGGCCATAGTAGGACATTGATTTTATGGCCAGTAAACCATCTTTGTGTTGATTTTGATGTATGTTTTAGAACATTGTTCTGCTGGAAGATCCAATCACGGACCGTTTAAAGCCGTTTTTAAGCTGTTCTATCGATATTTGGTAGAGTCCACGATGCCATGTATCTTAACAAAATGTCCAGGTTCTCTGGCAGAAAAAGAGCCCCAAACCATTAAAGAGCCTCCATATTTAACCATGAGCATGAAGTACTTTTGAATATGGCTACCTCTGTGTGCGCCAAACCCACATCTGGTGTTTATTGCCTGAAGGCTCTATTTTGGTTTCATTTGACCATAGAACCCAATCCCATTGGAAGTTCAAGTAATGCTTGGCAAACTGAAGACAGTTGAGTTTGTTTTTGGCTGAGAGTACAGGCTTTCTTTGTGATGTAGGTGAAGTTGGATTGTAGTTTTGAAGGCTTTCTGAACCCAAGACGCAACTTACTTCTGCAGATCTCCGGCTGTGATCTTTTGACCACTCAAATCCTCTTCACAGTGCATTGAGACAATATAGACACACGTCCTCTTCTAGGTTGTTTCATAACATTTCCAGTTGAACTTCTCAGTTGTATTGCCTAGTGGAAATTGCCATTTTCAATGCTTTTGCTATTTTCTTATAGCCACTTCTCATTATGTGAAGTTCAACTGCCTTTTGTCGCACATCACAGCTATATTCCTTGGTCTTACCCATTGTGATGAATGACTGAGGGAATTTGGCCTATGTGCTACCCAATATTTATACCCCTATACCCCTATTTTAGATGTTCTTTTTGACTAGATGTGGAATTCTTAGAGTTCAGCCCAGTTTACAGTGACCCCATTAAGCTCTAGTGCTTATGTGGTAGAGACAAGTGAGATGTGGTAAGTCGGGTGAGGTACCCAACACTTTAAAAACAAATTTACCATATGATATACAATGTTGTAACAACTCTACTCTGTAGAAATTGAATAAAAAATACAGAAATCACTGTAAGTGCGTGTTTTTATCTCCACACACACACTGACCAGATGTGTATTAGAAACTAAATACACGGTTTGTTGATGAGACAGCCCATCAAATATTGTTTTATATTTTAACCCAAATAAGTAGCTTCTTGAAGACCAAGCATGTTTTTGACTCAAATGTTTTGTGAAAATAAACAATCTGAAAACATTAGACAGAATCACAGGCAGCGTTTCCAGGATTACGTGGAGTGTGTAAAACATGAACGGCTTCTATTGTAAGCCGAGAATGGAAGCGTCTGTGCCGCTTCTCACGCAAACATTTATAATGGTCTAATGTTTCCGCTCATCCTCGCCTTCACAGGTCGGTGAGCGCCATCAGCTCCAAACAGGCTTGATATAGATGTGATGTGACACAATGTTTAGTTGTTTAATGCATTTTAACAAATCAGGTTCTGGCACTTTATTCAGTAATGATAATACTGTCCCCGATCTCCAAATCTGAGCAACGTTAGTGGGGTCTATGGAACCCGGTCCCACCTGACATATTTTCTTCTACTCTTTTATTGATTTTAAGTTTTACTTCCAGGGTTATGCAAAGTACGTTTAGACAAAACATCAGTTCATATGGTAAAGTGTGTGAAGGTCCGTTGGTCTGTTGGGGCATTTAGTTAAAGGTCTGCCATAAACCTTGTTGCTGTGAACCCCTTGATTTTACTGCAGCAAATAAGATAAAATCCCTCCTTTCATTATTTTAAGCCTAAAAAAGAATACGTTTTCTGATCACAGACAATAATACTAGCACCATTAAACATTATATGCAACATAAAAACAATTATTAGTGAGTAGAACTCAGAGATTATCGGAAGAAGTGACACAGCAGATGGAAATACGTGTTTGGCTGAAATTCTTTTAGTTGTAGTTCTGTAAAACCAAAAGTTTTTAGCAAATTGCTTTTTTTTTATTTTCTGTTTTCTTCAAATTAAATAAACTTTCTTAACTAGCAACCGCTTATAGCATTATGTCTGTGAGATACATATACCTACCTTGAAGTGGGACGCCTTGGTATGACATCATCATACCAAGCTTCAGTAGGTCATGAGATGGCTTTGGTGGAGCTATGATAGCAGCCTGCACTGCAAAGCACGCACCTCAGTCATTTCTAGAGGGCAATGTGCCTGATCAGGGAAGATCTTCTGATCTCCCCAACCAGCCCATGATTCCCACTGCCCCCAAACAGCTTTTCTATTTTAGACTTTAGGTTATATACACACACTCTCAAATAATTATTCTCACCATTTACATTAACCTTATCAGTGACCATTTTTTTTGGTTTAAATGCATTGCATCCCTGTGAGGTTATGCACCCATAGGTTTTGCACCCATTGCACCCATAGGTTTATTTTTAATTGTATTTTTCTGGTAAGAGATGACAATAACGTGCAGATACATTGATCTCATAAGCCAGCTAATGCAAATATGATAACACATCTCTCCTTATTTAAACATTGGGGAGAAAGCTACTTAAATTGTATTGGGCAAGAATTTTGCAAGTATTAAGAGTTTTTGTTCTTCTGTTACAGGGGCTCAGTAAACATCAAAACTGGATTAGAACATCTGGTAAGTTCTGCATTTCTCTTGAACGTTTGAATCGTCTTTGATATCTGCATTCCAAATGAACACTTTCGAATGAGCTTTGAATACCTTGAATTGAGAGTCAACCAATTTCCCAACGGGTTAGCTTACCATTATTATGTGAAGGCACTTACGCTTTCATTTATTTTATCATCTCAAGGGAGTTCTAATTTTTTTTAAATTACCTTTTTTTTGATCTAGAGATGAAATAAAATGGAACACAATCCTTGGATTGATGATTGTTTTAATTATCTGCAGGAAATATAAATACAAAATGTTTGGCTGTAGATTTTTGGCATACCAGGATATAAAAAGAATGAACATGCCAGATATCGCATGCATAAATGTGCTATGCTTCAGTTACTTGAATTGTTTGAAAGCTAGACTTGGTTGCATTCTGTCACCTTCTTGCTTTGAATGTAGATTGACCAATTTTGGAGGGACATTTCAATTCCCTGTACAGCCCCACCAACAAAGAACGCTTATTAAAGTGCTTAAATACGTATTCTTTACCAGTAAGAACTAAGACAATAAATGCACTTACCTTGTTAAAATGCCTCTGCTGTCCACCAACCACTGGCAGAAAAGCACTCATATTGAAATCAATAGGATTCATTTCTGCTCACGGATACAGGGGTGGTCACATTACACCCATTGGAAATCTTATGCAAGCCCGTACTTGAGCTCAGGTGAGTATATTGTGCATATGCACTCTTAAGACCAATGAGCTGAGGAGTAGCAGGGAACTTCTAGATGAATCCTGCAGTAAGGTGGAAGAGTTGGATTTGTATTAAATGAAGAGTAAACCATTATTTTTTTTGTCGTGGGGGTAGGACGTAGGAAGTTAAGTTGATCGTGGTTTGCGTCATTTCCCAGACTTTAGGTTTCTACGCTAAAGTTCCAAGAAATATTTATTTCCCGGTGTGGCCTTGATGCCTCGGGTCCAGTGAAGGAAGCTAGTGATCAGGTTCAGATCAGGGTGGCCATTGTCAGTCTTTGTTACCATGCTCACGATGTGTTCCTCCTGGTGGCTGGGTTCAATATAGAACCCAGCGAAAATCCTACTCCTACTGTTCACCGTATTTAACGCAGCACATGGCGGCTCTACTGATATATAGTAGCATCCATTTGACCTTTCTATCCCTGTGGTCAAGATGTACCGTTGAACCACTTTAAGTGCTATTAAGTAATCTGTCATTAAAAGCCTGTGGTTACCTTTAATGATATCCTTATGATGGTTTGCACATTAAAACTTTGAAAGGCCCTGACATTTATTGACTTACAAATATTTTTTGTGCCTCTATAATATTGTTTTTTTTCCCCATGCAGATAAAATTGAGAAAATGTAAAAACGATTTAACAAAAAAGAAATGCTGCTATTTTCCCCAACTACTTCTTTAAGATCCCCTCATACAGCTTACAGCATTTTTATACGAAAGCCTTGTATATACAAACAACGCCGACCTAGTCTGATACACCAAACAATACTTTGTCTTTTTGGGGGGGGTTCTGGAAAAATCAAAAGAACATAAAACAGAAATAAACAGTCACAGTATCACACAAATATCTGGGCAAAAGAACAGATATTTTCTTAATTCTACAATGTATATTTTAAATAGGCTGCTGTAGTAATATTTAAGATTTATGACTGATAAACCATTATGCGTGATCAAAAAAGTGATTTTTCTTTTCCCGTCGTGGAATTTCTGCCAATATCTCTCATGAAAAGAAACGTAAAATAAACTGTGCATCTGGATCTCGACGCCAGTGTCTCAGTTTGAGTAGACACGCAAGGAGTTCAAGGAAGCGTTGTTTCTCTGTTTATTGTAGTTCGAGCTGTGTTTATTGTTTTTTGCAGTTTAGACATATGTGTCAAACACAATGAGAGCATGATGAAATCGGCTTCCTACTTCGGTTATGTTGTAGGGAGTGCTAGAAATTAAAACAGTTTTTCTTCCTTTAGGTTTGCATTAAAAGCTAAGGAAATGTGGTTTTGAATCCATATTTTGACACCATTGTTCAGCTTATTGTAACGTACATGTTGCAATTTGTCTTAGTTACTTGCTGAGTAGCCACTACCTCTGACCACCTCCAGTTTAATAGATTAGCCCTTAGAATAACACGCTAATAGCTCTTTTTATTGTATATATACATTAATGACTATTTCTGGTATGTTTAGCTAATAAGTTTACCGTTAGTGGCATTTGAAGAAAAATATACATAACCAATTATTTCCCTAAATAATTCTGCAGAGGATGACCGTTTCTTCCCTGGCCATTCAGGGACAACTGGTGGAGTGGTTCCCAACCCAAGGAACCAATTGGGCAGGTTATATTAATCTCACTACTGGAATAGAATGGGGTAATTACTAAATCCTGCCCTGCTTGTGTGCCTTCAGGCCTGGGTTGGGAACAATCACACTATGCCTTACCTGACAAATTCTCAGGGTAGGCCACTCTGGGCTTCCCAACTTCTAGGGCCTGGCTAATGGCATGTAGTGGGCATAACCAATCACCTTGCCCCTGGTGAAGTTTGAAAGCTCCAACTCGGAGTACCAGGGAAGCAGCTCTTCATCCAGAGACGGCCCGCGGCACCTCGAGGTGTTTTGTACAATTTTGGTGTGTAACTTACTTTTATTCAAAGTGTGGGGGGTCGTTTTCGGCTAAGTGAACCCAGAATTTTCAGTTTTGGTCCAGAATTTTCATTTCGGTGCATCCCTAGGATAAATAAAATATTTCATTTTTACTTATTCAGAATCCTGAATTTGTAGTCACAAAACTTTCTAGGCCTAGAAATCAATGAGAGGAAAAGTAAAGCCCACCCTGGCTGAGTGAGCAGCAATCTTTCCCAGCTTCAATCAGATAAAATGATCAGAATATCTGTTAAGCTTAAAAATTCCTCAAGCTCAGGTTTTTATATAATAACAACATTAATTTTGTAGATTATTGCTAATCTGATTAGCATGAAGGGGATCTCCCCCCAATCCAACATTTTACAGTAAGCCTATGTAATGTTTACAGATTAACATTAGTAACCCCATTTTATATGTGCTCCCAGAATTGAAGTTATTAGGACAGGCTGGTAATTAGTTATGTGGTTTTTGCCACTATCTGCCACCAAAGTCTGGTTGATAATAGCTATAAATAGTTTATGGCATTTTAACCCAAATATTCTCAGAAGTTTTACTCTTTAAAAAAATCTATAAAATGACACAAGCTATATGTAGTTTTAATAAACACGTTTTGGAAATAAATGTGAAGGAATTTAAGTATGTGTTTATACATGAAAGAGACAATATATATACAATGTATTCATAATACACTGGTGTCTTGGCTTTTTGAATGACCTCTACCACGGGAAGCTGGATTGTAGTTGCCCAAGTGCCCAATACCAAATCTCTTAATCTATTTTAACATTGAACTGTAATGCGTTGCAAAAATCCTGAGATTTTTTTCCCGAGGTTGACGTTACGCAGATGCTTATTTATACAGCTCTTAACAAGTAAACTTTTCAAGGGTTTTTTTTATGTGAAGCTTTTTTTGTGTCGTGAAGTGGCTTTGGCACTTAGTTGAAAGAGAAGCCGTAAAACTTTTCCTTAATGGTCTGTTCTTGATGGCATGGCATTTGAAAGCGAGAGCTATTTCTATAACAACGATCCGCATGCTTGGTAATGTATGTGCAGGATTTCACCTGCTAACACTTGTGGGGAGTGCTATGACGGTATAAGGCTGGGCTGGGGGCGAAAGGGTGATGTATCACGTGGGATTTAGAGTAGGAAAAATGGGCATGATTGACAAAGACAAACGATGGGAATTGTGGAAATTAACTCGACTTCCCAGACTAAGAACATAGCACTCTGGTCCAGAAGCAGGGGAGGGCTGGCAGCCTAAGGCCTGGGGGGCAAGTCTAGTCAAGTGGCCCATTGCACCACCAAAGCAACTGCGAGCAACATTCGAAGTGGCCATTGTGCGGCAGTCAGGCCACCGGCGCCTAATGCACACACCGCGTCGCCCAATGGCTGTGCCTCAGCTTTTCGTCCCATGTCTTAAATGGGTTGGGATGAAGAGCTGAGACATGCCCATTGGGCCTGACTGCCACACGACGCAGGGGCGTACCTGTGGCAGATCCTGTATGTGGTACCCCCCACACACACACACTTTAAAACTGCATAGTGTCTGTGGTTAGGCAAACATTGGCGGTTGTACAGCATAACTGGTATCATTCTATACTTAGGGATTACACTGTACCGCTGTCAATGTGTGCCTATACATTGAGCCAGACACTGACAATACTGCAGTACAACCCCTATCACTATATACTAAGCCAAACACTTCAGTGACTGGCTTAGTATATAGTAGGGATGCACCGAAATGAAAATTCAGCATTCACTTGGCCAAAACCGAAGAAAAAAAAAAAAAAACTTTACTTTATTAAAAGTAACACACTAAAATTAGACAAAAAAATCAATAACATTATTAATATATACCGTATATATAAATATATATAAATAGAAAATGCAAAAAGCAATCAGACCCACTCCTATCATGCTAATCAGCCAGCACATGCTAGAACCTGGGCATGATAGAATTGTGATTGCTATTAATATATCACAATCCTATCATGCCCAGGTTCTAGCATGTGCTGGCTGACTTAGCATGATAGGAGTGTGATTGCTGTTTGCAATTATATATATGTATAGTGTTATTGGATAAATTTTGGTGTGTAATTTACTTTTAATAAAAGTGTTGTTAACACACCAAAGTTGGACAAAATAAAATAACTGATAACAGCAATCACACTCCTATCATGCCTAGGCAGCCAGTACATGCTGGAATCTGGGCATGATAAGAATGTGATTACAGCCTCCTTATGCTACACTTACACATCCATGTTATCTGAAACCCTCATACACAAACATTCAGCATAACACCCATCACTCTCACACACATTCAGCATAACACCCATTACTCTCACACACTTACATTCAGCATAACACCCATCACTCTCACACACATTCAGCATAACACCCATCACTCTCACACACTTTCATTCAGCATAACACCCATCACTCTCACACTTAATAATCCCCTATTTTCCTACCTTTCCTCTGTCCTTCTTCTTCTTCTGGGTCCTGTGCTTTCAGTGCATAGAGCGCGGAAGCCGGTGGGCGTGGCTTCAGTGTTGTGCGCCGGGATTTGACATCAAGTCCCGGCGCACAGCCACAGTTGCCGCGCGCATCGTCTTTGGAGGCATGCCGGCACCCTGGACGGACCGCCCCCCCGCCAGGTACGCTACCGGCACGACGGCCAGTCCTGCCCACAGCCACTAAGCGGCTGCCTTTAAGGTTCGTCTGCCGGCCGCCCAGCTGGCCCACCGGCCCGGATTCAGGGCGGCCCGGGGGGCAATTGCCCCCCTGCCCCCCGGCCCAGCACGCCCCTGGAGCCACTTGGCTGGAGCTCCTCCGTAGGTTCGATGTTGCCAGCCCTCTCCTGTAGCGGGGAATTCTGCTCCTTTGGCAATGTGTCCGAACAGCACCCCATACATTTATAACCAATTTTAAAGATTTGTAGAGAGATTTAATCTTATGCCCTGGCACTATGTGTCCTCCTGTGTGGCAACCCCCGCTTTCCCAACACTTTTACCCCTGGTGACTCCGCTGCTGTATAAGGTTGGTGCAACTGATCTACTGAGAAATAAACGTGATTCAGTATAACATGGTTGTTCCTCCACTACGGTACTTTAAGGACAGGCGGCAATTAAGCTGTCGCTTCTACAGCGTATAATTTACTCATCCAAATAATTTCACCAACAAGTGCTTAAAATGATAGCTGTCTAGATCACGAACCTATATTCCAAGAATTTTGGTCCTTCAGTCCAATTATGAAAATACCTAGTACAGAACAAAAACTTACTATAATACACTATTGCAGATTTGTATATTGCAGTTTATCCTAACAATGATATATATATATATATATATAGTCACAGTAATTTAGTTGCAGTAGCCATGGACATAAAAATTCACAGAAATAATATTTCATTTAATTAATATCCTTGAAGGTAAGTTTGCCAGGGAAGTGGAAAGTGCGTTTGTGATCTCTTTTATCCTGTGGTCAAAGGGTTAGTAGAGGGTAGGAAGGGACTTTGTTCCGTGGCTATACACATCATCTCTCTCTGTAGTCCTTGGGCATTTAGCAGATTACAGTGCTACGGAATATGACGGCGCTATATAAAATAATAAATAATAATAATTCTGTAATTCATGCGATGAGTGGTCTTCATGCGATCAGATAAGTTGTCCGTAGCTGGCAGTGTTTAACCTGAACATAAAGTAAAATATGAAGCTTTTCAACTCTCACAAATCTTTTTTTATTCCCAAATCCAGGTGCGCTTGTAAACACTTTCTCCGATTCTGTAATCAATAAAATACATTTTAAACTATCAATTCTTACAACTTTATCTAATTTGAAGCAATAACAGAGCACTTTATAGAGACATGATCCAGTAATTAGTCTCGTATTTTATTTCGTATCCACTTACATTAAAACCAAAAGTGCCTCTTTATTTTATTTATCGTTCTTATGAACTCGAGTGCCTCACACGACAATGCATATTATAATTAACAAAGGTAATTGTGTGAATAAATCAGCTTACTGTGTAAAGCCCGAAGAATAAATAGCTAACATTGTACCCATTATTAAAAAGTCTTCGTGTATATATGTTTCGAATATATGAAAAATAAATGAGTACGTTGCATATCAAGCTAATATTTTGTAAACACCTAAGGGTTAATTCTACTATTTAGGTGATGTTTTGTTAGTAGAATTGTTTTGGTTTAGTTGAATGAAGAGTTAATCCTTACTTTTAATGTGTTACCTGCTTTGATTTTCTTTTCTGGCCATTAGCTATGCTCAGTGTGTAGCGTAATGTATCCCCCCTCCTTGGGTTGAAAAGGACAAATGGTCAGAAAGTGTGTAGCCCCACGTTACTAGATCACTTCATCTAGTGTCAAAGCTGCTGTTGAGGGATGGTTTGTGAACTGATTTGCAAGAATATTTAGAAATCTGAAAAAATAAATTATTAACTTTAAAGTTTAAATATAATTTTCTGAACATATACTTTACAGCATAACTCCTATTACTATACATTGAGCCACTCATAGTACATCATAACCCCCATCACTATATACTGTGCCAGACATTGATGTGGTAGGTCTCTGCCCCTGAAGCAGCCTGGCGTGCCACTTCTGCCCCTGAAGCAGCCTGGCGTGCCACTTCTGCCCCTGAAGCAGCCTGCCTGTGCCACCTCTGCCCCTAAACACTTATACATTCATTCATTTACTCACTCATTCATTTCCCGCACCCCCCTTAACGCACCTACAGATTTCACTGGTCCAGGGGCCGTCTGCTGTGGCACCCGTACACTGTGTAAGGAAACTCTTTTCCGCCCAAGGGAGGCAGGGGAAGCTGAGGGCCCGCTCTGGCCGTCCGCAGCCCCAGTGCTGCTAGGGCGGCTCACCTGGAAATCTCCTGGTTTCCTGGTAAAGCAGTCCAGCCCTGAGTGCACACTCAATGCTTACTTGATGGCACCCCCTAATGAGTGGCGAACCCCCCAAGGTACTCTACTGGTCTTGATATCTGGGCCTGCCTTTCTGTTTTTTTTTCTTTTTTTTTTTTTATAAACTTTTGGATATTGGGCCTTGGGACTAACTTCCTTCAGGATACTTACAAAGATATATATATGTGCCTATACATCTACATTGTACAGCGCTGCGGGATTTCATTGTGCTTTACAACTCAATAAATAATAATGCTACTAACTACAGCTGGCCAACATATTTTGGGACCTTATTTCAAATGCTTACATCACCGGATGTATACAGTATAAATATGTTTAAAAATATTATTTTGCGCTTCTCTCCTCTTGTGCTACGACCGTATATGAGATTAGCTAAGCGGGGTTTTACAAAATTGCTAATTCTCTGAAAGTTTCAAAATAATTGTTTTACGCAAACCTGTTTTGGGGGGGGTCTTTTGTGAACTGTTAAATGTGGCTGCACAGTGTAAGTCATGCATATTCTAAAGTGAATTTATGTCTGCAGGTGCATTTTGTCCTTCCTTGGTGTGTTTTTAATAGCAAGAAACCAAGAAAAACAACCCTTGCAAGAACCTTTTATCAATTTTGGTGACATTCCTGGTACGTAATTATACGAGTGCTTGGCTAAATAAGATGCAAGTCACTTTGACACATTTGTAAAATAAATACGGCAGATCTGTATTTATTTATAGTGCTGTATTGATCTATGGCGTTTCCTGGAGACCTGTGATTATATGTTTATTTCCACTTTGACTTTACACTTCTTCTTCCCACGTTGCACAATTTCCATGCCATCATATTTCTTTCGTGTAAAAGATCTCTGAAGAAATGGAATTGGGAGCGTTCTCTTGGAATCCATTGCTACATTTTAAAGGAATCCCAATTAGGCCTAAGTGGAAGAAAATCCCATAGGTAGAGGATTATCTCACCCGTGCACAGAGTCATGAGAAGCGTGTGATAGACAAATGTACCTTACTCTTAACTAACCAGCCACATATACAACCTTCACCAAAAAGCATTTGTTAAGTATCGGTAAATGTAACCCTTTGAATATTTGCTAAATGCCAAAACCTTTCCTAATGCGGAATCAATGTGCATTTCTATAATGCATCATACAACATAATAAGGACCCTTATGTGGAAGAAAACACATTTTGTTTAGTGTCTTTTAAGTTTCATTAGTTAAACCCGATGCTCCTTTTTTGATATTACTTTAGGTGCAATGGGTGAAAAAAATGTTCTCTGTCCAACCCCCTTTACCAACTTTCTGTAGCCCAACTTTACCAACTTTCTCTGGTCATAATAGGAAGAACCTACCTACCTTGATAATGATGAGGTTCATATGTTCAGGGTGTGTGTACCTTGTAGTACTAGTGACGTTCCATTGCGCAAAGGACATTGATTAGATTCTGAGAGCCTTCGTAAGCTAAACTAAATAAATGAAAAGCAAAAGTGATTATTCAAAGAATAAGTAAGAGTAACTTTTGGTTGTGCACAAGTAAACTGGCTGTGGCCCACACCTTCTGGACCCAAGTAATAATAATTCAGGTTCCATTGTGGGCAATTAAAATGCATGCATCCGATTCATGGAGACAAGTTGGTTTGGATAAGCTAAAAAACAGCTGCCAGGTTAAGGTTTCCACAAAGTTATCATTTTAAGGCAAATGTTTTAAAGACCGGCCAGTGAAATATGAGTTAGGTAGCACAATCTGCTTTGGTGAGATTACAGATAAGAAAGAAGAACAGAAAAGGGAACAGAATAAAGTTAAAAAGCAATAAATCTGTCCTTAAAAATTGAACTTTGCCCCTGTGTCTGTGAGATCAGCCGGGGATATTGCTGCCAGCTGCAAAATATGTTCTTGGCCTGACTTTAATTGTAACCAGTCAAAGAAAAGTCTATGACGTATGCTGATGACGGCTGACGGCGAATTAGCCACGTGCATAGGGGGAGCCCTGATGAATTATATATATATATATATATATATATATATATAATATTAAAAACAAAATTCAGTACAATGAAACACAGATATACTGACCATCTTGTTCTAGTCATTATTTCCTTGATTGAAGTGTCTCACAGCATGAGAAATCCACCAGGATGAAAAAAAATAAAATTATAACAAATCGTCGGAATAATATCCGAAGATCTGTATGATAACAAAAAAATATATATGTATTGAATAGTTTTCTTTTATCCTTTTTTTGTTTCTCAGCAGGGAAAGAAACTGTGGATAAAATCCAGCCAAATTTAAACAGCATTTCATACGGGACTTTGCCTAATTAGTTACTCATACGGCTGCCAAACCAGTGAGATGAAAGCGGAATGAAAAGTGGGTTGTCGAGAGGAAGCCATCACATAAAGCCTAAAATGTGTTACTGTACTGTGTCTAATCATTTGTTTTTGTGTTTTTTAATCTTGTGTTGGCATAAGGTCAATTTGGCAAAACATCATGGGAACATAAGTGGTCCATGTTGCCAATCCCTGTTCAAGAACATGAGTAAACCTCTGTTCCAATGTTTACGTCAACAGAGTTCCTATATATTGAACCCCACTGAATTCCATGGGGTCTCTGTTTAGAACCTACAGATCATGCAGCAAGACCCCCCTAGCTCAGGAACGAATGCTGTCTCCATTGTATTGAAGGTTCCACTTTATCTGCCACCAGAGAGATGTACACTGAGAATATACCTCTTGTTGGTTGTTGTATACAAAGTCTGTAATAATGTGCAGTGTTCTGAGCAATCTCCTGTTTCTCATCATTACAATGAGAAATAGTTAAATATGCTTATTTACACTGAATAAATAATTTTTGTCACATCATTCTTATGGGGAATGTGATTGTTGAAAATATGTATAGATAAATTGTCTGAAAGATATATACATGTCCATTAAACACAGTTCTTTCCAATGTGAAGTCTATAGAACTTTTGAAAATGAAAGATATAAAGTATCCCCCCAGGAAAATCTTTAGGATAGCAATGGATTTTTCTTCTAAGAGTTCTGAAGATCATTTTACAAAGGCGCTGGTCTAGAAATAAGTCTGGTTGTTTTTATGAAGTTGCTGTCCTAGAAATAGTTTTTTTTTTCTTGCTAAATAACCGTATTCTTTTGGGACTAAAGATGGGTCAGGGAGTTCTGCTGTAGACAGCTTTCCATTTAAGACACAGAAAAGAATAGCCGTATTGTGAATCCTAACGCTTATAAGTATAGCAATACAAAGCTATAGCCACATTTCTAAAATAAGTGTTTCCCAGTCTGTGTCGACATACAGGGTATGTACCAAAACAAAATACTGTATCCCACAAACTTTCCTTTTTATGGCATTCTGTTGAAAGTAACTTTCACAACAGTAGTCTTGCGTGTTGATGTTTTTATGGGTGAATCATCATCTGAACATTTCGAGAATATGTAATTGGAGTGAAATCAGTGCACGCTGTCTGCGTAATGCAAATCCGCTATTACATTATTTTCAATGGTAGCTATAGATCCACCATTGGACCTGCCGAGGATGTTATTTCCCCTGTTGCTTTAAAAAAAACTTTTAAGAACATTGTCAGTTTACATCAGAAAAATGTAACAGTCTAGTCCTGAACTGTTTTTTAATGCATATCGGAGTCTATTTTGCATAAACTTCAATGCATTAATCATTCAAGGCTTCTGTCTCATTTAACTCCTCACCTGGCTGCGTCTACTGAAACCGCGAAGCGCACATAACCCTGAAATCAGCGAGAAATCAGCGAGAATAGCTGAAGGCAATCCCACGGATGTTAATTTGAACATCAGTAAATGGAGTGCTACATGGAATGTGCAAGAAGTCTACATACAAATGCTTTTCGCTTTCCATAAAGGCAGCTGGGCAGGAGTTAAATGAAGTCTGAAGTCTTATTTTCCAACACCAATAACTAAAAAATGTCTCCTCTAATTTGCATGCAGTAAAATATATTGGAGTTCAAGCAAAATTGACTCTAGTAATGCATTTAGCATGAAAATAGGACTGGGTTGGATATTTGAGTGTTTGTTTAAAGGTAAGGAAATTATTATTTATTTTTTTAAAGGTCATCTTTTTGGGGTAGTAACAGTTGTTGTGTTTAACAGCTGATTCTTATTTTGACTAGAAATTAGAACTTTTCAACCTACTTATGCCATGGTAAATTTTTTTTGATGTGCGCACCTACTGATTTTTGGAAGTGCCTACAAGTTGCTCAAGAAGATCACCAAATTGTCTGAATGTAGACTATAAGTACACTCTGTACATTGCGGTAACAAAATTCTAAGTGGGTGGAGGAAGAGTCATCTGTGCAGCTTCCAGAATAATCAAATTCCATTATTCTTTTAATAAAACCACCTGGCAACGTGACAATGTTAGATAAGTTATTGCAGATTTTACTACCATCTGCTGCTGAACTTCACTTCACTGAGATAAATTAGACACTTCCTTTTAAAGTTAACTCCATCTGTATATGGTACCAAAATCTGCCATAACTAATTACAGATGCTTGGAGGTTCCAGAAATTAAAGTTCATGATATGCCTTCAGGGCACATTTTTCTCTCTGTATGCATTCAGTTCTCTCCAGTCTCTTACCATTCATGGCTGGGCCATCCCCTTGGTGCACCTAGTCCTACCACCTCTGTTCCAGCTTTACCCCTTACCAACTCTTATAGGGTGCTGGAGATGAAGAGAGGGCTCTAGGTCGTTCATGTGAACTTCTCATGCGTTCTAAGCAAAGTGTGCCTGCTTTGGGCACATATCGGTAATAAAGGGAAGAAATAATCACGCAAATCCAAAGAACAAGTTAACTTTACCATGTGGTAAATACCTCAAGTCTATTTCTAATACTTATGTATTAGTTTTAAGCCAATGGTCATAGCATTGTATTATTTCATTAAAATGCTGAACTATAACATAGGATTTGGAAAAGTGCCATAACCGTTTCATGGGAGAAGAGCAAAAAGAATATGAGATCTATTGTTGACTTTGTGATGGCACCATTATAACTTTACTGTTACCATCCTCAACTAGAGAGTCAGTTTTGGTCTTTCTGCCCAACAGTGAAATGGCTCAGATGTATTATATTTATTTAGTACAATATCTCTACCATGAACTGCAACTGGAATTATCTATTCATAATCTATCATCGATTTACCTGGGACAGAAAGCAGAAAGTGTGTTAATCATCTGGGCTTTTTTTTTCTCTAATACAGTTTGCAATCAATCATACCTCAGGAAGCAACTATTTTGTGGTTTGTTCATTTATTCATCAACACTACTTTGTTTCTTTTGGGAAATCAAACAGTTATTGATTTAGAAAAAACCCATTAGATGAGTAACTTTTTCAACTGACAAAAGGTTATCCGACGCTAAATGTCTCCTTTTCCTTTAGAAGAAAACATGTTTGAGAAAGGTTTTCCCAGGTTAAATAGGGCAGGTTGTAGCACTCTTTAGAAGTCTGCGTAACATATTTCACTTGACACAAATTATTAAATGGACGATGTGTGAGCTGCAGTGACCAACATTCTTTGTAAAACAGTGCAGACATATGGACCTTAATTGATGCAATTTATCACTCCTTTGTATGCCAATTACAGTCTGCAGCTATTCTTGGGGGGTTGGAAGGGGTGGTGGTGCCATTGCGGTTGGGTCACAATGTTTAGACACTATGGAAGCAGAAACTCCTTACTCGCTGGAACTCAATTTATCAGTATGCAATTTCAGTTGAAATGCATCATACCCCCCCTAACAATTTAGGTGGCAAAACCAGGACATCTTTGGTGGTGGTTGGGCTGGAGGCTGAAAGAGAAGCGCCATAGATGGTTGAGGGAGAGCTGGACGAAGGACCAATGGTGGGACTTGTGATGGAGATCTGTGGTGAAACCAAAGAAGATCTCCCCGGCTGGCCCATAATACTCCTTGCCCACAAAAGCATGTCAGTGCACACAAATAAAGACTGTCTTATGGAGAATGGGACAGCTGGGAGGTATTAAGAAGAAGCAAGCCGGTGACGTTAAAAATTTCATGTCCTATTTTTAATTCCAATTAAAACAATCTAATCTTTTTAGCCCAAGATAAAATGGAGTCATAGGTCAACACTGATATCTTTTATTTGGCCAATATAAACAAACAAACAAAATAAAACACAAGCTTTTGGGACCTCAGACATCTCTTCTTTAAATGAAGTGTATGTAGCTTTACTTCAGAATGCTAAAAATCATATAGAATGAACAAATATGTGCATTTTGTTTTTCTAACAAATGTACAACCTGTGAAACTAGTAAAAATGAAATTTAAATGCAGGTGTTGTTTCACTTGAAATACTTGCTGACATCATAGGTAATTTAGCCATTATTTGTATAAATAATAATTAACCTGTGTTCTTATTTCTCTGAACCAATGTCATTTGGATAGTCTCACAATGCCCTCAGAAGTTAAATGGCCTATTTTCAAGTCAATGTGTCTATTTTTCAAAAATAAATGGCTTGTTACATCGCTGCTTTGTAATATATTGTCCCAAAAGTGCCAGGGCATCTCAAAGTGCAGAGTAAAAGCAGCCTTTTGCTAAAGCCTGCTATCCCTGAAGACACTAATGGTTTGCTTATTGTACAGATACTGAAATAAAATGTGGCCCCATGCTTGCCTTAGCTTCAGGTCCTATAAATCACTGACATTTACTGCCTTTAGTTTTGGCTGTGTAAATAAACTGGGAAGTAAAAAAGCTATTTAGTGCTCGTAAACAAAAATAAATAAAAATAAAAGATTTGGGTTTGCAAAATATGTGGTCGAAAAATTGGAATATTAAGCTAAATTTAAAAAGAAAATTAATCGTGTGAAAATTGAATTACAGAACAATAAAGAAACAAAAAACAATAAAAATTCATTGTGCGTTCAATGGGCAGAGAAAGTGATCTCATATTTGGGTATTAAAATATCTATGAATATGACCTGAACATATTAGAGACATTAGCCTATGGATCTCTCCTTTACTGATAAAGCTAATCTCATTAAAATTATTACCTTCCCAAAACTACTCAATCCCCCCCAACAGCTTGCCCTACCTCTGAACCCGGGAATGTTACAAAGTTAAATAGCCCGTTTTTATTACTTTATTCGGAATAACAAAAAGCAGTCTAACCAAGTTGCAAATAAAGGAAAATGATACAATTTGGCTGCCTTGCTGAGATACGCCCTGGACTGGGTAACTGACACACAGTTTCACCCGCGCATAACCATGCCATTGTTTGCTTACCTGTAGGTGTAGAGCTATGTAAGGTCTGTAATACATAATTTCACGCCACCTCGTTGGAATAATGATTTAGATACATTTATCCAGGCTACCCACACACATGCTTAGCAGACTTTATCAGATCCTCCGAGAGTCTAAGAAGCATTCGGCTGAGCAATTGTGTTCGGACATTTCCGGACATAGAACTGGAGACTATACAGAATTCTTTCTGAGGACTAAACAGAGGTTACTGATGGCTACATATGCAGAAATGACATGTAAAACTGTGCACCAGGTATATCTCTTTCCTATATGTCTTCATAAATGGAGTGTTCGACTGGATAGCAAGTACCCCGAAGGTGGCCAGCATGAGGCCTACGGTCATGCCCAGTAGTTAATTCTGGAAGAGGCTTACTTGTGATCTACATCTTACCACAGAGATGGCAGTTTTGGGCTCTAACAAGAATCCTGGGAGGCCGGTATTAGGGTGAAGCATATGGCAGTTGCACAAAAAATATCCTACAGGTGTTGATGTGGCCAGATAGCCCAACGATAGCTCTGTTGAGAAGAAAACTTCTGTTTACCATGGTAGAAAGAGTAGCTAGAGATCCTTTAAAGAACATTTTATACGGAATGATATGGTTTTCCATGACCTTTTAGGTACATGGTCTTCCAAAAACCCGGCTCTGCTCAAACCTCACCCCAAATGATATCAATAAATCACAAGTTGAACCCATCTGATACGTTTACTTTACAAACACCCCCTTCATAATATGATCACAAATATTGCTGCATGGTGATAAAGCCAGCCTTGTGTTTATGTCATGAATGCTTTTTCTGTAATGTGATAAAATATATGCTTAAATATACACAATATGTGGTGAGGCTGTGTTATATATTTATTGTAAACTCTAGTGAGAAGGTCTATCCACAACCACTCTCTCCATTTATTTAAATAAGTTATTTTCAATGTACAATGTTATGGAATCTGATAGTCCTCGACCAAATAATACAGCAAATAAGAAGCCTCTCTATGACCCCACCGGACACAAGCCATATATTTTGATACATTAAGAATACCAATATGGGCAAAAACCTATTGTGTATGCACCCAATGATCTGCTAAGGCTTCCAATGTGCCCCTGATAGGCGCCAAACCTTTTTCCCATAGGGGATATTTTTGGGGGTTACAGACATCTCCCCCTAGTCCAGATGCCCCAGGTAGCTGCCAGAATTGCCCTTGTGTAAATAAAAAAAATAAGAATATGAGTCCATATTTTAAAATGTTATCGGTGCATTGTAATGTATTGCTATAGTAAGGGATAATTGCTATGAGAAGCTGTGTCCTGTACATAATAATGGATATTTTTTATCGAGCACATGATAACATCTCCACAGTCCTTCTGTGCGGAAATGTTAGAGAGAATAATTTTACCAATTAATTTAATTGACCCAGGGATTTATCATGGTAGCTACACAGCAATCTCATCATCATTTATAACTTTCTAAACAATCACGTTTGGGTTTTATTTGACTTAGTGATTGAGAATGATTTCTTCCACTCTCTGGATGATACATCAATTATTCATGACTTGTCTAATGATAGCTTGTGCCTAGAATTTATTCGGTATAAGTATGCACATAGTAATGGGGAAAATAACTGCTAGTTTTTATGATGCAGAGTAAAGTATTTAAACAAATAAACAGACATATTGCTTTATGTAGAGTATCTCCATTGGATTAGCAGTAAGGAAGGTAGACAGCCATGGGGCAGAATCCTCCAGTAAATGAGCTTGCAGTCAAACTGAATTTACCCATTGAGAAGGCAGCCATAGTACAGAATGCTACCTTTACATATTTACAATATAACCAAGTATTATGAGCCAGTGAAGTCTTTGGAGGCTTGGGTCTCACTACTTCCCCCACTAAACCACTTTTACTCAATAACTGAGCTTACATTGCATACAAGGTAAAACCGTGGCACAGAACACAGGCATCAGCAATGTAACCACTGGGATACCTGAGGACCTGGGACCTTTGGTCACAGGACCCTCATACTTATGCTCTCGTAGTATCTGGGTGGATGTCTGGTCTGGTGTGGGGCAGGCTCTGTGTATGGACGCAATCAATACTTGTATACAGGTGTTGGGCATCAAATCTGTACAGGTCTATATTGAGAGGATGTAGTTTTTTCACAGTTTTCTCACAGTTTTTTCGCCACAGTTGATGGACCTAACCCAGACTTATTGACAACATACTTCAGTGGCCTTTCAGTGGCCAGTGGCCTCCACCAAGCCAGTGACAATCACCCATAAGCCAGGAAAACACTGCCCCACAATGTCACTAAATCACAATCAGATCTTATAGATTGAGAGAGGAATGATGACAGACATTACCATCGCTCACTAAAGACACATAGTCATTTTTAGAGTCTCAATGTAGCAGATATTGCGGAAAAAATACCCCTAACAGTTGTTTGGGATTTCCGTAATTTTCTAGGCGCGTTAAAAAGGCTTCACAGTTGGAAAATTGATGTTATCATTATGATGCCTCTTTTTGTCTTGGTGTATTTTCCATTCATTAAAACATGTAAATATCAAACACTGTTTGTCACTGTTTGTCTCCTACTTACCATATTTTGTTGCAGTAATTAGCAATGTAATGACAGAAAATAGGATTTTTGTTTGCATGCTAATTAACAGCGACGTGTGATGGAATCCTAGCTTATTTGGATAAGGAGGTCCTCCCATTGTTTACGGGCAAGTGGTGGTTTCATAAAACCTACCTATTTTGTTCCTGCAGCATTCTTCAACTGTTTCCATGAGTTTATACATTTTGTAATACGTTAGTGTTTGTTGGTCTTCATACAACGCATTGTACGGTATATTTCATAAAATGACTTATCAGTAGAGATAATATTTTGTGGTGTGTTTATTAGTAGTAGTAGGTAGGAGTTAGAGTAGGTAGGTGAGTCTCCTGGAAAGTTACTGTTTTAACGCACTTCAACTAACATCTCTCTGATTGTGAAGAGCAAACGTCAGGGAGCTTTGCATGTATCAGCTGAGCTAGCCCTGCAGAATGTTTAGTTAAATCTGAGATAGTATAGAACTATCAATGGGAACTTTGTTCCCATAAATAAGCTGACCGTGAGACCCTTTAACACCCCATCATGCAGATTCTATATAGCAACTCATCAAATGAGTTCTCTAAATGACTATAAGACCTGTCCTCATGGAAAATGTGACTTGTCTTTATATAAAGATACACTAAATAGTGTAACATGCATTCAGGGTTATCAACATGACATACAAATAGCAAAAGCATCAATTGGGAATCTTAAAAATCATCAATGTAGAGTATGGGACATGTGCGACCATGAGAGTTCAAAGTTGGGGCACAATTACATGTGGAGAAAACATATTACTTACAGTAGTATAATACCGTGACAGCAAAATATATGAAATGTCCTTAAATTTAACACTTACACCAGACAAGCCAGAAGGCTTGTTTTTCCCTCAGAAATCTCATGGTGCTGCCACGACCGCAAGGGATTCTGGGTAGGCGCATGCAAATAAGGCCAACAATGATCACCTTTGCCTCTATATCCACTTTATACATGGATCCCTTGAAAGTAATTGCCCGCTGTACAGGACAGCCTTGTACAGCGTATTTGGACTAGCAAATTAAGATTGTTTATAAAGGGAGTAGCGCAAAAACAGCTGGGAAGCTATATTCTCGCTAAACCTGTTTTACGCATTTTTTATGGTTGCCCAGCATGGTCCAATATTATAAAACAATTTCTGTGTTTTCTTTTTAGAATAAAAGCCAAGTGAGCCGTACATAGCAGTTCTTTTCATATACTCACATACAAGAGAATTACAAATAATGAATTGGCTCTTTACAAATATCACTGAAAAGCCTTTAAATCCCTTAAATGTCTTGGCAACTGGACTCTGGTTTAGACATCCTTTAAATGTCCCTAACACTTTTTTTTGTCATCATCTGCTTCTTGGGGTGGGGGGTAACAAACTGCAACGAATCTATTAGAATTAGAAAATAGAACTAGAAATATCAAAATCATTGCAGAAGCACCTATGGAAGTGCGGCATCATTTCTGAGGTTTTTCGAGGACAGTACTTCTATAATGTATATGCGTTTCATCTTAGACAATATGTCAGCGGGTCTAGACTCAGCTTTCAGAGCTGCTGAGAATTTCTCCGTTCACTATAATAACTATAATAAAAGCGATCACATATATCGTACAGGCTCACAAAACATAGTGGTTCTGGTGCAAAGTTTGTTGAATGGCCTCGTGATTAATAACATCCCATCAGTTGCTACGGTGATAACACAACCTCTGATACTGTTGTACTTTTTATGTCTAACTGCCTTTTTTATATTAAATCACTATAATGTATATGTTTTTTCTCGCTATAAAGTTCAGTTATTGGAGACCCTGGATACCAGCCCTCTGCGTTGAATTCAGGAACCCCCCTAATAGAAATATTAACTTCTAATCAGGAGTAAAAGCTAAACCATAAATCATAATGAGAACTTCCCTATAACAAAGCAACTGATGAATAAAATCATAACTCATACAGGATTAGACATATTGCCGCACAATAATAATAAGTATGTTTGAGGAATTGCTGGGATGAAACAAAACTCTTTGATTAAAGACGATAAATGCATAATTATAAAAGAAATCAAATGTTCATCTCCTCTCTAAGGTCATTGTTAAAATTCAGTACTGCCTCTCATTTCCACAGCACTGGCACAGATGCAATTACAAATGAATTTTCAGTTCACATAATTCCTTTCATATTGAAGAACACGGTTTCATATTTCTCCGTATTAGAATGTTAATTAGCTAATTTATTATGATTTGTGTCATGAAGAAATGTTTCCCGTAACGTCTGCGTAATATGGATAGAGATGTCATTTCACGCAGACTAGATACCTTCCACAATAATGCCACTTAATATGGCCACAATTCCACCCACAACTGTCAAGCAAAAGGTTCGCCGTGAATCATGAAGCCCATCTTCTTTAATTTACACATTAGAGTAAAGTAATGTTCTGGATCTCATTTTCTCATTCTCCAGGTATGTCGTTTTGCCGTCTCCCGCACCCTGTACCCAGATCCACAGTTTTACTTCTGACTCATTTGTTCAGATGTCCCAAATGCTTACGACTTCCCTTGTTCCAGCAAAAATATACTAATTCTAGATATTTAATTTCCAAACGCTGTGGACTTAAATTGGACTTTTAGCTAAAATTCTGGATTTTCCTTTTTCACAAACTACTGCCCATTGGCTTATATCTGGCGTATGCTCCAAGTCCAAATGGACCCAAAACCTGTGAGCAGAACCTTATGGGGCATAGTAGATGTGGTCAAAGCAGTGAGTCCTGGGTTTTGAGAATAATAGTTTATAGGTGCCTAAATCATGGAACAAAAACGAAAATGTCATTTGCAAATTCTGTCATACAATCTATGACTGATGAGCTTCTGTCATAGCACCCATCCAGGACCTAAACACCCTGCAGGGGTGCATAAACCCAGGCCCTGAAGCCCACCTAAGGTATGGGGGGGGGGACACAAAGGTAATTTATATAAAAAAGGTACACTATGATGAAAGGATGGATGCTGAGACAGGTATGATCATATGGAAGCCCACAACTACCAGCTTGCCAGATCCTATTTAAAAATGGCGCTGCTCTTGTTACAAATATGTGGAGTTTGAAGGCCAGAAAGGACAACAAGGTCACTTTGTAATAGACAAGACACTGCAGTTTTAGTTTTCCCTCCCAAAACATCTGCAGTTTTTTGGACGCACTATTCTGTCACTTGACATTATAAACGCTCCATGTTTAAGTAAACCTCCTGTTTCCTACACGGCATCCAGCTCAAACATGTTTTTATTCAGGGACGAAAACCATCCAAACCACTAACAGGGAAAAAACAAACTTTGCATTCTTTTCAGATACGTTTACTGGATCTTAATGAGCTTTCCAGATGCGTACAGTCACTGATCCTAGAAGTATGCAAGTCATGGCTGGAGATGAGTTTGCTATTCTGCATACGTATACATCTGACAATATACAGAGTTATTTAAAATCAATGCTAAACTCACATTAACTATTCAAATATTAAAGTAAATTAAAATCATCGTCGTTACATGTCAGATAACACGGTGGAATGTTGAAATCTATATGGAAAACTGTATCAGAATAAAAATTGAACTTTACAAACGTTGAAAGCAAAATACAGAAAAAGACACGTGGGGTGGATTGTGCATCGTACAGGGTTTCAGAATTGGAACAGCAACCCATAATAAAAAATCGAATGGGTGTATTTTCTCATATCTTGTTATTTTATTTGGGGAGCTGGAATTCTTCCTGCCCCTGGAAAAACAAAACAAAATTAAATCTAAACACATAATACCATAGAGAGATCTCCTCTGAGGTTCAACTAGGCAGTTATTATACATTATTATAATTTAAACTCTGTTTTTCGTATACCCCAGTGACCTGTCAGGAGTCAAATGTTCACTTTCTCCTGTTCCGGGTACACCCCATTTACACCCCATTTACACCCTTGGAACATTACCGTCTTCGCAGTATATTCTGTATGATACATTCCTGTCCTTGTTATTTCCCAAGTAGTTCGAAGGAAAGTGTTTTTAGGGCGCTGCTGAATTTTAAAAAAAAACACCTAGTTACCCTAGTCTGTGCTGACATTGGTATCCTTCAAATTTCATGCAAACAAGTCGATATTAGGGCCACCAACTTATGGGAACTTCTGCTTATGGAATTAAAGAATTGACCAATATAGGGGATCTTATTAAAAAACTAAACCAGACTAATGACTGATTGAAATGATGTTACTGTCAGAGAAACGTGTGGTTCCGTGATAAATTTAGTTGATTGGAACCATAAAGTAGATACCAGCCTCTTAATGTTACCTACTAAAGACTTAATAGAAAAAGGTTGGTCATGTAAGTTAATTGTTGTAGAAATAGTTAAAAAGAAAAGAGATACATGTCTAAATAAATAGCGGTTTTGTGTTATCCTAAACTGATTATGTCAACTGTGAACGGCCAAGCCCAGGTGTTCCCACTCAGATAAACCATATCATTAGCTGTGTCTTTGCATAAAGCTCACATATAAGGTCTGATTCGAAATGTTTTGATTTTCATGTGTTAGACACGAGAACAGATGGAAATTACATCTTCCCACCCTATATGTCTTGTGTCTAAGGGTTTTTTTGACACATGTTTATTGACATTGCTGCGTTTCATAGATGAATCCAAAGTTGTATAGTTATTCAAGACAAGAAGAATCCAAGTGTGTGAGCATGAAAGTTCCTTCCTTACAGTTTTGTGTATTACAAGTGTCATGATTTGCCTTCCATTTAAAAGAAATATAGAAACCATAGTTTTGAAATACATAAACCTCACATCCTGCAGGGCAGTGATTCTTAGTACTTCTGCATAGAAGAGAGTGGTTCCAAAACGGATGTGTATCTGCATGTACAGAACTGTAAATAAGATTAATGATGTACACAAGTGAGAAACGTTTGACAAACTACTGGTCGTGTAACTGTCAGGATATTACTGCCGAACACTGGTTCCTGCACGCTAGGGCTCTACCATACAATGTCCATTAAATGCTCCCCAGTCCAGCGCACATGGTGTCTGGGTGCAGTGCGTCCTATACACCCGCCTCGGTGCAACCCTGGGAGGCAGTCTACTGGGAAGCCTCACCACTCGTCCCTCCTATAGATACGCTACTGCTACCATAGGGTGGTTTCTTATGTGTTGATGTGCCAGTAGCATCGTCTGGGTCACATTCATCCTTCATATGCATGCAGGCATTCAGTTCTGTAGTCTTTCATGGCATTTCCATGCGTTGTTCTATGCACAGCCTAAATGCATTGCAATTTTGAGCCTTTCCACAACTGTATAGAGAGCTTTGTTGGTTATATGCTTATTCTGATATTGTTTCTCTGGTAGTTGGGTTTGGCTTGTTCTTTGACCTTGCATGTACTCATTCTTTGGCATTTTCCCCTTACTTGAACTTGGGGCAACATGGTGGCGCTACTTTTCCCCTGGGTTTTCCACGGCTAACACGGTACAGATCTTTTGATCGTTTTTTTACAAAAGAAAGTCCTGCTGGTCACGGTACCTGAAGGCTCAGCTGAAGTTGACATGACTGTTATAGGTAGAGAAACTTCTCTATTAGTCCTTCCCTAGTATCCTCAGCCCAAGTGCATTGATGAATCCTATGTTATAGTAACACTTTTTTCATAATATGCATTTTGTAATTTAAAATGTAGAAAAAATACATGTAACAAGGGTTTTCTTTACATGTGTAGAGCACACACTGATCTTTAAGTGTAGATGAAGGACACTTTGTATAATCACCTATGAATAAACACATATAAAAAGGGGGTTAGTGTAATTGGATTGTGATAGTAATTTCACACACATATACTATATATATATATATATAGCTTGAAATCAGGGGCGATAAGAGCAGCCAATCACAGCATCCATCTAGCATAAATACGATTGGCTGCTGCTAATCCAATTGACGTCAATAGGAAAGCTCCTATTGGCTTCTATTAAAGTATGCTTTGTACTTTGAGTGGAGGCAGCAACAGGCAGGACAAAAAATAGGCAAAAGTGTTATTTTCTAACTCCAATATCTGAAACGTCACATTACTTCTCTGGAATGTTTATTTTATCCACACTAAAGTGAACCGGGCTTTGAATGCTATTCAACTAGGATTCTTTTGCATCTTGGAACCTATCTAGTTTAGTGTTACATTTAAGGATAGCTGGCCATTCCATTTTCTGGAGTCATGGTAGGATTTTCCACCTACCACAAAGTTTCCAAGTTCCCACAAAGTTCTTATGAAAATCCCAACAATATCAATGGGGACTGATCCCGTAGAACATGGCAGCCAAGGGTAGCATACAGAAATATGACTTATAGTACCGTATATATATATTTAAGCTGAGTTGGTAACCAGTTACCTTGAGTTTTGGCTTAATTTGCACTAAAAGATAATGAAAATCGGACAAATTATTTTCATGTGCGTCCTTGGTCACGTCTTAGATTTACGATAGCCTTATGACTTTCTGCTGAGATGCTGTTCCACTTTTCTACCACCCCTTCAATGATGTCAAATTTGTATTATATCTAAGCCTCAGACCCTTCAGTTGTAGATTATGACCTATTGCTCTTACATCTCACCTCCATTGAAATATATTTCCGTCTAAAAGTATTAGACATCATATTGTATACAATCACAAATAAATAAATAAAGTCATATTAAAAAAAAAAAGTCCATGCTGAAAGTGCAATCTGTTTTTAGCCCTTATTCTCACCGGGGGGTTTAAGTAAACAAAGCCAAGATCTCCCAAAATAACCTAAAAGAGAAATGAAGTCGGCAGCTTAGTTTTCGTGGAATAATTGAAAACAACATTTCACTATTAGAACTCCTTTAAACTCTTGGCTCCTTTTGTAATTTGATTCTAACCATTCTGTTACTGCGATACAAATCTGTCCAAAATGTGGCTTGCTCGGTATATTGAGCTAAATCTATTTTGAAAAATAACCTCAACGGGAGATAAAGATAAAAAAAACGCGATAGAGGGAGAAAATTGGAGTACGCTGCTAAAACAACAACTCAATTATACGTAAACTGCATAACACCTTTTAAAAAAAAAAAAAAAAGTATACATACACGAGATGTATAATTATTATTTATTGTTTTATATAGCGCCATCATGTTACGCTATCTTTCTGTAACTTTCTCCTGATGGTAACAATACACCAGCTTATAGCAAGTTTGTACATAGAGGAATATAGAATTTGACAGCAGATCCATCTAGTCTGCCTTTTTATCCGGTTGTAAAGACTCAGAACTAAATCAGTCCTTGGTCTTGTCTTAGATTCAGGATAGATTTATGCCTACCCCATGCATGTTTACATTCATTCATTGTATCAGCCTTTACCATTACTTCTGGGTGGCTGTTCCACTTATCTACCACCTTCTCAGTAGTGTAAAACTTCCTTACATCACACGTAAACCTCCGACCCACTCGTTTTAGACTACGTTCTCTTGTTCTAGCGTTTCTCCTCCGTTGAAATAAACATACCTCCTGTACTAAACCTCTAAGTATTTAGTCTCTCTCTTCTTTCCTCCCAGCTATACACATCGAGATCCCTTAGTGTATTCTGATAATTTACTAGTCTCATCTAAAATTGGTACATGTTCATTTATGTTGACATAGGATGTTTTTTTATACACTTTGTATAAATAATGAAGAATGAAATGGCTTCGGGATGGTAGTATGATGTAAAGGTTGCTTAGCAACAAGAAGCAATTGAGCTCACCTTAGAGAAGCAAGCGCCGGGAACAAACTACAACATGAATTCTACACATCAGCACCTTGGGGACCGTTCAAATGCTATCAATATTGTAAAGAAAAATACAACGGATTTGACCCGAATTATTCCTAGTGTATTATTTCCTTTACACTTAGAGTGTTTAATAAATATTGGCTGTAGACATTTGCTATCTATTTGCCAGTATCAACAAAATGAACATTTCAGAATTATTTTTGGGGATTTCACATCCTATTATTATAAAAATGCAGAGAAGTCATTGTACGCCCCAGAAAACGTTACCTTTTTATCATTCTAGCTGGTTTGTCATCTTTCTAATAACAGGAGCACTTCGGTTCTTCGAAAGAACCCGTAAACATGCCGGTGAGCTTTCCTCTTTTATAGGTCGCGTTTTGATGTCTGCGGATAAGTGAGGAGAATAAAATATTTACTACTACGGGGCTCCTGAGGATTCGCAAACACTATAGTAAATCATATCAGGTTCCGTACCTCCTCAGGGACATGCGATGATGAGATGTTTTACATGATCCCATGTTAGATATTTATTATTTGGTTTAACACATTGATGCCAGAAGGTTGAGTCAGATAGCTAGAGAGAAGGCTTTGGACAAACTGAGATTTTTCAGTTCAATGGTAAATAAAGTTCAACATTGACAAATGTAAAGGTCCGCACTTGGCAAATAAATCTATTAAACTAATTATATTGAAAGTTAATGATCGTTGCAGAAATTCACTTTGAACTTTTGTGGCATCTTACTCTTTGGAGAAGGAATAGTGAGGATCATCGGCTTTGACACAAACAACAAAGCCAAAGCATTTAAAGTAAGCGTAAAATGAAAATGGGAACCTGATGAAATCTTCTCTCTTGAGTCAAATGTATACATTGCGTGGTCTATACTTTTATCAAGCACCATAAAAAAGCTAATCTACAATACCCACCAGTTCATGGCTATTTCCAGTCTGAATATATATATATATATATATATATATATATCTCTGTCTCTTGGTAGCTCAGATCTCTTATCAGGTTTTGTATCATGCTATTCTAGAAATTATTGCTATTTTGCCATGTAATTAGCCTAGGCGTTGAGTTTAGAGGAATTCTAGATCATCCATCAAATCTGCTGGAAAAAAAATAGCAATATTCATTATGTATTATTATTAATGCATATTTTTGAGAGCCGTTGACTGGGTCATCCTTGGAATATCCTTAGAGGCTAAGGTGAACTCCAACAGTATTTGGCAGTTGATTTTTGGCAAACCTGTTTTTTTCTTAGAGCTTAGGTTTAGTGCAATAACATTCGCAACGCAGCTGAGACACGCACGTCCCCAGAGGCGCATGTGAGAAGGAGCACATCCACAGCTGTCAAGCCGCGCACAGAGAAATCGGGAAACACATTATAAAACCTGTCATTCAGAATTATATTCATGGCAAACTGGTAGAATCTTCGTGTTGCAGATATATCACACCCACAAAAACAATTAAAATGTTACCAAAAAATACATGCATGCTTGATTATTATTTTCTACTTAAGTGCAAATTACTATAGTGGGGGTAGCGATGAAGATGCATGGAAAGCAAAATTCTGCCAGTAATAATGACATTGTATAACTAACTCAATTTATACATATTATACGTAAGGGAGTCCCGCATAACAACATTACTTGGCATCACTTGGAAGTGCATTGTGTAAACCCAACAAAATATTCCCACCGCAGCAAGATTAGGGCTTTGTGGACTAAAGCAGGAGTTGGCAGGAGAGTTTCAGTTTCATCTCGTTGTCTTTACATTATGACGGGCCAACCCCAAGGACCTTCTGCCACGTAAAAAGCATATAGGCAAGGTCAAAGACGGAGACAAAGGTCAGAATCCTTGTATCAGGAAAAATGGGCAGACTAGATGAGCCGAATAGTTACCTGCCATCAAATTCAATGGTTCTCTGTTTAAACCAGATCTTTTGGAACATAATTTCTTCTTCCAACAGCTCATGGGAAATGTTTTTCAGCTGTTGGGAAATGTTTTTCAGCAGTGGCTCAGCATGGGTTCCAGGGGGGGTCTAACTTGACCCTTTAGGTGCTATTTGTTGATTTCAATGGGAACACTTCAACGACCAGTTATGATGAAACAAGATCACAGATGGAGCTGCAGCTTCTCCTTTAGCAGGATAAAGAATGCATATTAAAGTACTTACAATATACTCTTTTGTTTATGAGGCTCAGTGGGTCCATTTAACCATTTTTAACGTCAAGGCCGTGCAGTTACACACGTTATATATAACGTTAAGAGTTTCTCCAATTGGATTCTCCAAGAACTGTTAGACCCCTTTCCGTTGAACTGATGATTTATCCTTTGGGTTGCCTGAGGGCTACAACGTACTAATTAAAAGATACAGGAAGCATGGGATTGAATTATAGGATTTTCTAAAAACACGCTGCTCGTTTTCTCCCCTAAAGCTTTCAGTGTTATTTTCCACAGAGGGAGTTCATGCTTCAATCCATCACTAATTCAATTCCCCTAATTTTATGATATCATTCAGAATCCCTTGATGTACTTGCCAGTTAACTGGACAGAATTACATAACAGCCTTTCAGGAAGGGATTGATGAAATTCTTGCACTGCAAGCATTATTTTTGACACGGGATTGCACTCATATTGTGACCTTTGCTTTTTAAAACATGACATACTACCAAAAAAGCATCTATTTAAATACAATACAGGAAAATGTATTCAACTCATATGGATCAGTGTTTAGATATCGGTTTCACATTTCTTTGGTTTCCACCAAACCCTACCCTGTAGAAAATGCACTGCTTTCTAAAATTATTTACCAAAACAAGTTTTTAAATTTATGTTAAACTGATTGATGAGTCTTTCCATAATCATTAAAAGATGGAGCGTCAAACATGTTCTGTTGGTGCCATCTAGTGGCTGATCTTAACCATTACATGGTCAATGTATGCAGCAAACGATGTCAAAATCTTTAAGCTGTTACATATATTTTGTGTGGCAAACAAGAGCCTTATGGAACTTAATTTAATGTTAACTAAATTGCAAGCTTTCAGTATTCAAGCTGGCACCAAGTCAATCTAAGTGGCCCGGTCATAAAGCCAGTGTGTAAAGCACGCTTTACGAAAGGGAACATCTAGACTGCCGCACACAAAAGAACCGAACCTTCTGCACGAGGGCGATAAGGCTAACTGTGATACATAGAGGGCACCAGACGGGCAATCCAGGCCTCTTCCGAGGTCCTAGGAAAGGGGGACAGCATGAAAGAGGAACAATATATGGCTACCAGAAGGGACATGCAGCACATCGGCTTTAAATCAAATATAGATCTAAATTATGTGTTATAGATGTGCATATTACAGTCTACAGTTCACAGAAACTCCAGACAAAGTCTTTGACTTTCGTAACGCATAATACTTATTACACCATAATACTCTATAACTTTAGGAACAGTGAACCACCAGACCTAGCGATTGTAATAGATTTTGATGCGATTTGCCAATAATAGGGGAACCCTGTGATTAAAGGCTACAATTCTAATATGTATTACACCATGCCACACAATATTTCTAGAAATTAGTGTAATGTACCTTGTTAGATGATGGCTCTAGAGACCTTTGCTATGCCTCGTCTTTACGCCGTTATTACAATTAAAGCATGTCCGTTTATAAATTATCTGCAGTGCACAATATGGCTTCCTTTTATCTACCCACAGACTATTCAGATGGATACTATTTCTGTAGACTGATGCTTTCTGCCTTTTTTTCCTCCTTAGGCTAGGTTTCCACTTGGGTTTTTGTCCGGCGTTTTTTTCTTGATGGAAAAACGGCCAGGAAAACTGCTCAAGAAACTGCAACTGCTTTACCTGCGTTTTGGCGGTTTTTTTTCTGGAGTATTTTTTTTTGGCGTTTTAGCCTTTCTGTGGAAATTGCTTTTTTTGACCTTTAAGGAAGTTTTTCCAGCTTTACCATTATATGTTAGATAGTTCACCCGGCTAAAGGGATAGGGATAATGGCAAGTATCTGCCCTCTCCATGAATGTTCATTTACTTGGTAGCCCCCTTTTTTTCTCTTTTTGTGGTTTGTAGAGCATGCGTTTATTCCGATGTCCTGCTCCTATCTAAGGAAGATTGGCCCCAAATGATGGTGCAAGATCTTTAGTTTGACTGTTGTTTGGCGCGCAGAATCACGGTTGATGCGTTGGTATTTATTTGTTTGTTTATTTTGTTTGTTTTGTTCCAAAATGGTGTAAATTACAATATGAAACTTTGTTTCTAGTGTGAACTGTTTATGGTTTCACCGCTAATATTCTCGTAGGACACACAGAACTGGTCCATCATCTGCATTGTACTGTGTAGGAAAAAACGCATAAAAACGCCAAGGCAATAACCAATGGCTTTTTTTTCATGGTCGTTTTTTTTCTCTCCATAAGACTTCTAATTGGGAGAAAAAAAACGACAGATTTCTTTGCAAAAAACGCCAAGCAGATAGTCAAACATGCTGCGATTTTGAAAAATGCCACCGACGCCCAAAGCAGAAAACGCACAGAATGAAAAACGCGAACAGGAAAAACGCCAGTGGAATGGCATTTTGCAGATTTCCTATTGATACAGCAAAAATTTCTGGCATGGCAGAGTTTTTCAACAAAAAAAACAGCACCAAAGTGGCTATTGGACGTTTATATGGTATGGGCGTTTTTAGCAAAAAAAACCCAAGTGGAAACCTAGCCTAAAGATTCCTTTATCGCCCGTTTTCTTTTTTTATTCTTTTACTAGACTGTTAAAATGTATTTCCCCACTGTAAAGTAGCTTCATTATGGGATCTTCAAATGTTTTATTGGTTTATCATTTTTATCCTTATTTTGCTAGAAAAGGATAAGCTTAAAACAGCCAAGGAAGCTCAAACAATGGATCACAGAAATTGTGTTAACTGAATCAAATGACAACCAGCCCCAATTAAAAATATATATGGTTAAATGAACACCTTCAAGAAAAATGAACTGCCTTCCAAACCTCTACCCTCACGGCTCCTCCAATATTTTACAATTTAAACAGTTATGAATATTCCAATATTGTGTAATTTCACTGTTTACAGAAGAATATAACAAATTCATGGTGTACCGTTATTTATATATGTTGGCGTGGGGATGTGGAAATCTATGCTTTCCTCACTCTTCAAACCATTATGAGAAAATTAAAAGTCTACAAATGCAGTAATTCATATATTTATTCCAGAGTTAAATGTAAAGAAAAACAATGGTAAAAGGCTTTATTGCCAAATCCATTTTTGAGAACAATTAAACATAAATGATTAACATTGCGTGAAATTACATTTAGTTTAACATGTAAGCATTTTCACGGTTCAGGAGAAAAAACAATGTCTCCTTAAACATGTTTAAGACTGGGCTACCTACCAACCTATTGAGAGACTTTAACAGCACTTGTGTGACTCAAAGCATCACTCAGAACTTTATTTCCCGTCATGGTCCAGTAAAATGGTGATTATTATACATCGATAAATAATTTGGCAAACCTATATTGAAGGGAGGATGGATTTCTAACCAATACAAATCCCTTCTTGTCTGCAGGTTGGCTCGATAACATATGTGTAAGGCCTGAAACACACACAAATCCTAATGCTTCACCACAGCCAGCAACCATAGAAAAGTTCCCTTGTGTTACAAAGCCAATAAGATGTCTGTTACAGTGTGTTGTAAGCTCAGGTAAAGGCTGGGGCCACAAACCAAATGTCAGTTCATCTCTTTGTGAGAGTTGCTCGTCCGATAGGTTTTCTGCAAGGTCATCTTTGGTTTTTGAAGGGTCATTTTTCTTCTTGGTCTTCTCTTTCTTTTTATCCTTTTGACATTTCAGCACTTTTTTCTTAAAAGTATCACTGTGCTTAGGCTCTTGGGGGCCCGGGAAAGATTTGTTGTTTAGCTCCAGAAAATCCTGGCTAGATGGAATGCAGATGACCGCATGGAGTTCTGGACTACCCTTGTTCAACATGGACAATCTGACCCACACTAGCAGTCTTGGAACATCCCTGGGAACTAGGTTTATTACATCAGGTAGATCTTGGGATGTGGATTTTGAAGGCTGGTGAGCTCTTGGACGCCCACGACAGGGAAGACAACAGACAGAGAGCTGCCTTAAAGTCCTCTTGTTCCTAAAACAGACCACAAACATTAGAAAAGTTAAGGCACCATGACACAAATCTGACAGTCCAGTACACCAATACTCAAATAGAATATAATTCATTCCAATGTGAAGTCCACAATGAATGAATGAATGAATGAATGAATGGGCAGCCACTCAAACCTTTTTTTGCTCATCACCATAAAGTATTATAGGAGTGTATCGTTGCCGAACAACATTGGCCAAAATATTGATAGACTTTCTTTGTGTGGAACTCAATGAGCAAAACCACAAAGCAAACAGATTTAGTCTTTACATGCTCTGAAATCCTTTTTCTACTGTAAATTATTCCACAGATACATATATTTAAGTCAAACCAGACCTTAATACAGAGTAGGTAATCTCACGGTCTTCCTTGTCTGCTGTGTCTTTTGACTCATTGTTGGTGGCGGGAGGGGAACAGATTTCAAGTTTTACATCTTCTGTGGGTGCAACATGAAGCATTTCCGAGCTTTCGATATCTGTTCCCTTAGCTTCCACTTGTTCCTGACCCTCAAATGCAGGAGGTTCCGTGCTAATCCTGGTCCGAATCTCCCACTCTCTTGTTAGCTGTTCCCAGGGACATCGGAAAGGCGCAAGAATACCATGCTTGATAAAGTTTGTTCTCTTAGCTGGTGGTCGTCTAGCATTGTAAAAGAACAATTCCTTGTTATTGTAGAGAAGGATAGGATTTAGGCAAACAAAGTTTATCTAGAACTTTACATTGTCTTTGGGTAATAGCCATTAGGTTGCACTGCAAAGCATTCTCCTATCATAGATTTATGTTTAAAATAAATATACTATAACAAAAATAAAAGGCTATCAAATCTGCTCAATTAAAAACTAATCTCTTTCCACCTCCCAAGTGAGGACAAAATTAGCTTGAAGGTCAGATTTTACCTTTTGTATTTATCTAGCAGAAAAATCTCTGTATCTTTCGCAGACTGATGTCCAGCTGGGCAGTCAACAAAGTCTCCCGGAACATATGGAGCTGCCATAAACTGAGAATGCTGCAAACTTTGCTGTAAACCACCGACACGGACCCCTCTGTATATCTGTCCAGGATTTGGAGAGAGAGAGAGAGAGAGAGAATGAATGAGTGTTTGTGTACTCAAGTGGTTCAATGCAGGGAGGGGGACACAGATATAATGCTAATGAAATAAGCATCTGATAATTCTCTGTTATGCAAAATACTTCAGTTTTAGATCTGAGAACACAGCGGGGCGACGTAATGTGTTGGTACGTAACGCCGTGATATTACATGTTGGCATTGACAGCCAGCTGGTGCTTCCCCCGGTAAAGGGAGAAGGTTTATCCAGGCAAACTCCGGATGCCATGAGGATGAAAACAAAAAAGCGTCACTTGTAAAAACAAAAAGCTCACAAAGCCTTTTCATGGTCTGTGTACATTACATAATTACCAACATCATAAAAAATACATGTATATCAACTTACAAAAGGGATCCAGAAGGCCATGCCCCATCCTTTAGGTAGGCAGATGTCCCAGCCGCTGCCCCAGCCTGGTCGTTCAGTGCCAGTGACTTTGCCAGGCTGCTGAATCAAAAGGACTGGGATCTTTGATTCACCGTCTCCCAGATCAAGTTGTGAGCCAGGTACAAGAAGCTCTCCGCGTAAACGATTGAATTCCTGCACATAAATAAAAATATATACACTTTCTTTAGATATAGCAGATCAATAATACATTATCTTAGCTACAGATTCGCCACCTAAGATGCCGTGTGAAAAGAGCCCACCAAAAGGCTCTTAGGTTTACCTGTTCAGAGATTTTGTTCTCTGTTGTCTTTGAACGGATTTCAGATGACCAGATAAGGCTATCTGCACATTCTACAGGAACCCCGTTGGACCGCAACAGTTTTGTTTGATCCCGGTCTGTAGAAAGAGGAAAAAAAAAAAGAGCAGAAGTATTTTGTATAGTAAAAGGATTTAATGGATTTTAAAAAGCCCTCTTGCTACTCATTCAAAATAGTCACAGAAGTCTCAAGACTGCTACAAAAGGCTGAGAGTGTCTTTATTAAAAATGTGTATCTGCATTTACAGTACTTAGCAAGTATTAGGCAATGCTCATCATCAAAACAAATTAATTTAACAACGACATTCATCTATATATTGCAGTTTTCATTGCTTTGTTGGCCTCCCCAGGATTTGAACCTGGATCATCTGTATTGCAAGACAGAGGCTCCCATTGAGCACAAGGCCAGCAGTGGATAAACCGAATCCATCCCCAAACACCACATCAGCTAGAAAGAAACGACATTGTGTTCACCTTCATATTTTTCTAGATTTGGCACAGCCTTTGTCTTCTTTTTCGGTAAGTTTAGCCTTGGATCTCCCAATGTAAGGCCAAGAACGGTTCCAGGTGGAACTTGTGCTGGATCTTCCAGTCCTTAATAAAATAACATGAAATTGTGCGTCTGAAACAGATTATCTACAGATTCCAAAGCAGGCCTGTGCTGGTTCCAGAGCCATGCAACACCCTAGGGTCTGGCCAGGCCAACTGGATAGCAGACATTTAAAGTTATATTTTGCAAAGAAAATCAGTTAACATATTTGCAAATAATGTATTCAGCAGCGGCTGCCCACGAAGCCCAGTAACCAGTGTGACAATTCACTTAAAAGCTATACATTTCACATAACTCCAAATATTTAATTATAAAACATTTTGTTTTCAGAAAAAAAAAGTAATCTGAAAAATCTTATAACCAAGGTCGTTTTGTTTTTTTTTACACTCAGAGCTGGGAACAGCCGCACTGCCATTGAATTTGCGTCTTATAATCAAGCAAAAACGGTAGATAACAAAAATGTTCAAGCTGTAAATTCTTGAACTGGCGTCAAAACAATGGCAGGTAGCCTTCAGAATGTAGATTTATCACAGATGGTAAGACCTCTCGGTAGAGAGTAATCGACCTAAACACACAGTATAACTTTTTGAACACATACACGCTACCCCAGAACGTGTAAACTACAATAGACTATAAAAATATTCATTCATCAAATTGCACATTCAGTCTTCTAAGAGGGTTTAACAGTCACAGAAAAATCCTGAAGAAGCCAGGATCAGTATATAAGTGTAGCAATCATTTACCAAGTTACTGATCAACTCATCTGCTTCAAGAATCACTGGCGCTGAGTGATTGAAGTCTTAACTAGAGATTACCCGAGGGCAGGTTTAAAAACTGCCAATATAGTAATTGACATAAAAATTGACGGTCAACCACTAGAGCAGAATCAAGCTTTTCTTTAATTTACTGGATTCTGGGTATCGGCTGCAGCTGAATTTATGTGGCATTCAACGCATTACATACCTTGCAACAACTGGAAGAGGGATTCCTGGCGGCTGTGAAGATGGACATTATCTGGATCCGTGCAGTAACTTGCCCACCAGCTGTGCGGTCCGGGATTCTCTGCTGCCTAAGAATAAAGCAGCATATTACAGATTATCCGGTACAAAGTCACTAAATGCTCAAGAAGAATGTAAAACCAAAATTATTCAGATTGAAGATGAAGTTTATCATTGGATAGCAGGGACAAGGATTTACATACGTTACCCCAAAATGGCAAGACATATTCAACACTATTCAGTTGTACACAAGCAGATTTATTTTTGTTTTTTCAGTACTTATCTGGTCTACAAAACAAATTAGAAGATCCCCCCAATTGGGTTTTTTTCTTCTTCTATGGCACCAAAATGTTTACTTAAGCACCTTAAAGTTTATCTTGGTCTAAAATCAGGAACAGAACCGAACGGGTCCCCAAAAACCCCAAACCACACAGCTATGGATTGACAAAATGGAAAGGCTGGAAAACTGTACTTTATGAAGTGGAGCAGCCCGCAGAGCTTCAGTAAGCACACAGTGTGAAAGAGGCCCGACCAGTCGATAACGAACAATTTCCATAGTCAAATCACTAGAACAGAGAGTAAAACGTTAATACAATATGCATGAAGCCTATATTTAAATATTACTATAATACAATGCTATATTATCAACCAAGAAAAGAAGGTATTAAGGGAGTTTCTGTAAATATAACGATGCTGCAAAGTTTGGCAGCGGGGCTTGATATATTACAATAATCATTGAGCAGTATTCAGTGTAAATAATGCAAAGTAATAAAGTTCAACAGAGTTCCACAAAACTCCAAAAAATAATAAACTCCCACTCGCACGTATACGATACATTTGTATCTACAGTATATATATATATATAAAAGTTTCTTGAACGTTCTTAAATATATCATATGCACAGCTGTGATATGCTATAACATTAAAACAACTTTCACTAATTTGAAGAACGTACCATGTTGCCGATTCCTTTATTTAGGTATGACATTTTGCCTTTCTAAAACGTATTTGGCTATTGCAGATAGATTTGTATCCAATATGTACAGAGTTCCTCAGCATTATGCGAGTGTCAGTTCATGCTTGGTATAGTACAGCCAGCTAAATAAAACGCGAATGAACAAATGTGGGCACTTTTTTTTTTTTAAATCTGTCATTCACAACTGGATTTCCTTTTGTTTTAAGTCATGTACCCATTGACATACTCTTTTTATATTTATTTTCTGAAGACCAGTGTTATTTGAAGAACAAAAGTGTGGATTAATAACAAAGTGGGCAATTTAAAAAGGCAAGCGACGTGACACATACCGAATGGTAACCGAGGCTTGTTTTGAAGTCCATTGATAAGGATCGATAGAATCCCTTGTTCCATCACCAACAATCTTTTTCACAGGTACAGCCTTTTCCCCGTCTTTGTCTTGCCTTTTTCTTTTTTTGCCAGGGCTTTCGACAACCGCTTGCGTTTCTTCCTGTTGAAGAACCTGGGCCGGCTCTGGTTTGCAGACAGAATTGTCTGGCATTTCCTCACACCAGAAAACGTTTTGGAGTTCTTTCAATATATCCTTATAAAAAAGCATAAAGTATCCACAATACATGTAATCAAAGGGCTTATTCACTAAAGAGAAAACGGATATAGAAACATAGAACTTAAGGGGCAGGTAAGAACCATTCGGCCCATCTAGTGTGCAGTCTTAATCAGGATTAAGAACACTTCCATTAGTGAATAGACCCCAAAATACAGGAACTGCCACATCTTACTTATACATCAAATATACATCATAACATTTAACATAATGTCTCATTAAGGAAAACTGGCAGCATGAATGTATATTAAAATACCATAAACAATGCAAATGTTACAAAACATCCTTGAAACACTGTCTAAAAAGGTTTAGCTTTGTAAAAACATATTCAAAGCCAGAGAGGTAGGTGGAAAACATCCATTGTAGGCAAAATAGCCATTTAAATAAATAAACATGTTGAAGAGAATGCATTGTGTCGCCTGAATTACTGGTTCGTAATGATCAGTACCTTTTTGAAGGCAGGATGGGTCCAAATCCACAACTGCCTTTTGTTAGATGGTTGTACAGGAGCACAGTTTGGCTTCCAGATAAAAGTAACCGGGGCCAGCGCTTCCTCCGGGTATTTATCCGCTTTGTAAAGGACCAGGGAACCCTGGCGTCTTCCAGACAGACACTGGGCTGCCGCAAAGGAGGGACCTGGAAAAGTAAACAAAAGTGATCATCAGCCATAGAGTTAACGTCTTCATGTAAAATATCTTTCACCACCAAATCTGATGGGACTGCCTATTGTCAGATCACATATCAAACGCATCCGGCAAGAAAACGATCCCTGGTGTACGTACAATAACTCTCACAGCCCTTGGACATGTGCTAGCTTATCAACTGGAATGAAGTTGGGGCAGCTCGCGGTTTAGAGATATTAAAGAATATTTTCCTAGGGCATGTTGCCCCCAAAAGCTCTAGAGGTATAACTACTAAAGGTGAAACGGCTGGTGTGTATTTAGAGTAGTTTATATGAACATCCTTGCGGGAAGCACCTGGCTCCTAGTGTTTAAAACAACGGGAAACCCTAAAATATAACTGTGGGGCTGTTTATAAAAAGATGTAAATGGTGTTTTAACAATGTTACCTGTGTCTGTGCTGCAGAGTCTGGACAACGACTTCAAGAGCTCCTCTTCCTCACCAATCAACTCGAGACAGCAGAGATAAGATAAATCCTACAAACACACAGAGAGTTATATGAGGTCAGTGACCTTCATCAATGAGGCTAAAGCCGAAAAAAATATTAAAGTAGCCTAAAGGCTATTTTCTTGTGTCATTTATTATGCTACCACCAAATAAATTATTCACCATTATACAATTCTCAGCCCTCTCTGCGCCTCTGATTTTCTTTCATTTCAAGACCTTGTATTCAGTCAGTTCAAAGAACACACAAAACACTATATGGACAAAAGTATTGGGACACCTGATCGTTACACAAACAGGGACTTTGAGGACATCACATCCTAAATACATAGACATTAATATGTAGTTGCCCCCCCTCCTTAACGCTATAACAGCTTCCACTCTTGTCCATGAGTCAAACGGCTCCATCCCACTTATCTTGACAGCATGCTAGACGGTCACAGATGGGTAGTGACAGAATTCCATCCATTGCCCCTTCATTATACTATTATATAATATTTATATAAACATAGAGGTGATCAAAGATACCTGTAAAAGGCAATTACTCGTCATTGCTCTGTAACAAGTCCGGTAACTCTTCATGGTCGGTCTGTCTGGCAGGCAGTACCCCCATTTCTTAAGCATGTGAAAGCGTTTTGTGTGCCATATGTGGGTTTCCAGCCAAACGTTCTTCCTCTGCCTTCGGTTAAACTCCATCTGCAGGTTTCCATGCCGTCTTCTTGCTTTGCGGCACTTGCTCTTTGACTGTTCCTTTTTCTGGTGCACAGATTTATCCATCTGTATAGAAGATACACTAAAATTAACCTTCTTGGTCCCCAGCTGGCACAATGGATGCGATATTCAGCCTAATGGGCAAATCAAATCTAAAGGGGAGAACTAGGTGTCACTGCAGTATGTTCCACCTTATATACCGAATGCAACATTTTCGTAACCGATTGTAGTATTAAAACCAGCATTCTTCATATTGCCAAGAGTCAATACCCTTCCAAAAAATACATTATTTAATAGGGTGAAAATCTGGCTGAATATTTTCTTCTGGGAACAATTACTAGCCATGTGACAAAAGCAGGCAAACAACTTTTTTTTCTTATACGATTAAACTTTCAGATAAAAAAAACATAAAGGTCTATTTGCTTAACATATTTTCTTGCATACAAAAGTGTATTATGCACAAATAGTTACCTCCTTTTTAGCAATCTCTCGGAGTCGTCTTGGTAATCGTTTTATGTCGTAACCCATGGCTCTTCTGCGCATGTGTCTGGGTAAAGACTGAAATACTAAGCAGTTGGAAGTTTTCTGGGATACAGCTTTAGCCATCGCATTGATTTCTGCAGCACGGGCCTGGGCAAACATTGTTGCTGTAGGAATAAACATGTGTTTATTATTCAATGAGACACAGAAGATGAAAAAATATGCATGTAATCTATCCGTGTCCAATAATAACTGGAGGGCCATCAAGAGAGTGCGGTTATTGCACATAACATGATAGTTTATTAAAAGTGCTCTGCAAAAGGGCTGTAGAATGATAATACGGTAGAAGTGACATAAGGAGGGAATAAAATAAATCCTGAGAATATGAACACATAATTTGTGTCCAACTTCTTCAAAGAGGAAAAAGAAGCATGCACAGGTAATTAAATTGGCTAATTGATAAGAAACTATAAACTAAGGTTTGTTTAGTTGTTTGGTTGACTAGACTGTCCACGACAAAGGTGAAGGGTTTGACAGGTGAGGCCAGTCTGCATGATAAGCAAGGATTTCTTTAAGTCTTGTCCCGTCAGAGACTTCTTGGGCCTCCAATATGACGCAAGTACCTGTTATATATTTAGGAACTAGATGTGCATCAGGGGGTCCTCCTCGTCCTTTGCCTTCAGTAGTCTGAAAATAGGTACCAGGAGATTGACCTTGAAACCTTTGCTGCTGCCCTCTAGAGGTTCCAGGGTGGCTATCTACAAAAGAACAAGATGCAAATTATATTTTTTGACCTTATATCTATAAACATTTTATACATGGATCCAGTGAAGCAAATGCACTCTGTACTACTGCCTTTAAACAGAGCTCAGGACAGAGGTACCCAATCTGACGATGAACCAGCTGTCTATAAGCGGTGATCTGGCTTTTGCACCCAGCTTACATGGACCCCTTGGAGCAAATGTCCTCTGTAACACAGCCTTTAAAGGGGTCCATGTATTAAGAGGATATTAGAGGCAAAATGAAGGTCATTGTTAACCTAACGTGCACTCGCCTACCCCAAATCCCTCCAGTGTTGGCTGCAATACAAGATTTCTGTGGGAACAGCGAGTCTCTGGGCCTGTCTGGTAGCAGCAGTTTAGTGTTTAATGCCTCTGCTACGCCCTTCATTTTAAGCAGAGGGGGTTTCCATTCCAACTTATGTTGCGTATGCAAATGAAAAGCAGTCCAAAAAATAAAAAATTTTTAAAAAATCATCAACGTTAGATCATCATATTTATAGCTAAATAATTTCCACTGACAATGTGTATCCATGTCACTTACACAAGTGCAAACAACAACAAATTTAAATATATACAGAGGGAAAGGAAGAGAGGGAAAGGAAGAGAGGGAAAGGAAGAGAGAGAAAGGAAGAGAGGGAAAGGAAGAGAGGGAAGGAAGAGAGGGAAAGGAAGAGAGGGAAAGGAAGAGAGGGAAAGGAAGAGAGGGAAAGGAAGAAATTATTCTTGTTTTCAATGTGACGAGACAAGAAAAAACAGAAAACGTCTACTCTAGATAAGTGGTTTTGCAGTGACGCTCCGTAACAGAGCCATATAGGACATCAGATTACCTCGATGTGAGTGAAAGCTTCCACGTCCCCCATCACTCGGAGGACGGCCGCCCTGACCAGAACCAAAATCAGACAGGCTCACGCTGGAAGGCTGGTTTCGCATCCGCTTTGCATATTTTTTTTCTTTAGCAGTCGACATCTCTAAAGTAGATGAATGAAACATTTTAGCTCATTTAAGTTTCTCATATAAAGTAAACGAATGAAACATTTTAGGGGGATCAATGGGCACACCCTTACCCAGAATCCCTTGCAGTGGTGGCAGCAATACAAGATTTCTATGGTAACAGGGAGTCTCTGGGCCTGTCTGGTGGGTGCAGATTCATGATCAATGCCTCTGCCATTCCCTTAATGTTAAGTGGATGGGTTTTCCATCACCTGTACCCCACCATAACTTTTATTGAGGGTTAAACCAAGAAACAGAATGCTGTTACAGAGGGTGCGGTAATCATTACCGACAAGCACATGGCGGGGAATAAAACCTATAATCCTGCATTACAGAAATGCCGAAATACAAACATTTAACAATAAAAATCACTTCCGGGTGAAGCAGAGCAGTTTGCTTCTAACAAATCATCTCGTCAGATTATATTTGACTCGCGGCCTATAACGAGTACTCCGCGAACCATCATAAAGTGACAGCTCGTCCTACCTGCGTTATGATGTTTGATGAAAGCAGAAATGACACTACTGTATCTGCATCCCACACTCTCTGCGGCATCAAGCCACAGAGCTCACACGTGGGAGAAGGGCAGTGCGTTCCAAGCCTCGTTCTTCGTCTCACACGCAGACTCTGATTGGTGGATTTTCTTGTGCGCGTGTGATTGGACGTCCGTGACAGCAGAACACAGCAGCGCTGGGCCGACGTGCACGCATGCGCATGGAGTTTCAGTGCATGCGGTGTTAGTGGGTTAGTTAGTAGATCGCAGGCAGGGAGCTCTTGTGGGGCATCCAGCGATAAGCGACATGGCAGCACTCATCAGAAGAATAATCGCCACCACCAAAGCTCCAGCTGCGATTGGACCATATAGGTAAACATCGCTTTTCATTGTTTCCTGTATCGCTGACACACATTCTCCTATACAATTCTTTACAGCAGGTGTGTTTCTTTAACAAGAGCACATTAACCCTTGCATTGAAGTAGCGTTTGTTTTTTTCTGGAATTAAAAGGCAAAAAATCCTGCCTAACATGCTAATGGCTAATCTGCTGACAAAACTGTGAACCGATCGGCGGAGTATGTAAAATAAAGTTCACAAAGGGTTAATGGCACATAACAATGTTCATGTTTTTTTATGCAATTCACAGTTGTGTTTTATTGTAGTGTTCAAAGTGATTCCAGGATAAATTAAGGGTATAATGTATGTAACATGTATTTTACACCGGAAAAAAACATTTTTATCCTTAAATGATAAAGGATGGTAGTTAAGTGGAACCGCCTCCCAGTAAAAGCGGTAGAGACTAATACAGTAAGAAAGTATATACATGCATGGAATCGACATATGGCTACCCTGAATCTAAGACGAGACAGGGCACTGATTACGGTCAGATCAGACGAGCTGAATGGTTCTTATCCTCCGCCGAGTCCCGTGTTTCTTGTTGGTTTGCCGTGTTGTGTAGGTTTTACACGCACCGCATGTGATTATTTCTTTCGCGTGCCCGAAGCAGCTGTAACTGTGTTTCCTATAAACATCTCCCGGAGGGTGTTATTTGTACTGATCATAGTGACCGCTGGCAGAGTACTCCCTGGGTGGCTCCATTTCTATCAGTAGGTATCAAAGGTTATATTGTAGCCGCTGCGTGTATCAGACGGCCGGGATCATTAAACGGATCATGTCTTTTACGTTAAGACGCGTTATTTCCACGCCAGCGGCTCCCGTCCTGAAGAACGTGTATAGGTAGGAATATGTTATACGGAACTTTCTTTCCGTGTGAAGGGTAGGGTTTGTGTGGCTGTATCATCGGGTGTGTGGCATGAGTTAAACGTTGTGCTCTAACGTCTTCTCTGTTAGCGGTTGGGAAATTATGCTTTGATGTAGGATTTCTTTCAATATGCGATTTATTATGGTCTCCTTATTTATTATATTTATGTAATAAAATTTATTACGGGCTCCTAACTATCCCGCTATCTTGTCTTTCTCTTTTTTTCCCCTCTGTTCTTCTCTTGAAAACTTTCTGTAGCCCCCAGAAACACTCCCCACCACACTCACCCGCGCTCACACTCACCCGCGCTCACACTCACCCGCGCTCACACTCACCTGCGCTCACACACCTCTCTGTGCTATATTTGCTAAAGCTGGAGATGGCAGGAGAGTTGTGGTTTCACCCCCTGCAATCCACTTGGCATTATAAAGAGCCCATTATTGGCAAGTTCATCTGGCAGAATAGCTGTGCCCGTCCTGTTTAATGCATTTCCTATCAGTGACGTTTGAGAAAACTGATGTGAATGTGCTTTTTACGGCTTCTCTACGAGCTGAAGGTCACTGGGGTTGTTCCTTCTTTATATAAAGTGAAGTCCGTGAGATGAAGCTGCAGCTCTCCCCCTGAATAAACCCCTCTGTGCCACCTTTACTTCTTTATCGTTCCACCACGTCTGCCCCAAGCATTGCTTCTCTGTGATCCTGCCTGTCCTGTTCTTTCCCTTCCCTATAGAATACGACCCTCGCTGTCACTGCTTTTACTTTATGAAAATTGATTAAAACGTCTATAGTTTGTGCCTTTTTTTAATAATCTTAATGGTTTTGGACATATTTGGTTTAAAACGCATAGACTATAAGTCTAGGGAAGCTGAGATCTAGTCGATTAACCTGCCGGGACGTTTCCCTTCTCCTTTCCAAAGGCAGGCCAGACAAAACAGCAGGGGAGAGATAGCCAAATGGGGAGAAAAAAATGATAGATTGTGATAACCGGAGGTTACACTGGCTGCTTCTGGTGTTATACATACAAGATCGGCTCCTGATATATAAATAATTGTGTTTTGCTTATTAATGTTTATAAAAATCATTATGCATATTTACTCGTATGGAACTATAACATGCAGCATATGAGAACGTGATAGATCCGTGTTGTCGCTGAAGCCTCTGTGCCCTGGGCTCTTGGAGGGGCCAGAGGGCCAGCTTCCTCCCTACAGACTATGAGCCCTGGCACATGTAAAGTCCATAGGCCCTGGCACATGTAAAGTCCATAGGCCCGGGTCATCCTATCCTTTGCCATGAATTCTTATCTCCTCGATTGTAAAGAGACAGCCCGGTGCGTCTCGCATCAAATAACCCAACAGGGCGTTCATCCAGGAGCTCTACCGAGAATGTTTCACTAGTCCATTGGTCTGGTCTTCAATGGTTTTTATGGTATTTTAATGGTCAGAGTATGCAATATCCTTCCGTTCCTCGTCGTTCAGGCTTCATTGTGTCTCTTGTGTCTGGGTCGATGCCTCGCGGTGTCTCTCGTCGACCTTTAACCTGTCGCTGTCTATATTAGTCAAAGAAACTCTAGGGGGAGTTGTAGTGCGTCGTCCAATCACAGCTGCCCAGTAGCCACCCGCCCCCCACCATCCTCCCAGTCTCTCCAGTTTGGGTTGTTGTGGCATCAGCAATTATTACAATAAAAGTCACATATTAATAAAACACCAGTTATCAATAAAAGGCCTTTCAGGTTAAAGTTTATAAAAATGGACTTATCACCATGCCAACCGTTCCCACTCATTTATACTTTGCACCCGTGTAACATTTCTTTCATAACCCCCATGTCATTTTCTCCGCCGTGTCATATAGAAACATGACGGCAGGTAAAGACTCTGATCTTACGTCCCTGCTCTCGTCTTAGATTCAGCATAGATTGATCCCCGTACCATGCATGTTTAAAGCCCCTTCGCTGTATATTGCAGTTAGTTGCATTGTGTATAAGTAGTGGATCATTGTCATGCTTCTTCTACATAGGCCGCCATTGTGCTTTACGTCACTAACTGCGACCAAAAAGCCATAACAAATATGTGCGTCTGCAGCCCCAAACATTACTATGGCAACTTTTAAAAAAAACTTTAAAAAGTGTAATAATGTAAAAACCTGCCAAATACATGAAAATAGATTGCAAGCTCATAGGAGCAGGGCCCTAAGTTTCTTCTGTGTCAGTATTTTCAAAAATGTATTTGATATTTTGGTTGTTTTTTTTTTTTTTTTTAATTTTTTTTACATTATTCTTTGTTTTCCAATTTTAATAGCGTTACAGAATCTGCCGGTTCATTATCAATTAATGTCGAAATATAAAATTAAAAAAAAAACCTTATCATGAAGGGGTTAACATGCTTGGAACGGGTTAATATCTTATGCAGTTGTCACTTGAGGTGCTTGTCATGCTTGGTCCCATGTGTTCATAACATGAGCTTTAGGGAGGTTATACTTTTTTAATGTTAACACTATATATATACATATATATAACGTGTGTATAGCCTCAGAAGTGCATACATTTTTCTTTATGGTTTTCTTTTTTTTTTATTCTTGGTTTTTCTGGGCTCTTCTATACGCAGGAGCTGTTCTCTTTATTATATTGGTATAGAGCGTATACGTTAAGGAGACTCGTCTCACGCAGATTCTCGGTGCTTTCATAGCAGCCACCACCTCCATCATATGAACATTGCTCCGCTTGTAGCTGTCAATGATGACTTCATGATACTTTGCGGAAGGCATTGGCAGCGGGCTGTGTTCTCGTTCTCGCTGGCTGTGCAGGCACTAGGCGTCGGTGTGCAGGCACTAGGCGTCGGTGTGCAGGCACTAGGCGTCGGTGTGCAGGCACTAGGCGTCGGTGTGCAGGCACTAGGCGTTGGAGTGCAGGCACTAGGCGTTGGAGTGCAGGCACTAGGCGTCGGTGCCCAGACGTGGACCTGTTGTTCAGGAGTCTAATCCTTTTTACGATGTGATTTTTGCGCTCTGTGTTTTTCAGCCAAGCCGTGGTGGTCGATAAGACTATGTATGTCTCCGGGCAGCTGGGTATGGACCCTGTGACCGGACAGCTTGTGCCCGGAGGAGTGAAGAACGAGGCAAAGCAGGTGAAGGATCTTTTCATTAAATAGAGCCCAGTGAATAATCATCAAGGACGAGCATCATACAAGTAGCTGAAAAGTTCCACAAGCGTCGATTCAATCGTGACACACGCACACACACACGTGTAAACCATTCAACAAATGGAGTTTTTCTCTAGATAGGGTAATGCTGAGGAAATAAGAGCAATCTCCGGTCTGCGCCAAACTCACCCCAAGTTTCCACCAAATGACTCCTTGAGCTTTTCTGTTTTCGGACGTTTTTACCGTTTGCTTCCTCTGTTACTGGTAACTAATAAACTAATCCCACAAGGTTCATTAGTGGTCCCCAACGATTTCATGTACGTTTTAAGTCCCTCATTGTCGATGATATAAATGTGCCATTTTTTTCTGAATGTACGGTAAATTCGGCAGTAACAGTGTTTTCTGTGTCCCCCAGGCTTTGATAAACATGGGCGAAATCCTGAAAGCCGCAGGATCCGATTATAATAATGGTAAGCGCTCTTAGCTTTTTCTCTCACTTGTCTCTCTTTTCCGGTTCCTGTCCATCGGACGAGGGCCGGGCGGCCGCCTTAGCTGGGATGCTATGACCATCTGGAATGGGATGGAGCCTGCTGGTTTTATCACTTGTCTTTATTGGACATTAAATGGGTTATATGACTTATTTCTCCATTAGTTCGAGCTTGTTCTGTGAAGTCTTATTATAGTTCAGCTTCCTACTGTCTTTGTAGAGGACATGGGCCGGAAGAGGACATCAGAGATCTTCTTGAAACAGGCTATATACCCTATAGAGCAGGGGTGTCCAACCTGCGGCCCCCCAGCTGCTGCAGAACTACACTCTCCCATACTCCTCAGTCAGCCCCTTAGCTGAAAGAGCATTATGGGAGATGTAGTCCTGCAGTCCTGGAGGGCCGCAGGTTGGACACCCTGCTATAGAGGAGTGTGTCTAGCCGGCACAGCCTCCATTGCAACCTTACACCGCACTGCGCCAGAATGTGACATCATATCTCATCGTTCAGCATAGAGGACAGCGGGGGGCCAGGGGTGCTGCGCATGGTCGGGGATAGGGCAGCTCCCAGCTGAAACATCCCTCTGGCTTCAGCCTACCCAGCGCATGTTGGTAGGTACCACGCAATATAAAAATGCAACATACTGGGTGGCAGCGACAGCTCTGTTTTTACTTTGTGTTACTCCGGACCGTTCTGGTTGGGTCGTGTGTCCTTTATAATGTTTGTTATAAGTGCGGCATAATAACTAAAACTGCTGTTTCAGAGCGTAATAGTACATGTAGTGAATGCATGTTAGTCTGTTTTGTGTTTTGGAATAACAAATATATACATATGCATATATATATATATATATATACAAAATATATTTCCAAACAGTGAGCGTTAATAATCTGGTAACAACTATGTATTTTTTTCAGTTGTGAAAACAACCGTTCTGTTGGCCGACATCAACGACTTTAATGACGTGAATGAAATTTACAAACAATGTGAGTACTTGACTGTTAACAACATGAATTTCCTAACAAGCCCAAGCCGCCCAAACCGATGGGTCGGGTTGTTTATATACCCGTGAATCCTAAAATGGATCATGAACCATGTCTACACTAAAGCTGGCTCTCGTTAATTTGATATGCATGCCGAGCAGCTAAATAATGCTCTAAATTTTTGATACCTGGAACATGTATTAATTCTGTATGACTGGGCATAAATAGTGAAGGGTGTTGTTCCAAATCTATTTCTGCCATCGGCTGTCGAATACGTCGATTATATCGATTATATAGTGTAAGGAACAACATCGTCCGCAATGGGGCAGCTACCCCAAAGGATTATGGGGCGACACCGATAACATTCATAGGAATATTACCCTTCATATTTTCCAATTTATGGTGTGACGTTTAACTGGTAGCCCCTGTGTGAACCTGCCCGGTTATTGTAGCCAGCATATTTGGATTAGTTTTACGTTATATATATTATTAAACACAGTTCATTTTTTTAATGTAATTTAATATTGCAACTTTTTTTCTCTTTTTGCTCTGTTTTCTTCTGTTTGTTTTTTCTACAGTTTTCAAAAATAATTACCCAGCAAGGGCAGCGTATCAGGTTGCTGCACTACCAAGAGTAAGTCCTAATAATTACATGAGAATTATCAGTCTTGGGTTTATATATATATATATATGTGTGTGTGTGTTTATATATAATGCTAGTTATCATAATTTTTTATTTTTTTTTAACTTACAAGAACTGCAAGGGACGTGCAGATTAAAAGGATGGGGTGCTCTTATATTGTCCAATGCACTGACCAGCTACTCAAGTGATTGTTAAAGTTGGTTTGATACAGCAGTATTACATTTATATAACCCCTATGCTAAGAAATAAAGAATATAAAATATGAGCAGCTTGCTTTATATACCTAGTTTAATGATTCCAGGCATACTTTCCTTGTCCCCCGCTACTCTCTCTTTAAGCCATAAAGGTAAATGTATGTCTCCAAACAAAGTATTTTTATAATGTATTTTAGTGTTTGGATTAATATTGTAACTGTATTTTTTTACATATTTCTTTTCAGGGAGGGAGAGTGGAGATTGAAGCTGTGGCTGTTGTTGGATCCATAACTGAAATTTCCTCCGCTTTATAAGGACAGCCTGTTCAACGCCTGTATTTTTTGTTGCTTTTTTAGGAAAAGATCAATAAATCTATTTTACATGCTCCAATATATTGTATTTGAAAGTGCTTGTTATAATGTTTTCAGAAGTTCTACCAACAACGTGTAAATGTAGAAGGCTGTGTGTATACAACTTATTAACACTGCATAAAACTTTAAGGATGATCCAAAAGCTTAGTAGTGCAAAGCAACCAGTTGGCAAACACAGAATATGCATCATCTCGGGATGAAATGTGCCCGTGGGTTAATACTTTCAGATATTCAATGGTAATGTATAAAACAAAGAAATAAAGTGCTGCACAAGATTTACAAACAACACCACAATATGTGCGGAAATTAAATAATACTTAAATTCATTAAAGTGGATTCAATAGGTTCCTCTGTTGGGAAGCCCATAGAGCCCCTTCTGTGGAATGAACTTTAAGATGTATCTACATTGTGGGAATATATGTGCATCTTTTCTTTGTTTTGTTTATTATATCACTCATCAGTAGGTCTTCGTGTGCATAAGGAACAGACTTTTATATGTATTCACAGTAAATGACAAAATAGACCAAAATAGCTTCCGTTTGGAACATAGACAAAGCAACATCTTAATTTCTGCACTGTTTGTTCCCAGATAATGACTCTATTTCTAGTTTTCCTGTTATCCACTGAATTGAAAACATTTTAGGTTGTGGTGCCCCTGGAGGACAATAGCCTCTTAGACGATGGATAAAGAACTTGAGAACCATCAAGGTTGTGTATATTAACCTGGGAGGCTTACAGCCCTGTGTGGTCCTGCCGATCGGTGTCAGTGCAGAAATCACTCCCATCACTCTTTCCTGACACCGATCATCACCTTTAACTAAAAACAGGACCACACAGGGGTGTAAGCCCATCACTCTTTCCTCTTATTAGACCACCTGAACTCTCGCCCAAGCCAGCAATGAGTATACCCCGTGGCAGCAGGAGATGTGTTTGGTGAGGAGCTGGATGTTCTGCATTCTGCAGAATCCCTCCGTGCCTCTGAATTGTAAAGGGGGAAAGAAAAACATAAAGGGGCTACTCTCCTTAACATTAATCTGTGTAAAAAAGTAAATACACTTTTCCTATCCATAATAGTAAAGAATATATATATATACTCCTGGCCAACTCTGAGGTTGGCCAGGAATCTCCGGCTGAAGCTCTCAATCAGTTTCTTCTTTCCCAAGGCATGGCAGTGTTGGTGACCCCCGCTCCCTGCCTACTTCCCTCCAGCTCCCCAATAACTAAAAGCCATCTACTACCTTCTCTCCTATGTGTGGACAGCCCCACCACTTCATGAAGGCTCTCCCCAGCACCTAGGTAAAAGGAAGACATCTCGCCACCTAATACCCTTACCCTACAAAGGGACAAGCGTGTCAATCTGATAACACACAGCTCTTCTGGGCTCAACAATTCTGAAATACGCTGGATCCTGAGAAGTTCATTCTTAGGTTTGTGTCGAGGTGAACTTTACTACTACTGACTTTTTTTGTTAGTTCTTACCGAATCAGCTGGAATCCAATGTCACTTAAGTCAAATGGCGTGAATGGACTGATGTCAAAGAGGCATTTAACACATTTTGTTTTTAATCTGTGCAGCTCTATATTCTAAAACCAAAGAGAACACACAACCTCACTTTTCTTTGGAAATCATTCTTTGGATAGCTGAAGAACTGTGGGGGGAGGGGGGAGTCAGTATATTTTTTGTTATAAACCTGTTCTCTATTTGGTAGGGTTTGTAGTGTTCCATTTAAGCAATGTAGGTCTGTTTAAAGGAGATGTGTTACTATCCATTAATTAAAACTACCGAGAACATGCAGTAAGTTTAATGGAGTTGGAAATATTTGTTTTAAAAATGAGGGACATCAGGAAATCTAATATCTGTTGCAAAAGCCAGTGAAAGCAAGACAGCAACCTGTAAGCATTATTACATATGATTTTAGTTTAATAAGCTATAAAATATTTGATAAAAGTAGCAGATCCCCTTTAACTTGTATATAACAATATTATATATGTTAGCCAAAATATAGGTCAGCTGAACACACAATAGTATCTAATATCGTTAACCATGAAATTCTCTGGCTTGGCGATATCAAGCTGTCACCGTAAGGCTAGGGTAATGCCCGGGGATGCAAAGCAAATGTTCTGATATCTCGTATAGCTTCTAAAATAATTTATTGAAAGGAAGGAATTGTCCCCATTTTTTTCTCATGAGCACTTGGCCAAATATGCTAATAATCATAACCGATCTATCTAACTAGTATTGACATTTCAGCAGTCAGCTATCCCAAATTAAATGTAGATTAATGTTGCTGTGAATAGGCATATCTGGGAACTTGCCAGGCTTCCTTCTGCTGAATCTCCACGTACTTCCTTCTGCTCTCCCCTTTTATTCTTATGGAACCACCACCAATATGTTTTACACCCCTCCAGAAGAGGGCGAGCTCCTGCCAGCCAACCCTCGGAAGTTCCCGGGTATGAGAATGCCTCAGTCTCACAATATATCAATGCAAAGCCTAGCAAATATCTAGATATGTAGAGGCATACAGACTATGTCAACATCCCTGACAGCTCAGCATACAAGCATTTTTCCTGTAATACAAACATTTATGATAATACAGACATTAAATACACGCAAGGGGAACGAAAACACCAGAATCTAAAGCAGTCATAAACTTGCATTGTAAGATTACACGTATAACGGAATTCCCTCTAGTACTTTGTATTATTTCTTTGCAAGTGTTTTCTGGCAACTACTTCAAAATCAGAGTTTTCTCCATAAGAATTTAGTGCAAGGACTCCTCATAATAGGGTTAAAGTAAAGAGAACATTAAAAGGCCCTAACACTTTTAACAGTCCCTGTCTTAAAAAATATAAATATATCTTTACAATCAGATGTATCTGTAAATATATATGTTATATATACGGTATATTACATACATTTGAACGTACATATAGATATAATAGATTTCTATTCCACTCCTGGTATACAAAGTTTAAATGCATGTCTAATTAGAGTTTAATTGTAGAATTCTCATTGGTCACTTTATGAATATAATAGAAAGTTTGGGAAATCACATGAGTCTAATAACTATAAAAGATCATGATCATTACTACTCCTTCTACAACCCTAATACAATATAAATTCCATATATTAAATATTTTAGAGTATGAATAGATGTTGTCAAGATGATTATTCTGTATTATTAATATTTATTGATTTATATGGTGCCATCATATTCCGCTGCAGTGTATAATGGCAAAAATGTAATAATTTAACCATAAAGGGTCATTTATTGACTTGAGCTAAACAACTCCGTGAAGCAGAAATTAATATTGCGTGTGTTGGAGATAACAGACTGCACGTGGGGTTTAATCCTTTGATTGACTCTTCATCCGTACCTTGATACAGGTGACCGAGAAGCTGATAAAACGGCTGCATTTGATTAAAGGAAACTGTCCCAATACCCCATTGATGCTGTAGATAAGGCACAACATTACTGTGTACTAGAGCGCCGCAGGCTATGACTACTTGCTGAAGGCTTGGCAAGATGACGTCAGATAGAACATTGTTGTACAACTGAATATGATCGCTTTTGCTTCAAAAATACACCACCAGCAGTATGAAAGTGTCCATGCCATTGACCAGACGTCATAAAAAGGCTTTACTCTTCTATATTCGTTTCACCTAAGGAAACAAAGAAACATAAACCATAATTTAAAGTTATTATGAAGTTTCATACAACCCCTACAAATACTAATGTGTTTACAGCGACAGAATCCGAGAAAAAGAGACTCGACAGGAATTTACCGGGACCTCTCATCTATCTTATGTATTAAAGTGCACATTATGGAAGGAATGGAGTTCAAGGGTATGCGGAAATGAAACTGTTAAATTATTCCAATTTTGTCTAATAAGATAAAAGATGAAGTGTTACACAGATATATTTCATTTTATTAATTAACTAATTTCACCCTAAATTGTACTTATTTCATCTATAAAATGTTTAATATTTGTAGAGCTGCGTATCTCTTTACATCGCTGTTCACTTGGGTTAAGTAACCGAAGAATGCTAGTGACAGATCTTCTAATTATACCCCCAACAACATTTGTGTCACCCGAGCGATAATGAAATGGTCATTCAGAGCCCTGTCAACATACTGATCTCTGGTCCCGCATCATCCGCCGAGTGTCCGGTTTCTTCCTCCATTGTCTCTCCCTCCTCGCATGCTGGCTCTTCGTGCACTGTGTCTTCTGCCGCGTCTTCTATCTCACCTGGACACCAATGACATATAATGAGTACCAGCAGGTCTATGCATGTAATTGTAGGGCAGGTGGTTTCTAGCAACCACTGTTTGACATCCACTGCCGGGCCGCACACACATCCTTCACAAACGTGCAACAGTAACACAAATACAAACACTGTATAATTACATATAACTATAGGTGAAAGTCCTGAAAACTCACTACAACACAAATGTCTTAAAATAAATTAATGACATTATATATCTAACTAATTTCTATAACTTATTTAGGTTTTTCTTACTAAATCATTTTCTATGGTTTTTATTAAGTGACACTTTGTGAAACATTGTGATTGTAATGGCCACTCTGCTATCAAAAGGATAAATGTAGGTCGGCATTGACGAAAACCTGGATTTATATCCAATAAACCTCATTTATCTGCAGGCATGGAGGTGTGACTCTGATGACCATGTTAATGAAGTCTGTTCCGCTAAAGACTTTCGTTAGTCACAGTGTCCGGGTTGGGTGATTACGTTTTAGGCATTCTACTGTTTACCATAGTATAATATTTTTACCTGATAACGGTAGGAGCTCCCCTTTAACAATAATAGAAATAAACCAAAATATGGTTACTGATGAGCATATGTCCTTTTGCAGATAACAGAGAGAACTGTACATATTTATATACACAGTAACTAAAAGTTTTATACATTTGTTAACATTTTTGTTATACCAGCAAGACTAAACAAGTCTGGAATTGTGTGTTTATCAGTTCAATGTTCAGTTGCAATCGTACCTTCTACGCATGCAAGGTCATGGTTTTCCTGGACTTCGGCGCACGGCTCTGGCTCTTCGGGTTCCTCCTCATCTGCTGGTCCACCGCTGGGCTCACAGACTTCCTCGGCAGGGAGCTGACCTTCTGATGCTTCCAACTCTACTGCTTCTGTGGCTTCAACTTGTTCTTCCTCTGTTGGAGGATCATTCGTTGACGCTTCTTGCTCTGGTACTAGTTTTGTTTGGTCTGGAATGGTTTCTATGTCATCTACTATTTGGTCGCTTACATCTGAAGAAGCTGAAAATGAAAATAATGTTATTGCCATTAGTGTTTAATTCAAAAAATAAAATTATATATATATATATATATATATGCCATTGGAGCTGCTGCTTAAGTTATTCTTTTAAAATGTGGAAACTGTTATTTTAACCCTTTTAAAAAGTTCAACAATACTATTTTTCCTCTATGTTAAAAATACAATGAATAAAATGATCATTAATAAAACTGTACAAAAGAATGCTTTATTATAACAATCCCCAAGAAACCAATTAAAGTAGTGTTGCAGAAGGCATTCCCGAGCAACAAGCTATGAGACTAATTGGCTTCCTCTCAAAGATTTGGTCCTTAGTAAGAAGACACAACAATGTATTTATATTTGGAATCCCTTCGTTAAAATTGATGCAACAATTCTTATTTAGCAAATCATAGAGGCTACGTTTTTTGGTTCATGTGTTTTGGTTCTGATGCAGATGTTGGCACTTGGGTGTGCTATGGTTAGAGTATACGGTAATTTGTATAGTTAGTATTATATAATAAGTACTATTATAGGAATGATTTTAGAATAAGAAATTATATTTAAAATAGAATTCATAGAGAAATTCTAATGGTTACGTAGAATATATGAGTCATGTCCGTTAACGCCTTTAAAAAAAATGTAATAATAAAGAAAAAAATGGGTAACCAGGATGTTCCGTAAAGAACAGAAAATGGAAAAATACCATTTAAATGAAAGGCTGGACTCTGGAATTCAAGTGATCATAAAAATCTACCACCAATGTTGTGGGGATGTTAGTGCTAGTGTTTGCTATTGTTACCCTTCTAATTTCGTATTTAGATCTGTAGTTATTACATTGTTTATTGTTATAGATCTCATGGTGTCAGGAGGAATAACACTGTGTGTCTTGGGAAATAGAAAGATTTATTTGATGATTATATAGTGACATAAACATAGTGACATAAACATAGTGACATGTTAATAAACACAGCAACACCAGGATACACGCTCACCTCTATCATATGTTCTGTAATTCAGCACACATTGGTGAGCGTGTATCAAAAATCAAATAAAGTTACTTGCTTGTATTATGAGGCTACCCAAACTACTAGCCAAGCCCTTATTCTACTGGCATCTTCTAGCATTCTTTCTGAACTGCCATGCGTGCTGACGCCAGTTACTTTGCGCCGGGTACCACATCAGAAGTAATCATGTGGCCGGTCAATGTAGCCTCTAAGTGGCGTTATGTTCAGAGCCACATTTATTATTATTGTTTTATACACCGATCAGCCATAACATCATAACATTATGACCCTAATATTGTGTAGGTGACCTTTTTGCCCCCAAAACACCCCTGACCTGTCAAGGCATGGACTCCAATAGACCTCTGAAGGTGTGCTGTGGAATCTGCACCAAGACGTTAGCAGCAGATCCTAGTCCTAACTTGAGTAGTGGGGCATCCATGGATCGGACTTGTTTGTCCAGCACATGCCACAGATGCTCGATTGGATTGAGATCTGGGGAATTTGGAGGCAAAGTCAACACCTTGAATGTGTTGTTGTGTTCCTCAAACCATTCCTGAACCATTTTTGCTTTGTGGCAGGGTGCCTTATCCTGCTGGAAGAGGCCAATGCCATCAGGTAAGTAAAGCACACGTGGTGTAAAATAAATCCTGATTCATCAGACCAGGCCTCCTTCTTCCATTGCTCTGTGGTCCAGTTCTTATGGTCAGGCGCTCATTGAAGGCACTTTTGGCAGTGGACAGGGGTCAGCATGGGCACCCTGACTGGCCTGTGGCTGCGCAGCCCCATACGCAACAAACTGCAACGCAGTTTAAAAAAAAACAGCATTAACGTTTTCAGCAATCTGAGCTACAGTAGATTTGACCACACAGGCCAGCTTTCGCCTCCTCCCACGTGCATCAGTGAGCCTTGGGTCACCACTTTTCCTTCCATGGACCACTTTTTGATAGGTACTGACCACTGCAGCCCGGGAACACCACACAAGAGCTGCAGTTTTGGAGATTCTCTGCCCCAGTCGTCAGAATTTTATTCAAAAATTCCTTAAGTCAACAAAGCAAAAGATCGGGGCATACCCATAAAATACTATTTAAAAACACCTGAGGCATAAATATTGGGGTATATATATGGGGTAAATATATGGATATATATTGCTCAGCCTGTCACTACATCAAAGTACCCCCAGTTTGGCGATTCCCATGTCATTTTTCACGGCTATATTGCTTACCAAGGAGCTGAATCGGTGGGAGTGCGCACCGCATTTTAACCCAAAAGAGACCCTCATGCAATTTAAAGCCTTCCCTGGGCACCATTAATGATACAGAAAGGGAAGCACAACTATTCTTAGTACAGCAACAGGGAAATATAAGATCTAGTCTCTAAAATATATAAGCTGTGTATTACGCAATGCAGTTGAATTTTCATAACTATGTACACAACTGTTCAAAAGTTTGGGGTCACTTAGAAATGTCCTTAATTTGGAACAAAACGCTATTTTTGCCCATTAAAATAACATGAATGTTGTAAATGACCAATGTAGCTGAAAACGGCTGACCTTTATTGGGATATCTTCATAGGCATACAGAGGCCCTTTTATCACTCCCATCACTCCTGTGTTCCAAATGGTATGTTGTCTTCGCTAATCCAACTTTAAATTTAAAAGGCTATTTGATCATTAGAAAACTTTTTTTGCAATTATGTTACAGCTTGAAATGTCCTTGTTTTCTATGAAAACAGCGAAGTGACCCCAAACGGTAACGTATGTGGAGTCAACAGAGCATAAAACCCAAGTTCAGTGGTATAAACTAAATATTTAAAAACCCCACATAAATTATTAAAGCTTTGGTATCCTCGTTGTAACTATCTAACCACTGGAAGGGATTGTTCTATAAAATGGAAGTAGTTAGAAGAACACAATGCCTGTTATAGTCTAATAATCCAGTGGTTACACTGATGTAAAACATGTACGCCCCTCCTGATCTGTGCGCCTGCAAATTAAAAAATTGGCTAGGAACGGACATTTTGCCTTAAAGCAGATCTGCCATTTTCCCCAAATCCTACATTTTGTAGTTCTATACACTAAACAAACCTGTGCAATGGGGGGTTTATAGGCCTTTATTAAAAGACCACTTTATATGCAAACTACTGGGAAAGGAACTTCCTGTCTTCATGATCTGTCTGATTACCCCCCCCCAATAAATTATGCCTGCCCTATTGTTAAGTTTTTAGCGTATCCATACCAGGGAACTTCACTCCGGCTTCCCTTGCGGGACGCGGCCAGGACTGCCCGCTGACGTCGGTGGGAGTTCCCTCTGACGTCGGGGGCGGGAAAATGGGCTGGAAGCGGACGTGCCAAGACCCCGCTCCCGTGACCCGGAGGAGAGCCGGAGCTTCACCCAGAGATCTCGGGGTCAAATCCGGAAAGCTCCCAGGTATCCTTGACACGCCCAGCTCCACGCCCATTTCACCTTAAAATGGGGGCATTTCCCGTGAGGTCATTGGTACTGCCCACCGATGTCAGCGGGACCGCCCACTTACATCAGTGGGCAGTCCTGGTCGCGTCCCGCAAGGGAAGGCTCTGGGTAGCCGGAGCTAAGAGGTTCCCAGGTATGAGCATATCTCATACACTTAAACTGGGAATGGTGGTACGGAAGGCCTAGAAGGGTCAGGTTTCTCCACTGAAAAACAAAGAGCAATAACCAGTTCTCCAGGGTCACAAACCGTTGAGATTTGTGTGACTTTTTCATTGTGTTTAAATAAGAGCATGAATTATTTTGGACCGTTGTTGGTCTTTGTAGTAATTCGAGTGTTGGCAATGTTCCTGGGGACGTCTGGTATAAGCACAAGGAAGCTGAACTGTCATCCAAAGACGAAAAGAAAACTAAAACAATATTAAAAATAGAAACACAAAATTACACGGCCCATCTAGCCTGTCTGGTGTTATTTTTAATGCTGTAAATATCAATCAGTGCCCGGTCTCATCTTTAGGAGCCATATGCCTATCCCATGCACCTTTACAGTATCTCATTATAGTACCCCCTACCACATCTCTTAGGAGGTTGTGCCACTTATCTACCACCCTCTCGGTAAAGTAAAAAAAAATAATTTTAATTTGAGTAAATGGTTTTTCCTTTAAGTGAACTAATTTGTGTTTCATATGGGTGAATTATGCTAAAAAGGGTTAATGGACTAGCATATCGCCTGAAAAGGCACTTTTTAAAGTCAAAGGGCTCTTGTTTCAAGATACAGAAAAAAACAGTCTCTAAATGCACTTCTGAAAGGAGATTTACACAAAGGGTTAATTTCTGACATCATTAAGAGGATAATGAAGTTGTAGTTATTGATTTGCTAGATTAATGCAGGGACAGGAACGCTGCCCAACAGGAACCCGTGCTCTCCGTGACGCACGCTATAGAAGCGCCGATGAAGACGTAACTGCTAGAAGATGGCACTGACCGTAAAAAAGGTTACTATGACCGCTATTAAAAGTATTTAACGCTGCTTGTCCTTGTAGTCTCACACAATTACGGCGGTCATCAGGCTGGCCGGCAGACGAACATTCAAAGCAGCCGCCGTGCAACCACAAAGTTCAAAACAAAGCGGCTTCGAGCGGGTTTGAAAGTAGCCGCCGCGCCAGTAGCGTACCTGGCGGAGGGGATTACCTTCCCGGGTGCCGCTCATCTGAGGGGTGCCACCATGCCGGCCGCATTGGGCGGCGCGGTGCGTCCACGCCGGCCGCTTTAATTTCATTAGGCGCCGGCGGAGTGACTGCCGGATGATGGGCGCTTTCAATGTCGCTCGCAGCCGCTTTGGTGGCACAATGGGCCACTTGACCGGACTTGTCCCCAAGGCCTTAGGCTGCCAGCCCGCCCCTGCTCCATTCCCAACAGAGGGACGTAAAGCCTCTTCTGTCCCTTCCTGGTGTTATAAATCCACCACCACGAGGTGGCTCCTGAACTATTTTGAACCGGCGCGGGGAGACAGGAACGTATTGTGGTCACGTGACCCCGCGGTGAAACCGGGGCTGCAATGCGCGAGCTGCTGGAGAGAAAGCTGCAGTAGCAGTGAGAGGTAAGCGGGGGGGAGGTGGGATGTGTGTATATGTGTTTGTATATACGTATGTATGGATGTGAGCATGGATGTGGCCTTGTGGGGGTGTGTGAGCATGGATGTGTAGGCGTTTGTGAGCATATATGTGCAAGTGGGGTGAGATGGAGTGTGTGCTAGTGAGTGCGAGTAAGTGTGTGTAATTTGTTGTATGTTGGAAGGGGGGTCAAGGGGCAATTATGGCACAGACAAGTTGTTTGGGGCAATTATGGCACAGATTAGCTGTTGAAGGTGGGGGCCCCAGGTGATTTTCGCACCAGGGCCCCTTGTTTTCAAGTTATGCCCCTGGTGAGGGGTAAAGACACCCCCCCCCGGCAGTCAGCTATGTTCCATTTTCCAGCTGAACACCTCTCCTTACACATCATACGCCAACTGCCTGTCTCTGCTAATTACTAAGTATCGTGCTTTACTAAAAATGTAATATAAGTAGTTTAGGTAGCGCTGTGGACGCCGGAGTATCCCTATAAGGCGAGGAACATCTCTATACTAGAAGTTTTACAATTCCTTTAAAATGCCAAATGCCCTCCCTCCGTAGACAAACCAATATGTCAGGATCATTCACTTATAGCGCACATATATTGTCACTTTGGGGCTTTAAAGTTCCCTAAACTCTGTAAATTCCTCCAGGTTAATGGCGCTGCCTCTTTCCTCTGCAGAACAAACACGACTTTTTATTGGTTCGCTAATCCTGCTGCCTATTAACTTTACAACCTGCTCCAATTAATAGTTTAGCTATTCCTCCCCGTTAGCCGGCTTCAAAGAGTTCACACACAATGGAAAGAGAAAGTGATAAAATATAGGCAAGAATGATGTGTCCGCCAATGTAGGTTCAGCACAATGCATATCACAAATAATTATAAGTAGCCATCAAATGTGTATTTGCCTAAATCTGACACCACAGAACACACAATGTGAATGGCTTCTTCCGTTTCAGTCCTGGATGAACTAGGAGGGCTTGTGCTGGGCGAGATCTGTGATACGCCATAGATACTAAAATCAGAAACACCCTCTACAAAGATACAAAGATTCAACGACTCCGGTGTATTATATATATATATATACCCCTTTCTGCTTTCTGGTTAATTGCTATGATAATTGATGCGGAAAGTTTAAAACTAACATATACTGTGTAGAAAATGCACAAAATGAGCTAATAATAAGGAAGTTACATTTTACTGAGAGGGTGGTAGATAAAAGGAACAGTCTCCCAAGAGAAGTGGTAGAAGGTTATATAGTAAGGGAATTAAACATGCATAGAATAAGCATAAAGTATTCCTCGATCTAAGACAATGCCAAGGACTGATTAAGGTTTGAGTCTTTACATCAGGAAAAGTGAGCGGTCAGATTCTATGTTTCTATGCAAGTTTATAGTTTTTCATCTAGATTGTAGATTTGATATTTGTATTTCTATATACCGGTAAATAAAATATTAATACCAATATTAATAATAATAATAATAATAATGTTGCCACAGCCCATATTCTTTTAATTCACAAAACAAAAGTTTTCTGCTTATACTTCTGATGCTGAAGCTTTAGCTGAAATATTAAAATAAATTAAATTATTATTTATTATTATAATTTTATTAGCTTTTACTGAAAGCGTGTGAATGTTCCTTTTTTATCTTGTTTAGGTAATGTGACATCCAATGTATTTGACAGATTTATGGAGCAACGCTTTGCAATGTGAAGTCTCAGATAAAACAGAAAGCATTGACCACCAGAGCAAAGAATGTGACCTCCTGGACCTGCCTCTGATGGCCAACACACAATAGCCCTTTGTATCGCGACACCTCATCCGTGCTCTGCTGTATTAACTGCCCCCGTACAGAAAGCAGTGACCCCCATACATATAGCGCATACATAGAGCAGGTCGGAGTCAGCAGCCTCAGAGAAACCATGGGCATTGGACGGAAAGTACTTCATTAGGAAACACATACAATTCGGATTGCCTGCATGGCTGAGCGTGATGGGAGTCTGGCTATCCTGCAGCTTAACTCAAATAAGTTGTTAATATCTTCATATTAGTGCATTAATAACCGATCGCACAATGGCTGTGCTTTAATGCGAGTGCCTAGGGGCCCCAGTGGCCCCTGATCAGTGTGTGAAGGATGGGTGCATGTGTTGCATGCTGAGTGCTCACCGCTTTTCTTGGGCCCGTTGGTCTCCACTGACTTGGCAGGGGGTTTGTTACTCCCCTGAGTGTGAGTCTGAGTGCTGCTGGAACAACCCATCGCAAGCCGCAGGCTCCTCCAATCCGACAGCTATTCGAAGTGCACCGAATTCAGCTCCGAACCCGCAGAGAGGGTGACGCGACTTCTACCCCCAGTGATGGGAGTGATGCACCTGACAGCGACTGCTAGGAGTGAGTGCGCCCCGCCGAGGCTAAAAGTCACCCGCGGGGTGTCACAGCTCTTGGAGTAAAGTTCCGTGCTGCTCCGGTGCTGCTGAACACTGTTTACCGGCACAGACCCGTTGCCATAAGAACGGCCGCGGAGGAGACCCGGTTCCTGATGCAGCCCGTGCCAACTGTACTGCGCTCACTTCGGGCAGCCAGCATGCAGCCGGGGAGCACCGCGCATGCGCATTCCTATCCATCAGACGCTCTACACTCCTCGGTACACAGCCTTCCCATTTAAACTAAGCCGGCATCTCCTATGGCTAGACATATAGATATATAGATAGATGGACGGACGGATGATAGATATATATTAAATAGATAGATGATAACACTTTATTACTTATACTCGGCTACCTTTCACTTACTGAGAGGATGGTAGATAAGATCACCTGATGTTTATTTGCTTAGCATACTAGATGGTGTTAACCGGACAGGAAAGCCATTTTATAAGCAGAACATCGGGCTAGCTTTATTATTAGTGTTATTAAGTTACATAGCAGAGACATTTTTTGTAGCGCTGTACAATAAGTAAATGGGCCAGGCCTGGACAGGTCACCTGGCACAGCGGGAAGATGCTGACCGCACTCCATACTCAGCTGAGGAGTTAGCGGCCCCCGGCTGGATATGCTACATGAGCATAATAGTGAAACGTGCGGCTGCGAAAATCCAGCCAGGGGCCGCACTTATGTCATTATGTAGGAGCCGGACTTTAAGTGCCAGTCCGGCCCTGAATTGGGCCACAGCAAACAGCGCATCACATAACAGTTGGGAAGAAGCTCAGCCCAAAGAGGCTTCTTGTGCTGTGCTGACCCAATGACTAACCAAGTGTCCAGTGTCTGCTTCCTTTTTTTAATTTTAATTTATTATTTTATTTATTTTAAGGTCTAACCACATTGTGCATTTAATAAAAGTCCAAAAGATGAATTAGAGAACTGCTAGTAACCGAACAACCAATTATGTCACCCGGCGAAAATAAACCTGCTCATACATGCTCTACATTACACGTTTTAGGGAACCACATGAGAACAATGGCATGTGTCGCTTTGATATGTTGTGTAGCGTGTGAGTCCTGTTCAGTCTTTGTCGTTTGGTCACCCGATTGTAGGGATAGTAAAGGGGCGACCGCCACCGGGCTGCTTTGATTTTGCCCACTGCCTGAATATTTGGTACGGTTTACAATGTAGCCACCAGGATGTGTAGCAAAATATGTTTGTTACACTGCATTTAAACAATGACTTGATCATCATAGAAGTGCAAGAAGAAGTTCTCGGCCCCCATATTATATATTCTTATTTGTAGTACAAGCAAAAATGTGAAATTGCTGGAAGGTACTGGTATCCAACAACAAGGAATTGCTATCTGCTTGAATGGCCTCTGACGTAACGTGTGCATCATACGAGCTGCGTGCCAGAGGAGCCTGGACGAAGTGACTATTCGTGGCAGCTTTTTCCGTGGATCTCTGTGCCCAGCATTCCAGCAAAACACTAACCATGTCAGGAGAAAACACGATAATTCTTCTCTACCCATACCCATTAATGATTCACTCAATAGCAATACCCATGGAGTCTCTCGGAACACTTAGCGACGCTGTAATAATCATATGATATGCATTCGAAAAATGGAAAATCTACTTTCTTACTCCATCTTAACACGTGGATAATTGCCGCATAAGCAAAATTCTTGAGAACTTTAAACAAGTTTATGTGAGAAGGTTCTGCAACAACTAGTACCACGTGGCCCATGGCTGTTCTTTGTAACATCTATTTAACATCATTCATGTTAAATAAAGTAAAAAAAACCCAATGCTTTAATTCAAGTCCCGGGCAGGGGCGCTGAGTGGTCGCTCGTGAAGTTTTCAGCAACCGCTCGGCGCCCCTCACTCTCCGTGACTCTGTCGCGCTGCCGGCATTTCATGTTGAGCGCCGGAATATGACATCATATTCTGGTGCTCAACATGAAATGCCGGCAGAGCAGGAAGACGGATGCCTCCCGCTCCTGCCACAGGACTACGGCAACAAGGTAAATGATGATAATGAGAAGTAGGGAGAGGGAGTAGATAGTTTAGAAGGGGCAGAGGGGGGGGAATAGTTCGAAAGGGCGAGGGGGGGTAGTGAAGAAAGGGCAGAGGGGGGGCAATCAGTGACAAGGGGGCGCAGAGGGTAAGTCCGCACAGGGCGCCAGAACACTTAAGGCTGGCTCTGATCAAAACCCATTATTAACATTATTATTAATATCCCAACAATAGAACAATCTTTTACCAGCACTGTTATCAACTGGTATCCACCAAGTCCTCCATCATCCCCTTACAAAAACTTTTAATGCTTTTTATTTTGGCACCAGCTGCTCCACTTTGACAAGAAGACAGGACTGGGAACCCCTTCCTTAAAGAAGGCAGCTCGAAAACAGCTGTTCAGAAAGGCCAGTTTTGCTCTCCGCTCTACCCAACGTCTATGCCAACGGCCTTTGTTGTTGAGGACAATGGGACCTGCACCTACATCTATAAACATGTTTTTACACGGAATGACATTCATAAACATGTTTGTGTTATTCGTCTCCAAACCAAAGAATCTGACCGTAAATTATCAAAATCTGGGTGGTTCTGCAAGAAACGGGAATTTAAAGGGGCGTCCAATGGAAAAATATATTTCTAATTCAGCGTATGATCCAGTGCTGTATCCAGAGCTAAGTTTTACCTAGTTTTAGGTCCAATAAACTTCCTTGAACTGGGGACCTGCCATTGCTGTCAGTCATGTGATATTTCGGGTAACTTTGCCTGGTCAAAGCAAAGTCCTGGTTAAATCCTTCCTTATTTACTCTGCAGGCTTTCATTAGTTAGGATGTCCCGCTGGTGTGATTTAGACTGAGCCATTCCACTGTTTATCACCAGCCCACTGGGCATTTTATCAGTTTTGCCAGTGAGCACTTACTTTTGCCGACGCTCGTATTGCAGATCCGGTGCTTTCATATGCTACTGCTGGTGGCACATGCACTATTGTACGCTGAGGGAGTGTAAGATCGTACCGTCCAGCCACACTCACTCAACCGGCGGGCGCCTCATTTAGCTTCTACTGGCCTTCAAGTCCTAGGGCCGCTTTTTCGTCTCCAGTCAAGTTTACCAATGGCAGTACGATATGGAGGGTGTTTGTCTACGAATGGCTAATATGCAGCTGCCTAAAAATATAATATTATAGAACTAGAAGTATATTAAAAAAAAGAAAACATAATATTTTGGAAAAAAACTAGTAATGGGAAAATGGTGGGAGGTCCATCTCTCTATCTATAGACCTTTCCTGGCAATGAGAGTTATAGATATCTTTGCCCAATAGGATTATGCCAACTAAACACGTGAATGCTGTTACAGCAGATCCCTGCTTTTATAGAGGTTCCAAATTCCTAGTATGCGTCTTTGCACAATGAAATATATTTGTTTGCCTGACAAAAAGAGGATAATATTGTGCACGAGCCGATGAAAATGAGATGAGCTCCTTAGTATTTAATGTCATCATGTTCATGATCAAACAATAGTTCCTGTCACTTTTAATATCAAAATGCGAAAGTGATTGAGACCGGAGTCCATTCCCGGACATTCCTGTGTGAACCAAACGGTATGAAATGTGGATAAACTGCACCTTCGATTTGTGAAACCAGTTTGAGAAGTGTCACGGCAGGTTTCTTTAGCATTGTGATTACAAGGGTTCAAAACAAATAGTCGTTGCCAAGTGCGATACCCAGCTCTGGGCAAACCTAGTCTATCGGCCCAATAGTATAATGACCTAAGAGGCATTTTGGAAGACGACATCCTCAATATGCGTTCTCTGATACCATGTAACACATTCTTTTTCTACTTTAGAGGGTGCGCTACCTGCCATGACTGCGGATACCGTAAAAGGATCATTTCTGTGTCCCTTACAGTGAATGTACATGATAGCGAGCCAGAGAAGACTCGAGGTGGAACCTAGGTACACTTATTAAGTATAACTCATGGGAGTAGCGGGAATGGAGGTAGCAGCAGCCAATCACATGTATGCCAGCTGAACATATGGAGCACGTGCAGCATGTGTACTTAAGTATGCTTCCTGTTTATATTAGAGGCACCAAATGGATGTAGAAAATGATGACATAGAAGTCAACATCAACAAAAGAAATTGGGGGAACTAGACTGTTCATTTAAAAGAACCTAGTGACTTAGTCCAGCAAAAAAAGATCCATTATTTGGTACATCATAAGTCATGGTGTATAATACAGTTAGGCACTAGTTTGTTGCCATATAGAGTATGTCATCATATATCCAGCAGCACTAATATTAGTAGGTCCCCGTGCCTTTATTAATAAGTCCCAATGCCCTTAGAGCAGGGAGCTCCAAACTCGGCCCTCCAGCTGCTGCAGGACTACATCTCCCATAATGCTCCTTCAGCTAAGGGGCTGGCTGAGGAGTATGGGAGATGTAGTCCTGCAGCAGCTGGAGGGCCGAGTTTGGGGATCCCTGCCTTAGAGCATCACTGAAGCAGGTCCTCCGTTTAATGAACCTCTTATGTGCACATATATATAAATTACATTTGTGATGCAACATCTTCCTTTCTAATAGCATTCAAGGCAAAGGGATCTGATATCACTGCCTGCATCTAATACATAAAAGCTTTCAAAAGTTATTTCTAAAAGTAGTCAAATTCAGTATCAATTGTTACTTTAAAAACTGAACTCAGCCAAGCACCATAAATTAACCATAATATACCATCCTAATAATGATCCCTCAATACACACCCTGCTCCTTTAAAGGGGAAGTAATGTTGTCATTGGCTTCATGGGGATCAGTGAGACAAACCGCATGCTTTACAGATCAATGCATTTTACATGCCGCTGCTGCCAGCCTCCTATAGGTGTATTGAGCATCTAGCGAGGGCGCGTCCTCACATGCTGCCCATGCATCCGCTTCTTGTGGCAGGGTTCACAATTAACCCTTGAAGGGACCTATCTGTGCAATGAGCTCCTTAGCTTTCTGACCAAGCTACCACGCAATGAGAGCCTGAAAGGGACAGGACATACATTGCACTACATCAATTCCATTATGTTTTTTGTGTGTTAAATTTACAGTTTACCTGAAAGACTGGATAAAATAATTATGACCCATAATTAGTCCCTGCAAAAACTACCACTTTTCATGCATAGATTTTGAAATGCGCTTACAAAATTGATAGTGCTTTTAATTGTTCTTTGTTTAGCTTGTATCACTTATGTCTTATATGTCTTTTCAGCCTAACACGGTTTTATACAAATATATATATATATATACTGTATATATTGCATAACATAATATTTTTATTTTTGCATACATGCAATCTCAATATCAGCAACTGTTCATATAATTGAAACCATTGTCGCTTCATATCATTGTGGCCTTCTTGGACTAATCCATCTAGGACATATGTGAGTTTCTTTCATTTTCAAATTAACGTGGATAAGCACAAAAACCTTTTTAGGACTCGGTTCTACGAGCCAGATGCACTACATTGTGATATAGCTTCCTCAAACCATGAAAGTGGGTGCAGGCGGAAGCAAAGTGTCAGTGGCAAGGCTTTCAGAAGCACGATAGGTATAATGCATATTTTGCAATGGCCCCCACAAGTCTGTTAATTCCTACTCTTCCAACATTTGACACAACTTATTTTATTTAAATAGAAACTCATCTTAGAAACACAGGTTGTAAAAAAGCTAACAATCAGTTAAATATGGATTTGCAAGGATCCTCAGGACTTTTCCATGTGTAAAGGGTGGACTTTGCCCTTTAAACTTAAAAAGCAAATGAGCAGTGATGGAATGTTCATATCTGAGCATGTTTTGAACCAGGAAAGCCTTTGTTAAATTAACCTCTAAGACTCTATGAAAACATTATGAATATAGTGTTTGTCGCCATCTAGTGGCAGCTACTGAATTTACATTAGGTGATACATTCATGCCTCCTATCCAGCATAACTTTTTATTAGCTTCCCAGTAAAAACCCAAGAACATAAGATGTACAGTTTTTACAGGAGTGAGAGATAATCACAAAAATAGGTTAACAAAATTAAAGCAACAAAGCTGTAGAAACACGCACGACCGTAAAGGCTCTTTTTATGACAGCCCATCACGTAGCGGTACGAGCAGTGTAATGGCTAATAATAAGCAAGGCACGTAAGCGGATCCTTGCTTTTGGGTAATTTTGTTTTAATCATACACATTCCTGGGAGTGTTTAGCACATAAACCTGGTTGGCGTAATCTTGTTGAACTTAAAACCTTTGTTATTCACCGAGCTGCTATTCACATAGCGACAGAAGCTGCAGCTGCCCTGGGCTCCTGCTTTCCTTACAGCACATGGCAGCTGATTAATACATTTCCTCCCGTATTTATCTGACGTCCCGGCCAGCTGAGTTATAATATATAGAGGCTTTGTTGCCAGAGGTCTCCATTGCCTCCACATCGATCAACGCCTTCGCTAACAAGTTAATAATCGACGTGCAATATATTTTCACTGCCCTTTACAGAATGCACTTCCAAACCAGAGGTTGCAGGAGAGCTGCAGTTTCAACTCCCCAACTTCACTCTGCATCTTGAAGAAACTAAAGTTTTTTTTCCTGCAAGAGGGGGTTTTATCCAGATACATAAGAACCGAACCATTTGGCCCATATACCCATTTTCTTTCACTTTGGTTTTGCGTACATTTCCTGAAGTACAAAGTGTTTGTGAAATATTTGACTGTGTTTGCGTGTACTACACTGTTACCACTGAATGTCTATTCCAGGTAACCACTACCCTTTCTATAAAGTACAACTCTCACATTACTCGTCAGTCTTTCACCCTCATAGCCCTAATTCTGATGCTCTTTTTTTGTATTATTCAGGGAAATTCAGTCTTTTTTGCAGGAGAAGCTCATTACGTCAGTCCGCCCGGCATAGAAAAGATGGTAGAATGAAATAGCCACTCTGATGAAAGCTGCTGCTTTATTAGACCCCAAAATGAAACATAAAAAATAAAACAACACAGGAAGAGAAAGTTCATAAATATAGTTCGAATATAAACTCATTGTTGTTTAATTATCCGCACCCTAGCTCCCAGCACCCACGGTGGTCCCCTTGTATGCCAGCGCTACGGAATCTGTTGGCGCTATATCAATAATTAAAGAATCAACCTCTTTGCTATAAAACTGTCTTTCCCTCGCGTTGCAAATTATATGACCCGTAGCGCTGCGTTCCAGCTCAACGTGCGTTCCAACTAAACCCCGCCCACTTTCCAATCTACTGCAGGCGGACCTAAGCTAAAAGCGTTGCATTGTGGGAGCTTCTTCCTTTCTCGGTCCCCGGCCATCTTGGAGCTACACCTCTGGTGAGTGAGGCTCCGGTTTCTGAAGTTATTTTTATCGTTCCGTGGCCTCGTAAAGGCTCGACGGCAGCTCGGGGAAAGAGCACTATCTGTCCTGTATCTGACTGTGTCCTTTCCTGTCTCGAGCAGGTCCGGGATCCCAGTGCTGCAATCATGGTGGCCGCAAAGAAGACGGTGAGTGAGGCCTCGTCTCTCACGTGGAGCATTGGCCGGGTCCTCGGTACTATAAGCCTTGGCCGCTGCCGCTCCACCGGCGTCCCCATCAAGCTCCGGCACACAGGCCAGTCCTCTCCTGCCTGTCCCACGTGTGGGTTCTCATAGTATATGTTAAGGCCCCGTCACCGGGAGCGGCATGCGGTCAGCCCCTGTCAGTGGGCTGCAGGAATCTCTAATATCCGCCATTCGTTTCCACGTAACTTTGTGGAAATGATCACCTGCCGTTAAGAGGTCTGCGGATCCCCGTGTGACAGCATCAATATCCTGGCAGAGAGTCGTTGCTGCTGCTGCCGCCATAACCCCCCCAACTGTAACAAGCAAAAGTTACTTCCATGCTTCGCACAGATCGGTGGGGAGCAGAGAAAATATCAGTTAAACATCGCAGATGCTTTTAAATGGCAAAGATGTTTCTAAATATCCAGTCATATAAGCTTTGGAGTCCTGAGTAATCGGGTATTCCGATTGGAGAATTCCCCGCCTGCCAATTCCGTTACAAATCCAACACTTAACTTTCCCAAATACCCAGCGATGTCTGAAACTAAACATGCTTCAAACCATGCATTGGAATATTCTTATCGTGGTGTAAGACCGTAAGCTTGTGTGTGTTTATATATATTATATATATAACACATGCCCTTTTATTGGCCCTTGTACCCAACGTTAAAGGAGTTAATGCTATATGTGATGTTAGGGCACGCGTTGCTTAAAGTAGTTTATATCTTCCTACTTAAGATGTCTGCGAGAAAGTTATAGATGTGAGGCTTGGAACGGGATTTAACTTCTACGTGAGGGTTTTTGAATGCACGGTTTGGGCAGAAAATTACATTTTTATATAGTACAACAGCTGAATATACTGAAATATCTGTATCCTGTTAATTTCTTTTCCTTTCCCTCCTGATTTTCAGAAAAAGTCCCTGGAGTCTATAAACTCTAGACTTCAGCTGGTTATGAAAAGTGGTAAATATGTCTTGGGCTACAAGCAGACATTGAAAATGATCCGCCAGGGCAAGGCCAAGCTGGTCATTCTTGCCAATAACTGCCCGGCTCTCAGGTGAGTTGCTAAAGCAGAATGCAGCTTATGACAGCTTTTTGATGCTGTTAACGAAGCAAGAAAACATCAGCCGGTTGCCTTCTTGGCTCTTAATGTGTGTAATGTGTTTATAGGGGGTCTGAAAAATGGCATTCAGCGCTAAAGTCAATCGGTCCCTTATTTTGACCTAACTCCTTCTTTATTCAGATTATTAGAGGGCATCGCTTCCACTAAAGGCATAGGCAGTGTTTTGTGCTTTTCTTCATTTCCCAATAAACCCTCAGACTTGTATTGTAATAAGACATATCCCGAGCCCACCTGTACTGGCTTAGCTGGCGGTACTTCTAGAATTAGTTACAACTTCTATATAAAGCAATTATCGCAAATAGTTGGCAAAGTTTTCACATACCGCAAGGGTTTTATTTTTTTAGTAAGTGATGTATGATGAGTGACAGGTAGGACTGGACATGAACAAGTTGTGATTTTTCTAATGAATGTTGCGATGGTAATAAACTGTTTCCTTTAGTGTTTTTGTCTCGAGTATACCTAACTTTTACATATTGTAGTAGCTTATGCTACCATTTTTGGGGAGCAACAAATGGTGAATATACTGCAACATTCTGATTAAAGAAATGTAAGCAATGAGTTGGCTATCTGAGTCTCCATGGTATTAAGGATTACTATATTTATGGCATCATAAACCAATATAAAGAATCTTTTATATAAAATACTAAGCAAATTACAGTGTGACACCTGGATCTTTGTAAAGTGTTTTTGATACCATAGTAATCAGTGGGATGATTCAGATGGCTCAGCCACTTTCCAGTTCCTATGTGTTTGCTGTTCAGTGAAATAAACTTTTAGTATTAGATGGACATTTTGTGTCTGCTGTTGAGTAGCAAACTTTGCATTTGCCGTGAAATGCATGATTGTGCCCCTTTTCATAAAAAGGAATAGTTAAGAAATATTGAATTCACCTGGTGTTTTCCTTTCCATCCAAACTCTTATGTAGATTTGTCTTTATGACGGTGGCTGACTTTACTTTTTTTTATCCAACAGAAAATCTGAAATTGAGTATTATGCAATGTTGGCAAAGACTGGCGTCCACCACTACAGTGGCAACAACATTGAGTTGGGTACAGCTTGTGGAAAATACTACAGAGTATGCACATTGGCCATTATCGACCCAGGTATGGTTTTTGTCTTGTGCTTTCCTTCACGCTGCGAATATATTCTCGCTGGATTGACCTTCCGTGGTCAGCTCCGGGCTAGACGTTCGCTAGATTATCACTAGGCTGTGTCCTCAGTGCTGGCCTCTTGTCTGGTTCTGATGCTTAAAAGCTAGTTACAGTTTTTTAAATGTTCTAATCGAACAAGCTAATTTTACACACTGAACATTTCCTTTACATTGTACCGTAACACTTTCGGGAAAGTTAGTTTATAACTTTGATAGCATTAGCTCTGCTTTAGTCATGGGCTTGTCTTTGCACTGGCTTTTTTTATTTTATTAGAGTAGTTTGGGGAATACGCCCAACATATATCCATTAGGTCCCATGGAGTCCTAACAATACAAGTATAGCTGATTAGAGAAAGAAAAAACTAACTGCTCCCATTTCACACCTGACTATATAGCGTATCCTTACCTACTATGTATTGTCTTAAGTATCCACCCCAGATGATCCTAGGCATGTCAGAAAGCTAATGTAGTCTAGGTAAAGTATTGCTGAGATTACTATGGAACACCGGTTGTCAATGCCCCAAGGGTATCTGTAATTAACTCCACGTGATGGGTAGTAATAGAGCAGTATTTTACTTGATATAGCAAGCAGCACTAGCTCTGGGGATTAAAAGTTAAGTTGATCGTTATAGTGACTTATTTCCCACGTAGGTCGGGTGCGCTGTGCATTGAAGGCTCTGAACTTTTTTCTCCATAGTTTGTAAACTCTTGGCTTGGATCATAGAACAATAAGATCTTTGGAAGGGAATATAACCTTATTTTTCTTTATCTTGTAGGTGATTCAGACATCATTAGAAGCATGCCTGAACAGCAGCAGCCAATTGAGAAGTAAATCGCTTCACTAAACTGTTCTAAATAAAACTGGTTTCCCACATACTGGTGTTTGTGGTCTTTCAATGTATTCCATGGGTTGCGTGTCCAAAACTGAATGTGGTCATCAGTAACATGCTGTGACTGCTCAGCTTTTGGCAATGATAAAAACTTAGTGTTCTATAAACCAGAACGCATCATAAACTCTACACCCTTCTGCGCGCCAGCGGTATCCAGGATAATGATGTATTGGGACGGTTTCATCAGTTTCGTGTCTGTAACGTTTGCTAGTGACGAACAGCACGAGTTCTGAACTGGCCACAAATGACAATCACAACAGTTGCTATTTAAAGCATGTTTTATTTGTCTTGTGGCTTTATTCACTAAATGGCGTTTTGGTTTCAACTCCATTTACTTTCATTATAAAACGTGAAAAGCTGTTCCAGCAAGAAGTGCTAAGAAGGCTCTATAATTCAATGCTTGCGGGCACTTGAAATCGCATGGTGTCAGTCAAGCTCTTTGTGCAGCAGAACCTTGATAATGTGTTACAGAAGTCCAGCATTTGAATCAATCTGCCTCTAATGAATGTGTAGTCTGGGCATTGTGGACTTAATCTTCCATCAGTATGATTCCAGCATTGTCGCCTCGGTCTAGCTAACATCATACATTTAGTGTCTCGCTGTCAGGTTTTATACAGGTGCCAGCATCAGGGTTGTAGGCAATAAGTGTTTTCTTATGTGTTCTCTGGTCGAGTCAGTAGAAAATCTCTCGAGTTCAAGGACAATTAAATACTCCATGGCTTGACATGTCGGTCCTATAACCTCCACTCTGGGTTAGACATTTTTCTTTAATGGTATTCTCCCAGCAAAATATATATATATATATAAAAAAAAGTTAAATGTTTGCTCTGTGGCAGTTTCATGTATTCAAATTAAAACTATATTAAGTTATATGCTGAGTTCTTAGAGGCTGTATGTCCTAAATTGTTCATGTAAAGACCACTAGTTCTGTTGGGCAGCCGAAGTTGTTATACGCACAATGTTTGGTGCTGACATCCTTCACCCTCAAAGGTGGGTGCGGTGAAGTTTGGGATGAGAAGTTTATTATCTCTTTAAGTATTCCATAATGTTAAAGCAGTCTCCCCCAGAAACCTGTGACCTTGATCTCACTACTTGAATAGTCCCATCTTCTACCTTCTCCCTCTAGTGTCCTTGGACGTTCAGGCATTTATTCCCCTCCCTTTCTACACTTAGTGTAAAGTACCCCCTCTGTGCCAGTGAGTAATTTACTATTCCTGACCTCTTCCTAAGACTAACCTGTCTGCAAAATCACATCCTGAATGGCATCTCAATACCAGTAGATCAACATTTCTAATATTTTCCAGTTATTTACCTTTTTATCCCCAATTCCTGATAATGACTGAGGTATCGGCCTATCCAGCAGATCGTTCACAGCTTTGGTGCGCTGACCCCACTTTTCCTCTAATATCCAGTTCCTCACCGAATCATAGTTCGTTTACCCGTGAAAGTTGTAATTTTGTACCTTCCTCACACAATACATCGCTTCAGATGTGCTCTACCCGTTCTCTCTCTTGTTCTGTCAGACTCCTACTTATTCTAATTTTAAATGCTCCGATAAGTACAGATTCTCCACAGCCAATGCTGAAAGTATAGATTATAAAAGAACGTGTCTTTACCTATTGTAATGATTCAAATTTGTCAACTGTAGTTTCGCCATAACCCTGTATGTCTGTCTTGTGAGAAGCCCAGCCTACACAGATGATAACCTGATATTAAAGCCTTCATGCCAAGTATGTTCCTCCGTAGATTTTTGTTGCGTGTCCGACTAGGTGTGAACTACGGGAGTGATGAGTCAAAGCAGCATCCCATTATATCCAGGTTGTTTGTACAGGGAAGATGCATGAGGACTATAAGTATGTGAGTGACATACATGGGCTGGAAGCTTTCTTCGAATATGTGGTGGTAGGCCGTGATACATCCCGGGGTACATAATGTGTAGGCTGCAATCTGAGGTGCCATTTTCTTGTGGAAATGGACCGCAAGAAAGATAACGCATACACACATACGTTTCTCAAGCGTTTTCAGAGGTTTGTTAATATTGCTCACGAATCTTCTTGGCCTCTGTGTGGTATTTAGAAAGTGAGCCCCCCACCCCACCCTGGTATTAAAATGTACAGGCAATCACTGTGCATAAAAAAAGTTGCTAGATTATCATATCGATAGCAGTTGAAAAGGAACAGGTTAGTTGCCGTCCTGGATGAATCCGAGGACCTGTTCCTCAGGAGGGCGAGCTGGCTCATGCGCAGGGTCCGTCAGCTTACCTTCGGGTTGGGATAACGACACGCTGTGGCTTTTATTTATGAGAAGAGTAGCTGTGACTTGGTTGAGGAATCCAAGCAAAGTAGCTTTTGCAGGTCAGTTGGGTGTTCTGTATAAAGCCAGGATCAACCAAGTTTGGAATGAATTGGGCCAAGGTGCTGTGAACTATATCAACACCGGCCAATTCAGTTATTAGTGAAAACAACCATAATTTGTTATATGGAATGTAAACATTTTATATGTTATACAATTTGAAGACTCCAATCTATGTTTCAATCAGTTACATGTTTCAGATGTGTAAGTACAGCAAATACGCAAGGAAAAGTTCATGTATTTTAACATTCAGCAAGAGTTCCAAAATCTCTGTACAAATAACACTCCTTTTTAACAAATACTTTACCTTTTAATATTTATATTTTGTAACAATGTGACCGCAAATCGCCTTACACTTGGAAAACTAGACTTTGTTTTTTCCCTTTTTATAACAAAACATTTTACAGACACAAAATATATATTTTTTCTCTGTTTCAAACTGAAACATATGCTTCCCAAATAAAATAAATAGAAAATCCATGGTCTTATCCAAACAACTATCCTATAAAGCTGACGTCATCTTGAGCCTTTTTTTAAATTTACATTTTGTTGGCTTTATCTTTGTCCGACACGGTTCTCAAGAAGTTCCATTCGTCTTGTTATCTCTTCCAGTAAAATTTTAAGTCAAGGAAAAATTAGACAAAAAAAATAAGGGTGGAAATAAACGAGGCGAATAATGTCACACATTCCAATTCCCTTCCATCAAACCACCTCTCAATACTATCATCTTCACACATTAACCAACTCAATCTCAATACTTCTTACCTGTAGTTGTAATAGGGCATTTAAAACATATACATCTTGCCCCCCCCCAAAAAGGATATATTGATGTGTTAGCCTCTTGACTTCCTCATTTGCGCTGCTCTGGAACTCCATTATATTTTTACACTTGCATTGCTCTTCTGCCGATTTGTCTATAATAATGTGGGATTAAAGTGGAAACAAATGTAATCTGGAATATATATCACCTCAGCATCCACTATGAGGTTTGATATTTACTTTTCATGACACTTTCCAATAGCTTTGTCAGTTTTTAGATGTTTGATCAAATTTGCCTTCCGAAACCCATATTTAATTTAGTTTTTCTCAACAAAGCTTGAGGCAGATTAGTTGTTAGCAAGCCCTGCTTTGTTGAGCTTTTTGTCATGACTCCTGCGAAACTAATTCTCTTCTTCTCGCATGCACTGGGGAGCTACAGTTCATTGAGAAAACCTTGAATGCCAACATGTACTGTGACATACTGAAGCAGAGCATGATCCTTTCGGAGACTGGGCCGCAGGGCAGTATTCCAACATGATAACGACCCAAAACACACCTCCAAGGTGATGGACTCCAGACCTAAGCCCTATTGAGCATCTGTGGGGCATCCTCAAACGGAAGGTGGGGGAGCGCAAGGTCTCTAACATCCACCAGCTCCGTGGTGTCATCATGGAGGAGTGGAAGAGGACTCCAGTAACAACCTGTGAAGCTCTGGTGAACTCCATCCCAAGAGGGTTAAGGCAGTGCTGGAAAATAACAGTGGCCACACAAAATATTGACACTTTGGGCCCAGTTTGGACATTTCCACTTAGGGGTGTACTCACTTTTGTTGCCAAGGTGTTGTTGAGTTATTTTTAAGGGAACGGCAAATTTACACTTTTATACAGGCTGTACCCTCACTACTTTACATTGTAGCAGAGTGTCATTTCTTCAGTGTTATCACATGAAAATCTTTACAAAAATGCCAGCGGTGTACTCACTTTTTTGCATTTTTGCCTATAAATTATTCAAGAATAGGAGACACAAGTGACTGAACAAGTCCCAATTTACATTCAGCCTTAAAATGCTACCTTACGCTTTTTATTTTATATGTACGGGTAGGTTGCTGGGGCAAAGAGATGTGCAAGAGATGGGGCCAGCCATGGTGTGTAGGAGCATAATGAGGACCCAGAGGTCAAATAACTGTCCCGGAACTCCAACTATCAGAACCCTTACCTGGAGCCTCCATAACAAATTGGATAGGTTAGCCAGCTATAAACCGTTCAGAGGCTTAGACAGCAATATCACACACAATTTAATAAATTAGATAATAAAACAGAGTCTAGGGATGGGGCATCTTGAAGGGTACGTCTGGCACATAGCCCTCCAGGTGACAATAGTATGGTAAGTTGGCAGGGATGAGGCAGTAACAGCTGCAATAGATCTTACCTTCTGCTTGGGTTGTGAACTTTATTGCGGACATCGAACAAGAGACAGTGATTTCACGTTCCGCCTTGAATTCAGAGGATGTGTCTGGGGGGAAAAAGTGTTTTGTGCATAGAACACATATTTACAAAGAACAGCAAAGTTGAATTCTGACCCAAATGCTGTTCACGTAGCTTAAAACATTTTATTTGGCAGGTTAAGCAAATGCACCTTAAATGAGAAGACCCCTGGAAAACTAAATGTTTATTTTCTTTGAGTGCTAATTGTGTTATATTACTATTGTTGTTTAGCATTACAAAATGTGTATATTATTTCATTTTGTTCCATTAAACTTCTTTATCTGCAGAAGTGGAGTCTGCCATCATGATATTTTGAGTGGCTTCCCCTAATGAGCAGATTCTTTACAGCAATGCTAATTAAGTCCATCTTCATTATTTCCTCTCTAGGAATTAGAGTGTATAGCTGGGTGACTAAAACCAAGGCATTCTATTGTTTACCACTAGGCAGCACTTTAAACATAGCAGGCCAAATCATTTTGGTTTCCCCTATAACTAACTATATATATATTCTTACCAAGGTTGGACATATCAGTGGTCCTTTTCCAGTTGTTCCATCCTGAAATAGATAATCAATAATTAACATTTCTATAAAAAAACATTAAACAATACAGAATTATAGAAATTAATGTAGATAAGAAACATTCAGCCCACCTTGTCCTTTTTCTGATCTAGAGACACAAACTTTAAGTCCCTGGTCTTCTCTTAGATTCAAGATACACCATATGGACATATCAAGACATTTTGGACCATTCCAAATGTTCTACTGGATGAATGGGCAAAAATTCCCACAGAAATACTCCAAAATCTGGTGAAAACCCTTCCCAGAGTGGAAGCTGTTATAGCAGCAAAAGGAGGACCAACTACATATTAATGCATTACTTTCTAAATATATGTATTTAGAAAGTGATGTCATCAAAGTCCCTGTTGGTGTAACGGTCAAGTGTCCCAATACTTTTGTCCATATAGTGTAGCTTTATGCCTATCCCACTCTTGTTTAAGTTCTTCACTGTACTAACCTCTACCATTTCTGCTGGGAGGCTGATCTATCACCATCTCAGTAAGTTAACTTTTACATTACTCTTAAAACATTCTCAATTTTTTTTGTATAGCAAAAAGAGCATGAAAAAGCATATTCGATTATGGAAAAGGTCTTTATGAAGTAGAGGCATAAAGCATACTTCAAAAGGAACTAAAAAAGAATGGTTATTTTGTAGCAAACTCATTTATCTAAAGTCTTACTATTGGAATTTCAACTTCTTCAGCCACAAGATGGCTCCAAAACAACAGTATTTATCTCGCCGTCTTTCTATTCCACTGAACTGCAAATGGAAGCGGAATCAATAATATACATAGGTAATTTACTGACATGAATGCCATACTCATTAGAACAACTTGGTCCTGGAACACAGCCAGGACTGTAATAAGAATACATTAAGAAAATGTATATTCCCACTCCCTTCTGTAGCAATATATCTGAATCAGTTTAATGCTAATGTCAATTGTAAATTGTCTTTGTTAAATATTGTCACTGTTCCCTATTGTAACGGCAATGTGGAATCTGCTGGCACTATATAATGTATAGATATAATGTAATGTAAACACTATAGATATAAAAATCCTCAAACTTCTACAGCCCTGCCATGAGCTACACCGCTCTATAGTGACACCTTAAACAGAGGTATCCACTGGACAGTAATGGTAGGAGTGGAAGGTTTTTAAAACTGAAAAGGAAAAATGGCTTTGTAGGTGGCACATATGTAGAATATAGGTGGAGCATTAGCATCATCGGGCGAGACATCCCTGAAAGTGGACTGAGCATTGGTCAAAAATATGACCGTTAAGCCTGTCCGCGTTTGTCTTGCGCTCCATCTGTAAATCGGGGAACTTTGTGTCTACCAGCAGGTAGACACAAAGCTTGTCCTTTATGCTGTTTGGTTGATGTATGTAGGGGAACTAGCAACTGGGTCTCAGGGTTTTTGCCCCAATTTTGCCCCAATGTCAGGGTCTCAAGGTGAAGGGTCAAAATCTCAGGGTCACACAGTCTGGAGCTGACTCATTTGTAGTCTTCATTGATCTGATGATATCTAAAACTCCTAATTAGAGTTCTTGCAACCAGTATGTCACAGTTGATACCTCTAACTGAATGACGCAATTAAGGGTGTCTTCAAATAATGATAAGTCAAGGTTTCCATGGGGAACGATATTTGAGCTGTTTGGTTAACCTATTTGAGGAGTCACTACATAGAATCTTCATGAAAAGTAATGAAAGGATTAATATTTAAAGAATTTCAGGGACAGCTCACCTAGAAAGTTTCCAGGTATGGTAATCGCCTTTAATGCATGGAGCCTCGAGGGCCGAAAATTGTCTCTGGCACTTTAAGGCCTGCGGCCAATAAATCAAGGACATGCAGCCGTGGCTACACACTTACGGCAGGGCGGCTGCAAGATAAGTGCGAGGACGTTTGTACCCAAAGGCCAGTCCTCTCAACGTATGCCATTCTGCTACTTGGTAATCTGCCCCTCTCTATTACTTATCACTCATTTCAGGGTACTTCTGGTGGGATATTCCCATTTCCAGCACTGTGCCGATGAACTGTCTACCTTTGATTCTGTGTTTCCTCGCAGGAGATAGAGTGTATATTACACAAGCTTTACCTTCACAGATGCTGCTTTTTAATTTTTCAGTGATGTATCCCATGGAGCTGAAGTCATCGGCGTGTATAACATGCTTTTCTTGTGGAGCAGAAGCGATTTCTTGCAGCTCTTCATCAATTGCTTTTCCAACTCCAACAGCATAAATAGTGACGCCTTAATGGGAGACAAAGTAATATTCAATATATTTGGCCACTGTGGTATATTTATTACCCTCAAAACCTTTTCCGCTGACCAAAGCTGGAAGCAAAAATGCTCTTTGCTGCAATATAGGTTAATTGAACTACAGCAACCCATTTATTTTAATTAACATCGTCTACGGTTTTAATGAAACACTCTTTATAATGAAATTGGTATGTTAATGGAAGATTGATGGAACCCCTCCTAGTTCCAAGGGACCCCTTCCTTCCAGCTTTCTGATTCTTTCACACGAGGAGCGTTATTTGCTGGGCATTTTAAGTATTACGTAATCTTCCTATTAAACTCCACTGACCTTATAAATGTTAATCAGTCCCAAGATATGGAAAAAAGGACAGGGCAACTGGGAACCCTCTAGACTTCGCATAGATCAGCCATATGTCCTTTACTATCTCTTGAGTCTCCATACCATATCCCGCAGTATTTTCTCTCTCTCCATTCAAGGCATAACTCCATTTTTTGTCATTACTGTAATGATCTTTACAGGATCCAGGCATGCAGCATCTCGATTTATCTGAACAAGCCTGACATCTTACTCATTGTCCTTTTGTTTTACTTCTAAATTACTTAATTTCACTAGAATGCAGAGTTTTTAAAATCACAGTGATGATTTCAAACCCCCCCCCCACTTAACTATTAACTATACGAAGGGCACATTTCTTTAGCAAGGTGGGCTGAGCTGGCCCTGCATAATGTATGATTTAGTGGGTGAGGAGACTCTCTGCAAGCTCCTTCTCTTGTGGATAGACCCCTTTCCACAGTCACTTCTCCTGTTTCTCTATATATCAGCATCCTAAAATTCACCCCCCCCCCATTTACACTTTGATGGGTAGGTGCCTAGCAGTAAATAGTGCCCTATTTACACTCAGAAATAAAGCTGATGTGCCCGTGTTGGCAGACTGGCTATGAGTTCCTAAGCCTATAATGACATTAGTGCTCTAGGCTGCAACATCTTAGTGACCTGAAAAATCTACTATCCAATAAAGGTTAGAAAAACACCTTTAAGATATTCCAAGAACTACATTATTGTTTCAGAATGTTATCTCAATATAGATGCTAAAGTTCTAATTATTACTGATGGAATTCTGGTCTTATTATCAGGTTCTTTGTCTAAGATGTCCATGTACGTTTGCTGTTTACCATAGGGTTGAGTCTATCAAGAATATCTTCCTGGTCTACGACAAACCTCTGTGTAAAACAGCCAAGGAAAAGAGGCCATCAACGAGATTTTATTTGACGATCTAGACAGGTAATGTAAATAATCCGGAGACAAACAACAGCCGCATGACATAAATAATGATATAAATAATAAAAGCACTGCTTCACAAGAGAGCTACTCTATATTACGTGATGTTTACATGAACAGAATGTCCGTTTTAAAAGTAGTGTTTTGCTTTAAAGAGTCAGTAAATTGACTCATGGAAGGTACAATTATTTCCAGCCGTCCGGCGTGATTTATGCAGTGTGTCCTGTCTAGGAATACATCCTCATTTGCGCTGCATATGGGAATATTTGGATATTCCTGGCGCTTTGTTTTTCATAAATAAACTACATCATATTAATGGGTCTTTTCATGACCACGAGGGACCTTTCCCCGTCCATGTCTTTTTTATGTACACTTAAGGATGTAAGACGCTATATATTTCACTAACAGATCTGCTGGTTTTCACTCTTGGATGACTCTGACGGTAATAGGAAGTGTGAAGCTAGCGTGACACCAATCATTCAGCCGATGGGTTTTATAGAATATAGCTGAGCGGGGTTTTCTTTGTGCTGGCTGGGTGCTCTGCCAAGCCTCTGGGCTCCTGGGAGGCATGTGTTATGCTGGTGATGTCTTCCAGTTTAGAAGTTACAGGAAATAAATCTAGGAAAGCTAATCATAAATACCAAAAAATACATTTTAACTGGTATTTCCTTAATATCTGACTTAACGGATTTTAATTAACCCCTGTATGACCAAGGGTTTTTCCTAACCTAAAAAGCTTTTCTTGCCATTTTTACCATATGTCTGTTTGATGCATTCACATAAATTATACATTGTGTTGTTCAGGACAAGAATGACCTTCCTCTGAAATCATAGAAATACATATAACACAATCATTATGAGTGCTTATCTGTAAAAAAACTATACTAAAATAAAAATAAAACATTTTCTATAGAGCAGGTACAACTTTAGATTCAGCAACACCCTATGATTATAGTAGTGAATAATAGTAAAGAATCTAGGTGTCGCAAGGACCCAGTCAAGGTTCAGACCTCAACGTGATTGAAATGCTGGAAATAAACAAATGCCTGCAAACCTCAATGAACTGAAGTAACGTTGTAAAGAAGAGTGAGCCAAAATTCCTCCACAATGATGTCAGAGACTGATAAAGTCATACAGAAAACAATTACTCCAAATTATTGCTGCTAAACGTGGTTCTACAAGGTTCTGAATCATAAAGTGTACTTAGTTGTTCTCTATTTTGGCTTTATATTTGTTGAATACAATATTACACGGTGTAATATGTCATGTGTTGTTCGTCTGAGGTTGTATTTACCTAAATATTAGACCTGCTAAGGAACAGATGATCGTTATTATGTCCTGATATATAAAACCATAGAATTCAAAGATGGTGTACTATTGTTTTTCACACAACTTTACTGTATATAGTTTTTTTTTATGTTCTAGATGCCCACCATGGTCCCTTACACAGTATCATATTCCGTTATTTTGTAAATTCTTCCTGCTCTGGGGGTTTGGAATAGCTTATACATACAACTATTCAAAAGTCACTTTTCATGGAAAACAAGCTGTAACAATTGCAAAGGGTTTTACTAATGATCAACCAGCCCTTTAAACTTTGATTAGCTAAAACAACGTGCCATTGGGAGTACTAAAGGACCTCTGTACACCTACCCCTATTTTCCATTAAAAATTAGCCGTTTCCAGCTACAATAGTCATTAACGATATCTGTATTTGCTGTCTTTCTGCTCCATCTGACCTTATTTTAATGGAAAAAATAAATAAACATATATGTAAATAAATAATATATTCCAGAAGCATGTATTTAGCCCAAAGGGCTAGATTTAATGTAGCCCAGTAATGTGGCTGGAGAAAAAGCAAAGGAACTCAGCTGACACATTAATTAGCATGAAAGGTAAAAATATGGTAATAAATTAGCTCTACCTTTCATTACACTGCCAATGTCTGGCCACATGCAGCATGGACTGGATAAACTGTTTATGTTGTCAGCAGCTATGAACTATTGCTTCAGCTGGTCAAATAAATGTAACCATATTAAAAAAACACATACTGGAGTTCCATCAATTGGAGCTCTCGTAAATCTACTAATCATAATTCAACATTGAGGTAAAATGGCAAAGCCACATATGGACGGTTAGACCGAATTGGGTAGAGAATTTTATTTTGGAGAAGAGGATATGAAAATATCTCCATCATCCTTTTCTTCATCACAAGATTCTTCCCCCATCGACGAGAAACTATTCATTTGCCTCTATGACATCTGTTTGATTATATATTGTAGAATTTTGGCATGTGATACAATACCTCCGTCTCTTGCTCTGCTTGCCCAGTCCGAAACCTCATCTTGCGCTCGGCCATCAGTAAACACAATGGCCACTCGTGGCACACCCATGGAACGTGGTCTTGAGCCCTGAGCTTCTGAAAAGCTTTTTTCATACATAAGCTTTAAGGCGAGTCCGGTCATGGACCCCCTGCCCATGTACTTCATTTGAGAAACCGCTTTCTTCATGTCTTTAGCCGTGCTGTATTGCGCCATCGTAAATTCTGTGCGCACATGTGTGGAATACTGTATCAATCCAACTCGGGCGGCTTTCTGAGAAATTTCAAGTGAATCTAGAATCCCAATCACAAACTGCTTCACAAGTTCAAAATTATCTTCTCCAAGGCTCTTTGATCCATCAATAATAAATACCAAGTCCACTGGGCCTTCACCGCATCCTACAAAGACGACATTAGGATATGTAACAACATTCGTGAGAGAAAACAGATATATTTATAGATAGATACTTAAAAGTTCTTTTCTCCTACAAGCTTCAGAACACTCTTGGGTTATTGAATGCCCCCTTACATATCAAACTGTTGACCGCCACAACTACAGCATGTAAAGCTCTATTTTTTGTTGCAGTGCAGGAATAAGGAGAAATGATGCCACGCGGACTAAAGGAGATGCCGCTGATTCTGGTCTAAACGTTGGCTGGACGTCTAGCATGTTTGATAGGAAATATGAGTCAAATTTTGTTTTAATTTAAATTTTAGAACAAAATCCCAACATCGTATCATTGATCCCCACATTGGGAGCATTCATGTGAATTTTGAACTATTATAAACAGACCTTGAAGCCGTTGATTGTTACACACAGGTTGCGGAGTTAACCCTGGGAACCAAGTTATTTCTTTATATAGGGTTTTTTTCTATGTGATTAGCTTGGCACCAAGAAATGGTCCAGTCAACAAGAACATATCATGGATTGCTATGGTAACAATAGTACGTTTATCACATTTTATACTCGTTCACGTTAGTAAAAGTCTCTAAACCCTGCCTGTAGTTGTGTCTTTCAAACACTCACAATAATTATTTGATTATTTGCAGTATATTTTGCAGTATTTTGGAACAATTCCCAGCTACAACTATTTTAAGCCACTGAACTCAATCATAAATGTCATGGTTCGCAATGACAAGTACTTTCAGAGATAAAGGAAAGATTGTCACACAAGCTAACGTGATATCGTGTGAAACGGGGTAACAATCATCCAATCAACCTCAGTCTTTGAATAAAAACAGTTGAAGTTTTGGTCCGTGACATAAATGATGTTACCAAATAATGTGAAAGACCAATGTCTGCTTTATTGCAGACGCTATTCATAGTTTATACCGGATGCTGGTAAATCTCCATGGCAATCAAAGCATTCTGCAGCTTCCAGTGTGATTCTATGCAATGTGCGCATTATATTAGCCAATCAAACAGAACAGTAACGGCGGCAGAGACTGGACAAAACGATTATACGATGAATTTTCCCACCAACTGTTCCGCTCTGATTTGTATCCTTCTTGGCGAGCGCTTTGCTTACACAGACAAATCCTGTTGTGCAATTTGTCTTTGTGATTTAACCATTTCAATGCTACAAGAGCATGTTTTTTTCTATAGATATATCTCTTCTTATATCATATCCTAAACACAAGCAACCCCGTGGCCTCCAACATTTAAGCAATCATTTAGCAACCCATTTAATACCGTCACGAAATGGCAATGACAATGTTAACGTACCGGATTACTTACTTTTACAGCTTTTGCCATCATCTCCTAAATGGTATCCTTCAAAACATTTGCAGATGTAGGACTCCTCGTTATTCACACAGGTATGCTCACAGCCGTGGTCGACTGATTTACAGAGATCTTTACCTATGAATATGAATCGACTTTTTAGTCATCTGATGCAGTTTCGCGTTTGTGTTCTTATTAGAGGCCATATTTCCGTAGAAACTAAAAAAAACTGTTAAAAGGTTTCCGTGTTATTTTTAAACCTGGGAACTCCCTGGGTTCGACCCGGAGCCTCCAGATCATTCTCCTTATTCTCTGGTCAGGGGAGTGGCATTTAGCCACACCCACAGATTTCCCTTTTAAGGACTGGACAAGCCTTGTCCCCACCCCAATTTAAAGGGACCTCTCAGCCATCACATGCATTAAAGTGCAAACAATGGCTGGAGTGTCCCTTTAACAAAACTGGACTCCCCACTGGGGAAAAAAATCTCTGATGACTTCTTGGTATCAATTGCCCCAGCCTCTTATTCTCCCATAAAGTCAATTTTGGTAAATCGTTCTTGGTTTTCCTATATTATATGCGCAAGTAGTTTTGTTGACCACAGATGAGAGAGCCTTGTCATTAAATCAGCTTATAGCAAACCTACAACTAGAGAAGTGATAATATGTGTATGATAGATCTGATAATCTACAAAACTCTTACTTCGACATGTCTTCTTATCATCGCGCAGAACATATCCTTCAAAACACTGGCAAGTGAATGAACCCTCAGCATTCACACATAAGTGCTCACAGCCATGTTCATTCAGGACGCAATGATCCACAGCTAGAACAGAAACGTAATATCAGGAAACCAGGGAGGCAGCAGCACAATCTACCCGTGTTATACCAAGTCAGTGTAACCTGGTGGATCCTATTTAACATGTCATGGGACAGTTTTGTCTTACGCAAAGACCTGTAGCCAATCTATACACTTAAAAAATCTCAAAACTGGCCTAAGTATTAGAAAAGTATATGTGTAACTAACTGTATATTGCTTCCTATGTACTGTTTACACTGTACCTTATTTAGACAGCATTTCCCCCAAACCATCATAGGCTGGTAATGGAGAACTGAGAATCTCCCCCTAAGTTCCTGCTGACATGTAAAATTAAATGGTGGCTGTATACATCAGTGGAAGCTCCCACATTGCCACCTCACAAGATATTAAAGCAGAACTCTGCGATATGACATCATATTCCAGCTTTCTGTTTTAATACAACCTCATACTCATTCTCATACTCACCACTGCACGTCTTCAGGTCCTCATTTATTACAAAGCCTTCATAGCATTGGCAGACATATGAATCATCAGTATTAACACAAATGTGATCACATCCATGATTGTTTTCAGCACAATGGTCAACCTCTGTTTCCAAGAGAGAAAAGAATAAGATAGAAAAAATACAATTTCTTCCAACATAGTGATTTCTTTTTCTAACAGCCTAAATGTGTCCATACAAGCACTGAAACACTTACCCAAAAACTTATATTAAAAAAATACAAAAAATAATAATTGCATTTAACAAACCAGTCTGCTATGTTCCAACGACATTTTTATGGAACAGTTTATGTACAAACCTTAGAGAGTTGTTTAAAAAGTCCTTGTGGAGCCTGACTGGTGCACCTGTTGATTTTTTTGGTGCTGCTGACCACCTCTATTATTGTTATTGGGCACTCAGACTCAGCGTGGGGGCCCGAGAGAGCACTGAACTCCAGACCTGCAGTGTGCATGGCCGTGATGTGAAGTGGTTTGGCAGGGCTTCGCTGTCCCTCCACAAGCCGAAGGCCTCCATTATGCCTGTGTACCCTGACCTCTTCTCGGTGGTCATCTGCCCACTACTTCACGTTATTTTTATTGCTTGCCGCTACTCATATATTCATTTCCATTGGTTCCAGGTTTAAAGGACTAGTCATTTCTTTACAGGACTGTTTCCGTGGTACCCCAAGCCTCCCTTTGCTGCTTGGTCTGCCATTACATATTGATACCTACCAAGCTTGCTTGCCAAGTCCATCTTCTGCAAACCACGGATCTGGGGGAGGGGTACAAAGGAATTGGGAGGATTCTGATGAATGGGTGAAAAATAATTGAAGAGGGACACAGCTAGCGCATGCAGCAAAGTAAATATGATAGCTCAAGTAATGGTTCCAAGGACTGATTAACTCTACTTCAGAGTCTCTGTATCAGGAAAAATGGGCAGACTAGATGGGTCGAATGGTTCGTATCTGTTCTCAAATTTCATGTATTTTTTGTCTCCCGAACAATTATTTGGCCAGTTCTGGCCGAAATCTTTCTTGGTCAGCCTGACCTTGGCTTGGTATCAGGAGATCCCCGAATTCTCCACTTCTTAATAAGCGATAGAACAGTACTGACTGGTAATTCCAAGGCTTGGGATATCTGTTTTATATCCTTTTCCATCTTTATAAAGTTCCATTACCGTGTTACGCAGGTCTTTTGACTTTTCTTTTCTGCTCCTCATGGCTCAGTATCTCGCCTGCTCAGTGAATCCACGTGAGAGCCAACAAACTCATTTAATATTTATACACAGACACTAATTGCAATTTAAAAAGCCACAGGTGTGGGAGATTAACCTTGCCGAATGGTTCTTATCTGCTCTCAGATTCCATGTTTTTATGAGCATCCCTTTAAGGAATATTGAAAACTTAAAGCTGACTTTCCAGCTGTTTCTATTTGTGATGACTTTGTTTGCAATTTGTTTTCAAGCCATCCTTACGGCAGAATTTGGAGTGGATTCATGTGATCTAATTTGTAACAGGATTTTGCTCCAGTTATTGGAGATGTTAGCAAAACAAAATCATAAATAAACAGTGAACTCTTTCCCTTCCAGCAACTTTAGGTAAAATCTCTTGCTGTGTTATCTGGAAATGCCCCACAGCATGTAAACACTACGAACATCTGTTGGCAAGAAGTTGATGTTCTCCTTGAGAGTTAAGATTCTCTTTATTCTAGAATCTGTTTGTGCTAGAATCCGTCTGTTTAGATTTGGCACCGGTCAGTGTCTGTGTGAATCCAGTAAAAGACTTTAAAGGAAAGGCCCACCCTGATAAACAGCCAGGGTCTGTGCAGAACTACAAGCAGAATGGACTTAAGATTTGGATATTACTATTAAACTGCAAAAGTTTGGGGTCACTTAACTGCTTTCATGGAAAACAAGTACATTTCTAGCTGTAACATAATTGTAAAAGGGTCTCCTAATGATCAAGTAACCTTTTAAGCTTAAACTTGGATTAGCCATTGTAACACAGGAGTGATGGGAGTGATAAAGGGCTTCTGTGCGCTATGAAGATATATGTGCAATTTTTAAAGAAAGCATGAGTGAGTAGGTAAAATACATTTCTTTTATTTACTATGGGATTCATATTCCACTGTAGGTTATAACAGTATGCCACAAACGGTGGTTAAGGTAGTCAGGATAGCCGGGTCTGGTACACAAGAGGGTAACGTAGTCAGGATAGCCGGGTCTGGTACACAAGAGGTTAACGTTGTCAGGATAGCCGGATCTGATACACAAGAGGTTAACGTAGTCAGACAGCCGGCATCTGTACACAGAGGTTAACGTAGTCAGATAGCCGCATCTGGTACACAAGAGTGTAACGTAGTCAGATAGCCGGGTCTGCGCTACACAAGAGGGTAATGGTAGTCAGAGATAGCTGGGTCTGGTAACACAAGAGGATTAACGTAGTCGGATAGCCGGGTCTGGTAATAAGAGGTTAACGTAGTCAGGAAGCTGGACTGTATATAAGAGGTTAACGTAGTCAGGATAGCCGGGTCTGGTATATAAGAGGTTAACGTAGTCAGGATAGCTGGGACTGGTACACAAGAGGTAACAGGAGTTCACAAAAGGAAGCACGTCTATACAGCATAATAACTGAGCACTGACTGAGTCTCAGTGCTCATTTTTTGAAGAACCCGCCAGTAGACAACACGCCCTTTTTCTGCTGTAACCACTGAAGGGACAGCTTGGCCTTGTGCTTGGGGTCATTGTAGTTCTGGAAAGTCCAAGAGCGTCCCATGCGCAGCTTTCGTGCAGAAGAATGCAAATTGTCTGCCAGTATTTTCTGATAACATGCTGCATTCAACTTGCCACCAATTTTCACAAGACTCCCTATGCCTTTAGAGCTTACAAACCCCCAAAACACCAGTGAGCCACCACCATGCTTCACAGTGGGGATGGTATTCTTTTCGCTATAGGCCTTGTTGACCCCTCTCCAAACTTATAGTTGTGACCGTAAATCTCTATTTTGGTCTCATCTCTCCAAATTACAGTGTGCCAGAAGCTGTGTCAAGGTGTTGTCGGACATATTGTAACTGGGCCTTTTTTGGGGGGAGTTGACAAAGGCTTCTTTCCGGCAACTCATCCATGCAGCTCATTTTTGTCGTATTGTACTCCTTGAAACAACCACACCATCTTTTTCCGGAGTAACCTGTATTGCTCCTGAGGTTGCCTGAGGTTTTTCTTTGTATCCCGAACAATTCTTTGGCCAGTTGTGGCCGAAATCTTTCTTGGTCTGCCTGACCTTGGCTTGGTATCAGGAGATCCCCAAATTCTCCACTTCTTAATAAGCGATAGAACAGTACTGACTGGTATTTTCAAGGCTTGGGATATCTGTTTTATATCCTTTTTCATCTTTATGAAGTTCCATTACCGTGTTACGCAGGTCTTTTGACTGTTCTTTTCTGCTCCTCATGGCTCAGTATCTCGCCTGCTCAGTGAATCCACGTGAGAGCCAACAAACTCATTGAATATTTATACACAGACACTAAATTGCAATTTAAAAAGCCACAGGTGTGGGAAATTAACCTTTAATCGCCATTTTAACCTGTGTGTTACCTTATGTGTCTATAACAAGGCCAAACATTCAAGGGAATATTATTGGTAGACCCTCAGCCACAAGTATCATATCAATAAATAAAACATCACTTTTATTTAATGTTAAAAAAATCAGTTTATAAAAGGAAAGAAAGTATATAGTAGGAGAAAAATATATTAATATTATACTATATCTGTATTTAAGGCATTAGTCATACATACATTAAAGAAAAGTGAAGGCTTTTCCAAAACCCAAAATGATAGAGATCTAACTAGTCAAAATATCAACATGGCTGATAAAAAGGCTTAGTAAAATATATCAATAGTACAAAAGATATGTAGAGTAATTCATCCTATTTTTACATCAATTAGCCCATTGATTATGCAGCTAATGAGGAAAAATAATAATATATATATATATATATATATATGTGTGTGTGTGCTCTGTACTAGCAGACTGAAAAGGCAACAAACTAATACATATTGGCTCGATAAGTGTGTACAACAAGGTAAAAAATAAGAAGGTAAGACGCGTGGATCTATGTACATAGGATACACATAATCTCTAGAAAAACTCACTTCTGCAGGTTTTCCCGTTGCGGTTCAGAATGTAGCCCTTACGACACTTGCACACAAACGAGCTGTCGGTGTTCATGCATTCGTGTTCACATCCATGACTGCCCAATGCACAATGGTCAATCTCTGTAATAACAATGAAATGGAGAGAGGATCATGTTTGCCCGGAACAACGCAAAATTAAAGTGCACCTGACATCAGCATGGACACAGCATCGTGTATATAGTACATTAAACTAGACCATATATTATTAAATGTATAGCTGATAAGCGATCTTATATGGAGGTTTTACGTTTTTAAATACACAAATATATCGCATAATACATGCCGATAAGTTATACTATAGTAAATTATATTATTATAATTATATTATTATTATTAAATAAATTTGTTAAATATAATTATAAACTTAATTAGCAGAACTTACTTTTGCATGTTTTTTTGTCCGCATTGAGAGAAAATCCATTTCGACATTTGCAGTAGTAAGAATCATCTGTATTAACGCACTCGTGTTGGCAGCCATGCCTGGACAGTGCACAATAATCAGGCCCTATGCAAAACCATCACAAAATACATTTCAGTCTAAAGGGCCAATACATATACTTACAAAGAATAAATAGGGATCCATACCACGTGTCTATTTGTCAGTGAACACCGTATTCTAATTTAAAAAAAATAATTAATAATTTAGTTTTATTTACATATAAAAATATACAATATTTCTACAGAATTGTTTTGTTTTAAAATCACAAATGAGTTAGAAATATTGCAGGCCCTAAGATTTGATGAATACTTTTCCAGTTTGTAACACTTTCAGCAAAATAGCACAGCAAATGTGTTAGGTGTCCCGTCCAAGGTGACATTCAACACAAAAGAAAAGGGACATGCTGAGAGCGCAGCGTGCCAGATTTAGAGTGGAGACGAAAATGGGAGTAAAGTGCTTACTTCCACAGGTTTTCTTATCTGGATTGAGGATAAATCCAGGGCGGCACTGACAGATGTAAGAGTCGTTAGCACTAAGGCAATCATGCTGACAACCGTGAGTGCCCAAAGCGCAATAATCAACAACTGCGAACAAAAATAAAACTTGTTACAATCTGAATTGCTGTCAATTGCAGTATTATTCAATAAATGAACTAAAATCAAGTGATTCTACTTAATCCAAAATATCAAGGGGCATCAAAATATGCTGAGCCATATATATTTTGTGCATTTCTTTAATTGAATGAAATATTTCAATTTGTTTATAAATTAATTAACTTATAGGTCAGTAGCCAATTCTTTACATTTATGTTACTAGCCAAAAAGTGTGAATTTTATTCATAAAGTTAGAATAGACGTAGCCATGTTGGTCCCAAAGATAGTCCCAATAAAAGTAGACCCTTCTAAATATACTTAAAGGTATCACATGTAGCTGGGTTATATTAACCACATAATTATGACTAACTAAGAATAATTAAATTGCCTTCCTTAAGCCCAGGAACATAAATCAAATCCTCGGTGTGCATGAAGGAATAACCACACAAGGATTTCACACAATTTCAGCAAGATTTGCGAGTTGACCTCAAAAACCTCTTGAACCGCAATGATTTGCAATTGGCAAATGTATTAAAAGGCAGATAAACTCAGAAAAGGGTTGCACTTGTTTCCATCAGAGGACGGCTACTAATGTTTACAGGTCAAGTCAAATACTTTCAGATCAAATGCTTGTCCACCCACTGATGTTAGCAGATAAATCCCAAGACTCGTTTTGAAGCACAATTTGTTTTGGTCACTACAAACCTTTACCCGATCTGCAACACATGAGCAATACTGAAAGTGCTGTAGAAGAAATTAATTACTTTTACAGGTCTTCCCGTCACGGTTTAGTTCATATGCTTCGTAACATTGGCACATAAATGATCCCGGGGTATTGACACAAATTTGTTCGCATCCATGTTTTTCGGTGGCACACAGGTCCTGAGCTATGAAAGACCACAAACGCATATATATCAGCGCTAAATTAAAGAAATAACATAAACATACAGGCAACAGGGTCGGATTGGCCATGATGAGGCGGCCCGGCACTTTAAGGCCAGTGGCTGTTTGATGACACACTGTAGGTTTTGCCAACCGCTGAAAATTCATTTATGTAATTTAATAATGTATAAAATGCGTATATTGTCAAAACACATTAATAAAACATTCGCCACCTTATTACTTTAAGTTATTTTGCCGAAATCCAATCATATGTATAATGTATATGTATTATATATGTATATGTATAAGGAAATCTATATTCTGTTTAAAGGATCTGTTAAAATTAGAACATTCTATGTTTCTGTATAGATAGGGGATATATTTACTTAAAATTGCAAGTGTGCAGCACACAAGTAAAACTTTTGCATTACAAAATAAAAAATTTAATAATAATAATAAAAAAAACTCTACCTATGTCCCACCTCTAAGTCCCTCATGCAGGGGGCGATTAGCTCTAGCCAAGCACCCTTTAGATGCCACGCGGGTGAACAGTGAAGATTACTATGTACTATTTGGCACTGTTCATGTCTATGTTTCTTTCAGCATTTTCTGTTACATTTAAAGGCCCTTCCAGCTTTGTGTAACAATTCCCCCCAAATCTTTGTCTTCCACCCAGGAAATGGGACCATCCAAAAAATAAAATAAGAAAAAGTACTGACTCAAAAAACTTCATAGCCAGTTGGCAGTGGTTTGATGAATTACATCTTCCACCCACTTTGCTGGACACCATTTAAGTCTACCGGCCCCACTCAAATTAATCACGTTAGTACACATTTCTTTGTTTTCTAATTTTGTTATATATTTCTAAAATAAATACGTTCAGCCCTCGTTTGAAACTTGCAACGTTGCCTGCACTCACAAGCAATACATATGCTAGTGAGAAGAAACCATCGTACATCCCTGTAGATATGTGCCGGGTTGAACCCCAATGCTTTTATGAAATCTTTACAGATCAGCATCAGGAACCGTTTCAAACAGTGGATACGCTTTGTTCTCACACATATCCGCATGTCCCTGGTCGGGCTACTACGTTCTCCTCAAGCACTTTGAAGATGAAAATATTTCTGATTACTTTTGCAGGTCTTTTCATCTGGGTTCAGGATGTATCCTTGTTTACAGCGACATAAATAGGAGCCAGGAGTATTGATGCAGAAGTGATCGCAGCCGTGACTGGTGGTGGCACAGAGATGGGGAGCTGTAAGAGAGAGAGAGAATGGGGCTGGTGAGTCGAGGGAACTCGATATACGGGTCTATTACATTATGGCAGAAACTAACTTCAAAGACAAAGAGGGTTTTGCTTACAGATCTGTTCTGGTGCTAAGGGGTCAAAGACGCAGCTTTCTTGTTCCTCTTCTTGTAGAATGCATTACTTATGTGCCCCTAGGGTTCATGTTTACCTGTTCCACTTGATATCCCATATAGTGATCTAGTCTTAATTTGCCTTTATCCTCAGTTAACCTTAGTTAACCCCTTAAGGACAACGGGTGGTCCCTAAATCCATTGAAAACAATGCATTTTGAGCTAGTACATGTATTGCCTTTGTCATTAAGGGGTTGACGATGATGTCTGTATACCTTATTTGTTGTGCAATCAAACCTGACCTGTTAGCCAGTTGTGTTGCAGACACCCTCTGTCTGACCCTCTGAATTTAACCCTTGGGATATAGAACTTCCCCTTGGTGGTTAAAGCATTTCATGGTAGTCCTGTCTGACACATTGTGCGTCCACTGTAGACCTACAACTTGAAGTTACATCAGACAGTGGTACTAACAACAGGACATGGAAGGTCAAAGTCCTCTAGGCCAACTCTAAGGCTTAAAGACCACCAACAGGTCAGGATGTCTGGATATGCCAGCTTGACAGCCTATAGCGGCACTTCTTTTTTCAGCAACATATGATTCTTTCCTTTTGTGCAAAGTTATCAGTTATTCACAAGCAATTTATTTCAAGTTTATATCTTTATATATGTTTGGACAAACGCCAGGAGGCATGTTTATCCCAATGCGTAAACTAACCACATGTCCCCAAGGATCAATTCCCATTTATTGATGTAACTGTCTGTAACACAAAGTGTTTCCGTTGTCTTTCGTTACGCTTCTGTGCCTGTGGTCTGGATTTGGCCACCGATTTCTGGTAGACCTCCCAAGCTAAAGTAAGGGGTTAGCAATGTCGAGCGCTAGGAACAATATTTCAGCTAGAGAAGCAAATTACAGTATATTAAATGCCAAGTTTCTTTCCCGTCAATTTCAAATAAGAGGCCTGAGTATTTAAGTTCTTTTGTTTCCATCTGGGAGATCATTACTACACAGTGTGAGAACACAAACGGGAATCAGAAATAAAGAGATTAATTACTAAAAGTGGATTGTGGTGTAGAATAAAATGAGATGGCTGCAAATGTTTATTCGCTTAATATTCTGGGTGTGCATTGGCCCCTATTTTAATTCCTACAGACCATGAAAACATACCTCTTTGCCAAATAAATGCATCAAAATACCAATTACATTTAGTGCAGAGAGGGCTTACATCATATTTTCTTTTAGTTTGTCTAACGCATGTGTCCTTCAAGAAAAAATGACACTGTCTTCAGCCATTAGTACTGTACATTACTTTTCACAATCAGCTGAAAAGCCAATTACTTCACCTTCCATTATTTAAGGTCAGTATTATCAACTTCGACCTCAGTTTTCATTTTAAAAATGCGTTTTAGCAATCTATCAATAGCTTTTCACTGATACTGCAGGGAAGTAGCATTCTTATATCCACAGTCATTACCATTACCAATGTGGCCTGTCGCCGACCCTGGCGACCCACATGAGCAGGGCCGGACTGGGCTATCGGGCCACCTCATCAGGAGCCGTTCTTGAGGCAACCCACTCGATTATATGGGTGGCCATGACAGTAGCTGTAAAAGAGATGTGTGGCGCTTGTTCTAGCCCATCCTTTCTCTTGTTGGGTGTAATGTTAAGAGTGATATATGTTTAACCTGCTCCAAAGACCTACATTTGGCCTGTGTATAAGGATGTCAACATAACCGTTCTTTTTTTTTCTAGATGTACTTTAAAGAGCTGTTATTTAATGCCCATAGCTGCACAGTTGGACTGATTTCTATTTCTGCATTTTTTCCACTTAGTGATGGGTAACATTATAACTCTTTGGTGTTTTAAAACTATTTTGTAGTTGCAAATATTCCAACTACAAGTACTATTCTGTGGTGGGGGGCATATACATATTCACACTGGAGGACAGCCAGTACTGTTTTGCTGACTTAATACTTTAAAATGTACAGAACAGTTAATGAAATCAAGAAACCAGAACCAAAAAGACATAAAAGGAAATCTTACCGCATAGTTTGTTCTGAAACACTGAAGTCAACGTCTCAATCTGGCTAAAATTTGCCACCAAGAAGACATGTTCATCGTGAGGTTCACTTCCGATAGAGATCAAGGTGGTCATATCCACCCGACCCACCCCAATGGCAAAAATTAATATTCCCGAGTTCCTGGCTTTGGCTGCAATTTCAGCAACTGGATCCTGTGGCCTTCCATCAGTCACAATCATGGCGATCCTTGGGACATACTGGTCAGAAGGACGAGCACCTTCCGCTTCCGAAAAGGCAATGTTCATTGCATACTGAAGAGCCAGTCCAGTCATTGTGCCCGTGGCGAGGTGCATCATTCTTTTGACTGCCCTCTCAATGTCAGATTTCCTTTTAAAAGTCTTTAAGGAGAATTCATTTTTCACTGTGCTGCCATACTGAAGAAGGCCGACCCTGGTGGCTTCTGGGCTAATGTCAAGGAACTTCAAAATGGTGATAAGGAATTCTTTTACTTTTTGAAAGTCATGCGGTCGTACACTGCGTGAGCTATCGATTATGAAGACAAGGTCGAGTGGCTTATTATGACAAGCAGCCTCTGCCAGAAAAAAAAAATCACTGTTAACATTATAAATACAACAATTGGAATTGTTAGAGAATAGGAACAAAACTACAGGGAACAGAGGAATGCATTCATTAGAACCTTTTGTCAGGAATAGAATATAAGAATTCTCCAGTTATGTCCTCATAAATAAGATTATTATTAATGCATTCATTTTCTTGAATGCATTAATAAGATGTGATCAGATGTGATGGATTTAGTTGACTCTGCAAATGCTTGTAAATTAACATAATAAATAATAGACTTGGGCACCAGGGGGTTCTTCGTGTTCGTCTTCGTGCTCGTCTTCGGCAAAAAAAAAAAATTCGTATTCCGCGAATATTCACCCGGTCCTGTCTTCTCTTCGGGCGAATATTCGCGGACATTCTTCGTGTTCGGGTTTTCTTCGTTTTCCCCGGTTAAGGGGTTAATACGGGGTTAAAGCCGCTCTGGCGCCAGGAGTTTAAATGTCCGTATGAGCAACTCTATTGGTCGTCAGCAGGGGGCTCGTCTGCCATCAACCAATGGCAGATGAGCCCCTTGCTGGCGACCAATAGGGTCGCTCGTACAGACTGTTAAACTCCTGGTGCCGTAATTGTCCGGCAGATCCCGCTGGTCTCCCTGTTCTATCATTTATTAACTGATAGAACAGGGAGACCAGTGGGATCTGCTGGGTAAGTTGCAGCATTGGGATTTTAAAAGTCTGCACGAGCGACTCTGTTGGTCGCTCGTACAGACATTTAGGCTACTGGTGCTGTAACTTAACCCTGCCGATCCCACTGGTCTCCCTGTTCTATCAGTTAAATGTCCGTACGAACGACCAGTAAAGTCGTTCGTACGGACATTTAACTGATAGAACAGGGAGACCAGTGGGATGTGCAGGGTAAGTTGCAGCATTGGGGTTTTAAAAGTCTGCACGAGCACTCTTCGTGTTCGTTTCCATGTTCGCCCGAAGACGAATGCACAAGTCTAATAAATAACATGAAAATTAGGTAATAGTGCAACAAAAATGTAAGGTCCTTTGTACAGAAATGTCAATATTGTATTGCCAATATAACACTAAAATAAAAACCCTGTACTTTTAGGTAAACATCCTATTTTTCTGTTCCTTGAAAATTCTCTGCGCAAAGGGTTTTTTTTTGTGAAGCGCATGCATTCTCATATTCCACGTAAAATTGAAACCGTGTGCAGCTGAAAACAATCTGAAGGAAATGGATCAGATGATTTTTTGGCATTACAAAAATGGACTTGTTTTGTAAAAAAAAAAAAATCTACTCCAGAATTCGTTCAGCTTTTTCTTTTGTTTTTCTCAGTTTCCGCGTTTGAGAAAAATGAGTAACATCTTTTTTAGTGTTGATCACTTTGCTTTCAGCAATTTTAAACCCCAAGGATACTTTTGCTTTAATTAATTAGTGTCCAACAGAGTTTGCACCATCTCATTTCATGCAAAGTCCTGGCTTTACAGCACAAGTACTAAAAACAGAAACATGCCTTTGATTTTACATCACAAATCACAAAAAACTAAAACATACACAAATCCAAGGATCAACTTGGTCAACTTTCCATCCCTCATTTTTTTTCTCAAATTTCTGTTCCAAGACCCACATGACCATGCTGGCTGTACATTCAGTCATTTTAATGTTTGAGCAGATATTGTAACTGTAACAGATGACTTTTCAAGGTGTATGGCTGCGAAAAAAAACCTTTTGAAGGGTTTTGTGAAAACGCCCAAAATATCTGGTTTCCAAGAGTTTCTTCCCGTTAAATGGATGAGTCAAATACTGCTTACATTCCTAAGAAAACTAGGTTGGTGAGTACTCTCATTGATATAAATGTGGACTTTTAGTAGGCGATTATTAAACTTGGTCTGAGCTTTCTTATTTCTGGATCATCAGGATCACCTTGAAGACTTTTGCAGAAATTTAAAGCCAAATATATGCACAAGAGTTAACGCAGGAAGACAAGTATTCATGGTATGGTGCGAAGAACACTCTGTATTGCATTTTAATACATACTGCTAAACTATTAAGCACATCAGAATAGCTCTTACTTTTATGCTTTACGCTATGTATCTGCCAAAAGCTATGTGAAAAGAGTCCTGGACACACATGCATTGTGGAAAGGACAGACTGGCTAACATTTTTGGGCATCCTTAGCTCTTATCCACAGGCTATAAGGACAGTTCAACGTATGTCAATCTAGTAGTGGTATGTTGGGGTAATATTTATGACAATGAAGCCATTAAGGCAGCATACTGTCCAGTAGTTTAAAGACACAAAGAGATACACACCTGCTTTAGGTTGCGGCTAGGAGGTAAAGCTTTTTCTGTAATTGAGGAAACATTAAGAAGAAGAGTTGTGTGTCTTGTGTGCGGCAGTTAATTTGAAAAATGTTGTCATAAATGTGACTTTTCAGGGTTGTAGAACACGTGATACACTCTTACCAAGCAGAAATTCTGAACTCATAGAAAAAGAAGGACATCAAGGGAAGGAAATGGGACATTGGGATTTGGGTCCCACCTGGGAGGTATAAGTAGGTATGGGTTGGGTTTACCCCACAGATTGTATAATATACAATATTATATACAGAGAGTATAAATAGGCATAAAGTAAGTTGATAATGGTTTTTAAAATATGCATAGAATGGGTAAATGTCGGACACATTCTGTTGGGACTGGGAAGGACTTTGCAGCCAGTTCAACCATTTGTATAAGAGAAGCTCGCTTCATAATAAATAATAAAGTTGGTGGCTAAACTCATTTTCAAACTCCTGATTTAGTGAATACAAGTTTTTTTTCAATGCAAGAAATATGATGGAAAAACTAATTTTCAGGGGTGCTCAGAGTGTGAGTGCTTGGTGAGCACAACTTATGGTAAACTCACATTTCCTAGATTGCCACAAGAGTTGGGGAACTTGTGGAACTTCACAATACATTTCTATAGGACATGCTGGGGTTTGAGTTATGCAGATATTGCCAGGCTGATATATTTAAGCCCAGCTCAGCAAAAACTGTTTCAGACTCCTTCTCCTCTTTGGTAATTTGTCCATACGGTCACGTGTGCCTTCTATGTATCCCTATTTGGGACCGAATCCCTCTGTCTCTCTATCCTCCCCTGATGTTCCTCTTTCCCAGGAGCGCAGAATGAGAGCATCACTGTATACTATATATATAAAAATGTGTACAGAAAATGGGTCAGAAATTCAACTGTGTTAATAAAATACATTATTATTAATAAACATTAGTATTGAACAAATTGTCTGTTAAGCACATCCACTAATGTAGAGTAAACACAAGTCCAACCAAAGCTTCCCACTATGCTGTCTACTGCGTACAAAGGAAAGTCACCGTGTATTTAGTGAGGGGTCAGTTATTGAAGCAGAGGGGCTCATGGCTAATTCAATTAGCACGATGAGTGCGTTGGTAGAAAGACCTTGGCCAGTTGTCAGCGTTGTATGATTTTTTCCGAGCAGGCTGGCCCATCAAACCAGTTTTCATTTTTGACTTACATGGAACAATAGGAAATGAGAATAATAATAACAAGACGAACTTTTCACTTCCACTGGAAACATTTTTTTTTTAAAGATAAATAGGAAGCCTTTACCTCTCTAATACCCGGGAGAAAAGTAGCTATGTATAAAGAGAATTTGTAGTAGGCAAGCTGCTTTTCACCTTATGTTGAATTACAACTCTCACTATTCTCAGTTATGAAATAATACTGAATAATCTCCATTACCTGTCTATGCTGTGCACACTGTATCCACAGTGTGGTCCTTTAAGCATTAGACATGGGAGAACCTTGTTGCAGCGTTTCACCAATCCCAGGAATCAGGTAGCCACGGCTCCTAATTTTCTTGTCATATTACATTTGATTTGATAAAAATATCAAATTTCACCATCCCTGCTCTTTTGCATTTTAGTCTTAAAAACAGAATAAACTGGTGCATTTATTCAGACATTTTTTCACATATTCATATGTTAAATTATTTATAAACTTGTTAACCCTGTTGATGTCATGGTGGAAAAATGTTCGCATCAAACAATCTTCTGACATAAGAACTTTCCAGGACTGGAAGGCACATTTTAAATCAATAGGATCTAAGGAATCCCTTGGCTTGGCTGCATGGTGGGCTTTGAGTAGACACATTTTCTAAACAGAGGTCTTTCATGGAACAGATGTGTCTGCTGACCAAGAATCAGCATTTGCATCGGATTGCCTCTTAGAATTGGAGTTCAGATTAGTTTTACTTACTGGGTTATAAACGAGTTCTGCACTTCATTCATAGTAAAAAAAAAAATTCTCTGGACCATGGGTTTGCAGAGAAGTTGTAATTTTAACTCATCCACTTAATAATACATTATGAGAGGCCAAGCTGGCTTTCCATCAGGTATAATTCAATGTGTAAGGACTGTTTCATTATCATAGCAAGCGAAGTTTATTGACTAGAAAAGCTGCGCAAGATAGGGCTTTTATTATATAGTTATAAAAAAGAACTTGTTACACCCAAAAGGGAACTAAGATCCTTGTTAATGGCAGTAGGCAAATGTCTTAGTACTTCATGGATTTCATAGATCTCCTGAGTTAAGTCACTATCCCTTCAACGAGAAACATAAATGTAATGTAAGGAAGTTTTATTTTACTGAGGGGTAGGAGGTTAGTGGAAAAGACTTCCAATAAAAGTGGTAGAGGCTAATACCGCGAAGGAATTTAAACATGCATGGCTATCCTGAATCTAAGATGAGACCCAAGGACCTATTAAGGTTTAAGAAGAAACAGGCAGACTAGGTTTGTTATATATAACGTCAAGTTCTATGTTTCTGAATTCCACATGACTCACTAAAACCAAACTGGAATTGAATTCCAGTATTCACCTAGACTTGGGTTATACAGCCAATTCCAAAACCAATGGAATTAATATGGAGTTGGTCTCTGCTTTGCAGCCATAACAGCGTATATACTTCTGAAAATACATTCCACAAGATTTTGGAGTATGTCTGCACAAATTTGTGTTTAATCAACTAAAAGAAGATTTGTGAGGTCAGGTCGAAATCACTGTTCTAATTCATCCCTAAAGGTGTACACTGGAGTTAAGGGCATGGTTCTGCGTGGACACTCGAGTTCCTCATGTCTTTATGGACCTTGCTTTGTGCACTGGGGAACAGGAAAGGACCCTGGAAACTCATTCCACGAAGCTCCTGACACACAGTGCTTGTGCTGGTGTTGCTTCCAGAGCCAGTGTGGAACTCTGTAGTGACTGATTCTACAGAGGACAGGAGATTTTTTGTGATACTTACTTCAGCACGTGCTCTGTGAGTGTGTGTGGTCTACCACTTCATGGCAGTGCTGTTGTTACAGATATAGTAGGGCACAAATTTTACATAGGTGGCATCCTATGACCTATTGTACCGCCAATGTTTGTCTATGGAGATGCCATGCCTATGTGCTTGATGTTATACACCTTCTAGCAATGAGTATGGCTCAAACACCTGAACTCATTTTTTTGGTCATACAGTGTATTTCTATGTCTATCATTAAACAGACCTGTATTTAAGCATGATAAAGAATCCGTCTAGCTTGTGGCCTAACTGGCATAAAAATCATGTTTTAATGGTTTCAAATTAAAGCCTTATTTATTATGTGGATGTGTAACTTGTGTGGGTACATCAAACATGGAAAAGGAGAACCTTAATGAAACCCACCAATGGTTAAAAGCTCTGGGCCATAAGTGACCAAGAATCCCTGGGCTTGAAGGACTTAATGATTATCCAAAAATAACTGAGAATTATCTCACCTTCAAACGCATTACCACTAATAAATCTAATTCACCAAACTAAAGAGGCAGAAACATGAAAACCATAAAATATAAAAAATAAAACCAGCATTAGCCCCTGTAAACCACGCAAAAAATTCTATAAAAATCATATAAAACCAAAACTTACATGAACCAACATGGTCTTTAAAGCTTTGTTTAATGATGACACACCAAAAATGGAAATAATAATTTCCTTGCCGTTTTAACCAGAATAAAAATACTTGGATACATGGTATGATGCAATCTAGACTTGTGCATTTGGATTTCAAAAACAAATAAATGAAAACAAATAGGGAAGCTCTAAAATTTTATTTTTCTCACTCACTCTCTGTCTCCTGCTGTCAAACTCTCTGAATGTCTCTCTACCCTCTTCTTCTTCTTGCTCTCCACTTCTATTCCTTTTTCCTTTTCTCCGTTTCATTTTTCTTTCTTCTCCTGTGATCCGCAGCGTTGTCCGGGCCTCTTTCTGATTGGGGAGGACCATCGGCGTGCACCATAGACACATGTCTCCCCCAATTGGAGGTTTTCCCCATGGTGCACACCAAGTCTCCGGTAGTGATCCAGGAGGCCGGAATAATACAGACGGATTTGCAGAGGGACAACCGTGGGGAAAGAAAAGCGTTTCTGCACTTCTCTATCTCCATGGATACGTCCGCATTATTCTAGCCCCATGGAGCTCTTCTGCAACAGAGGGGAGCCTCGGCGTGCGCCATAGTGAGAGCCTCTCCTCCATTCCCCCAAAGGCCCTGCAGCAGAAATGCCAGAGTAACAGATCACAGCGAGAAGTGGATCACTGCAGAAGAAGAGGTTGGAGGAGGAGGTAGTGAGACATTGTTAGACAGAGCGTGAGCGAAAGACAGCAAATGGAAACAAAAGTTTTTGTATGAAGACAAATGGACCAAAAATTGAAGGACTCACTTAACAGGACAGCCTGTGCTTCAATCTCATTCCTCTCAGCAGACTGACGCTTTTCTCTTGCCTCTATAGCCACAAGCAGTAGAAAGGAGAGGAAGACCGAAAAAATTCTAAAATTCATGGCTGGAAATTAAAAAAAAAAACCTTAAATGAACACACGTACTTTCCATGAAGAATAACATTTACATATTAACAATTACTATATTCTAAATGGTACACATAGAGCAGAAGCAGATTCTGTAGCGCTATTACAATAGACGAGAGTAAATTGAACAATAAAATAAAAATTGGCATACAAAATTAACACCTTAGGACATTCGTCTGCATCACGGGGCTGGTTACAAGGGAGATTAGCCCATTTACACTAAGGACAGCCATAAGCCCCCACAACCTCCATAGTGTGTTCCGAAGAAGAAGAGACTGGGGGCATTGCCCTAGGCAAAGATAAATATTTTGCCGATTAGAATCGCAGATCTACTAAACGTAGAGATCAGGTAATGGTTGGTGTTAGTGGAACCGCACCTTTCAGGAAACATTGTATAGTTACAATGTGAAGAGGCTAACACAGATTTCTCTGCAGCATGCATAATATACAGTAACTTGTGATTTCCATTTTGCTTCACAACCTTTCTTGAAGTTCTTGGCAAAATTATTTTCCAAATAACTTTAATAAAATGTCATGGAGCGGCACCCTACTCAGCATAATTTCAAACCACTGTGCGGATTGAGCATCAACAATTTATGGTACTCAGCACACGCTTAATGGAATAAGCAAAATCCTGACAATAAAACAATAGAAATATATTTATAAGCTTTAATAAGCCACACTCAGAAAATGAATTTAAAGAGTTAAGTCGTTCACTCGCGCCATGGCACCATCTCACCATAAAGATGATGCTGAGCTCATTATACATCCCAGCTGGCAGGTATTGACCTCCATGGCCTGGTTTCTTCATTATGAACTGGCACTTGGCCTGGTTTTACCAGTCTACTCATCATTTCTGCTATTTATTTATCACCCTATGATATTTGCAAAGTAAAAACAGGTTAAGTATTTCGTTAACAATCTCCGTCTGCACCGACGGGGCCTGCGGGTCTATTGGACACTCGGGCAACATGGAGAAAAGGGACTTGAAAGCTTATACATGTGAAAGCCAACAAATTAGGTTTACGCAAGTGCAGATACCTGAGGTTCATGAATGTGATGTAAAGTTAGTTAAGATACACATGCCTTAAAATACGCGCAGGAGACTTGCTGAATTTTTGCCGACAATAATAATAGAATCAAGACCCAGGAGACCAGATTTGCCTAGATGTAGGAGTCTAGTCACTGCCTAGGTTTAGAATCAGATGTTGCATGGATGATTAAAGTCAAACCATGACTGCATATACAGACCCGGCATAACTTATTTCATTTATTATAACTACTTTAAGTTTGTGCCTTTTGCTTGTAGCTATCAGTGTAACTGCATGATGAAAGCTGAGATGTGCGACATCTATCCAAGATATTGCCCCTTCTCCCCCTCCATCACCTTCCAGAAAAGAGGGTCAGTACTTTTTTAATTAGAATATGATTATATCAGTGACGCTTTGTTCCACCTGCTGCTTACCAGAAAAAATGTAAGCTTCATTAGGTCTATGGCACTTTGGGTACTTTATCAACTACCATAAAGTGCACTGAAATGTAAAGGATACAGAGATTAAGCACCAATCATCATGACCACATTTGATGTTAAGGAGCACCTGGCAAACATTTTGTGGGCCTCCCGCAGCTCCCTTATCCCAACTTTACTTCCCCCCCCCCCGTCTTCATAATCTCGTATGTCATTCTCCCTTTTCCTCCACATTGTACATCTCAACCCCACCACCATTCCCAACTATTACAGCTGAGCAATTATGCTATACCTCCGTGGGTGCCATGTTGTCTTTTTCCTAAATTAAAGACAGGCCTGCTAATCCAAATTGTAGTACCAATTACTAAGTACAGTCAATAAAAATCAATAAAAATAAATCAATACAGTAAAAAAAAGGGTAAATCTATTCAATTGGAAAGCCTTTACAACATATTTTCTGGGGGAAAAAATCTCACTCAACGTTACCTTCTACCTAAAGAGATCAACATATCAAGACTCAAACATCTACCCATGCTGAAATCTTTGGTTTCAAGAACCAAGAAAAATATGTTTTTAATATAGTTTAAAGTATGTAAGCACTTACACGTGGTTATGTGCGCTATACATATGGTCGGCGTAGATATTATTCTGTACAATAAGCCAACCATAGTGAAAGATGACCTTTTATTAGTTGGCTTCTCTGACCTATCAGCCATCATGGATGATGTTCGCTAAACAGTGCAGAACCTCCGCTCGCTGTTATGTTCAGCTCCAGATGTAAAGTTCTGGTCCTCCTAACATTTTTACTCAATGGGTTAGGGGTTAGAAAGATAAGGAGGGGGAAGGCAGTGACACTCAGACTCTGGCTCTGGACTGCATCATTTTATTCTGACAGAAGTATGTGCGGAGAAGAAACAACTACACGGGCTTACTGGAAATGTTTCTCTACGGCGATAATAGTTTCCAAGTGAGATACGAATTCCCACTAAGTACTATTCTCTCCGTCAGGCATCCAGCTACGAGAATCGAACTCTAACCATCATGAAACATACATGCTGACTGTGGCATATGTGCATAGCTACCGAGAGTCCTTACTTGGGCCATGAATCTCCCATCCCTCTTTCCTACCCTGATGTCCCTATTTTCTGTCATCTCCAAACGTTTGGTGGTACGAGTGTATCGCGGTGTTCTACAGCCCTGAAACGTGTGTGCAAACAGCAAATCATTGCGTGTTTATAAAATTAAATAGTTTATAAATAAATTATTCTTTTTCTAAGTCTCTTACTTGGTTCCATAAAGAGTCTTAGTAGAGTCCCCCACCCACAGCTCTAGCTATACCCCCTAAAACAAAAGGTGTCCCTAGTTCATGCGATGGCATGTTATGAGGTACATGTATGTACAATGTCGCCCAATCGCTTAACCTGCATGGAAATGTTTTTAAGACGCCCTACACTTCTCATACTATTGTCCATGTTCAAAAAAATGAGAGGAAGAAGATTTCTGAGCATGAGCCCCGACACGCGGTGCGCTAACCCCGCTGGCCAATACTCTGCTTAGCCCAGTCCAACATACGTGGGCACTCAATAAAGCTGGCCTTACAGAAAGCCCTCCAAGTATTATCCGAAACTTAAAGTAGAAGGACTGCAACACTCGAATTAATAAAATACACTAAAATACCTGAACTGAAAATGAGGGTTTTATTAAAAATAATGATCATTGTAAATGTTCATTTCATCCGTTTCCACGATCTCCCTACATAGAAGGCAGGAAAGCTCAGCCTAATAACGCAAGCTGTGAGTGTCGCCCCACCAGAGCTCCGTGTATGAAGCAGTAATGGAAATCTCTCTTCCTGTAGGCGGAATTGGGTGGATCTCATCCAACGCTTCTCCTTCCCCAACACTCCCCATTTACTAAACCGCAGCCAGGAGCTCAACGCTGGATCTGAAAGCAGCTCTAGGATGTTGGCAGAGTTTTCTCACATCAGATCCAGACGCATCCCATCCAAAGCCAAGGGGACCAGACCAGGAAACTCACTGAATATCCAACGCATAGAAACCAATGTTTACGAGGAATTAACTCATTCATTGCCTTTTCGTGAAGTGAGAGATCATGCCAACTTGAATACACCAGCTTTTAATTTGTTTTAACCCTTGCAGTGTTTTAGCTATTTAACACATATATAGCAGGATCCTGAGGAGACATAGCCAAGATCAAAGAGATGTCTCCCCATTTCCTCTTTGCAATGGTCCTAGAGGTCAGCAAGCCAGCCAATGGCACGCCACGGATTAAATTATGGCCAAGCCATGGACTCTCGTGCACTGAGCTGACCTCCGCATAAGGAATGCATGCAAGCGAGGACCAAAAGATGGAAGTGGCGGAGGAGGTTTATGTCAGGTGTGGCTTGTGGCATTTTAAGAGCCGCACTAAGCCAGATGTTGAGCTTGTTCTTCCATGAATTTAAATTGATCTGGGCAACTAAATATTATTATATTGATATTGAAAATAAGAAAAGATGGGGCATTTAATTACCAAGAAATATATACAGACTAAACACGTGTTTCTAGGTAGAAGATCAGGGTCCCAAAAAGGATGAGAAATGCATTACAGATAAAGCAAAAATAGGGTTAAATTGTGCAATAGGCTATAATTTTATCAGTAGGTAAAATGTTTAGCACACCAATTTACTAAACTAATCACCCAACAAGTATTCACTAGCGACAACGACTTATAACATGCGCTGCGTGCGATGAGGTTTTTATTCGGCGTTGTAATAGTTAATGCACTTGGTTTGGGTTGGGTAGCGCTCCTTATTTTTTAGCCTATTTTGATGCCGGTGAGTACTTTTGGAAACTCACAAGTATAGAAATTCTTAACCCTTGTGAGTGAGGAGTGATGCTGTAACCACAATTACTGTGTTAAGCAGGGATGGCCCCTATACAAAGGGTTAATGGGGATTCTGCAACTAATGCAAGAACAAGCAGCTGAATCCACGCGTTAAAACTGCAACATTCTATCAGGCGAGTGTCGCACCTTCAGAGCTGAAGACCCCGTAGATATTAACAGGGGGCTTCTTAAGATGCACGCAATGTAACTGCACTCATGTGAATAACATTATGATGGTGAAAGGCATGGATAGGCAGCCTCTGGCTACAACTCTCATCAAACTCTGATCGGGTTGGCTGCGCATGATGAGAGTTCCTATTCACGCAGAAAGTTTGCAAAGTTTATCAGTTACTTGTAAAGCAGAGGGCTATCCATCCGGATCCACGGGACGCTGTGCCCAGACCCCACAGGACCAAAAACACCGGAGACACACAAGACACACACATATACACACACTCACACCACACACATACACACACCACACACACACTCACACCTCACACCACACACCATACACACATACACACACACTCACACCACACACCATACACAGACACACTTACCTGCGGGTGAAGGACTAAATCACAACGACTGCGAGGAGTTCAAAGGAGCCACAGATCCACAGCACGCATAACCCAGAGAAGAAGGAAGATCGCCCCCCTCGGGAAGGTCCCTGCGTGGAAAGACCCGCCCCTCCTCCCCGTTAGGACCAGTAACCGGCCACTAACAGCGCCGACCCTGCCAAGGCTGCCGTGACCGGTGGGCGAGCGTCACACCTGAGAATCCCATCCGCTGAAAGGGTTAACCCCACCCCTGTAACATCACTACTCCCAGCCATCACCGCAGCATGTATTACTATTATACCGCATCCGTTATTACGGGAAGCCCCGGTACCGGGGAGAGTTTGCGCGTTAGTTTCCGAGTTTCCATTTTCTGCCATTATTTTGTGTTTTTGGCTGCAGAAATTTAAAGTTCTGTGAATAAAGAACACAAAACAAAAGCAGAGCCCTGTATAGAAAGTAAACGGTGCTCGTGATCTCTCGGGACTGGTGATGGGGATTGGCCCGGTTTGGAATCCCGGTGTTATATATGGCTAAGCATGGTGGGAGTTGCACGATTGCAGTACAGGACAAACAGAACCTTATACAAAGTATCCATTTCAGAGATGAAGGCAGGATGGGAGTGACTGCCGGGTCAGGGTCATGTGACCTCGTACACCGGCTGGGCTGATGAGAATGTTACGTCATTCGTGTTATTCAGGGCTGATCAAGAGGCCATTAAAAACTTTATTACATATACTCGATATATTCACACTTTGCGGCTACGAGAATCCTGATCTGGCACTGGAACAGAAGTATCATTAAGTATACAGCCCTATCAGTCACCGGCCCACCGGGCCAGATAGCCAGTCCTGGCCTGAATGCGATAACAACGCAGATAAACCCCCTGCCAAATATTTTGCAGCTGGTGGCCGCCACCTTTAAAACTTATTACCATGGATCATGCGCAGGAGAGGATAGGGGACACCTGGGTACTATTTACATTTGCAGAAAAGTATGTGAACCCTTTGGAATTACGTGAAGTTCTGTATATATTGGTGAAAATCACAATAATACACAATGAATACAATGCAAATCCACATTTTCCTGTCTTTACTGAACGCACCGCGTTAACATGCAGGGCGGAAAGAGTAAGTCAACTCTTGGACTTGTTGACCATCCTTTGGCAGCAATAACCTCTACCAAATGTTTACTGTAATCGTGGATCAAGAGGAAATCTGGGCCACTTCAGCTCCATAATATTCCTGGGATTCTATAGCAGATCATGGGGGTTACACCGCAGACAGGGGGGCTATGAGACGGGTGCCGCAGGTAAACCAGGCGCCCACTGATTGCTTAAGCAGCAGTAAGGATGCAGTGGAGATTCACACAGAGAGTGCAAGCTGGAGTGGAGACAGTGGAGACAGGTCTTCATGAGAAGAGGGAGTAGTGTGTGTGCATGCGTGCGTGTATGTGTGTGTATTTGTGTGTGTGTATGTGTGTGTGTGCGTGTATTTGTGTGCGTGGTTTACTGTATTGCTTGAGTCAGTGTGTGTATGGATAGATTTAGAGTGAGTGTGTTTATTTTATATA
>VKOC01000005.1:34362188-34374263 GCA_009364415.1 Spea multiplicata
TATATATTTATATCTATCTATCTATCTATATATATATATATATATGTATATAATTCACATTGCCCTTTCAAGAAAATATTTCTCAATTTACCCGTTTAATAAACGCAGCATTTTTGTGAAGCCATCTGGCATGTGTTTATGCACATTAATATGTATATGTGTGTGTATGCACATTATATATATATATATAGTACATAGGTTAATGGGTATTCAACAATGGGGAAAATAAAGAATAATTTACATATTAAATTATTTATCCATATATAAAACTACAGGCTGCTACTGTACTTACAGACCATGTATACCTGACGCAAAATGCGTGATTTTTATTTTGTATTAAAATATTCAGTGTATATAGATATTCTGACACACATTATATGATATATATATATATATATATGTATATATATATACTATAATTTAAAAAATAATTTAAAGTTAAGTAAATGATTTTAGAATTCAGATTTCTCTGGGTGCATATCTGGATACAGCTTAAAATCACTTGCGTATAGAATGTGTGTGTAAATGCGTTAGCATACATCTAAGTGTATTATTATTATAATTATTGATACTATACATCATAGTTCTGGAGAGCAATACTAATAACGCAGGATGTGATCGGATTAAGTTCTAATGATCAGATGTGTCCATGTCAGTTCTGTTATCTACCTGTTGCACCATCCTGTGGTTAGTGTGTTGTACCATCTAGTGATCATATGAATATTTAATAATGTACCCTGGTTCGATATGTAGGCATGGATGATGGCGATATGAAGCGGTAACGGGGTGGCATATATGTGGATGACATACGATACGCGCTGCATTGATCGCCTGCCTGAGCGATTCCTCCTGCACACTAGTCACTGCGAGAGCTGCTATCATTATTCTGCAGTCGATTGCCTCTGCCTGCTACAGCCGCTTGGCTTCCATTGCTTCTGTCTGGCGCTTTTCCTTTGAGCGTGTGTCCTGCTGCCTCTGCTCCGGTACACGGTACTTCCGGTGAGTGAGGTGCAGCGATATCGTTGCCGTTTTCTCCGAGGTGCTAAGCTTGATTAGTTTTCAGCTAGGTTGTAGTACTTGCCAGTGAGTCCGAGCCTGTGATCGATGGTTTATGGGAAGCTAGGCCTGTGTTTGCTTGTTGGGAGCTTAATCTGACCCCCCCGGTGTAAGGGATAACCTGTGTCTAAGAGCTCGGGGTGATTACACCAACTCTCGGTCGGCTGAATTAATTAGTCCCTTAGAATTGTGGGGTGCTGCAATTTGAATTCAAAAGGCTACGTTTTTATTAAGCAATTTATTCAGTACCTTTCCTTTGGACCTTGTGCCAATATTCGTCATCTATAATACAGACACAAGGTGATGAGTGGAGTGTTTTCCAAGACCACGTATCCATTTCAAACAGAAGCTGTAAATAAAGTATTGACCTTCTTCCTGTCTACACATAGATACAAGTATATAATATATATATATATATATATATACAAACCAAAGGGAGCGGCTGCACACTCAGAGAATTTATTGATATACACAGGCTTTTATTTGCCCAGGTGCTCCAAAAATAGCCAGATATATGAAACCAAAGAAAAAATGGGCACTCACGGGTCTTTGCAGTAAAGTGCATTAAGCACCATTTTATTTCAACCAGCACAGCCAACGTTTCGGACCACCTCCGGTCCTTTCTCAAGGAATATATATGGGACACTCCAGCCATCGTGTATTCCTTAATGCATATGAGAGCTGTATGGTATATTTACATTTTCACGTAGTCCCCCTTGCAAATGCCTGGAAGCATTCAGTAGAATTGCCCTTATGTATTTGCCTCTTTGCTGTCCCCTGGCTCCTAAACGTGCATGAGATGTGTTGGGCCAAACACGTTATGCATTTGCACGGTGTACTCGTCTTCAGTTAGCTCAGGGGTCTGTATGAAGTGATGACCCAACCTTGTGCGCATGCACGGAAAGTGCTCCCCTTGATTTAAGTAGGTGCTGTTTTCTGCCACCGTGAAAACATGACAGCGGAGGGTATGTTCCTACTATTACTGGAAATAGTATTGCACCTTGTTTTGGGTGTAGATTGTCATTATTGTTAATTTGTATCAGTGGATGGTATTTTTTGTTATGTTTTCATTATAAAGTTGTTAAGTTAATGTTAGATTTACAAAAATATATATATATTTTGTAGGAACAGAATGGGACGTCACTCCACAGACTCGGAAGAGGAATCCAGGACCCGCAAGAAGAAAAAACATCGCAAGCGATCTTCCTCCAGCGGTTCGTCAGACAGGAGGTCGTACACTCGTAAAAAGTCAGGAAGGAGATCTAGGTCTCGTTCCAAAGAGACATATTCGAGTTCACACTCCCATGACAAGAGGTAGGAGGTTCTACTATATATATTAAGTTATGCAAATTGAAATACAATTACAATATAGCTTTCAACGCTATTAGGCCTTACGAGAGAACTGCACAAGTCAATGAAAATATAACTCGCAATTATGTAATCAATCTATGGAATAAAAGGACTTTACTACCCCATCACTCTGTAACAGTATATACTATGCTACAAAATGCCAATATTGTTACAATAACATTTCTTAAGAAGACACAATTTCTTTCTCTCCCTTTTCTTTTGGCTCTCACTACAGTATTATCATATTTAGCAACATTATATCAAAAGTGGTATCTCGCATCCTAAACATAAATCCTGATTCTGTCCTCACAGTTTGCATTATTTAGAAGTAAATATATTGCACTGGTGAAAAATGTTAAAAATCATAATCATTTGGTCATAATGTTCAAACAAAATGTTGAATGCTTATGGCCCATCGAAAATAAGTATTTGTTTTGCTGATGTTATTATGGAGGCTAGAGAATACTGCTGGACTGGGACCATCTAATTCAAGCCGTATTACTTGCACTGTGTCATTAGTGATAGTACTGGGGATAAAATCCAGTGGATCCATCCATCGATCCTTCATACAAAAGTTAATCATTAGTGTTCTTTTGTTTCTGTTACCCTTGTGGAAGATACTTCAAGCTACTTCTTGGCTAATGCAGGGCATTGGTTAAGAATGCCCCATATTCTGGAAGCAGCTCTCAAAGGCGGCTTAATATTAATTAGTTAGGAGATAACATGTGACTATGGAGTTGTGGCAACATAGGTGGGCTTTGTGGTGACATGACACATAGTATAAGGTTTGGTCTCTGCTTTGCTAAGCTTTTGTTAGAAAGAGAACATGTTTCTTCATTATTATATGGAGTTTGCAGTGAACATTCAAAGTATCAAGTATACCTTCTTGTAAAACAAACATTAAGCATCAAGTATGAACAACGTTGTTTTATTGGATAAAAACCCACAGTGGTCTTAAAAGTCCTGGGTTCCATGTGGAATTTGCTTTGCGTTAAAGATAAATGCGGAACATACAGCGTTGAATTATGTTGCTCTAGATCAAGTTTCTGTTAGTACAGCTATAAACCACAACTCTTTTTATTGCATTTTGTTGAGTTTTTAACATTTCGCAGCTATATCAAGACTCGTAAGTTGTAAAATCACTTTTCCAACGTTTTTAAATATTTATTTTGATTTGGAAACAGTCTATAAATCCTTCCTTCTTTTCCGTTAAGTTCCTTTGAAGGAAATGCAAATGAAAAGTAGATTAGCTGTGAAGCATAGAGATATTAGACAAATATCGTACGGAATTGAAGCATTGATCTGTATATTACGTCAAACGTTTTAGACGCAGACACCGCTCTAGCAGTGACTCCTCTTACGGCTCAAGGAGGAAGCGCAGTCGCAGCAGAGAAAGAGAGAAAGCCAGGTCGCGAAAGCTCCACAGGTCAAGAACATCAAGGTATACTCTTTGCACAGTTTGTTGTTTTATTGTATAATCTAATAACATAGATATTAACTTCTGTATTTGTGAAGTGTCAAATTGTGAAATTACTTGCTGACTTATTTAAGTCCTTATTTTGTCCAAATAAATTGTCGTAGTCATATTTTTCCATACCAAGCTTCCTACCCACCGAAAAAAAAAACTGGTGCAAGGTGACAAGAATTGGCCCAAATCACTCCAAACTTGTGTGCTAAGCTGGATGTATACTTACCCTAAAATACTTACAGCTGTTACTGCAGCAAAATGCAGCCTTGCCGATTATTAATGTCTGGGGATCAAATATTATGCCAGCAGCATACTTCAGTTTTATTTTTTTCTTACCAAAACCATCGAAAAATATTCATTTTTCATTCATTTCAAAAATCTTAAAGGCTTTCGGTGTGCCATTAGTAATTTGTTAATGTGTGATAATTGTTAAAGTTATATAAATGTATACGCACAAAATGCTCGTATTAAATGTTGTGTGCCTTTTTTTGGCAACATGGCAGGATAACAGTTTAGGAATGCTCTGGCTGCTGTCATGCCACACCTGAAACAGAAAGGGTATGGGCATGTCTCTTTAAGCTCATAGTGGTGAAAATATCATTCGAATGACTTGGATTTATTTTCAGGATTTAAATCGCACCATCAGCATAAATCCATTTTACATATGAGGACACTTTTGAAAACTTAGACATTTTTTAAAAAAATGAACCCTTTTTTAACCAGTTTTACACAAAATGAAACCTGCTTGGTGTTCATTTGACCCGTTTTATATTTATTGCTCAATGGCTTCTGTATTTAATTATTGCTATCAATGTTGTCAATGTTGTAAGCCTTTAGCCTGGAATTTCTGAGTGTGTCTATACCCACTAGTACTGTTAATGCAAAACTGTCCTGGAGCAAGATGGGATGATGCAAATACAACTTAATAAGATTGCAAACTGAATTTCCGCAAAGGAGCCACGATTTACATTAAATTAGGGTAAAAAAAAAAACCGAATTTGGTTTTGCGTTATTGAGCATTTGCTTAATAACGTTTTGCCTCTTTGAGACAATAATTTGTCTGTGAAACTCTGTTATGTCCTCTACAGAGAAATTGAAAGCAACAGCTCCCCCTCCGAACCCTCATGTGGAACGGTACAATGGAGTATTTCAGCCCTGCAAAATTTAATAAATCATTCCGTTTTCTAATTCGATCATATTAGATGGTGATGTGGAAGAAGCATTTCAAATCGCATCTCCTCATTAATATACATCAGTCTGGGGAATAGCATAGAATACTTTATGCGGCGGTGTCACGCTTTCTGTGTCTTAGTTTACTAAGTGGAACAGGTTGATGTGATATGGGGGGCTATTTGTCACTGTCTCGTTAAAGTGGTTTGGGTCGAGTTATGGAGTCCAGAAAGACATTGGCTGATAAATCAAAAACGGATTGAGTGGACAGGAGGCAGTGATTGATACCGTGACAGAATATGAAGAAAGGGATTTGGGTACAAACATGTATGATATTCAATATGAGGGAGAATATGGCCCCAGAGTACGAATATTATTTAGGGAAATGACAATAATGGCATCATCTTGAAAATATGGCTAGCTGAAGATTGGAAATATTTGTTGAGAATTATACTGGGCAGTGAGACAAAATAAAATTTGATTCTATTGATTAAAAGTAAAAAAATATATATATTTTGCATTAGAAAATAGTGAATATTTAGTTTTTTTCTGAGAAAAGACAGCATTGTTAAATCGCATTGTTTTACGCATTACAAAAGGCGGGCCTGATTAAAATTTCTCTATATAACTTTGTAATCAATAACAGAGATGTAGTGACCAGTCCTTTTTATTTTTGGAGTATCTACTCTAAGAGCAGCTTCAGAATTGTTCTCCTTGGAGGCTTCATTTCTTTATGTTTCGTCCATCTCTATGACTTCCGCGTAAGAATGTAGAGGGACAAAGCCTTAAAACACAGAGGAACCGGATACTTACCATGATATGAAAATAAAGCAACAAGACATTTTCAGCCCTAGCCTACACGACCGTGTGCCAAAAGCAGTTGAACTAAATTAATTTGTTATACTACACCGTAGCTTACTTTTCTTTATTTTTGTCAGTGTAATAGTTTGGTTATATTTTCTTTAAAAGAAAAGGACTATTTTACCCCAGGGGTACTTAGATCTGTGGCAGAACTTGTTGTATGTCGAGAACAATCGAGAACAATCAGTGCTTTACCAATAGGGCAGAGATAACTTGAAAAGGATGAATAATCATGCAGGTACCGAGAAAAGGAAGTTAACATGTTGCTCCTAGTTTCTAGTGTTTAAGTAGCCTTTTAAACTTAAATTTGGATTAGCGAAGACAACGGCCCATTGGAACACGGGAGTGATGGGAGTGATAAAGAGCCTACGAAGATATTCCATCACAAATGTAGCTATTTCCAGCTACAATATTCATTTACAACATTAGCACCGTCTGCGCTGGATTTCTGACTCACTTCGTGCTATTTTAATAGACAGAATTTGATTTTCTTTCAAAAACAAGATAATTTTGTAAGTGACCCAAAACTTTTGATTGAAGAATTATCTGAGTTTGTTTTGCGTGTGAGAATATTCTGTACTTTTTTATTCTTTCTAATAACTGCTATATTTTACCAAGCTGTCTTTCCCTTGTAAAATTTCATAAGGCCAACTGAAATGCTGTCATATGTTTATATAACCTTTTCACGGCATTGATGGCCCACGTAAACCATGCGGCGAGTACGTCCTTTTCCCTGCGCAGAAAAACCACTGAAAAATGGGCTGATTCTGAGTTCTATAATTGGCCATCGGGAATAGCATATTATACACAAACCACATCAGGCTGTAACAAGCCTTTAATATGCCATCAAAATGGGCCCTAGAGAGTACACTACAGTCTGGGTAACTTTACGCCTCTCCCAGCTCATTCGTACAAAGCTTTTGTGAGAGAATGCCGCACTTTTCCCTTTACAATGTTTTTGAATGTTCATTCTAGAACATAGTTATTACAATATACTCCATGACATGCACGTGTTTTCAGCCAAGGAGAAATAAGTATCTTAAAGTAGATCTGTCACTATACAATAATGCCAACGTACTTATTGCACTTAGTCTTCTTTCTTATAAAACATTTTGCAAGGAAGAGTAAGTTGAGATTACCTTTGCTTCCAAGTATGTTCTGGAGTGTGTTTATAATAAATACCCAATGTGTAAAGAGTCCATAGAAATCAGTGATCAATGTAGACTTGTTGTTTTTTAATTTCAAAGATAAGGGTATGTGAGCAACTGTTCTGTTTCAAAGGTCCTTAAAGGCCCTGTTCTCCCCATTTTATTTTAAAACAAAGTTTAGCATTAGCAGCATCATTCCTAGTCTTAATTATTTGAACAATTCAAATGTAATTTTTAATTCTGCATTTGCCACTTATTAATGGTTTTTGCCATAGAAATGTAAGAATCTTCTTAGAGGTTTCTTTATTGCCTATATGCGCCAAAACATTCAGAGGAAAGATTAAAAGGGCAGATCTGAGCAACAGTGGCACTCTAGTCACTTAAAGTGACTCCTCAAATCACTTTTCAGTAGTGTAGTGGGCATAACAGGGAGCTTTTTCCGTCTCTGGTTACCCTGTGTCCGGCCCTGTGTGATGCGAGTGGGCGGTCCCTGTGATGGCAGTGGGCGGTACCCCTGACGGCAGAGGGCAGGCCCTCTGATCTCAATGGGGGGATCCCTCTGATGTCATGCAATTGTTGTAGAGTAAGTGGGCAGGGATTGTGACATGTGGTTACATCACTCCTGCGACCCGGACATCCACTGTAATGACCCAGAGTCTCTGGGCGAAATCTGGGGAGTTCCCAGGTATGGTAGTGGGGCTGCCAGTTGGCTTCTAAGCATATGTGGCTGCTTGCTACCATGGTAACCAGTGATGCCACACACAATCTTAGTCACTACATGCTTACAGCTAATCTATTGTGGGATCAGCTGGCAAGCAGGCTTGTAGAAAACCCTGAACCCTGATCACCCCCCACTATAAACCCCCTCCACCATTAAAATCAAATAAAAAAAAAACCCTGAAAAATACTCTTCTTCTTCACCACAACTATTCTTGTTGTGGTTGTAGGCCCTAAAAGAGGATACACCAAAGGATAGCACACTTGTAGACATGTGTTGATATGCTTGCTTAACATGTCTTGGGGAAAAAAACACGTGTTTGTATATATGGGTTCTCTAATAAAAGTGTAAAATGCTGATAGGATTATTACCTACATGAAACCAAAGCAAAAAATACAAAAGGCCTGCCCTCAGATGGGAAAATTTTTATCCTGGCACTCAAAGGGTTCAGTCTTGTTTCTTGACTCTCCTTCTTCTTGGCCTAGTGAAGGGTTAAATATTTATTTAGCATTAATGTTCACAGAGACCGTTGAACATTTTGTGAATTGTTGCATAAACACTTGGTCAGTGTGGCTCGTGCTGCTCGTTTTTAAAGCAGTGTGTGTGTGTGTTAATGACCCATTTATTTTTACTCTGCATCTTTTTCTTTTTTTTTTTTTTTTCTCCCCCTGCTTCACCATTAAGCTAATTTTGCACAGAAGTGCAGACCGAACAACACGGAAATTTATTCATCATCAGAAAAAAAAAAAAAATTTTATCTTAAAGCTCTAAGCTTTTGTGTTATGTGAGAAAAGATTTTCCTATTTTCCTTATATACTCCTCTTGAAGTTCTTCCAAATTAGATTTTAAATGCCAATTAGGAGGTTGAATATAATAAAATGAAAGCAAACACAACCAAAATGGCCTCACCTTATGGCTAGTTAGGCTTTTGAGAGAACGGCGGAACCTTTGCTCTTAGCGTGGCTTTGAGAAAGATATCCTACTTAATGAACACATTAATTAGAAATATAACTATTTATAAGATGATAATTAGAGACGAAGCACGGTAAACTGGGCTTTTCCTGCAATTAATGGAGGATTAATTACTGGAGGTAATGAAGTGGATTTTTAAATACATTAAGGTGAAGTACAGAGATGTGCGAGGCTTTGTGATACTTGCATAATTATTTCTGGCTGTTTGAGCATAACTCGTATAAGATTGCTAATAAGCATCATTGCATCATTATGTATGCACTTAAAAAGACTTGCCACCAAAATGAATCCCTAATTATCTCTAATTGGCAGGACTCTGTGTAGTCATTGAGCTGTTTGTAGCCATTTTAAGGTTCATTTAACTATCCTTGGGGCCATGTGATAGACGGGAAAGAACAGCTCCCGCCACACACTGGCCTTGGCTGGCAACGTTAATCAATCGCGGTGAGCTTGGGTTTGAAATGCGTTTTACTCCCGCAGAGGTCGAAACCTCAAGTGGTCCATGGAAAGTTTTTTTTTCTTCACTTCATTAACAATTAGTTAAGTAATTGTGTCTGTCAGTGTGTTTGGGTTTTCATGTGGCCAGGTCGTCCTTCCTCACTGCGTCTCCTTTATTTTTGTGTTTACCCTCGCTACATCAAAAATATCCCTCCATCAGAAACCACTGGCCCCCCATCCTTTTTTATTTATTTATGTTAATAGGTTGCCGGCAGTAGGCATGTCCGTCTGTACAGTACCTTTTCTTAATTTGTTCCCAAACTAATACATTGCTGGATATTTCAACACAATCATCCAGTTTGCGTCTGATTGATTGGTGAGTGAAAGTTTCTTCCCAAGGACAACATTTAGGGCTTTTAAGGACATCCCCGGGGAATTGGTCATTAAGCATTAAGAGAGGAAGCTCAAATGAGCCAAATGGAGCTCTGACATTCACCAGAGTTTAGTAGTTAGGGGCATCTATAGGCAAAATGTTGACAGCTGTTAGTATTAAAGGATGCTTAGCCTTTGGTCGAGATGAATTTTGACTCTTAACATACCGTTTCCGTGCTGGTCCAGGGCGTTAAGCCACTTTGACGATTTCTTTGCATTATTGAAGCGTTGGGTTTGAATAATTTATTGTTGGCTCACTATGATTGGTGTATAGTTTTTTTTTTTGTTCTATTTTCCTATATCAGATTTATTATTATATCCCATTAGGAAGGAGCCTGTGAAAGTTATTGAATGGGTACCTTGTCCATTTAAATGTAATCAGAGCCATCTGTGGCGTGTTGTTAAGGTATATAAACCACTCATGTAGCTTAAGAAAACAGTGGTGAAGCAAATTGTAGTCCAATAAAACAAAGGTCAACTTTGCTTTTTTTTCATTATGAAAAATGTGTTTCTAATCATTCCTTTCATGTCTTAATATAAGACTAAAATCACTGAGCCACACAGACTTTTAATAATAAAGGTACGTTGATATTTCAGACATTTTTTAACTTTTTTTCATTTTAGAAATTCTATTCCTAAGTAGTAGGCAGGCTCGTGCTTTCATCTTAAGCTGGCCTAACATGCTTGGTTTTAGGCAGCAAAACCAATTAAATGTTTCATCTTAATACCCAAGTTCCTTATGGACTTGGGGGACAAGCTGGATTTATCTTCTGTCTTACTTCAGTGTGGTAACTACTTCGACCCCCATCCCCTTTTCAGCCCATCTAGTCTGCCCATTTTTAGACCTTAATCAGTCCTTGGTCTAGTCTTATATCCAAGATAGATTTATGCCTATGACATGCATGTTTAAACTCCCTCTCTATTAAACGCTTTCTTTTCTGATAGGGTGGTATGCAAGGGGAACAGCCTCCAAAGTGAAACGTATAATGAAATTTATACCTTGTTCTCAAAAATAATTAGTTTAAAAAAACAACAAATAATAATTGTGTTTCTAGTCCTTTTGCAGTTGAGCATCCTAATTTAATAGGAAAAAATATTTTCTTTCCAAATTCAACTTTTATAAATTTTCAACACTGGAGTATTGACGTATTTAATATATCTCTTTGGTTCATTTCATTATTTGGGGTTTTTAGCTTTTATTTATTTTTTGACTATTATGTTTGAGTATAAATTACATATTTTAAGTATTAGATACCCATTTATTTGGCATTGTAAACCTTATTATTTATATAGATTTTACATAACTCACCTTATGCATACATAATAATAATATACAATTAAGGTTTGGGACTTTTCTTGGCGATCATAATAGTTTTATTGTTCTTGATTAGAAATAAATGATGGCTATAAAACAATGTTAAGGTAATAGTCATTTAACCATCCAAAATTGAAAACTTGGACAGACTGGGGAAGATGTTCATGGCTGTATAAGTTAAAATGTAGAAATACATAACTTTTATCATCGATCTAAACATGTATGAACTGTGATACGTCTCTCCGGAACCAGAAGAATAAACAACAATGCATTTTTGGATATCCAAATACCGTATATACCGCTACATATATACTGTATATATAAATATGTATATATATGCATACTGTTGATAAAGCAGATTTATAGTCCTTTTAAATAAGTTTTCATTCTTAGTTTAATTAAAATTATATATATATATATAAATATATATATAATAGTAAATTACTGGAACCCTCTCGTCCAAGAGATTATAGAGCCGGTGGCCTCTGTGAATATAGCCATACAGCAGCATTGATGGCGGCGGAGAGGTTACATCATGCATCATTAAACTTTTCATGGATTCATGGAAATACATGGCGTTATCTGCTTTTGTTACGCAGCATGTGTTAACCTGTTGTTTCACTTAACACAAGCTTGAAGGCCACTGACAGCTGCCGGTTATCTGATGACACAAGGTTTCACAGCGCTGCTACGCAATACAAATTGTCACATTATAAGGATGAACCTGCTTCTCTCATAATTCATTGTGGTTTGCATTTTTTAATCATCCAGGGGTAAATACACTTTTTTATATAAATTTTTAACATAACAAAAAAAAAACCACTTAAGCTTAAGAATGTTTGTTCTTTTCCCAAGCAATAGAATTAAAATAGCAATGGAAAGACTCAAAGGCCAATTGGTTAACGCAGGGGATAGTCCCTTAAGACGTTCCAGTGAACTTTCCCGCTTAAATTGAATTTAAGAAATCCGATCCTAATAAATTGCCTTTATGGGCAAAAATCAGTCTTTATTTTTACTCCATGAATTAGAAATCTATAATTATTGTATAAACGATCTATCTGTGCCACGGTTTAATAAATTTGGGGAAACGCCGAATGACACTGACCTCATTTCCTTTATAACAATGAAAATTAATAGTTTTGCGTTT
>VKOC01000005.1:34383931-34444222 GCA_009364415.1 Spea multiplicata
TATATAGCCTGGAAAAAAGACGGGACAGGGGGGATATGATAGAAACATTTAAATACTTAAAGGGAATCAACAAAGTAAAGGAAGAAAGTTTATTTAAAAGGAGAAATAAAACCGCAACAAGAGAACACAAGCATAAACTAGAGGGGCAAAGGTTTAATGGTAACATCAGAAAATATTACTTTACGGAAAGGGTGGTGGACGCATGGAATAGCCTCCCAGTGGAGGTGGTAGATGTTGATACAGTGGGGTCATTTAGGCAAGCATGGGATAGGCATAATGCCAAGCTAGATATAGGATAAGGGCAAGTACTAAAGGAGAGTACTCAGAGGTTGGGCAGACTGGATGGGCCTTCTGGCTCTTATCTGCCGTCACTTTCTATGTTTCTATGTTTCTATAATAGGAACCTTTTGCCCCATCTTGTCTGCCCATGGACGCTGTTCACTCAGTATGCAATAGCACCACTCCCTTTTATCATTATTTATGAAATAAAACCACATATCAATATGTATGTAGTAACACCAGCCTCATGGTACCATGTGTACTTTCTGTATGTATGTAATAATACCATAACATCTTTACTTTTAAAATGTATATAGATATACCACTTCCATTACTCCCTTCCAATGTTTGTAATAACTATGCTTTTTTCGATTTGCCCAGAACAGATTACCACAAAGGTACTTGTGTTTATTTGTCAATAATAAGAGGACAATAAGAATCGGTCCATGCATATTGAAAGATAGAGGCATTGCATGTAATGCCTCGTCTTGCTTATTACAGAGTGTGCTCTGACATGCTTACACCTCTAAGGCCTTGACTTTTCCTGTTGCTTGTTCTTTGCACTTTGAAAGGGTTTAGCCCCTTTTCCCTAGCCTCCACTATAATACTAGATACTTGTTCTATCCATTCAGGGACCGAGCATTTCCAGTTTGTTACTCTATGCAAGCTGTTTAAACTGTGTAAATTGCATGTAAAGGGCCATAGTTATTTGATATAAGTGCTGCATCTCACTTATATGGAGGACAATGGTCATATTCCAACTAAATTCTTCTCCCAGGGAAGGACTGGCACTACTCAGCCTAGGGGTCTAGAAGCCAATTGATATTGTCCCAAAACATTGTCAAGGCAATGGCATGGCTTTACTGAAATGCCACCTTGCCACATTGTGAGGAGGCCATGTGGAAGGTTCAACAGAGACATCCACTGACTTTACAGTTCCTTGGGCAGGTCAGTAGAGATCACAGGATCTCCCCAAGAGGCCCATAATGTCCACTCCAAAAACAGGACTGTAGGACAGCTAGCTGGGACAATGGGACAGTGCACTAAAATTCAGGATCAATGCTGTTGGCAAAACTTCCACGGCAGGCAGCACCACAACCCCCTCGTAAAGCCACTGACCAAAAAGAGGGAGAGCTTTGGGTAGCCTACCCTGGGAAGCTTCAGGTATATGTTAATATGTTATTAGTTATACAGATGTTAATTCTCAACTTTCTGTTTTAGACCCCAGATTTAAAAGTCTACACCTTCCCACACCAAAAAAATCCAAATTAAAGTCTGTGAAGATTGGCCGTACCTGGGGGAGCATAGAATTTTCCCCATAAAAATGAGCCAAATTTCTTCGGCAACTCCCAATAAAAATCACACACAAGACAAGTGCCTACTTATCTTTATGAGGCCTCCAGCCCTGGAGGCTCCTTGCAACTTTGGTTTTTTTCTTCTTTTTTTTTGTTTATTGTTTATTATATTTATAATTATGAAATGTACACAGGTATAACTGTGGCAGGAGACGGTATAAATTGTACTAAAAAAACTAATTAAGCTTTGCTTATTTAAAGCTGCGATTAGCACTTTACGGGGTAATTGTGCAAACTGTTGACAGCAAACCATTTACCCCAATAAAAAACCCTTCAAATCAGGCACTTGGCTGTTTAAGTAAATTTGGCCTTAATGAAACAGATCTAAGGACGTTGACCTTATTTATTCAACATCGTTTTTTTTCCAATTGCTTTTTCCTATACAAGCTGTATTAATTGTTCAGGACCTACACCGCATGCTTCAATGAAAATAAATTACTTTATTTCTCTCGCACTAGCGGTGACAGTGTAACTTAATTTCATTAGCTTGAATCTGTTGAGAGTATTCAGATTTCCATAGCAGGACGCACTTGAAATGAAAAGACGCTTTCGATTCTCAATTAACAGAATCATTCCCTTTCAACTGAAATGAATGTTATTGAAACCAATTAGCATGGACTGGAAAAAATCTCTCATTAATGAGGGGAGTGTGGGTGAGTAAACAGCAATGAAGAGAAGGAATCAGAGAAGAGCTCCTTTTTCGCCGGGCTGAATAATTACATGCTCAGTTGCCTAATTGTCTGGTGAAAAGCATATCTGTGGTAATAACAGATTGCCGTGTTCATTAGGCTGCAAAAGGCCACCTGCTGCTTTGCCTCATACTGTTGCAGTCTATATACACATGTTTATCCCAGGGGGTTGGTATTTGGACACAAAACTAGCTGTGAAAAGCAAATGAGCTTGCCAATATGCTGCGATATTGTGTCCTTTGTGCCGCGGTACAGAAGCTTAATGTGTCAAATGTAATGAATGAAACTACGAGTGAAAATTAAGTTTATGGGGAAACTGACCTTATCATGCAACTCTCTGCAGCCTTGTACAGATGTTCTATGCAGCCCAGGCTGCTTCGTATTATACAGTACAAAAAAGAAATTACCGCTGTTATGGCCCGTGCCTTTTTATTTAAACAATGGTTCTAATAAAAGCAATAAAATATAAGTGCTATAGTTGGAAACAAATGTTAAATATTGAAGTAAAAGAAGTGTGCATGAGATACGGTATTGTTCATATCTAGTCCGCCGCAACACTAAACATCAAAGTGCTACGGCTCCTTTGTTTAAGCCCTCTGTGATTTCAAGTTTTATGTACATATGTTTGTACTGTATGAGAACAGATTCTTCTGAAAAGCTTTAGGTGCAGGTTTGGTGGGTATTTATTTTTTCATTATATTCTGATATTACATTTTTCATTATTCTTCTATTAGTTCAGATAGTGGTGTATAGGTCGCATGTAACTGGCTTACAGTCCTGCGATTTGGGTTGCTTAGTTAACTACAGTTGGCAGCTTGTTTTTTCCGTTGGATTTTTTTTAAAAACATTCATTCTATATTAGAGACCCTTTGTTTCTCTCTACAATACCATGGAAGAATCTGTAATTGACTTCACTACGGTCACAACCATTAATTAAAGAACATATGGTCTAATCTAAAATATCAGCCAGTGTTAGAATCTCAGCCTAACCAGAGAATTTTCTGATAAATCATACAGAATTTTAAAATGCGGGGTCACTTAGATGTTTTTATGGAAGACAAGGAATATCCAGTCGTGTAACATAACTGCAAAATGGTCTTCTAATGATTGCGAAACCTTCTAAACTTAAACTTGGATTAGCCAGCACAACAGGCCATTGGAACACGGGAGTAATGGTTGCAGATAAAGAGCCTCTGTACGCCTATGAAGATTTTCCATTAAAAATCAGCCGTTTCCAGCTACAAGTCATTTATGACATTAAGAACGTCTATGTTGTATTTCATGTTATTTTAATGGACACAATTTGATTTTCTTTCAAAAACGAGGACATTTCTAAGTGACCCCAAACTTTTTAACGGTAGTAGATATATATATGGAATTCAATAAATATTGAAGCCTTTTACAAATATTTAAAAATGTATGCATGAAAATGTTTTATTCCCATTGCACCATTTTTGTTTGCAGTGACATATTGATACTGTACATCTCCAATTAGCAATGTCTTGCTAATCCCTCGGATGTGCAAAGAGTTAATTTACTAAGTAATTTACTAAGATTTCCCCCTCTTCTTCCTCAATAGATGGTTCTAGGAGGAACGTGCAATCAGTGTGGTAGACATATGTCCCTTTTTCTTCCTCCTTTAACGTCTGGCCACTGCCACAAGGAAAGGTAGCACATGTCATTCAGCTAAGCACCATCAAAGGCTATTGCCAATGATTTCCGCTTTTGATCTCTCTCTCTGTATGGGAGATGACAGGTACCTGGAACTTTATACCGAGCTAGGAAAACAGTTAAAAGATATTGCTGTAATTACAGAATATCGTGCTACGGCTACATTTAGCGGGGTAAGGAGGTTTTTCATCAAGTATTGCTTGATCATGGGTGAATGCAGGATATTGTAATGAGCTGTTGGCAAGGTTCCTAATGTCCTGTTGAGGAAGAAAGCTTGGGGTCTGAAATCAGTAGGCTAAAACATCCCCTAAATAATACATCAACTTTAAATATTTACATTTCTGCTATTAAACTTGATGTTCTGCATAGGTTAGAATTCAAAGGAATAGACTTAAAAATGGCAAAGCATGATGTGTGTTTCAGGATAACCTGAGTTAAAGATTCCAGCCTTCCAGGGTAATTCTATCTTTAACATTAATATTATAATAAACATTATAGTTAAATCGTAAGAAACAGAAAAAGTAGAGATACACGTTTCAAATATTTCACTCATTTTCTATATATAATTGCGATATATAATTAGTCAATATAATCAATATATTTAACGTAACGACTTTTTCTGGTACAAAGAAATATATTACAAATTACATTGTATGTATAGAGAGCTATTACAATAGGAGAGAGTGAAATGGGATTAACAATACGCAAAATTGACAGTAAGTTTAGCGCACATTAAGCATAGAGAACAAAAAGGCCCTGCTCTTGTAAGCTTACGATCCTAATACATGATCACAGTCACATGGTCACAGTTTATATGTAAGCCACTTGATTATTCTTTATATCAAATAATTAACTTAACTATGTTGAATAATTGTTGCAGATTTAGCTATAACAATTATTTAGAGGGTAGGTCCTGAAATGCGTTACAAAAACAGATGCAAAGCCGGACTAGATTGTAAGTCCTCTTCTCCTTTTGTAACAGTTTGTTGATGTGTGTGATATTAAATTATTCCACTGATTGTAACAATGCTACGGATTCTGCAGGCGCTATATACAAAAATGTAATGTAATCTAAATGTTTCAGGTTCGGGAACAGCAGCACAGGTTTACTATCGGTTTTTGTGATCACTACAGAATGAGAAGAACCCTGTAAGTTAACACATTACGTGGTTCTCTTGAATTGAATGGTTGACATAATACAGGAGAAGTCTTAATTATTAACAGGTAATTCTTGACAAATGCTTAAACACAACTGGCATCGGCCTCATAGCACATGAGGTTGTCTTTAAGACCCCCACAATATCTTGAGCGTGTAAACACCTCCTTAATCAATACCCCAACAATACCATTCACAATACATAAGTCTATGTCAGGGTTCCCTATCCGAACTTGAAATCCTAAGAAAACACCTTAAATGAAGCAAGCACGATGCAGGCATTCAATTTAAAGAACTCATACCTCTAAATCAGTTATGAACCCTTTCACTATTTGTGGAGTCATTCATTTCTTACCCCTCCAGTGTTGAAATAGTGACAAGCCTCACACTGATCCTTTATGGATCACAGCCAATATGATTTATTATATTTATTATGTTTTGCATGACCGGTATGATATGATTATGAAGGTTATCCCTTGTTTTATTAATGTATTTCTCCCTTTCTACTTTTTTTAGTGTTTTATCCTTATTCTCCTTTTTCAACTCCTGTTAAGTGTCTATTCTCTTTATGCTGACATAGCTTTTCTCTCAGAGAAATACGAAGACTCACAAATAAAACCAGAATCAAAAAGTGCTGTTCCATTCAAGGAAAACATTAATTGTACTCCCTAGTATGTGGGACAAATAAACCTGTCAGATCTGGAGTAAGCATCACCCCAAACCAGATCTTTTCCTCTTACCTTTATTTTACAGCCATATAGGTGCACTGAAATCTTTTATATTTTTTTCTGGTATTATTGTATTTTTGCAACCTTTGAAACTGAGATTTTTCTTATCTGAAAACAAATAGTATAATATGTTATATATTATCTGTTACACTGTTTTCTGAACAGGATATAATATGTTAAAACACACACAATATACTCATATAAAGTTGGTTTAGAATATTGTCTTTGTTAATAAAACATATCCTGAAATTAAAACTAGAGGAATATTGTATGTATTGCTGTATTCTTGGGAATTATTAAGTGACAGCCCCTAATGGCTTTCAGATGTTTGGGTTTTTTTGCTACTAAAATGTCATTTCAGGGATTTGCCTATGGACTTCCTCCACACATCAAGCTTGAGACTCAGTTTTCCCGGGATAAAAGAAGAAAGTGCTGATTTTGTGGTAAAGGCCAAAAACAACATCAAAAGAAATGTAAATGATAACCAGAGTGGGGAAATAAAAGACAGACATTGCATGTGATGATTAGGCTATCCATCTGGTCATATCGGTTCCCACCATCGTACGAGAAGGCCTAATTTTATGTTTTTGTATGGTTTACTCAAATTCTAAAACATAATTGATTTTCATAATAAAGCTGCAGGCTCGAAAATTAAATTGTGTGCTTTCCAAAATGTTATATGCTAATTGGATAAGATTGGAATGATATACTATTTTTTTTTAATCAATAATTGCCAATAATCGTATACTTTCAAACATTGAATGTAATGTAAGTGTATATTTGTAATTTGGTAAGAGGGATGAACATTTAAGTTACACTTTTCTGAAAGCCTTCTATAGTTTGTATTAATTTCCTTGTTTTTCTTTTACTGCCAACCCCGGTCATCTCAAACAAAAGGTATAAGGTCACCCAGGTTTGGGCCATCACAGCACTGTTAGGCTTAGGGTCTTATCTTTCCATGCTCTCTAAGACCTGATGAATGCTTAGGAGCACATGGGAATGTCTGGCTTAGTTTCCGTGAAAAACCTTATTGTACTTTTAATTTGACCCTTTTTTGTGTAAGCTCGATGTCTACTCTAAAGAGCGTGCAATCTATTTATTCTATACATTATTTTATTTTCCGTATATTTGCAGCAGAAAGTTAAGGGGCAAGTTTAGTAGGTATGGGCCCCAGGGAGTTCCTGGGCCCTGGGTCTAGTGACCCCAGTTCAGAACCCAGTGCATTAGGAAATAAATGTTGGTTTGTAGTAGCTTATTTAATATTATTCACCATGGTAAACATATTTTTGTTTGTTCTGTTACCATTTAACATTTCCTATGTTTTCATTAGTTTTATTTATATTTTAGTTTTCGTGTGCCTTGATCTAAATTTCCATAATGCTTGAAGAACATTTTCTGCCCAGCGATGTTCAACTCAGCCCACATGCCTTTCTAGTGAGTGAAGTGGTATTCACTGTAACAGGATCCATACGGGTATCCTTAGTGTAAATATTTAGAAACAACACAAATACATTAAAAATGCAGCCCTGTAATGTGGTTTGTGCATGAATAAAGAGCCATTAAATTTTAAAAATTACTTTGGATTCCTTGGAAGAAGCATTTTCAATTTGATTTTCTATGCCTATTAAAAATGCGTTCCAGCCAATCAGCTGTGAGGAAAAGGGGAATAAGCAATGTCTCACTGCTTGTCTAGTTTCAGTACAGAGGATCTAGTTGAGAAAACCAAGCATAAACCAATTTTATACTGTGGGAAGCGATCGTATCTAGTATAGGCACACCTGGGGACTGTCTGGGTTTGGCTTGGAGTCTCCAGGTGAAGCACTCCTTCCCCAGGTCTCTGGTCATTCTCCTCTTTTCTTTGGGGGCAAAATACTCACTCCCTGCACAATTTCCCACCCATTCCCATCCCATGTAATGATCTCTGGCGCCAACCCATTCCTTGTTGCAGCTAGCCTTGCCCCTCACACACCTACCCACACTCCTCACGTGGCTACCCACATCCCCTTATGAAGCCTCTTCCTCAGAAGAGGTAGCTCTTTGGGTAGCCTACCCTGGGAAGTTGCCAGGCTGCTTTCTCAAGATTCTTGGTGCATCAAACAACTTTTTTGGCTACCTTTCAAGAAAGTTTAGTTGCAAATTATTACTTTTTAACTCAACGTTGGCTTTTAATCAGTAGCTAAATCAACCCACTTGACCTAGTGTTAATCAGAGCTTAATTGTCACAAAGGAAAACAAACATGTATCATAGCCATGACAGATAAGTTCTTGGTTCACTCAATACAAGAGCAGAGAGGAAGGTAAACCATCCACTCATTTTGTGCACAATTGCACACGTGTTTGGTGCACAACAGCACTTCCTCAGAAATTATGTTGCGGCCTACGACAATAAACTAATCATAGCTATGATTTCAGGCTTTGTCATGACTTTTGTTTGGAAGACCTACTTTCAATCATTATTCCTTGTTGCATGACTGGCAGCAGAGATCTTTGTGCTGTTAGGTCGCAGGGTCCCATTTTTTGGGGCTCAGCCACAATGGTATCAATGTTGCCTGGAGGGGTCTGTATTGTTACAGATTATTGGTTGATGATTGTATTCTACATCCAACAGTATCTATGATATAATCCAATTTGGCTGCCACTTGTCTTTGTTTTTGTGGTCATGATGAAATTCCGAATGAACTTTTTTGTGTATTAAAAGACACATGTCCTGAATAAAAAGGTCCACTATACTTCAATATAAACGTATATGGTTCCCATGTACCCAGCAATCTGCTGTAAGTCTGGTCAAAGTCACTCCCTTAACTGGCTTCAAGCAAGTAAGCCGTGGGGTTTTTCCCCCCAAAAAGAAAGACGAATAGGGGAGACCCGATTCTGTAATATTATAAAGATATATGATTTATTGAATGCATAGACTACAATCTCCTAGATTAAAAAATGACATTATCTAAAATCTTACATTATCGATTAGATGTAATAACTAAAATAGTGTCTGTGGACATAGTTGTGTTACACTTCATCCTGCCTAATTGAAAACATGTCAGCTGTCAGGGTTTCCGAGCATCTGAGGCATTCCACCCCATGTCAGGCTTTGTCAAAGATAAGGACCTGCTCTGAGCATTTTGTCAAAGATAAGAAAGCACTTATTTTGGCTGGTAGTAGACTCTTGTGTTGAGGACATTATTGTTATACAAAGACGCTTTAAACTGCTTTGTTATCTTGCTATATGCGAGGTAGTTGTCGCTTGTCAGGTTCACTTAAGGGCTAAGGTAATAATCTAGCATAACCCACATAATAAAGTTTCACATCAGTTTGTATTTAATTTTTGTTCAATGCTCAAATGTTTTAGTTTATTGAAAGCATTAGCTCTAGTGCAAACCTCGTCGGCTTCTGCCGAAACAAGCTTAGATGTAGCTTGTGTGATTTTTCTCATTAGATAAGCTTTCTGAAATAATTCAAACCATCTATTTCTTTGATAAGTGTATTTAGCGAGTTTACCCAATTTAGCAGAATACAGAATGAGCTCAGTATTTCCTAGAAAAATTGTAGTAGAATTTAGCAAAATGCATGCAGTCATATAGACTTATAAATTGCTAATTTTTAAACTTTATTTATATATATATATATATACTACCGTTCAGAAGTTGGGGGTCACTTAGTTCAGATAAGAGGGATACCAACAGGATGCTTACATGATCCATTTGCAAGGGGATAGAGATCGATGCTCATCTAGCTCAGTTATGTATGATAGAGTGACATTAAGTAATATTGTGGAATCATAATGAATTACACTATTCTATATAGGAGGAGCTCTTCTACGTTAGGAAAAAGCGAGGGGCTCACAACCAAATGCGAGGAGACATGGAGGTGTGCTGCCATCGATGATCTGCATAGGGGACCACCAAATAAATACGTACATCACTGCCAAGGACAGAATCACTCAATTTCAGTTCCAATTGCAAGTGTTAATTATTCCATAGATGCAGGTAAAGAATGGAACCATTAAATAAACATTGTATGTATCCCTTTAAATGTAAATGCAAACATGAGTTGGTTGTAAGTGTTTTTACGATGAATTCCATTATCTCTGAATTAAAGCTTAGGAACCTACTATACAATTGGGATCTAGTTTTTTTTTCTGTGGCCATATCAGAAATGTTTAAAATGTCTCCAAAGTGTTTGTTAGCCCAATAGACCAAACTAGATGTTCCACATAACATGCTTGAATTTATTTGTGGACTTATCTGCTTGTTGTGATTGTTCTGCATCTCAGATTCTATACAAGATAACTATTGCCTTCCTGCTCTTTGTACAAAAGCTTATTGCCTCGTTTCACTGAGAGCCAATTAGATAAGAATGTTGCAGTGTATTCAAGCAGGAAAAGAGGAGCAGCTATTTATTCTTCCTCTGAACACATCCCATGTACCCTTTCCTCCCTCTCCATGCAATTATTTCACTTTAACATGAATGAAGGACTGAGGGCAAGACGAGAGCAGTAGTTTCAAAACAGGAAACAAATTACCTTGCTGTTTTGAAAATTACCAACTGCTTGCTTCTGTCATTATCTGATGGAAGATACTAATCAGCGTACGCACATCCAATTAAACTATTCAATCCGTTTAAAAGAAGCTGTCCCGCAAAATGGCCATCCCATTGTGGGAATCAAATAGGGTAGTAAAAGTGTAACAAATGTCAGTCACCCGTACCACAGAAACGTAGACATGTAGCTATGTATGTAAATGTATACGCAAACCTAGACTCAAAGCCAACACATAGCTTGGCCTCATTGAGGGATGACAGGAGAAAAGTATAAGCAGGAGGAAAGTCAGGCTTTTGGTCCTTGTAAGCATCTCCACAGAAACTTTCTTTCTGTTGGGGAACAGTTCAGATGGGCCAGTCTTTCTCTCATTTATGTATATAGATTTTTTTTTTATTTACGTAGCATGTACTTAACACTATACAGTTTACAGTTTGATAAAGGGAAGGTACAATCATCACATATGTAATATAGAAACTTTTTATTTACTTGAAAAGCTTTCAAAAGTGTACATCAACTGATTAGCCTAAATATTTGACTAACCTAAAAAGATAAGTGGCGAGGCTAAATTTCCATGCATATTCACCAACTAACAATTAAATCTCTCTAAACATAAAAAACTTTATATAATAATAGAAATAATCATAATATTATTTAAAAACAAAATTTAAATCTTAAATTAAACCTTTTTGGGTTCCAATCACTGAAGGTAAATTATTTTGCACCCCCTTAGCACCCAGTATATATACATATATACTGTATATATATATATATATATACTGGGTGCTGAGGGGGGTGGACAGCAATTTGCTTTCAGATGTAATAATATGTATTTCATTTAATATCGCATATATTTAAAACGTACATTGGATAACACAGAACATTGTCAAGTGAAGAAGTCGCCCATTATTTTTGTCCCATGGAAAGGGGCCATTCATAAAATAAGATAATAAAAAGACAGAGGGTGACTACTGACTACTACCTACTGCCCCTTTTTAATCCCATCTGTACCCTGGGCATCCCATAGGCTTAATCTTCATATATAAACCCCTCATCCTGCACAGCACGGGATGGGTATAAGGGGACATCGTTATAAATTGCCTAAAAATATTATTTATTACCCCCCACCTCACAAAATAAGGGAAGGAGGGTGATCACTTTGGTTAGCAGGTTATCCTGGTGATCCCTTATTTTTTTTATTTTTTATTCATTTTTTATAATTACATTTTTATTTGTTAGATCTTGGCTGGGATTGACTCACATGTGCTCAGTAACCTAATTACCTCGTTAATTACCAACATATTATTAAAAAAAACCTCTTTCCGTCTTTGTGTATAAAAACACATCGCATATGCTGCTCTTGTAAGCCTTCTAAAAAGGTCAGACCAGTTGACTCATCAATTACAAAATAACTATTTACATCCAGTGTCCATTACCCTAATCGCACTAATTGTTATTAAGTGCCCTTGGTCCATTTCTCCCTTCATTTTATACTGCAAAGGTAGACAAAATATAATGCCCGTTGCTTTTGAAGAAGAGTATATTTACTAGATTTTCCTGCATTTAAAAACATATAATTCTCTGATTGTTCAATAATGCTAAATGCAGATTTCATTACATACGCTATATAGAAGACCACATAATTTAATACACTCTACAGTTTCCCGTTGAAAGTAATTGCAGATAAGTAACCACTTAATTAAGTGGAACTATTGGAAAAAGCTAGGTAGATATGTTATAAAATAAATAGCACCCTGCTTGCTGTTAATGCTTATAGGGAAGATGGAATTAAGTTACAGTTTTGTCAAACCAGCTATTGTCTATGGGTTTCTAATTATTTTAGTTTCCCTTTCTCTTTTAAGACTTAAAAATATTGCTTCTTATTTGTGATAATGAATAGAGTCCTTCTCTCAAAATGGAATTCAATTAAAACACGATTGACAGATAATTTGAGGTCTTTAAGAGTATCAAATATTACGCCTGATGATTTTACACCTAATGCCCCGATGTATATGAAATGTACCCCTAACTAAATGCTTCAGGTAAATCCAAACAGATGTTATTTATTACTATGATTTTGATTTGAGATCATCAGGAAACTGTTCTATGCCACAAAATGCACAGGAAAGGAATAAACTAAAAATGTACTAATTCTAATTCATCCAACACTTCATGAGAAAAAAAAAATACCGGTAATATGGCTTCTCCAAATGTTGCCTTTTTTGGGTTTTGTCACTATTTATTCAAGCTGTGAACATCAAAAGCAAATTTTCCAGCCCAAAACTGCTTAAGTTTAAAACTAATTAAGGATAATTTACATTTTTTCAGTGAATCATTTTCCATTAGGGTTCTTTCACCCTCCATCATTACCTGCCAAACTGTACCATTCATTAGCACGGGAAATGAAAGTAGTTAATGTAGAGGCTTCTGGGGGCGTACAATCTAATTACAGGACATCATGTCAATTTCCTGATGTTTAGGCTGTCAAATTCAGTTGACAGATGAAATAAATATTTTCTGTAGGAGGGGAAACATTTATTTCCTGCACGAGCCTCAGAACAATCATACATTTTATACAACTAACATGTCGGACTGGTTCAAGAGCTAGAAAGTAATTGTCACACTTCCCTAAATTCACTGCAAGCATTGTCTCTTCAATTGACACGATCCATTAAGTACTAGAAGACTTTCCTTGCCGAAAGAAAGGAAATGTGAAAAAAAAGACAAAATAAACAGACGCATACAGATTCTTTTATTGTTATTGTAATTTACAGGCTCTTTAATTTAGAAACTACACTGAATGAACTACAGGAGGGTCACAAATTAGAAATGACTCACAAGAAACCACTTCCTGTTTAACAATATTATGAATGGTGCATATTTTTAAGAAAAAAAGAACAAAACATGTGATCTTAATTACCACTTGGCATCACTTACTGTGTTCAAACAGAACAATTTATGCGGGGATAAAATGTTATGCATGTTTTAATTTGTCGGAAATTAATAAACACATCCTTGCTAACAAAAGGGATGGTTTCTCAATATGGATGCCAAGCTCTCTCTCTCTCCCTCTCTCCCTCTCTCTTTCTCTCTCCCCCCCTCTCTGTAAGTGTGTATGTGTGTGTTCTACATACAAAGAAGGAGAACCCAAATCACCAATTAAATTGAGACCTGTTGACATTATTTGGAGAGTAATTCTATGTTGTAGTTACACAATTTTATTTCTAAACACATGAAGTCTGTTAATTATGTACACGTTACTGTGACTTTTAGGGATATTTAACATGGAGATGTCCAATTTGGCTTTCACATGACACAAACCAAGCCAAATCTGCGCTCTCCCTCTGGATACAAAAATTGAGAAGGACACATGTGTGGACCCAAAGACTTCACCCAACTCTACTAAAATACTCAGACCTACGAAACATTCTCAACTCCTATAACAAGCACAACAGGTGAGGAAAGCGGGACAGAGAGATTTGGTCACAAGGGGTGATTAGCTCTCCTAAAACAGAGACACTTGGGAGGGCTAGACTTTTAATCAAAGATCTACCACACTAGTTGTTTGCTATCCCAACTAGACCGACACTAACAGAAGGAATACTTTCAATATGAAGCAAGCTGGACTTTAATAAATTGACACTAGAGTAGATTATTATTTTCCATTGTATGGGGCATTGTTGCACCTGATGGAAATAACACTTTCTTAACAGATAAATTAGGCCAGTATTCATAAACATAAGAAACAAATCCCTTAGCTCACAGAGCATCTGCTATCCAGTTTTATACCTTAAGTCATGCGTACCATGAAACATTGGATGATTTCTTAACACTTGCATTTTAAAGTGTAACCTTATGTGGAACAGACCTCAGTAACACTCTGTGATGCCGAATACTATAGTACTGAAGAGGGTTAATGAAGGGAAGCATCAGCGCATCTATATTCAGTGTGTAATCATTGAAATCCATTATGAGCAACATCTTTATGAATACGGTAAATGTTTACCTCAGAAGGCACCTGCGCTATGATTGAACACTGACCTTAAAAGAACTTATTCAGAAACAATAAAGGGCATGAGACAAATCATGAGACAAAAATTATATGTGGAAAAATTAAGCATACATAATATTGGAGATAATCTACACATATTTAGAACTTATAGATAGAATACACTTCTATGTGAGCTCTCAAATACGTGAGCTCAACTAGGCCCATCTTCATGGTAAACTGCTCTACTATTCTAGAAAGACTGATGCTATAGGTGCAAGGGCAACAAGACCAAGCTGTAACACTTACTCACCCCCATTCTTGTATTAGCACTGTACCTTATGGAAGATAGGAATTGGTAGTTTTTAGGATTACTGTGTTGCATATGCTATTCTTTGTGTTTAACGGCCCAAAAACATACATGGTATACATTTTAATAAATAGGAATTGATTCTGGATTTATTCAGATAGCATTTGGAATCCTCCAATGACCCCAGAATGCCCCTTGCACACAGTTGCTTATTGCTGGAAAGAAGGTGGCAAGTTACACTCTTTTTTTCGGCAATACGCAGCCTCCATAGAGGACGATGGACCCCATTTGCCACCTCCATACTTACGCAATGATATAGCATGCTATGTTGTGTGTGACATCATCTCTACAGTGTTCTGAGCTCAAGGGGGCTTCCAAACCACCATGGATGAGGCTGGAAAACGCCAAAGTATCATTGGCAGGCGACTATCCAGGCAAGTAAAATGAAAGAATTAAAAGTACTTAAAGTATTATATATACATATTACATAATAAAACGTTATTAAAAAAGCTTTGGGTAGGATGGTGCGTGTTACCTTTAAAGATTTCTTTTGGGCAAAATATAGTACTACATATTTACTCCATGTTGATTTGAATAGCTGTAAAACTGTAGAGTCCTTGGGGCTCTTGTATCATACCGCCTGTCCCTCTGGAGCTCAGTTGGTTAATAGATGCATTGAACGTATGATGAAACCACTGATTCATTTTCTGTCACTCCTGAACAGTCCGATATACAAATTGTAGCGTGACATGCAGGGCAGTCATTTTAGTAGCCCACACAGCGCAATCTAGGCATGTCTTTATAGAGACTAATCATATTATCGGTCTAACAGAGATTTACAATCAGATTTGCCGCTAAGAACCCTGTATAATCTTGGCTGAAGAGTGACACCATTTTATCTTCACATGATTCCTTGTTTCTAACACAAGTAATTCAGTCCCTTCCACATTGTCAATTCTGACAGGCTGATTTAATCTGCAGCCTACTGAATGTCTCTGACCACTGCACTGAGTCATTAACCTTGACTCACATAATTGAATTCAAGGTTGATTGCCTGTGACCCTCCCTGGTAAGGTCTTGAAAATGTACATATTCATTACTGGCTGTATCGCTAAACGGACTGCACAGGGAGAGCTGTAGCAATCAGGTTTCTTGGTATGCAGGGGGCGAGAAGGGCATTAATTGCATGTTTGAGCCGAGGATTAGATTATGGAAAGAGAGAGAAAATGAAGATATATTTGGGAATGCACAATACAAGTGTCAGTGATTGACAGTTTTCTTTTTAACGCTATCTTCTTTTCAGAATTATGCAGTAACTGTGGTCAGTCTAAATAATATGATTTGCGTTAAATAAAAAACAATTATATTGCAATCTTATAATAATTAGGTAAACTTAGGTTAAAAGACGTCAACACGACTATTAATCATCATAACATACTGTTCGCAATCGTTCGTTCTTGAAGTTTTATGCAGAATTTAAAATATTTTCAATATTTTGGGAATATAAAACAAGTATTTGCAATATATATATATGTATATATAATATATTTATTAAAATACATATAAAATTAAATATATATCTATTCAAAATATATATTTCAAATTTTAATCAAAAAGGGATAACACATTTATGTCTGCTAAACCAGATGTATTGGCAAAGAGCTGTTCATGTTAATGTATACATAATGTCCCATGGGAGTTTGTCTTTATAGAAATCACATAATATTTCAAAGATAAAAAATTATCATTTAAATCATTGTTTGATGCACATTGCAAAATGTTGGTCTAATTTTTTAAAATGTACAAATAATTTCCATTTTTCTATAAGACACTGTTGATATTTAGTGTTTCCATAGTATTACGCCATGTTGGAGAGTTAGCATTTTGTAACATGTGATGTGATATAATATTGTAGCTAACTAAACAAACAGCATAAGATTCTTGTGCTTAAACCATTACTTGTAAGACAAACTAAAATTAAGTCATTTGACCTGCTGAGCACTTTATGTGATTATTCTTCTAGATAAAATGTGAATCATCCCAATATCAATGTAACTGGGCATCTTGTAGAAAGAACGTGCTTTTTAACCTTACTATGTTGCTATTATGCAAAATACTCCTACTCTGATACAAAACAATATTTCTCAAAACATGTTATCAAATTCTCTAGTCTATAGCATATGTACACAATGTAATAAGTATTCTGACACATATTATTTACCATTAACAAATAAAACTGACAACAGTGTAAACATCACATTTAAAACCGTTAAACGTTCCACTGTTCTAAATTGTACAGTGTCCTTTTGAATTTTTAAAAAGTGCTCATTTAAGTAAATATATAAAATTACACGTTTGAGTTGCGTTTTTCTATTAACATAGTACCCTATTGCATTTTGGCCATTGCCATTTAAAAAAAAAAAAAAGAAAAGATTATTAGATATAATATTAGCTGGAATAGTCAATGCCAAATATTGATCTCCTTTGTTTGAGCTTAAAATGTATTTTGTGTTTATTTGTGGCCAGACACATACTAACAAGTATAATTTGCAAAAGGAAACCTCTTGCTTAGTAACCCGGCTATACCGCACCTACCTTGCCTGGCACCGGATACAGAGAGGGATTTACTGTTTCTAATCCCAGTTTGGGACAGGATTTTGGAAAGAAGCCTTCCATGGTCTGTGTGGTTTTCACCAGATACCATTCCTGTTGCTCCTTGCTAATTTACAGCGTGTGAATTCAGAGAGATCTCTGCTGCACTTTGCTTGAGACTCATACTAAGAGTTCAGGTTTGTCCTGTCTGTCATGTTGCCCGGTCATTCACTTTTGAAGGAAGTGTTTATTCTCTTTTGTCCCTCTTGTTTTGCGTACATGTTGTTGCTAGGTTCTCTCTTACTTTAAATTGTCCTTCGTAACTATCATGGAACAGTTTAAACATAACCAGGTTTCCTTCGATCTGTGTTATAAACTTCTATCCGTAGCTATTCATATTACAGAGACATTGTTATTTACTATGACATTAATGTACTTTCTGATCCTTTCAGTTATCGTGAATGTGATGTAAAATGAAAAGAATTGTTAAACCACACAGTGCTGTGAATATAATATGTAAGCACCGGGTCCACTAGTTGGCTATATTAAATAAACATTAATGTAACTTCAAGGAATAAGGTCTGAGTGGTAATACAATGAACAGGCAGTCAGAAGAGATTAGTTATGGGGTTTCTATTGAGTTACAAGTATCCAGTGCCTGCATATGAACTCCAAAACACATTGCTGTGATTTGGAATTATAATATTATATTTAACCTATATGATGGCTGTTATATGTACAGTATGTATATACACCAATCAGCCATAACATTATGACCACCTGCCTAATATTGTGTAGGTCCCCATTTTCCCGCTGAAACAGCCCTGACCTGTTGAGGCACGGACTCCACTAGAGCTCTGAAGGTGTGCTGTGGTATCTGGCACCAACACCTTAGCAGCAGATATTTTAAGTCCTGTTAGTTGCGAGGTGGGGCCTCAATGAATGCATCCTGGTGCCATGTGTACTCCAGGTACCATTCACGTGATGTAAAAGAAAACGTGATTCATCAGACCAGGCCACCTTCTTCCATTGCTCCGTGGTCCAGGTCTTATCCTCACGTGCCCTTTGTAGGAGTTTTTGTCAGTGGACAGGGGTCAGCATAGCCATCCTGTCTGGTCTGCAGCTACACAGCCCTATACACAACAAACTGTGATGCACTCTGTGTTTTGACACTTTTCTTCCAGAACCAGCATTAACTTTTTCAACAATTTGAGCTACAGTAGCTCGTCTGTTGGATTTGACCATATGGGCCAGCCCTAGCCTCCCCTACGTGCATCAAAAAGCCTTGGCTGCCCATTACCCTCGGATGCTCTGACCCAGTCGTCTAGCCATCACAATTTTGCCCTCAAAGTTGCTCAGATTCTTATGCTTGCCCAATTTTCCTGCCTCTAACACACCAACTTTGAGGACAGAATGTTCACTTGCTGCCTAATATATCCCACCCGCTGACAGGTGCCATTTGTGTTTGTAGATCAAAAACTCATACTGTTCTCACGTGCTCAATGTAGAGTGAGATCTATAGATTCTGAACTCAGATAAGGACCTGCTTCTTGTTCTGTGCTGATTCTGAACTCACATAAGGACCTGCTTCTTGTTCTGTGCAGTATGTCTTAAGGTGTTATAATATTGTTCATTTTCACTCTCCTCTAATGTAATAGTGCTACGGAATTCACTGGCACTCTACAAATAAAATGTAATTTAATAAAAGGAAGATTTATTAAAGTGTGATAGACTGAGTGGGAGTAGTGACAGCTACTTAACCCCTTCACCCATGGGGGCTCCATCAGAACGTGGGAGACAAATTAACATAAGTATCGGATGATCACTGTTAATGTACTCAGACAAAGAACTCAGCTGTGTTGCCTTCCATTGTTTATATATAATTATACCCATCCCTAGATAGCCCCCTAATTCTTTTTATATAATTTAGGTCATGTTAAATCCCAAAGATTCTCCTGGTATATAGTTGTCTTTATTAAACTACTCAAACAGTTTACATGACCGGCTATGAAAACCACGATCTGGAGTTGCCATATATAGCAATGTAATTTTAACCACAGACCACAATCCAGCAGTAGGGAAACATATTTCAAAAAGTGATGTCAGCATATAACAGCATAGCTTTAATGCAAGTATAACAAGTCATCAAGTTAGCTCCTGCAGCAAGACTCTACAATTGTGCTCTAAATACTCATCAGAACTAGCGACTAGAATCCTTTACTTGTGTTCACCTTTCCGTGACTTTTAGTTTGTGTCGCCTAATTCATTGAACTATAACAGCCAACTTGATACCCCACCCATTCTATCAATCTTGTTGTCTCTCGTTCATATTTTGTCCTTAAAATTGCTTTTTGTTACTACTTTTACTTTATGCTCCAACATAAAGGGCTCAACTCATCTTAACAATGCCATTAGAATCCCTGCTTCCCCCATCCCGTTCTCTTTACACCCTGGCTTAACAATGACTAAAGTACAACTCTTATGCTTGTAAAGTGTAATATGGTCAATACTATCAGTAACAAACAACAAATGTCCAAACGGATAATCAGTGTCTTAGCATTCCCAATTTTATTATGAAATTGTTTTATGCAGATCAGTTGGTGGCCATCTTTGTAACCACAGGACCAGGCCTACTTTACAGCTGCAGAGAGCATGTAACTACTTAACCTATGAACTGATATATTTTAAATGTGTAATTCTTTGAGAAGATCAGACTGGTTTCTCATTCTTCCCAGGACTAACTGCTGTCTGATAAGTTGTATTGATAAGACGACCACATTTTTTAGTCTAACTTGGACACTTGATTACTATAGTTAAATATGAAATCTGTCGCTAATTCAATAACGCTTATATATTATTTATAGGTGGTATTCAATGAAGTACATTGGTTGATGGGAATTCTCAGAAGGGCTGACTACGGTATATGTACTTTATGGAATTATATTTAAAACCAAAAAGATCAAGTTACTTTTAAAATGAAATTTAACTAATAACCAGATACAAAAGTCCTAATCAACAGACCCTAAACACAGGACCATCTGATTACCCTGCTTTTCTTATTGATTTGAGTGGATAATCATGGTGGGCTCTACAGTAAATCTTACAGTAACTGAAACCTTTCAACCAAGATAAGACTTTACCTTACACATCTGCTAGCTAACTGGCACAATGTACAGATTACATTTCATCCCTACAAAGCACATTCTTTAAAGTCATATGCCTCAATTGTATTACATATTATGATATAAATGGTCTGATAAATATTAGATGAAACCTCTCACAATGTAATTGTTGCTGTTGATGCATTATAAACTAGGACTTATGTTTTTCCCCCCCAGATACAGGGTGTGAATTAGCCATTTTATGCCAGTTTATTTTTTCATGGTTGATCATTTTCATGGGGCATATACTTTGCAATCCCACATAACAGTGTTAATTGGCACTGCTAAATATTGAAATTGAAATCATCCTATGAATATAGGATCTATTTTGATCCCAGCTGTAATTCATTCAGTGATCCGAGCCTGCAGCTCCAATCTGCTCAATCACCAAATCAATCATGGCTCGGATCAAAAAAGATTTGAGCTTCTCATCTCCAGTTAGCAGAACTGAGAATTGTCCTCATATTGATTTCTGTATAGCTTTAGTCTTGTTAAAATATGATCCGTCCGCACAAAACTGACATTGGCTCGGTTAGCAATTACGTAACTATAGTTTAGAATGCTAAATAGGATTTCCACTAACAAAATGAACTAGGATTAGAGATGATTACTTTAATGTTTGCAAAATGTGTTTACAGAAAATATATATAAATCATATAGTCATATTAATAATCTAACATACATCATTTAAATGCTTTATGTTATCTTCTTAATGGTCCCTTAGGCAGTATATTCCAGATATTAACTACCCACTACATTAGTGAAACTGTGTCTATGACATAAAAAGTAAACTTCTTGTTTGTTTGATTGTTTATACTCATTATGTAACTATCCCTTTCTTTCTCCCTCTAGAACCAGTGTAAAACCATATGATTAAGCCAACAGTAAGCAGTATTTTCAAATACCCTCAGTTAGGGCTTTGCAATGCTTTCCCCTCATGAAGTACCAGCTGCCCCGGTCTGACCGGGACAATCCCTGAATAAAGAGGTAAGTCTCGAGTCTCGGATTTATCTCTTTATGTTCTGGAAACCGCCTGGGTCCTGGTAGTTCTCAAATAGTAGCAGCTGGGTCATGACCCCGTGCTAGTAGTGCATCAACTCATACTTTGCAAGCTAAGTTGAAGGCGGACTGAGGCTTTGCACAAGGTAAGTGCGATGTGCGTTAGTTTGAGTGTCTGGGTGTGTGTGTATGTATTTTAGTGTATATATCAGTGTTAGTATATCAGTGTTTTTTGTGTGTCAGTGTGTGTGTTAGTGTGTCTGTTAGTGTCTGTGTATGAGTGTGTCAGTGTGTGTGTGTGAATATCATTGTGTGGCTGTGTTAGCGTGAGTGTCTGGTTGTTACTGTGAGTATTAGGGTGTGTGTGTCTATGTGTGTGTTTGTTAATGTGTGTGTCTGTGTGTAAATTAGTGTGTGGGTGTTAGTGTTTATGTTATTATTAGTGTGTTTGAGTGTCAGTGTCTTTGTGTGATTGTCAGTGTCTGGCTGTGTATGTTTGTGTTACTATAAGTGACTGGTTGTGAATGTGTTTGAGTGAGTGTCTGGATGTATGTTTGGTATTATGAGTGTTAGGGTGTGTGTTAGTGTCCTGGGTATGTGCATGTTAGTGTGAGTGTCTGGATGTGTGTTGGTGTCTGGGTGTGTGTCCATTTTAGTGTATGTGTGTGTCTATTTTAGTGTCAAGGTATGTTTGTGTCTTGGTGCGGGTGTCAGTGTAAATTTAAATACACTGTAGGTAATCTATAGCCAGTGTCAATGCATAAAATTGTTTTCTATACTTAGCAATGTTTCTCCATTATGTTTTTAGGATTCTGTATAATCGCAGTGTTCCAAACCAGAAGTAACAGTTCTACACACTGACTAGAAAAATGATGTATCTGTTCAGATCAGATAACAAATAGCAATGCTTTACTTTGTTCTTTTTGCAGTATGCATGCTGTATGTGATTTGATTACTCCAATAGTAATAAATGGAATTATGTTTAAACATTGTACTATGGATAGCTGTAATTACAGTTTTTCTGCAATGATGTTAAATTTTAGGATATCCCCATTGTAAAGGTTTTTCTTTTCCATTGGATTGGATCCCGAGATACCGCTGTCATATTATTTTGCACAATTTTCAGATGAGTTTCTCCCAAGCTCCTAACTCCTAACCTGGAGTTATAGGTTATTTTTGTTGTCTGCAAGGAATAGCGAGCTTGCAGATACACATCAACTGTGAGGGTCGCAGCAGGTCACAAGCTAGCAGCAAAAACCAAATGAAAGCAAGACAGTCCTATTAGGTTGAAAACCTTCGTTTGGCACAAGGCAGGTTGGACTCAAAAATAAAATAGGTTTTGACAGAGGCTGTGTCTCTCGCCCTAAGAAGACAGGATATTAGTTAATGTTTTAAGGAGAGGATGAGGCTTTCTAAATTGCTTAAATGCATGTTTGGTTGTAAGTAATCTGAGAACTCAGCAGCCTCTCTGCTCTTGTACACGCTATGAAAATAGAAACCAGATTCTAACCACAAGAATCTATATTAATTAAATTGAACTAGAATTTACTTTGCATCTGTTTGAAGACAACATTTATTTCACAATTGCTTATGTCTTATGACAAGCGGGTGGCTTGTTAATGCTGCTCATTACTGGCAACATAATGCTGGGCTTAACACATTAATATCTGGAATAGCTATTTAGTATAGTGGTTGGCTGGTTTCTCCAGTAAAAAGAGTTGTACAGGATATAAATCAATTAATAGTGATAGGATTTTTTTCTTTAGCCTTTTGCCTATTAGTATATTACTTAACTACTATTTTATTAAGGACATTTGTATAAAATTTTAAATGCAAGGCATGGAATTGTGGCTTTTGCTAAAACCATTAAAACTTTGAGCAGCACATTTTAAAAACAAATTGGTAGACAAGGAGATGGCCAGCTGGCATGCATGTCATAGGAACCTAAAAATAGGTGAGTTTGATGATAAAACTGGTGGTGGGCCAGCAAATATTCCCACTCAACCCTTCACAAAAACTTACCTGGAAAATAGAAAGGAAAGTGAAGAATATTTAAAAGCGTATGGGATTCCTAGATTATGATATCCATACAGTTGATATATATGCAGTTTTCCCGAACATTCCTCGCTTTGAAACACTTATCAGCACACTTTACCATTATATTTTCAAATCACAGATCACATTTATTTTTTATTTTCTGCAATCCACCTATTCATTGGGACAAGAGCAGGACATGCCTGCAGTTATAATGGTAACGTATGGTGAATGTTAGGTGTATAGAAGCAATAGGGGTTTTTGTTATTTAATGTAATGGTTTTCTTTTGGCAAAGCTGGAATTAAGTGATCCATTTTGGCACTTGCATTGTGCTGTACATGACTTGTCTGGCTTTCTGGTGTGTGACGATTGGTGTTCCATTTAGAAGTCACAACACTATAGCTAATTAACTAGTTCTTCATTTTGCTTTCTAAGGCCATAAAGGTGATGAGGTAAGCATTATTTTACTGAATTTTTTGGCAACAGAATTAGAAACTAAACCCTTAAACCCAGAACTAAAGATAAAAGATAAAAGCAATACCATTGTAAACCATTTCAAATTCTACATTATTTTTAAAACAACTGCATTGGTTCTCAAGAACTTAAGATGCAACAGTTTCAAAGGGCACTATAGAATGTGTCAAATAAAAGAATGATCTGTGTCTTTTCTTGTGTAGTATGTGTGCTCGGATGCTCACCCATTGGAGCGAGAGTGATAGTGAGCCGAGCCCTGCTTGTACAGACAGGAAATGTTTCACCAATGAATATTTTATAAACATGCCATTAGAAATCAACTAGAGGGATTGCCTACCAGGCATAGATAAAATGATACTTGTATGCAGGCTTTTATAGTGTACTCAGCTGCTATAGTTTTTTAACCCTTCAGAGACTCAATGAACGCTATGGTCTCTACAAATAACTCAACTGATTAAAAAAAAAAATAATAATGGTGTAGTTTTGTTGATAGAAAAAAAAGTGTGCTTCATTAATCCTTAAGTGGTCACAAATGATCTGCACATGTTCTGGAACCAGAAATGACCGGTACATTTTTTAAAACAGTTCTGGTACATTACGTTGAATATTTTCAGTATTAATTGTAGTTACTGATAAAAGCACATATGAATGGCCATATTCCTTGCAAAGTGTAGAACGTTGGATATTGGGGTCATTTTAGGTACGTCTCCCTAGCAGTACTGCCGCCAAGACCGGGTTTTTTTAAGCCAGTTAGACCTACATAGTAGTCACTAAAGTGTTACTTATTGAGCTGTGATGTAGAAGTGAAATAAACACCGGTAAATGCTAATCTGGTCCACTACTAACTTAGTTTTCAACATATTTTCTACACCCATACGTTGTAACTTGTAGTTAGGTTTGCTTTTGTCTTGAAGTTGTGGCAGCACAGAGTTTAGAGAATTAATGGTTATAAATTTCCAACATTTGTGAAAAAAGTAGACAGAGATTGCTGTCATTCATTTCTAATCCAGAATCAATCTGTCCAAACTAATCAGAGGACTTCTTTACAAGCACTTTAGAGATAAATAAGAGGTGATTTCAGAATGTTATGTGGCATGAATCCAAGCATGTTGTGCTGTATGGGCCTGCAAGTATAGATGATACATCTGGGACTAATAACAATGTCCCCAAAATGGCCAGATGGTAAGTACAAATTCAAAGGAAAATATAATATTGCAAAGAACATATGGGCCATCTGCAATGCTATGAATAGCCTTGGTGAAATAAAATAAAGATGTATTGATATTCAACATAAAGTGTATTATGTGCCATGTATCCATCAAAACAAATAAGAGAATGTCATTTATGCTCAATAAGGACCTTTACTAGACCAAATGCATGAACTTCAGGCACTTTATAGCTTATCTGCTGATTATATATAGCACCAATCACAATACGAATCAAGCCTAACATGAGCTACTCAGTGATGCTTACCAACTGTTAGTAGGGGCTATAAATCCAGTACTACAACAGAAATACTAGGTCAAACGCACCTTAGCACTAGAATTTTGCAGTTTTCCAATCATTGGACTGATTGGTGTCATTTCAGCTCATTTGTTTGAAACATTTTGGGCATGAGCACCTCCCAAAGCTACTCTTCTGAGAAAGGGGCAGGAGGAAAATATCTCTGAGATACCGAATGCTTCTTCAGTGGTCTGCTGGAGCACCTTCAAGTTAATCGTAGCCGAACTCTATTCTTTGGCTATTTCAGGGATATTTTACATTACAAGATGAATGTTTGTGCTTTTATTATCTCATTCTTTCCATCTTTCTCATTTAATGAACCAGATTATATTTTTTTCTCAAGACTATAACAGGACATGGTCCTGTTAATATGGGATTATTTTTGTTGTATCCCTGCTATTATATTTTGTGTGTTTTGTTTTGCTTGGTGATATTTTTTAGTGTATAAATTACTGTGTTTTTCTAAAAAAATAGTTATAGTTATAATGTTGCACCCATGTTTTAAGAATATTATTGAGACTGTAACATTTTAACCTTTGTATGCATTTCTATGCATATTCAGATGTTTAAATGTTACTTTAATCACTTCACCTCTGTTGTGTACAGGATCGTGCCAAGTGAGTACACAGGGTGAACAGCGTCAGGATCTGAAGGAGGCGCTGAAATCGTCAATGTGGATGAGCAGCTCATTTGTCAAAAGGCTTTCCAGAATATGACGTCATATCCCAGCGCTCAGCAATGAAGCTGCGAGCATCATGATGGAGCAATGAGAAACAGACCTCACACTCCCAACACAGGACATCAGCAAGGTAATGTTTGTAATCTGGGCAAAATGGGTGCTGGATGAGTCATATGGGTGCAATGTGGGTGCTGGACTGGTCCTGTGTATCCAATCAGGGTGCTGGGCAAGTCCTGTGGATGCAATCTGGGTGCCAGGGCTGGCCTTTGAGATATGCAACCTGTGATCTTTGCTTGCTATGTGGATCAATGAATACTAATGTGCATTTTTTCACTTGAAACTTTATCCTCAAAAGAGCACCTTTACTCTTCTTACCCATCTTGTAGCCCCTTTCGGTACCAGGTAGGTGGCAACAATGACCTGGGATGCCCCCCTGGTTCCCATTATAAAGACAAGTAGTTTTTAAAAAAATATTCATATATGGAATGTATTTCATTACCTGTGTCTTAGGACCCAGGGAGTCACTATTCTGCTCCCCGTCTCCTTCAAGCTCACAATCACAGTGCAAAGGAGAGAGCAGAGACAATGGCTGTGCTTACAAGCATTGACTTTGTCATCTGACTTCATTATTGCATTTGATTGGCTGTAGAGGTGATGACACCCACCAATCAGCAACACTGAGCAGAGAGCAACAGTGGTGACCCCGTGATCAAAGCAATGCAAGATTGTTTTTAACACCTTTTCATGATGTACCTTGTATGGATTGGTCATGAGGTGTAGGTTAGAAGCAACCATAAAAAGAGGGACTCATTTTCATCAGGGTCGTGTCAGTTTTCCCAACTCAATTTTTTAATGAGAAAGGAATATACGCCTGCACCAAAAGGTACTGTGCTATGTCACAGTTCTGCAGTTATACTTGAAACATCTTTTACGTGGAGTGTGCTTGTTTAGCAATCTATTAACTGTCAATTACACAAGAAAACTCTTGATTTGCTCATTAAAGGAATAGCCTAGTGCCCAGAATTATATAAAAAAAACTTGAAAATAGAGCTTGGGCAAACTTTTAATAATCATTGAAATAGTACTCAATGGAATGGGCCTATTGTTTCCATGGTTATTATAGTATATTTTCTCATTCCTACCATGTTAAAGTCTTAAAGCTTAAGAACATCAAGCCCTTGCCATTCCCACAGAATATCTTATGTTACATAGCATACACTGTCCAGGTTTTTTTATATACAATTTTAAAACAAGTCTGCTCCACTGAAATTATTATTATTAGTAGTAGTAATATTCAAAGTTGATACTCTTTAATAGGCCAACATTAACAAGTTGTAAAGTTACAAAAGCCTTCAGGAATAAAGAGATGTCTTCTTCAGATATAAATAAATGATTTTCAGTAGGGTCATGTCGGGTTAACTACACGTTGCCAATGGAGCTTCATTTCATTTTGCTGTAACTGGCAGTAATATAACTTGTAACAATATTAATAATAATTATTATTTATATTTACAGGTCCTCCATGTTTTCTTACCCAAAAAGAGGAAGTTTACTGTTCCCAGTAAAGAAAATGTAATGCGTCTCCAGGAGAAACCCTGCTACTCGACTCTGTGGGCCTCTTTCTATAGGCAGCCAAGCTCCGTTTGACTTTGCCCACTTTCCCTCCTAATCCCTGTCCATTTAAGACTGTCTGGGGCTAGTCCTGTCCCAAGCACAGCTAGCCATGTCTCATGAACAGATAGCCAAACACAGATAGCCCACCCCAATAGAGGTGAATACATATTTATTCCCCCAGGGTGATATCCAAGAGGGATTCCCCCAAGAGGTTGATATCTAGGTAGCCTTCCCTGGGAAGTCTCCAGATATGGTGATGTATGGAATATTCATAAAGCTGTCCTTAACATAGACCAAGGCCATTGACCTTGTGATCACACAGCAGGTATAAAAAGGCCAGGGTGTTACCTGGTGTCAAATTAAATGATTCTGTCAATAAGGCTTTGTATTGTAAAAGAAAGTACACTCACTAACACTAATGTCATCTGTCTATTATACATATTTAAAAAAATGAATGTGATGCCGTAAATAAGTCTACCTAGTATTAATTTACCAAACAATGCAAATATTTTATTAACAAAAATGACATTTTAATTTTAAATCGACATCAAATGCAAGAAAAGTGAATGTTAACATATAAATATATAACTTGGTGTAAGGATTGTATTTTGTGTCGAAAATAATGTTTTTATGGTACATCCCTTTTAACCAACTTGTACAAATAAAAGGCTTGCTTTAAGGTTAGGACATTTTTGGCTTTCTCTCAAACTCCTATTACTCCCAGCTAGCTAACAAATTGCTGCATACAGTGAGAATTATACTGCAAAAAGAAAATGGGGGATTATTTATACCTCCAATGCAGTTTATCACTTACGTAAAAAATAAAGAAGAATTTTGCCAGCTACTACATAGTGAGTGTAAAGCATCATGGTGTCAGTAAAATATAACTCATATTTTTATATGCATTCCATAATATTAAAGAAATCTCTCTGGGATTTAAACCGATGATACCCACACAATAATTTAGCCTAATTGTGCCGTCAGCTTGTTAAACATCCCCGTCCCTGATGACTTACTCTGCTCACAGAGAATGTTGTTAAACCTCCCTCACTGACATCTAATGTTTCAGGTTTTAAAAAATATTGTATAAAGACTGAGATTTATTTCCTGCGATGTTTCATTAATGATTGTGGCAGGCAGCTGGCCTAAGGTTTGACACCCAATAAAATCCATGTCAGGAATATTAAAGATAGTGCAAAAGATAACTATGAATTTACATTCAAACAGGGCTTTGACAAAGCCATTGCAACAGGCACCTAATCAGGTCTTGAGACCTAGACTGCCCTCTCTTTAAACCTGTGATCTTGAAAAGAAGCTTTAAATTGGAAATTATTACACATTAAAACCTCAACATGGCTCAGATCGAAGCGGATCGATATCTTGCCGAGTAAAATAAATCAGGCCTTCTGCTCTGCGGTTACTGTTTGCTGAACATATTTAAATTTTCTTGTAACAAATTAATTCCAACATTTTCTCTTGATTGAATTAAGGCAAGTGTTGGAACTGTCACAAGTATTCCGCTGCTTCAGGGAGACAAATTGCTCGTCTGGACACGAGTAACAAGCCAAAGTGTTGAGTCCCTGATAATCTTTCCACTAATTCTCCATTACAGCAAAATGAAGCCATAAATCACGATGACAGGTGATCGATGTAAACATTGTTTCCGCCATGATTGCCAGGGCTCCCTGTGGAGATACTGTCCGCTTACAATTCACTGAAATTACTCCCTGTACGGCTTCCCAGGAAACTAACTGAGCCTTGGAACCAAAGTCACTCTTGTCTAAAAAGTAACCATATCATTTCAGAACCAGGCCTAGTTATAATGCAGCAAATATTAATCAAATACCCGATCCGGCTCTGGCCCAGAGAATCTTTTACGGTTCCCCTAGTAATCATCCTTGTGCAAAAATTAAATTCATAATAACATAAAAAGACATTTTAAACTGCTGCCTTTTATAAATAAGATGTTCGTGTCAATGAAAAAGAGTTATTCTCAAGTACCGTAATTTGATTTTAAGTAGCTAGTGCCATCTTAGATGAAATTACTTGACCTTTATCGAGTTCCACTAATGTGTTCTAAAAAAAAAAAAGAAATTAAACCATCTTCTGGCTTGCCCTATGGTAGATTCCTGTGTGTGTATTTAATTCCAGAAGAGATATGTTAAATAAGCCTGCAGAGAACTAATTCACATACAGATCTTGTATTGCTGGCAATCTGTCTACATAATGCTCCATTTCAGTTTGCTAAGTGAAACAATTTGACATTTCCAGGTGGTGCTAAATACAAGAAATCACGAACCAAGGAGATGACAGGGCCCAGACAACATTTGAAAAATGACAACTAATATCTTTGGCGTCAACTTTAAGTGCATGAATTATAAAGTTTTTATAAGTGACATACTTTTCTCTGAGAAAGAAAAGTTCATGGACTAGTAAAATATTAATATTAACAAACGGTTGCATATATTAAAAAAAACCACTTTGTGTTAGATAAAGAAACAAGGGTTAAATGAGTCCAAGGAAGCTTGTGATGTGTATAAATCTATGCTAAGGAATTATTGATTAAAAAGTGATTTTAAAAAAGACAAGATGGACCAAGTGGTAATCAATTTATTTACATGCTAATAAACACGGGTAATATACTGGGATACACTGTATGAATACACTGCATGATATCCAATTTACACACACAGGTATATAAATGATATAAAATGTATCTTGCAGTTCTATTTAATGTTTTCAGTATTACTCTACAGTATATATTAAGTGTCACAGGATAAGGTGGGATCTGGTTGCCCTTTTCTTTGCACTAAAAATATATGATGGCAACTTGAAGTATGGCGTTCATTTCAGTGCCATGTTTATTCCAGAGCAGCAAGGTGTTTCACAGCGGGATGAACTATAATACCTCCTGTAACAGACTCAACTGTCATTTATGTTATAATTTTTTATGTGCATGTTTTCATAATTTTTGTAGGTTTAAATATGGATAAGGTTTACTCTGTCCATGTTGCAGTGGGAAGGTGTTTGGGGTAGGACTGTTACTCAGAAGGAAATGGTCTTGGGATATACTGGTCATAACAGTCATACTGGTCATAACAGTAATACAAGGGAGCCAGCATATCAACAAGTGTTATCAGAGTCCATCCTCATATACAAGGTTGTTTAGCAAACCCCCTGAAAAGGCATAAGGTCTGTATATTTATAACTTTGTATTAGTAATATGCAAAAGATAGCTAATTTATGTATAAGTCATTAATGCATATTATTTGTATTTTGTTCAGCTCTTACGGTGAATTTTTGGAGTTAAAGGAAAGTGTACAATAAAGCTTCTTAAATCATCAGTAAAGTTTTGGCCATCATTCAGACGGGGTCTGCTACACCTCCCACTCATTGTCTGATCCTACTCACTTGTTTAGAGCCTTGACCCATCTGACCAAAGTCCTCCTTAGTCAGGAAATGGTGCGAGTGTAAGGTTTAAGTAACAAAAAATCCACTTAGACATGGAAACGATGAGGGTTGCTTTTACGTTACAACCAGTAAGAACGTTCAACTGTATCTGTTAACCAATATGAAAACAGAAAAAAAGCGAATGAAAAATATCTAGTTTATATTTTTTTAATAGGACACGGGAGATGAACACTATAAATTGTTCTACTGATATATTTTTTCTTTCTTATTTTCTAGTGTTATGATAGCAAAGACAAGAAAAGTTGACTTGAACATACCTTTAACTGCTGGAGCTTTATAGTGCTTTTTTTTACAAGGTCACATCAGGTCAACAACCCTTTAGGACAAGCTTTGCAGATGGAGGAAATCCTTGTTTTTCCCTAGAAAGCTAGAGGTTCGTGGGTTCGCCTGAGCATGTTGATGCACATGGGGCATGAATATGTTGGGAGCCTAAGCCTATGAAAGGTTGTGTGACACCAAAAATCCTCTACCTTTAGTTTTAGACATTTAGACATTTACCCTGGTAACATTAAATGTTAAAAATATTAGATGACAATATGGAAGTATTAAATCATAATGAAACTGAACAAGACAATGATCCATTTTGTTTTAATAAAGAGAAAATAGAGAGCAACTATTTGTCATATTTGTTAAACGTGTATTCTGTCTTAGGATGTATATCTATAAAGGCCATTTAAGATTAACAGTTATAACATATTGTAACTGTCAGCACACATTGTTGACAAAGTTGTTTAATGATCACTTTTTATGACAGACTTACAGGAGAAGACAGTATTTTAGTCATCATCAACGCATCCAAGGATTTGTGATTAGCATACTTGGGAATTCTCCAGGTTTGACCAAGAGTTTCAGCGTGAAGCGCTGCTTCTGGGTCTCAGAGTCACTTTCCTCAAATCTCTTTCCCTCCATCACTCAGGGCAGGTCTATTCACTAAAGTGTGAGTCGGTAAAAGCTGGCTAAAAGTGTGAGTTTGCAAGTTGCCTGCTGCTTTAAGAAGTGAGTTAGAGTTGTTCCAACATACAAACTTCACCTCACAACCACAGAGGGTTGCTAGTCAAAGAACAAATCAAAATATATAAAAATAGGGGTCCACATGACCCCCTATCAACTGATGATTGCTCCCCTCTTCCCCTACCCCATGCACTGTGAGATGGAGGTTAATAATAGGACCCTGTGGGGTAAGTATATTACCATATATACCAAACAACCTTTAGTAATTGGACCCTTGCCTTTTAAGGCAAGAAAAATGGTTATGCAAAAAATGCAAGTTAAAAAATCCAGATGACATCCAAAAACATGGATAAGGGTAGTATATTTTGCAAGATACAGACAAGTATATTTAAGTTCAGCTCTAACTTGCATGTCCCTCTTCTGTAACTTGTAAAATTAGGGAACCTGTGAGTTTTTTGTATTTATTAGCATGCTAGTGCATGTGGCTAGAATTGAGTCTAATCAGTCAAGTGATCCCTTAACTCGAATTATTACTTGACTTCTTAGTGACCCAAAATGGCTAATAATGTCTAGCACCCATTCTATGCTGCTGAGTGATCTGTAGACTTCATAGCTGGACAACCTTAATACAGAAAAATGGTAAATCTGTTCCACAATGCTCCAACCTGTTTTAAGGCAAGAACTGTATGCACTATATACATAGAAGGTTACGGCTCTACCAATGAATTTTAAAACTCAACATAGTAGTTAAGGAGACCTGTTCAGAACATTAAAGTTATATAATGCTAATGTCACAAACTCAAATATGAATAACAAAATAAAATAAAGCATAACAAATATTGAAACAACCCCTTGAAGTAAGCTCTTCGATTGATAACATGGCTTCTGAGGGACTTGCATCAAACACAGAATTGTTTGGGTGTTGAAGTAAAGAACCACAAATATCAATCAAAACAATGACCCAAATAAAACATCAGATCACACGCAACATGATCGTATAACAAAAAGGCAAGTTCAGATGGGGCAATTAGTGAGAATGAAAGACAGTACATTTCTTTGAAAACAGAAAGGAAAGGTCACAAAAGAATTTCAGTAAAGAACACCAAAAATGTACGATTCATATGATAACAAAAAAATGAAGCATAACTAAATCTGTTAAAAAGCCCATGAACTAAAAGAATGGTCAAATCCCTTTGAACTGTTTTACATAAAAGTCTCTCTATGCATACGAAGTCCACACAAGGCAGGATTGGGCCTAACCCTGTATCCATTAGCTGAGCAAACCTCTGGATCCGTTTTCTCCTAACAAAAATGTTCCCATACTGACCCTTGAATGAAATAACCAACCAGTGTAAATCTTTTCTGCTTATAGGAGAATGTCCTTTTCTATTCCCCAAAGTAGGCAGAAAATAACTCTGATGTGGAAAACTGGCTGGTAATAAATTTTACTGCAGCAACCGAGTGTCAGTGTTCTCTCTCTCTCTTCTAGATTTGACAGACATGATTATATCCTGACAGGCCTTACATGACCATAGAGAAAGGTGATGACCACCATACCAATCATATACCTAAGTCACTCCTAACAATCATACTTGTGAGCAGTCAGGATATGGGATGAACCCAGAAAAAGTTATTATCTTGATCCAAACAGAACTCTCTAAGAGATCCAAGAGTAAATTGAAACTGTCCTTTAAAAAAGTGTAATACAATATTCAGTATTGGCTGCATTTTAGCATGTACATATAACACATGCCACTGTGTCCTTGCTTTAAACTCTTCTGTCTACAGAAACTTGCATTAGAATAACTATTAATATGGCCAGTTTTTAGGTGAAAAGTAATAAAAAGTCAGTTATTATCTCGAACATATTTTTGTTTAGCTTTAAAATTATATTTCATTTAAGAAATGCTTCTTTGGAAAGCACAGCTACTTTTTATGTAGCTGCCTAGTCCAATATTTCTACCTCCACCTGGTAATTTCTTTTATCTCCCAGGGGCTCACTCTGGTGACTATGTGTGAGGAAAAAGCCGGTACTTGACCTTCCATGGCCAGATAAATTCACTTGACTCATTTTTAAATAGCCACTGTAAAAGAAAACTAAGAGACAATAACATGAGCCAAAAAGGAAATATTCAGTTATTGAAGGTAAAGAGTTAACCAAAACCTCTATCACGCATGTGAAAAAGTAATTGACCCCTAAACCTAATAAGTGGTTGGGCCACCCTTGGCGGCAACAAATGCAATCAAACGTTTGTGATAACTGGCAAAGAGTCTTTTACAACACTGCGGAGGAACGTGGGCCCTCTCTTTTGGCAAAATTATTCAGAATAATTATTCCACATTGGTGGGTTTTCAAACATGAACCGTCTTTTTTAGTCACTCTAAAACCTTAATTTTGTTTTGTTTGAGCCATTCAGAGGTGGACTTGCTTGTGTGCTTCGGCTCATTATCCTACTGCATAATCCAACTGCACTTGAGCTTTAGTTTACAAACTGAGGGCTGGACATTCTCATGGAAGATGTTCTTGTAGAGAGCAGAATTCATGGTTCTATCAATTGTGGCAACTCCCCCAGGTCCTGGAGCCCCAAAGCATGACATTATCACCACTGTGTTTGACTATTGGTATGATGTTCTTACTGTGGAATGCTATGTTAGCTTTACATCAGATGTAGCAGGACCCATATCTCCAGTCCACATAATAGTATCTCAAAAGTCTTGGAGTCATCATGATAGTTTGTTTTTTTTGGAGAATGTGAGACAACCCTTTCTGTTCTTTTGGTCAGCAGTTTTTTTCGTCTTGCAACTCTCCCATGGATGCCATTTTTGTCTGCTTCTTATTTTGGAATTGTGAACACTTACCTTAACTGAGGAGAGTGAGGCCTACAGTTCTTTACATGTTGTCTGGGTTCTTTTGTGGGATCATGAATGAGTTGTCAATGCGATCTTAGAGAAATTTTGGTATGCCGGCCCTGGGAAGTATTACCATCGTTACAAGATTTATCCATTTCTAGGTACTGGCTCTTATTGTGGTTCACTGTAGTTCCAGAGCCTAAGAATTGGCTTTGCAATGCTTTAGAGACTGATAGATGTTAATTACTTCACTTCTCATCTATTTTTGAATTTATTTAGATTGTGGCATTGTGTGCTGCTTTTTGAGACTGTTTAGCCTACTTTACGTTGCAAGACGAGTTCTATCTAATTGATGTTTAGATTCAAGCAGGCTGTCAGTAATCATACCTAGTTGTGTCTAGTGATTTTTTGTTTATTTGTTTTTATTAATAAAACATGCAAGTGGTGAAAATGCCAAGTAAATACAACTACTGCAAGTACACAACAATTGTATGTAGTGAAATTAAACCCAATTATATATTACATTTGGTTAATTGGTTGATTTGGTAACTAAGGGGGCAATTATTTTTCCAAGTAGGATTAGACGGCTTTTTCCATCTAAACTTGAAATCATTCAAAAACTAGATTTGTGTTAATCTTTGTCATATTAAAATTAGTTTGGTGACCTGAAATATTGAAGTGTGACAAATATGCAAAAATAGAAAAAATCACCTGGCAAACACATTTTCATAGCATTGTATAACACTGTAAAAGTTTGGACTGTGGAGCATTTAAAGATCTCACCATCGAAGGGAAAGTATTGGTGCTGTGAAATAAGGTACTTCCTTTGCCCTGTCCAGAGTAGGATGACTAGTCCCACTCCTATACTGCTCACCTCATCAACCAGTTCATGTATCCCACCTCATGCCTTGCCCAAGGCCCCAGAGACCTGTCCAATCTGAGTGATTTTGGTGAGGAGTATACCCAAGTGCCTACTTGGTGGGGCTGGTAGGTACACCAAAAGCACTGATGGGCTATTCCTTGCACTTTTTATTTGTTACTCATGCCCCAATTTATACAAGCATGTGATGAATTAACTTTTTATAATGCCAGCCACAGGCAGTGGCCATACGCCACTTTTTGGTTCTTCCTCCACACATTTTACATTTATGACACACATAGATTTATACACGCAATTTACACAGTAGAGACCAGCCCCTGAAGACTCCCCTTCTTCTCCCACTGAAGACCTCAGTGGTTCCCTCTGGCAAGGGGGCAAGAAGGTCCAGCTCTCAAGCTTTCTTGGCCATAAGAGGGGTTTGGATATCCTTATGGATAGGAAGAGGGGAAGAATAGGGTCACAAGGTGCTTTACTTATGAAAGGTGCTTCACTCTCTTCAGCTATGACAGCAAAGCATGACACCTCAACTTCAATCATAAATTTTTTTTAACAAGTTCTAATCCACCAGCCTAGAAGCTTCACTATTTTTACCCTCTAGTTAAACAATTTAAACAGCAAAAAGTCAGTATAATGCTTTGTTAGAGTTATGTAATTAGAGTCAGCAAGCTAGGTGCCAAGCCAGATGATCTGAAATAGATACCAACCAATATGCTATAAATACATTTATCAATGTCCTCCTTGGTCTCTAGTAGAGCCAATCACTAGATCAAATCACTAAGAAAAAATGTAAACTCAATTCATTAACAATGACGCTGAGCAGTTTGGTAACGTTGTTATATTACAGGAAATTAAAATGGTAAAAAGGCATTCTGCTTAGTGTGTCTGGAGGCAAAGCATGTATGTACCGTAATATTGTTTCTGCCAAATGGCAGCTTTCCCCATGGAAACATCCGCATATTTAGCATAATTGGAGAACAATTAATTAACAATATTTTTGTCACTGCTGATAACAAAAACAATCAAATAAAGTATTAGTTATGGTTTAAAATCTTGCTTCACAAAAAAAAAATACAAAATAAGACTAATAAAAATAGTTGTAAGCGTTTCGGATCTGCAGAGATTTAGCTTGTTTAGAATGTTTCTGATTTAAGGAAACCTTCTTAGCCAGTTAATCTGTGTTCTTTTCAGGATAATTGTAAGGACCTATTTCTTAACATCTGCTTTATGGTAAACACAACAATTGCGGCAACAACAATGGGAAATACAAATTGAAGGATTCACTCCTTAATTCTCTGATTAATGGCTTTTTATTCAAGTGTTAATTGCAGCTTTACCAAGTCTCTGTAAATCCAACACTGAGCTATTCTGTGATACTTTTTCGGTGGTGTCTAATGCAAACAGCTCGTCAAGAAATATATGATCTTGGATAAACACACCGGTATACCACATATTATATTTTTCTTTCTTTTTTTTTCATTTATTGTTGTACTTTGTGTTTCTGGCCTCTAAGGAGGTCAGAAATGTGGAAGCATAAAGGCCAATTTACTTTGTGCTTCTGTGGCTGCCAAGTATTTTAATTCAGACAGCTGTGACTGAAGAGTTAATATTTTACTTGTCAAAATCCAAAAGAAGGCCAGTGAATCACTCTAATTCTCATTAAGAGGCTTTCCCCCAGTAGCGCTCTAATTCAAAATAATGAAAGTTGAGACTGAGTGCAATTCTAATACCAGTTGATACCTATCTTTTAATATTTTTCGAGTGATGGATTAGGGATCGGGGAAATTCATCTCAGATCATAGAACCTAATTTAATAAGGGATCATTCCAAGAGTATTGCATTTTATAATAATGTCATTTAATGTGTCGTCTTCCATTTTCACTGTCCCACATGTATGCTTACATGATGGTACCAACGGGAGTAAACATTTAAAGGAACAAGGATTATTGTTATTATTTTTTTTTCTCACTATGAACAACTTGACACTATTGTAATGTCCAGTGATGATCATCTATACAACTAATGCAATATAGTAAAGAATCACAGCATTGCTGTTGTAAATTGTGTGTATATTCCTAGAGCCACTCTGACTACTGGAAGCATATTATGCCGCATGTAAAGAAAAACAATATGGGGCCCCTGATGTAGAAAAGTTGTGGCCCCTTGGCCCAATCCAAAAGGATTTCCCCTTTACATTGGGTTTGTTTTCCAATTGAAAACAGAAAATTGTGAACATAATTCTGTTGAGGGTTCAAAACATCGAAGGGTATATTATAGCGTGAATTAATGAGTACCCAGAAACATAGAATATGACATCAGGTAAGAACTATTCGGCCCATCTAGTCTGCCCATTTTTCTTGGTGTAGAGACATTAGTGAGGTCTTGTTCTTGATTTACATTACTCTCCATTTCTATGCAATAAATAAGCAGAGTTTATAACATTTTATTTTTATACAAAGAGTCTCTAACATTTTATTTTGTTCAGAGGGGGAGTATCTCCATTATACGCGCGGAGCTATGGTGGTATCTACCTTGCCAAAGTGAGTTTTCCTTTACCGACACAAAGACCATAGTACAGCATGCCCATTAATTCCTCCCTTTAATATAATTCGATTTGTCTGTTTTCCCTTTATTTTTGCCAGTTCTTCACCGGTTTGTAAAGCATGTAAAATGTATCCTGGCAGTAGGACCTAAACTTCCTAACCAAAAATCTAAATTCGTCACTCTGACACATACTTGTTATGCTGTCTTTTCTGCTTTCACGCATGTTACAGTAAAGGGCTAAAAGGAATGATACGTTTTATTATCTATTCTTCATGGTCACATGTTATTGGGTTAGAACCAAATTCTGACAAAGATATCAACCAAAAAAATCTATAATGTCCTCGCTGGAAAATAAGCACACAGGGCACAAAATCCTTTTTGTGAATGTGTTGTCCACAAAAGTTAGACTTTTTTTGAGGAATTCACTGCAAGAAAAACGAAATATACCCATGTATAGTTTGGGGTTTTTTTTACATTTTTTCATATCACTTCTAAGGGACTAAACATAAAAAAGAATCACTTCTGAAATGACAAATTGTTAACTTGCTAACAAGAAATATTACACATATTAATTTCAGATGGGTCACAAAGCGTTGAAGACATTCATCTCATAGTGGCCAAAATGCATTTCCCTCTAGCTTTCAATGCATGTTTTTTTAAGCGTAAAGAAACTAAGCATAGGAAAGAGAGCAAAATGTGAATTCCTGCAGAGAAGGCTGAGTATTACAAATAATGTGGCTTATTCATCTTTATTTGGCAGGTTTAAAATTAAGAATGTGGTGCTCTGAAACCACAGATTAGAAGGATGGTTAAACTACTTAGATGTTCAGGTGACATACAAACCATGAAGCCAAAGGTCAAGGGCTTTAAAAGAGTCAGCTAAACCACAAAGTGCCCTAACAACAAATATAATAGACTTTATTGGGAATACTTCATCGCTTATAAAATGTCAGCTTTCTTTTACCATCTGGCTGTGTTTCTTAAATGCCTCAGAGACATATACGGCCATTTCCAAAGATGTATAGGATTTCTATTTTATCCATTTAAGTTCCAAAAAATGAATTCATTGGAGAATGATTTTCAATAAAAATGGATAAAAAATAAATAAATATCATAGGAATATTGGGCACTGTTGAATTGTATGCTACGCTCCACATGTAATCTTCCCATTTAGGTGTTATGTAGAGTTGGGAGCTTGTTAGAAGCTTAGTATAATATTATAATAATATATAATAGTATAATATTGCTAGCCATATTTCATATATAGAAATGGAAAAGTTTATTGGTATCAGAGGGCTACCAACAAGTGTGGTGAGTGTGTGGCAGTCTCTCTGTTAATGACCTACAAGTAATTAAATTAATATCAATTGTAATGTTTAATGGTTAACGAAGATGAATCCTTTTTTTCCTAAAATCTTTCCATTATATTGTTATTTAACCTTAAGTCATACTCACTACATTAAAGGTTTGACACCCCTGCTACAATTACAGGCTAAAGGGACGAGCCCTTTAGGGGTAAATGTTTTGAATATTCCAGCAAATGTTAAATTGCAAAAATGGATTGACTGTTCAAACGCTATAAAAACAATGTATATCTTTCTGTCTACCAATCACATCTATACCCCTGTATATCTGCATAGCACCAAAGCACAATATCACTTCCAACCTATCTATAATCTACCCGCACAAACACATGGGAGATTACATAGAAAAATCATTCCAGGTCAAAGTTTCCAAAGTGATCCCACAGGATAGCAGTCAATGGAATTGCCCTACTGATTGGACCACTTCATCGGCTGCTATGGTTATACCGGAATCACATTTTACATCTCAGTGGTTTCATTACCCCATGTCTGATTAAATATTGTTTGCACTTAAGTGTATAATGACTTTGGTCACATATATGTTACAGGGTGAACCACTCAAGCCTTGTTCTAGAGGTTGTACCTAATAAGAACCTCTGGATAGTCGTAAAGCCTTATAACCCAAACTCACCCATCGATCATCTTATGTATTTATTTTTAAAGTAGAAATAATTCTCAACGAGTCCCATTAGAGCTTTAAACAAAGACACAATAACAGGCTTCTATATCGTGTCGCTAGAAGGCATCTGCTCTAGACAGAGTCCAACAAACCAGATATGTGCTTGCTATAATAAAGTCCACTGAGAAGCATGATGTAAGGATAAGGATAATAATAGTTATTACTAGATTTTTAGACTCACTCATTAGGAGAAGGTGTGTATAATCATTTTAGAAACGGTAGCATAAAAAAACCCTAAAATTTTAATTTCAGTATATTCATTCTGAGAATCTCCATAGCTTTCATAATGGTGGGTAAAACCAGTTTCTAAAATGCCAAAAATTGGGACTTTTGTTTTTATTGGAAGATCTGCATTTGTCTGTACCTTGGAATATTTCTCGTTTGGTTCCATAAATCAGAAACAGAGTTCAGCTTCATGCTATTCATAGGCCTTTGCATTCATGTGTATTAAAGCAAGGATTGTAAAAATTCAAAGAACATCCAGGAAATTTCCTTAAAAGCTGGAGAACGTTGGATTTTTTTTTTTTAATAAAACAGCACAGGTCTTGTTAAGGGTAAGTATTCAGGGCAATACTAACCTCGCAAAATTATTTTGTAATTATTTTCAGATGTCCCAAGGGGGTATTTTAGACTTTGGAAAGGACTAACTTAGGATATGGTCCAAGCAAACACAATTAATCAATCATTAAAATAATGAATAATAGTTGTGTTACGTTTAAACCTGACGGTATAAACATATTTAAGCCTGCGTAAAATGTGTATAGTAGAATAAAGATTTCTTTGTGATAGAGATTAATAGTCACTGATTCCCTACCCTTCAAGTAATACAGAACGCAAATAATATATTTCGAAAGTACTTAATGCCATAATACATTGACATCAGCACTTATGTTAAATACTGACACATTAACTAGAGCCTCTATTTGTCTGCTGCAGAACCTAAGCATAATTCAAACATTTAAACTACTTTGAATGTACGGCATAGAGGCAACAAAATAAGGGGAAAATATTGGCACTTGTTTCTATGAGGCATAATCAAAGGAATATTTTCAAAGCGGACCCATCATGGGTTTACATTGGTAAAACTGGCATACTTACCAGCAAGAAGAAGGACATTTTTGATGCATCCAGAAGAATTTCCAGGTATGGTGATGCCTAACATGAATTTGCTGTTAATTCAGACTGTTGGCATTGTAAACATGTGTGAGTAGGCTACATGGATAGTATAATTGGCATCCCGTGTAATATAATAGGAAAGAATAAGGTGACAGATCTGCTAAGATTTATTCCCATATTCTGGGACTATATAGCTTTTCCTGCACCTGCGGGTAACGGTGAGCTCTTGCTTTTCCTAAAACCTAGACTTTACACTTCTTGGTATGATGCTTATAGATTAAAATAAGGAATATATGCTGTATGGATTAAAAGGTCATGCATACACCATGGTTAAACGTAAATTAATTTTATTTATTTATTGAGGATCTGCCTAATTATTAAGGTTGAGACTGATTGGTTGAGGCAGTCTTTGTGATGGTAGGTGAGTACAAAGGAGATCTTTTCAGGAAGAAATTTGATTAGAACTATTATGTTCACACAAATTTCAGCTTTCATTAAATACCGCCAAATGATTTACAAACACAGAGCACACTGCGATTGACAGTTGTAAATGTATATTATTATGTATGTATATAGTTTTTTAAGTGCTAAAAGGTGTACTGGGTGCTTTACAATATACCTGGGGACTTCCCTGTGAAGTGAGTGTTGGTGAGTGAGGAGTGGGCACGGCTAAATGATGCCTCCCTCTGCCCATAGAAAGAAGACTCTGAGACTCTGGAAGGCAGGGCTTCTCCCGAAGAGTCCAGGTCAAATCTGAGTTGCCATGTTATGGCTTTCCAGTATAATAAAGGAGAGTTCAATAAATGCAGTTAGAGTGCTTTAAAAAAGTGATTTTTCATCTATTTGTATTCTTTCTATATATTTACATTTTTACATTGAAATATTTAGATCACGCAACTAATTTTAATATCAGAAAAGGTCCAGATGAGAACGCGGCTTTTAAATGATCATTTCATTTATTGAAGGTAAAGAGTTAAACTGTTACACACGCCGCGGCACCCACCTCCACCGCTGTAACATGCGCCGCGGCTCCTACCTCACCCGCTGGCGCTGGCTCGCACGCCGCCGGCGTCCGCCCGCCGGGCCTCCCCCTCCTCTCCACACCCGTACGTCCACGTCGGAGGCCGGGCCGCTGGCGTCACGGCCCTAACTCTATGCCCTCAGTCACGCATGCATGCGCGCCCGCGCCGCAGCCCTGTTGCTGCATCCTCCTGGACGCACGAGCGGCAGCAACCCGCTGATGACGTCACGACGGCCCGAATTGCTCCCGGCATCATGTGTTACTTTTTGAGACCTTTTAGCCTACTTCACTTTGCAAGACAGGTTCTATTTAATTAATGTTTAGACTGAACATCTGGCAGTAATCACGCCTGGGTGTGTCAAATGAATTTTTTTTATTTGTTTTTATTAAGAAAACATGTAAGTGGTGAAAATACAACTACTGCAAGTACACAACATTTGAACTGTGTCTAGTGAAATTAAGCCCAATTATCAATTAAATGTGGTTAATTGGTTGATTTAGTAACAAAGGGGGGAAATATTTTTTCACATGGGGGCAGGTAGGGTTAGATAGCTTTTTTCCTTCTATAAACGAAATCATTGTTTAAAAACTGCATTTTGTGTTTACTCAGGTCATCTTTGTCTAATATCTTATAAAAATCAAGGACAAGATAAAAAAGATAAAAAAAACAACTCACCCACTAACCAAAATCCTAATCTTATACCTTTAAAAAAATAGATTTGAAGGTTTGTTTAAGTATTCAAAGAATGATAGGGCTTTTTTTACTGAAAACCTTTACAAAAATGCAGAAGCATATCCTATCTTCTCCACAAAAGAGATTAAGAAGCCCACATTTAGAACAAGAGCAGGCAGATAGATCCAACAAAAGAAAAAAACAGGAAAGAGATAAAACCCCACAGCGGTATTTCATTTAAGTAATAGATCATTAACAAATGAGGAAATAAAAGCCCGAAATTCTCTCCCATTAACAAATTTAGAACATATATAGATATTCAGAAATTGGTCAGAAGAGCATAATTTTAAACATACAAATTTAAAAAATAAAAATTTTTCGAGGAATATTATATCTAGCAAAATAAATACACTTTTAAAAAAAGGTGTCACTCAATCTTCAGAGTATTAAACTACCCAATAAATTCCAAAAAAATCCAAAAAATATTTTCTTAACAACACAAAAAGGCTTTTACAAATATAAACAATTTCAAACCTGTAGAGATACAACATCCCTAGATAAAATCATCACCTAATTTGGTACTAAACAATGTAATAAAACAGAGAACTAATTACCTGTACCACATCAAATGTATTATATATTTTGTGGTGTTCTTGAGGCCTTCATTATGTTGGGAGAACCTATAGACTTTTCAAAAGTTCACATAGGGAAACATATAAGAAAAATATAAAAAAAAAGCTTATCAAAAACATACAGTTTCACAACAATTTTCAAAAGATCATGAAAATAATCCAGCAATGTTAGATTTTATGGGAATTGATAAAATTAAAACACACTGGAGGAGATGTAATCTAGATAAAAGTTTGGGCCAAACAAAAATGAAATGGATTTGCTCATTAGTCACACTAATTACTGATGGTCTAAATTCATATTTTGAATGATATAATAATATAATCTAAGATAATATAATAAACAGATATATACTCACTGGCCACTTTATTAGGTACACCTGTTTAATTGCTTGCTAACACAAATAGCTAATCAGCCAATCATATGGCAGCAACTCAATGCATTTAGGCATGTAGACATGGTCAAGACAGCTTGCTGAAGTTCAAACTGAGCATCAGAATGGGGAAGAAATAGGATTTAAGTGACTTTGAACGTGGTATGATTGTTGGTGCTAGACGGGCTGGTCTGAGAATTTCAGAAACTGCGGATCTACTAAGATTTTCACACAAAACCATCTCTAGGGTTTACAGAGAATGGTCTGAAAAAAAGAAAATATTCAGTGAGCGGAAGTTGTGTGGATGAAAATGCCTTGTTGATGTCAGAGGTCTGAGGAGAATGGGCAGACTGGTTCGAGATGACAGAAAGGCAACAGTAACTCAAATAACCACTCGTTACTACAAAGATATGCAGAATACCATCTCTGAACGCACAACACATCGAACCTTGAAGCAGATGGGCTGCAGCAGCAGAATACCACACCAGGTGCCACTCCTGTCAGCCAAGAACAGGAAACTGAGGCTACAATTTGCACAGGCTCACCAAAATTGGACAATGGAAGACTGGAAAAATGTTGCCTGGTCTGATGAGTCTCAATTCCAGCTGCAATATTCAGATGCCAGGGTCAGACTTTAGCCTAAACAACACGAAAGCATGGAATCATCCTGCCTTGCATCAACAGTTCAGGCTGGTGGTGGTGGTGTAATGGTGTGGGGGACATTTTCTTGGCACACTTTAGGCCCCATGAGCAATTGAGCATCATTTAAACACGACAACCTAGGTCAGCTTAGTATTGATGCTGACCATGTCTGTCCCTTTATGACCACAGTGTACCCATCTTCTGATGGCTACTTCCAGCAGGATAATGCACCATGTCACAAAGCTCACATCATCTCAAACAGGTTTCTTGAACATGACAATGAGTTCACTGTACTCCAATGGCCTCCACAGTCACCAGATCTCAATCCAATAGAGCAGCTTTGGGATGTGGTGTAACAGGAGATTTGCATCATAGATGTGCAGCCGGCAAATCTGCAGTAACTGTGTGATGCCATCATGTCCATATGGACCAAAATCTCTGAGGAATGTTCCCAGTACCTTGTAGAAAGTATGCCACTAAGAATGAAGGCAGCTCTGGAGGCAAAGGGGGGTCCAACCTGGTATTAGCAAGGTGTACATAATAAAGTGGCCAGTGAGTGTATAGTATTGGTATAGATAATAGAGCATGATTAGATTTTGGATTGATTTGCTCAGACAGATATTTTTATTATTTTAGCATGTAGTATTTTATACAGCGTCTTATAGATTTTTAAGTACCTTTACAGAACACGGTATCAGAAGGGTTAAACAATCTACAGGGGGAATGGAAACTGCACTATAAATAAAGACTACTCCCATGTCAGCACTTTGAAAAAGCCAATCGTTGGCAAAACGCGTCAGTGCTTGAATAAAGTTGGAGTGTCCAACTTGTGGTAACAGTGTGGAGAGACTTGAAAGTGAAACAACCCCATGGAACACAGATAGAGCCCCTGCCCTGAGGAGCTTAACTTCCTTTTTAACCGTGGGTGTGAATTGCATATTTTCTACTTAATAATTGCCACAAACCTTGTAGTCTCTTGTTGCCCTAATGTCAACTGTCAACGTTCAGCTCCATAGTTTTACCGCCATTCCTTTCCCAGGTATTGCTTTGATTGTTCAAGTTGTTTCTTAAAATAAATTTTAAAAACTTAAACATTATTACTGTTGCACATCACAATGTCTGCATCTGGATCCTATTTTCTCCCTCAAAATATTGCCAAGTGAAAATGATAAACAAAACTATGTTGTGATAAATCAAAACAGAATTTCAGCTGACTGTTACCAATGAAAGAAATTAAAAATGACTATTCATATAGCACAGGAATACATTAACTAGAGAGCAGCATAAAAACGAATACCTGGACGTTGAAATATTTTTTTCCAATCCTGATTGTATTTTAGATTGTATCAAGAAGTGAATATAGACATAGCTATTTGGGAAATGGTATGAATTAGTTCAGACATTTATGGGTTCCTGTCTGTACGGGTCTCCAGTAAGAGATTAGAGTCTGGTAATTCTTGGCTGCTGACGGGTAAATAACCTGGGATTTTTAAAATTAAAATTGTTCTCTGCATCTGTAACAAAAGATTTTTTTAATTTCAAAAAAAGGGTAGGCAGCATCTTGCTGTTAACCTGGTATGGACTATTATGCAACTGGACTACAGATTTGGGTGGGCTGTTGACTCTTTCAATGGAAATGCTAATTTCCAATACTTCAGTTGCTAAATATTCTATATTGTTGTTTTGATTAATATTTATATTGATAGATTAATATGTTAAAGAATTGCAAAAATGTATTTTTTAAAAAAGTTAAAACATGACAGGTTTCATCTGGCATTAGTTTATTCCACCAAAGCCAGTTTGGTTTATTTATATTGAGCCAGAGAAAGCAGATTAATTCAGCATTTCTATATAGGGTGACTGTGTTGAGTTGGCAGTTGAGTTGCTTTTGTGTGCTCTAGTGGTTTGGTTAAAATGGGTAACTCATTGTCACAAATTAACTGGAGGAGGGCCTCAATAGTGAGGTCCAATGGAAATACACAATATAAAGTCCTAAACCAGACACCACATCATGTGCGCGATCATGGGGCTATATTGTGCAGTCATTGGCTGGACACACTATAAAATGCCTGGTTCAAATGACTAGTGACTACGTTTTTGTGCATATATGTGTATTTATGGGGGAGACACCTCTGTATGAATGCATGTGATTGTGCCTGTGAACACAGCCGGCCCTTATATGGGACCCAGGTGGACGCACTTTGACAGTCACCAATTTGCTGCCCCAACTCAATGAGAAGCGTTTCTGCACCTCTCTTTCTCCATCTACATTATTCTGGCCTCCTGGCGCACTTCCTCACTTTTTCAGAAAAGCCCCGGGAGGCCAGCTTCACAGAGAAGCAGACGAAAGACAGAAGCGGAGCTGTGAGAAAGGAACACAAAGGGGTTGGTGCAGAAGCTTAAACACTTTAACTGGCACCAATCAGGAGAGGGCTAGAACAGGGAGCAACCAATCACAGCGCAGGGGTGTGGTCAGGGGCGGCCCACATCCCTTTAACTTAGGGACCAATCAAAAGGGGAGCTACCCTCCCTACCATATATGGATATCCAGGGGTGTGGCTGTAGCAACCAATAGGGAAGGTGCCTACCTAGCAGACCACCTTGCCACAGATGCTCCTGTGACAATATGGTTACTGGGCATTTCTGTCTATAACCTTCCACTCCCGGGCTGAATTGTGCTGTGACTGTCTATGGGTGTATAAAAAGTGTACAAGATTATAGAACATAGTAAACTCCTACTGAGTAGGCAATGGTTTGCAAATGGACTGTATGTTTGTTTGTATTTCTCTCTCGTTTACTTAGTTAAGTGCTAACTCCATTGGCTTTGAGTGAAGATAGTCATGTTATCTCCATAACTAGACAACAAGAAACTTAGTGATCAGACCTGTCCATCTAACTCACTCTTGGTTTGAGTAAGCCCCTCTGAAGCTCTCTCTTATGTCATCTTTGTTCGAGCTTTGCACATCTTTTGTTTATCTAGGTTATTGAATGATATTGTCTCTGTTTATATGCTTAAATTCAAACAACAGCATGTCTGGACACAGGTTTGAAGAGATATTTTGATCTGTGAAATGTGTTGGCTCACTCTACCAGAAGCATAAACAAAATGTTAAGTTGATTTCCTAAATTTTAAATATTTACAACAATTAACAGCATCATTGAATCATACCATAATAATCACAGCAACCAAAATACATGTATTCCTGAATCAAGTTCACCATGAAAACCACAGCGCTGTATGCTATGCATTTATTGAAATGTAGTGGTTATATTGTATGGACAATACAGTAGTTTCACTATATTGCACTACAATTGTGAGCAGAAATGTGTTGAAACTAATGTATTTATATATTAAGCTGTACAGGCATAACATGTGGTTTCCATTCTTCTCAATTCAACTCTTAGGAATGTCATCTGCGAGCTTATATTTACATTTTTTTATTGGAAATGTTTGCTTTTCTTTTAAGATTTACCAAATGTCAAAACAATTTAAAATGTAAATACATTCAAAATGTTAGAGCACTTGTGTATTATGTGAATCCGTAGAGAGAAGGCAATCCAAAATAAAATTAGATTTAATGCAGATTACTTTGTAAACATTTAGTAAACTGCCTTTCACGTGACTTCTCTTGAGAGTACCAATGTACATTTCTGTATAAACTTAACGCAAAATAGCTTTAAATAATTCTGACTGTGTGATGTCATTGTGGAGTTATTTTTCTTATGTGGATTAATTGTATGGGCTTTGGGAGGTAGCTTTGCGGCTACACCACATACCTATAATATAATTATTAAAAATTGCAACTTACGTCATCAGGCAACCACTGGCCCTAAAGTACCAGGACCACATCGCCAATCGCCCTAAACAGGAAAATTCTACAAACTATACATATATTGCAAGCAGTTTTTAATTATGTAATCTCTGTTATTTTGGAGAACAAAAGTAGAGTTCTTAGGAAGCAAGAAAGTAAATAATGCATTTTGATGACATCACGTTTTTTGGTTCAGAAAGAAAAGTGGTCAATGGCAGCATATCTTGTCATGCATGGCTATACAATATATCTGTATAAATATCTGTATGAGCGTCAGTAACTTGGGTCATCACATCCGCCATGTTTCCTAGGACACATACTGTATAATGTTCACTTATCGCTGACAAGTACAGGTATAGTGTTGCCCTGCAGTGTGTATGATGTATGATACCAGCTTCTAACTATGTAACTGAAACGGGAGAGAGAACTTACTGTATTTTTAAGCTATCTGGTTAAAAATTCCAATGTGGCAGCTTCCAGCAGTTCCAACAACAATATCGTATGACAGTAAATGGAAGTGTCAATGTGCCTCTGCAGAGACAGCAAGAGAGAACTAGCTGTGAAAGTGTCACACTTAATGAGTGTAGTTAATTGCTAAACATAAGGAGGTGAAATCTGCAAGCTGAGTGTATTATCACATTACTGTACACTGCATAATGCAATTTATTTTATTTCAAATTCCACCATTATATTTAGCTTTTCATACACTAGTTAATTGCAAACCATACGTGACACAAACATGCCCTGATTAAATGAATCACTTAATATATGAGATTCAATAAACAATCCTAGTATTTGCAACCTCTGACCTTTTCCGGCTATTCCACTGACCTCTAACCTCTCTCTAGAAATTACAGTATTCTCCAAGTAGTTATAGCAATGGATTCATTTTTTTGTATGTGCGATGAGTAATGAGGGCGGCATAACCTTCACCAACACCATATTGCAACCTCCCACAATGAGGTTTCAACTCAATTGCCCTCTGGGCTGCTGAGAATTTAACATTCTGGGCCACTACCTGAAGCCGCTTATGTAAAAGCATTTACACAATAGCTGGGTCCTTTTTGTGTTCCTATCATGGAGCCTCTATGTTACGACACATTCTTTTGTTAAGTTTGTTGCATCCCAAATATTGAGAAAAAAGTATTTATTTGGTTTGTAATTATACTTACGTTTTGACGTATGACATATGACGTCTAAACTTATGTTTCATGTATTCACTATTCTTAAAGTGAGTTTACTTTTACAGTTATACGCAACAAATGCATAGGACCATCTCATTTAAAATACCCCAAGAGGGTTTCCTCATTGATAAGACAAGATAGGTTTTTATACTTTTAAATACTTTCTGATCTCATATCCAAAAGGTACCAGTAGTCCGAACTGATGTTTAGTGGAGAATAACTAAAGATATATTGAATATTTTTTTTTATTTCAACCAGTGCTTTAGACTACTTAATGATGGTTCGGGTGGAACTGATCAAAACCAGATCGAATTCTGAATGCAATTTTGTACCACTTTTTGGTTGTTATTCAAATTCTTTTTCTGCACATTCTATATGTGACTAAAGGTTTTTTGAGTTGCGTTGAGTTTTAGTAAAATGCAAGAATAGCTACAAAGACAAGCTAGTTACTGGAATATAAACCTGTTTGAAAGTCCATCTTTATGCTGATAAACTCTTAAGCAATAATAGTTAGCAATGACATAATATCTGACCCAAAGGTGCTGGAGTGCCGCCATGCAGTAACACACATGGTAAGATATGAGTTATACAGCAACTCAAAACAGTGATCATATAAATGGGAAAACAGTAGCAGTATGAAGGCAATAAAGGTGCCAAACTTAATAAATATAACTATGTTTTCTCGCTATCTTTTTTTTCAGGCAATAGTCATTTAAACCGAGCCTGACAGTTTGGAAAAGTAATATCAGATTCATGTTCATTGAATCATTTCAACGTCAGAAAGTGGCCGGTTCTGCCAGCAGAGAGCACTGGTAAAGATTTGTCAGTTAGTAAAAAAAACTGTATAGGGATCTGTTATTAGCTCTTCAAGGCATGTTATTTCCCCAGACTCTAACTGACCTCATCTTGAGATATGGTAAGAATTAGTAACCTGGATTTTTTTTTTTTTGGGGGGGGGTCTCGACTTCTATTAAAGGACGAGGATATTTTTCCAGATCCAACAACTGAATGCACTGATGATACCTCCAATACAGGGTCCCCGTTCTGAATATATTTTCCAGCATTCCTTGCTTCCTGGAATGGCCATTGCCAGAACATTGCTCATACAGTAGCCTCAACAGCCAATAGGAAGCTACTAATTGGTTGGAAAAACTATAGGGATGCAAATTGTAGCGGCTATTCAATAAACGTGGGAGCTGGTTTTTAAAGGTCCCCTTTAATGCTATATTATATCTTTAAAGTTCTTCTGATATCTATCACGAGTAATGCTCAAGGCCATTTAGAAAATGAACTAAGAGCCAAAAGATTGGTACTCATCAAAACTCATCCGTTTAAAATTGAGGCTTTTTATTGTTATTGTTCTTGGAGGTGGAATTGATTTCTAAATTGGAATTATTTTCTTAAAATCAATGAAAGCAATGTCGCTTTCCAACTAAAGCCCACTCATATTAATATGAGTGTCTCCGTTTAAGTTGTGAACATAATATCTATGAAATAAATTACTGCAGTGCAGCAATAATCTGTAAATTTTATTAATAACTCTAAAATGTCCCTTGCATTTGGACTGGTATAGATTTATCATCAATGGAAAGACCATGTCAACCGCAGTACAGCACAATAAAATTACAAAGTAGGACGCATAATTGCCATATACAACACCATCTGCAGACAGGGCTAGAACGTTATCAGTTCAGAAATCCATATTAATATCGAAAGTGTTCCATTCATACTGCTGGCTGACAGTCAGAAGAATTGCTTTCATTAGGTTTTTCATAGCGAGATTTTAGAATTGATCACTTTACATAATGTCTGAGATGCTGCACCGCCAGTTATTTATAACACTGAGAGCTTAACCTTTTCAGTGCTGGAAGAGATTACAAATACTGCAGTGGAGATTAAGATGCATTGTTCACTCATTTAGCAATCTCCTTTCAGCTCTGTAACGTCATTTCATGACTTATTATCCAACACCTTACTGCCTTAGCACTTGTTAGTTAATGGAGCATACATGTTACCTGTGATAACCAAGGCCTTCTGTTGCAGGGGTTAAGTATCACAATAACAGAGAGTGGCCCACAAAACAAAGATCTCTGGGCTTTGTATGTTAGAGTACAGTAATAGAAGTTTGATTATTGTTTAATCACTGTGTAAAGGGTTTTTTATATATCCTATACTATCTAAATAGTGGAAAAAATATGGGCTTGGTTCTGTGATCATTCTTAACCTTATTTAGTATCCATCGTGGTGACAAATATATTGCTTGTCAATAAGACAATTGGACCAAAATCAACTAAAATTAAATTTTTTAGTTTGGTTTTTGGTACATTCATTTTTGTACAATAAATTTTGTTTCCTGCCCTTTCGGTTCATAAAAAAATTCAGAGGGCTTTTGCAATTCGGAAATGTAAACCTTTGTCACCCTCATTCACTCTCTCATGCTCCCTCACACTCTCATTCACACGCTCTCACTCTCTATCTCTTCACCGACTGCTTCCATGTTCCCGTCTCCTTTCTCGGAGCGCAGCTTCTTCTCTTGCATCTTCTTGTTCTACTGTCTTTTTTAGTTCACTTCTCCATGAACCTGGCCACCAGTGAACTTCCGCAAAAATGTGGAGCTTATGGGCACACCCTCTCCCCTAACGTGCCAGGAGGCTCCGCCCTTTTGTGGAAGTGCATGGAGAGGTCAGAATAATGTAGATAGGTTTGTGAAGAAAGATAGGTGCAGAAACGCTTTTCTTCCTCTGCAAACCTTATTCTGGCCTCCCAGTAAACTTACACAAAAGGGCGGAGCCTCTGGCCACACCCTCTCCATTGTTCCTCCAATGGGAGCAGGTGTACAGTGGTTTAGGTGTTGAATCACGGCACACAAGGCTGTGTGCATGCACTTGAGCTGTCATCTTTTTTTGTATTCCTCGAATGATGAATTGCTTGTTAGTGAGTCTGATTTTAGCTGAAAAGTCTCATTTTTAGATAGGCCGTTGACATCAACATCCTTTCTGTATTGCAGATACATATTTAGCAAGTGCATCTTATGTTTACAATACAGTATTAATTTATTCTAATGATTGTAATAAGAATTCAAAGTAAAATATACAGGTAGTTGCTACGGCAGAAGCTCATTAGACCAAATCTGGTATAACCAGTAATACGAGTACTTTTATGTTTGTCAGTGAATATAGTTTAGCCTTGGGATAATTCAATATATATGCAGCTAATTATATGCATCAGCTGATATTGTTAAGCCTTAAAAAAAGTAACATTTATTGGTCCAATATTAGAATCTGGTGTACTTTTGACGCATATGTCCCTAGGACACTTGAGCATTATATGTGGGTTTTTGTTCAATAGTTTGTATTCTGTGAAAAGTCAATATGAGGATAAACTGGACTTTGTATTAAGCAGTAAAGTTTTATTAGATTTTTGAGTGCATTATTACAGAATATTAATATTTACTTATTACAGTATTGTTTGCAAGCTTTTTTTATTTTGCGATATGCCATCCTTATAAAAGCGACTTTAAATGTGGTCATTCTGTGTCAATTAATTACTGTCTGGTGACATTGTGACTTTTTAAGATACATAATATCAGTTGGCACTGGGCTTAATAGAATTTGTTTCCCACTGATTTTAACATAAGGTTTTTTTAGCAGTCATGGTATCCAGAATCAGTTGAATTGCAAGTGATTCATTTTTTCATCATCGTTAAAACCAATTAATGGTACACTTCAACCCTCATATGCACTTTAATGTATTTGATGGCTCAATGTAACCTTATAGTAAGTATGTCCTTACTAACTAAGTGCTTAAATATGATTTTATGTACGGGGAGGCCAATTGGGGCAGTATACTGTCTTTCAGTGTTTAGATGGGGCATTAAGCATAGCTCTTCTTGTGTGCTGTTTGACTACCTGTCGCTGTGCTCCTACATTCTGACTGTATGTCATTCTTTTCTGCTAATTATTTAATACAAGAACCTTTAAGTCAGTCTGTCTGCCGGAAATACTTGTGTAACCTTTTATTGTTTCTCAGAAACGTAGGATGTGGCAAGGTATATATGGAGGGTGAATGCAAATTTCAATACTTTTACTGTATTTTATAAGCAACTATTTTAATCCTCCCGATCTTTTTTCCTGCATTTGCAGAAGCTCCACATACATTAAAAATCTGCACGTTTAGCTTTAAAGAAATGCAACACTTATTTTTATCGTAACCATTCTTCACAGGTTTTTGGAATTTCCATCAATAAAGTAAGGTGATTGTTATGAAACGCTTCAGTCTGCTGTAAATGTGTTTCAGAGCCATAACCAATGCTAAATCAAATTGTACAAGTAATAGCACATGTTGGATACGCAGTGGTTTTCATACATCGGCAATCATAAAAGTAGTTAAGACTGTAGTATTTTTTTGGATGGGTTCTAGAATGACATGTAAGTGCCGATTAAGTCATTCTTGTGCATTTGGTGGAGTCTTTTATTCTTTTGGTCTATTGCAAAGGCAACAGGCAATCCTGATGCTCTATTTAGCAGAGTTATTGCTCTGTAAACCCGAGACACAATGCATTTGATGTTTTGACATCCTCTTTGATTATTAGTGCTATTGTTCCTTATGCGCTTTGCCTGGTTACTAAGTACTGAGTTCAATGTGAGGTAATATTTGTTGAGCTGGTACCTAAAAATTATGATCGCTATATGTCACTACAGTAAACCGTCCTGGATTTGCCGAATTCAGTGGTACTACTCGGAAACGGGGTCAGTGTCCTGTTCAGTGGAAAATCTAAAAAAAAAGTTGCCGTTAAGTGAAACCAAATTACAGCTGGGGTCTACCCAACAAACAATAACTGAGGTGATCAGCCTAATCATATGTAGTGATGACCCAAATATAACACATTTCTCCAGCAGGAAATGCATAATCTGTTAAATAGGGGAGAGATAGAAAATCAATGACGTTTATTATGCGTGGCCCTTCTTGTAGAATATGTTTACCATTCTACTTTTATCTTGACTCAACTGAACTACAAGTCGCTGTTTGGTGAACGAAGCACAATGGACCATGTCTAAAGTGGTGGATTTATTTGCAGATTTTTTTTTTCTGTGGAGTAAAGTTTCAACTGATTACCAAAACTCTTTTGTCCAGCTGTCTCATTACAAATAATGTATGTTAATTGCATGTTACTGGAGGTATTTTTTTGAACTTGTAGCCTAAACCATAAGCAAGTACAAGAGTTCTTGAGATAAGCAGCTCTAAGAGAAGTGTTCTTGACATAAGCAGTTCAAGGGATGTTGGAGCAATAGATCAGGAATTTTGGAAATACCTCATAATTGGCATAGACATGGTTAAAAATGTTGCCCTATGGCTAGCCTTTATTGTCCAATATAATTTATGGTATAATTTACCAAAGAGTACTGTTTTCTTCACATATAACATATGTTCCATCCTTGTAATCAGCCCATGCCAAACAACTAGGGGCATAACTGGAAACCAGGAGGCCCTGGTGCAATAATTCCCCCGGGTCCCCCCAACTTCAACAGCTAGGCTGTGCCATCATTGCCCCCACACAATTGGTCTGTGCCTTTTTGCCCCTTGCCCCCCTTCCAACAAATGTAAACACATGAATTACACACAGTTACTCCTACTCACTAACACACACCACATCTCACCTCACATCCATGATCACACACAATTACACATCCATGCTGACACACACACAAGTACACATCCATGCCACACACAAAGTACACATCCATGCTCACACAAAAAGTACACTCCATGTGCTTACACACACATACACAAGTAACATCCATGCTCACACACACCACAAGTACACATCCATGGTTACACACACACACAAGTACACATCCATGCTTACATACATACATACATACATACACATATATATATATACATATATTAACACATATACATACATCCCGCCCGCGCTTACCACTGACCGGTCCTGCAGTTTCCTCTCCGGCTGCTCACACACTGTGAGGTCATGTGACCCTTAAATGTTCCTGTCTCCCTGTGCTCGTGTAAAATAGTTTAGAAAGGGCTCTTCCGACTTGAATCAGTGTGGTTCAGGTCGGAAGGTGACATCATATCAAGCCCTTCTGCTACACTCATGCGGAATCTGCCGCAACCTCATGCGCTTCTGCATGCGCTTCTGCATCAAAGTAGAGAGGTGAAGGGAGATCTTATGATCTTTGCGTGCCCCTGGTCTGACCAGAGATCTCTAAGTTTGCAGAACCACCTTCTTCTTCCTGCTACTGGTGCATCTAGCTATACAACCCATTGCTTTTTTGCGACACTATTTTGCATTGCCGGCTTACATTTAATTCTCAGAAATAATTACTTTTCAGTCCCTCTCTTTTTTTGTCACTGACAGAACAGTGTCCCCAATGCTATATTCTACTTTGAGATTTTTATGTCCTAAGTGAATTACTTGAAATTTATCAACATCAAACTGCAGCTGCCACACTCTCAACCATTTTTCAAATGTACGTAAATCATTTGCCATTTAGCTTGTTTCTCCAGGAACATCTACCCTACAAGACGTTACCATACAATTAAGACCTTCTGTAATATCGGTAATAAAAATATTAAGAAACTACGGGTCCCAGTAAGGATCCTTCAGGTAACAAGACCCTCTTCTGAATATACACCATTAACTACAACCTTTTGCTTCCTGCCACTCAACGATTGCCTTTTCCATTTAAGTATTTTAACATCCAAACCCCAAATCACTAGGTTTCCTAAAAAATTGCCCTCGCTATCATAAGAATGAGTGTTGTGAGTTGCTTGCTAGGAGTTTTGGGAAATGTAGTCCACACCAGCTGGAGTATGATTGGTTGTTTAGCCTTGCTGTGAAAAAAAAAAGTTAAAAAAATTGTTTTCTGTCAGTAGTTGTAGTTGTTAAAGCAATGGAATTAATTTATTTTCGAATATAATTTTAATTTACATATCGGTTATCAAATGTATATTGATTGCTAATCTCCACAGTCTACTCAGTGCATTACACTTGTACATTTTACCGTTTGCATCACTGAAATGATTGTTCGTTGGTATAAAGATCTATTAACTGTAAATGAAGTGTTTTTATATAAAGTGGAAGCTAAAGCTGCATGTTGGAGAAAAGCAGCATTAACATCCCTCCCTTCTCTGTGGGTACTCTGGCAGAACTAGAATAACTATAAATATCTAGTGGGATAGGACGCACACGATAAGTGAGTGTGTGACACAGATCAAAAGCGCCTCCCTCTACAGTATCTGATAAAACAAGAAGACGGCCCAGCGCTGCAGCTTCCAAAAGGCTGTGTGTGTGCGCCAAAATAGTCACACCTGGGTTTGATCCTGAGTCTCTGGGTTTTTGCCCCCGATGTCAGGGTCTCAGGATGAAGGAGCAGATTATAAGACTCCTAGTTAGTGCTTTTTCACCCGGTATCCTTGAAATCCCTGCTTGAAAGTAGGTGGCTCAATTAAGCGTATATTTAAATAATGGCAAGTCATGAGGACCAGTGTTAGAGCCTTTTAGTTGACACATGTAATACTACATAGAATCTTCGTGATGGGCTATTAAAGGGTTAATATTTCAAGAGTCTTGTCGCATATCTGTGAAGGTGTAATAAAATATGGTTGTGACACTGAAGTGCGGGATCTTTTTGCTTGAACTGGAAGTACATCTATCCTGATAACTTACAAATTATAATTTCTCTGTGTGTTTCCTTTTTTTGTTTTCCCTCTAATTCTTTAATTCACTATTTTGGGAATATGTTCAAATATCAACAGAACTTTTTAGGACAGACTACAATTGGCATAAAATGATAAATAAAAAGTTAGACATAACTATCCTTTGCATGAGTTTGAGGAAATCTGGCACTGGGTGGATATGGGTTGGCACACAATAATATGTAACTCGGGATAGTGTTTACACACAACGTGCCAAACCTTAAATGTCTATAATATTTAGATTATATTAAAGTATACATTATAGTTCTTTACACTTATTCGGCTCTAAAACTGATAGACAGAATATCAAAAAAATAACTAACTTTGGTATTTTACATCATACCAATATGTATCGGTCTCTAAAGTAGCAGTATTTCAATAATATGTTTGAATTGAAAATAATTTAAGTAAATTAGGTATGATGTGCCTTAATCCCCTGGCAAATAAAAAAGCATTAGTTGGTCTTTTTTTTTTTATGGATGAAGTGGATATCGGATCATTTCAGATGATGTGGTAAATCGAAAGATGACAGTGGTCCAGGCTGTCCTCGCTGCACACAATGTGGATAATTTCATCATGTATGTAATTTCTGAGAAGTGCCCTCGAGTAAGATGTTGTCAACTCAGCCCAGCCAGATTTAATTCAGCGGCAGGCAATAAATGAATCACTTTAAAGCTGCTAACGCTGCAATCAACTGTTTTAGCGGGCAAGAAGAATCTTCCTTCCAGCAATACGTTTTGAAAATCTTGCTTTCAAGAATGAAAGCAATATTAAATCAGAATTGATTGGTGGTTTGAAATTAACTGTTAAAATAGAACGTTATTTATTAATAATCAAATGCTAGTCCTGATAAGCAGTAACACTGACCCGAGGGGGTATCCACTATGATTTCAATTGTTGTCACTTCACATAATTAAAACCAATAGCTCGCGTTAATAAATAAATAAATAATTCTAATAAATAATCAATAATGACAAATTTTAGTCATTTGCCTAGATTTGCAGTACCTTAGTGGTTAAGGCAAGAGGACCTTTGTTGAGTGTTCCATTTTTACTATTATTTCTTGAGATTTTCTTACAGAATTTCAATTGTGTGGTTAATCAATCTTTAATCCATTTACAGATTTAAAATGTTTTATAACCAATGCAGGTCTAACATGGAAATTAAAACATTTGCTCTGATTCCTATGCTTTTTCAACACCTTCTAAAAAAAAGTTGCTGGTAAACTTTCAAGAGTATTATTTTGATTAAACGAAATAATAATTCCATTTTATGAGAATAATTTTACATATTTTTTATTTTACTTTTTTTAAAAATATAAATAGTTTTAGATGAAATTCTAAAGTTGAATATAGAACACAGGCAAATGATAATGCCCTTTAAATTCAAATAGCAAAACAGCTCTTTATTCTAATAAAAAAAATACCTAATCTGTAATGATTAGCATAATAATGTTCGATGATGCCACAATTAACCATTACTTATGAGCATTAGCCATCGGTTAAGTTTTGCCAAATTTAAAGAAGCAGGACATTGTAAAATAACTCTTACCAATGTAAGCATCATATACTTATGGACGAAACTGGAGTGCCATGGTTTATAAAATTGTTTTTTACCTGAGCATCTGATTTGCTGTAAGTAGCCACATGGCCAGATGTTATAATCAAACAATTCAAAAGTATTGAAACATAGAATTTGACTGCAGATAAGCCCATCTAGTCTGCCCAATTTTCCTGAGTTTAATCAGTCCTTGGTCTTGTCGTAGATTCAGGGTAGCTTTACGCCTATCCCAGGCATGTTTAAATTCCCTTACACTATTGACATCATACATCATACATTAGATAATTTCACTGAGATTTAATCACCATTCCCGATTGGGCTTTATTAATTTGTAGGTGCGGTATGTGGTCTGGACCCAGCTATATGACTATGGCTAGTATAGTATTGTGACACCCGGTTCGCCAGCTAGACGGTCTTTATCAAGCCTGCGTGACAAGTGGCACAAACTCTCTCAAATGATGGTTAACATGCGAGACTTGCTATTGCTGAGTTTGAGAGGGGGGGTCCATGTATCTCTTCTTCACAATTTGTCACTTTAACTCTTCGATGACCAGCACTAAACGTTTTAAGTCTGTAGGGATGTGTGAACATATACATTATAAAGGACTATTTAATTTTTCATCTTAAACTTTTTCATTCCCCCGCTGCAAAAAAAGTACATTATTTACAAGAAAATTATCAGAAAGTATAAATGAGATACATTTTTTGCTTGTATCAGCGGTTTAGTAGTAGATCTAAAAATAAAAATAACCATTTTAGCTCTATTATATTTGCTTTCCTTCTGTTGTCTTCAAGTTACATATCGCATGCTTCAAGAAACTCTTGAGTGCTAGACTGCACATTGCCAAGTGCATATTTCGGCAGCAGTAAAGGAACGTTTGTGGCTTTAGAATCATACCAAAGTAGCAAAGGATTATTAGTTTAATAAATTATCATGCCTGATAGCAAAATAAACAAAAACACTCTATCCTATTACTTCAATGTCATCCCAGGGACATTATCATTATTATTATTAATTGATTTATATAGCGCCATCATATTCCACAGCGCTGAAC
>VKOC01000005.1:34457537-34468120 GCA_009364415.1 Spea multiplicata
ATTTATACATTGTACATTGAAGGCAGATGATTTATGGATAAAGAATAAAATAAATAGTTAGCCTTATCTACATACCAGACACAATGCAGGGGATTACAGCATATTTTGGATCTTCCCAACAGAAGTAATCTATCAGCAGATGGTGCAGCAAATTCCATCAATTAACCAGCAAGCAATTCTGCCGATTTGCTATTGGCATACTGAGAGAGATTACAGGCTTGCTGTACCATAGATATGTAACGAAGTATACAGTCATCTAAAATACATATACAAATTGGCCAATCTCATTTTGCATTTGTGTTGCACCACTTTGTGGTACATGAAATATAAAGCGTAACACAAACAATGCCTTTTATAAGTGGATATAAAATGGAACCAATGGATTATCAAAGTAATAACGAGAAAATGCAATAGGTACATATACCTATAGACTGTGTGCATGGGATTCTTTGGTTTATGTATCAGTTCTCTGTATCCGTGGATTAGAGTAAAGCATATATTATGCCACATCTATATTTTACACAACTCTTATCTGTATGTTCTACCACTTGAGGGATCTATTTTCATGCACACAGAAAAAACACGGATGTTTTGGGAAAGTATTCATATCAGTATACTATAGTAGGTTAAGTAAGATGATGATCGGATGGCTCATTAATGTGGGCAGCAGTATTTTGTGAAACAGCTATGGTAACTGGCATTTAATGTGGATAAGTGCAAAGTAATGCACTTATGTAATAAAAACCCAAGGGCAGAGTATAGAATAGTTGATACTGTCCTAACAAGTGAGGAAAGAGATTTATGGGTAATTATTTTAGAGGAATTAAAGGTAGGTAGACAATGCAGTAGAGCAGCAGGTAATGCGAGCAGAATGCTTGGTTGTATAAGGAGTGGTATTAGCAGTAGAAAGAGGGAAGAGCTGGGATGGCCGTTCTATAAGCGAGCCTGGTGAGACCTCACTTGGAGTATTGTGTTAAGTACTGAGAGCGGATCTCCAGAAGGGTACTAAAATTGTTCATGGGGTACAGGATAAAACTTAACAGGAAAGGTTAAAGGATCTTAACATATATAGCTTGAAAGAAAGACATGCCAGGGGGATATGATAGAAACATTTAAATACTAAAAGAACATGATAAAGGAAGAGAGTTTATTTAAATAAAAAATACTACCACAGGAGGACATAGTCTTAAACTAGAGAGACAAAGGTTAGATTTGTGTAGGTGTGTGTTGGTGTAAGCATGTATGTGTATGTTAGGCATGTGATTTAGCATGAAAGTGTGTGTTAGCATGTATGTTAGTGTGAGAGTGGGTAGTGTATATGTATATATGATGTATATTATGATGTGTGTTTGTTAGGCAGTGTGTGTTACCATTAATGTGTATGTGTAAGTAAATATAAGTACCAGTGTGTATATTTGTTATGGAGGGCAGATGGGCTAAGTGCCTGTTCTTCCTGCCCCTGGTCTAGAAGGTGCCTGCCCTACCTTGATTACAGACATCATTAACAGGAAACAAGGAGACTTAAATTGACAACTAAGGCCCCTAATACCCATATAATGCCCATTTATCAGACGTTAAATACCCTTGAATAAAACATTCCACAGTGCCATTACCCAGCAAATTAAATATAAATATTTATCAATGCCTGCTAGATAAAGGTATATTTGTTAATATTCCATACTGTGGTAATTGTGGTGTAGTAAAGGGAGAGTAGTCAGAAAACCTTGCAGGAGAGTTGTGGTTTCAACTCCTTAACTTCACTATACGTTATGAAGCCACATGCTTCTTCTGTAAGTACTTGGCCGGGTCTGTAAATGTATAGAAAATAATGTTGTTTTTTTAGTCTCCTCGCCCATTCAATGATGGATTATTCAGGGCCAGCTCAGCCCTTCTTGTTGGAGGAATCTGCAGTTGTTGGCCCTTCATAATGAATAGTGTACCGAGGTATTTAAAGCCACAATTCTCCTGCAAACTAATTAACCCATGTCTCAATACTGCAACAACATTTAAAAGGTACTGTACTGCCATTCAGTAGTGAGTGCTTCACAGAGGTGGGGGTGCTGTAAGATGAGACAAATGACTCAAAATTACATTTGGCACATGGACTATTTCAAGAGGCTCTTTGCCCGGTACTCTCTAGCCCTTATAGAAAGAAGCAAAGAAAAGGGATGTTATGTATTTTCTAAAGTCCTTTGTACAAGTAATGCAAAATACCGGTAATCTTTCTGCCACTGATCTAAATTCTTCAAAATGAGATGATCCTTAAGAATAATTCCCAACTGACACACCTGATTTTTTTTTTTTTTACAAAACATCATTTAACTTTATATGATGTTTAAATCACCTAATGTAAAGTCATTAAGAACACACACACGTGGTGCTAGCTGAGTATACAGTACTGTATAGTCTGCAATATTTGGTTGGGGTTCTTCGTTGCGTGTGGGACCTCATCCATCCAATACATATGCTGGCTTAGGAAAACTGACATTGATTTAATGATCTTGTTCTGGGAACGAACGTAGTTACATTGTAATTTATAGACTGCAGGAACCAATGGTCCATTGAGTCTGTCATTCTAGCACACAGTGGTTACTATATAAGAAAGAAGATGAGCATTGATGTGTATTATATGACAAATACATAAACCTTTCATATTAACGCAAAAGAACATTGTCACAAATAGAGTTCTTCCACTTGACAGGCTGCCTAGTAGATTATGAAAGACTTCCTAGGCTGAACTCCAGTATCCTTTACTTTGAAAAAATCAAACGCTGAACCGAAAATCCACTTACATCTTTCATGACTATTGACATATATGTCAGAGCAACAAGCTATTTATTTTTTCAATTCAATCATGTTATTATAATAACTACCACATGTCCCGTACGCGTGGGTAGTTGTTTAAGCTTAAAAAGATGATAAGATTACTGTCATTAATAAGTGATGTAGTTCATTTTTTTGACTGCCTTTTTGACATTTTTTGGGCGCAGACATATTGCAGATGTACCCAGACTTCTACTACTGTGGCATCTTTTGCTCCCACAGTTTAAATAGACTTCGCATTATGTGTAAATGAGAAAAATGAAAGGCGCATATTTAAAAACCAGAGATTCGTGGATTAAATGGATTGCGAATGCTCAAAATGTGACATAGCGTTGTTGGGAGTGGGTGCCTGCTGTTCTCTGGAGAACATGGCAATGTAGATTATAAAAGTAACATAGTTCTATTTTGGACCATCATCACAGAATGATGAATCATTAGGTGTGGAAATAAAACCTCTGAGGCCCGAAAGCTCATGTATGCTGGCCTTAGAAAAAGGTATCCCTTTTGACTAAAGAAGCCATCTTCTCTTGGACTATCTCCATTTTTCCTAACCAGAACGAAAGACAACATATTAAAACAAAACAAAAAAATAGTCAAACTGTTTTGTAAAATATGACATATTAATCCCTGTAAATAAAGTTAAATAGTGTAAAATACAATAATTATGGAGCATTCCTGACATTCACAAATGATAAGTAAATTAAGCCCACAGAACTACCTTGTCTTGTTAAATGGGACTTTATCACTTCTTCTCCCATGGTCTACTTTTCAGATATATATTGGATAGCCACACAAGTGGGTATCAGCCGGGATTTGGCCAGCAGTGCCCCATAATTACCTGACCTGCCGCAGGCTATAAGTGACATCATGTTGCGTGAGCATAAAAATGTAATGTGTGGCCACACATATCCAGATACAACATCGTCTTCCCTGGTTTGCCCCTATGGGCACTGATATTTAGTTGCAGACTCTCTCTGTGTTTTCCATATAAAATAAGGGACTAACTCTTGTTTTAAATAGATATGGCTATATTATGATATATAATGTGTTACTACTTACTATTTACAAGCGTCATATAACATATTATATTGCACAACCTATTGTAGGTAACATTGTCCATCAGCTGAAATCAGTTGGAAATGGAACTTTCCACATTCAGAGATCAAAATGTGAGAAAAGCTAATATCTAATATCAATATGGCTATTTTTGGGCAAGTCTAACAAAGACGTATACATCTCCACCAAGAACATAAATTTCTTAGTATTGTGTAGTGCAGATCCCTACTTATTTTGGCAGCTCTTACACGTATCCTTAATAGAATTCATATGGGACTTCAAATAATGACAATGTTTGGAGGCGGGCCAGCTAGTAAGTAATTTAAACATCACAGGAAATTAAATTTTAGATTTCGATTTTGCGTAAAGTTTTCTGTAATGAAAATGTCACACATAAATTATGAAGTCTGATTATGTTCTTTTTTTCCCTGACTTTTTAATAAAATAATAGAGGTACTTGACAGTCAGGAACAAATGCATATTTTATGTGAATGGAATTACGTTCACCTAGTCCCCTTTGGAAATAATAGAACAGATGTTAGTCCTGCTATATCAGTTATCAGGTGCTCAGTTAAACAGCATCAAACACAAGAATTTATTAAAAACCCTATCAGGGTTATTGCCATTTAAAGCGGCAGTTAGTCTACTAGATTTTTAAGGACATTTATTTCTTTTTAATAAAATCGTGTAACCATGTCACTTTAATGTCTTTACTACTAGCTTACTTTTTTGTTTGTCACTTCCTGAATGCCAAGTTTAATTGTCTGAAGTGCAAAAAGAAACTAGTATTCACAAGTATAAAACAGTTCTTAAATGTCATCATCAGGTATTATTTAATGGCAGAATAAATTGGACAACATAGTCTTTGATATTTTTAAAGGGGTACTAGCACCATATATTTAAAAATCACTTGGGTCATAACTTATATTGATCCAATGCGGTATCAAAGTGCAAAATCTCTTGGTTCCCATGGTGATTGTGCATGGCTCCAGAAAAGCTATCGTTATACATATGGAATAATTAACTCCAATGTAAAATGCTAAAAGTTAAAAATACTCATTATTTTGAAAAACTTATCACCACAGTCCCAGATATTATAGGTTTGATGCATTTAATCCTTTTTTGTGACTGGCCAGTTAGACACCTCAATGAGCGGTACATAGCATCAAATACATAATACCGTATTTGCTTGATTATAAGAAGAGTTTTTTTCAGAGCAAAAGCTCTGTAAAATACCCCTTGTCTTATAATCAGGGTCGTCTTATAATCAGAGCTCAAATAGGTCTGAATATGAGCCTAAGATCCAGATCCCCGCAGCGCTGCAGGGGACCTGGATCCTCCTGTCTTATGCCCCCCAACTTACTGGTGCTTCGGAGTCCCTGGTGTGTAGCCGGGGCAGCGTGTAGACGTCTATGTGATTCGCGTAGGCAACTTCCACTGCAGCCGGAAGGAGGTGCGGTTAGCGGCGATGGTTGTCTGCGTCCATTGCGCAGACCTTCCCTGGTGCGTCGAATTCTCACTGACAGCCGGGGAAGGTCTGCGCGGATGCAGACAACCCTCGCTGCTAACCTAACCTCCTTCCGGCTTCAGCGGAAGTTGCATACGCGAATCATGTAGATGCCATCCTGCTGCCCGGACAACACACCATTAAATGGGGGGCATAAGGCATTTTTGTAGGCAGAGTGTTAAATGCCTTTTAACCCCCTTTATGCCACTCTGCCTCCTGAAATGCTTTCTAAATCCCTGTAAGCCACTCTGCCCCATAATATGCCTTTTAACCCCCTAAATGCCAGAATGGCATATAGGGGTATAAGGCATTTCAGGAGGCAGAGTAGCAAATAGGGGATCAAAAGGCATTTAGAGGGTTAAAAGGCATATCATTGGGGCACAGTGGCATATAGGGGGTATAAGGCATTTCTGGGGCAGAGTTGTCAAGCCTGGCGGCAGATGTGCATAACTTGGGGGGCAGTTTGGAAAATAAAAGGAAATGAAAACAGAATATTTTTCTCAATCATAGCTTTTATTAAAAAAAATAGTTTACATGAATTCACATTTACCGGTAAAACTTTTTTCCTATAGGGTTGTCTTATATTCAGGCTTTTTCTTCTTTTCATTTTCGAGCAAGTACAGTATATTAATTGTGTTTTAGAAAGGGTAAATCATTTAAAAGAATACCTTTTATAGAATATGTCAAGTTCTTTTCAGGTGATATGGAGCTTTTCCTGTTTACTCTGAATTGTTTGCATTTGTTTCTTATTACAGAATATGAGATACGTCTACAACATTATCTTCTAACCTAAAAAAATTGTTTAGATGGGCAACCTATTGGATTACGCTTTACCAATTTTTGCTTCAAAAACCATATGGTTTGGATGCTGCCTAAACCATGTAACCAATCATGAGAAATGGTATCAAGTAGCCATCTCCTTTAGATGTTTATGTTATGCCTTTTTTAATATTTAGGAACATATGAACCAACAAAAGGCCCAGTCGGGGCTCTTATAGTTTTAGGCCTTTGAGCACCATGAGATTGCTCAACACATTCATCATTGTTTCAGGGAAACTATGTGTATATTACACTGGAGTCTGACCACCTGTTGAATGGCTGTGTGTAATTTTGTCATCTTTGCTTCGTTAGTTGTCTGGTGACCTGCGAAACATGTTATCTGTATAAAAGGGTTATAATGCTAACCTAAAACCATGTGAAAAGTGTATGTATAATAGGAATCCCCAATATGATTGTGATCATTCCCGTGTAATATATGACATAATCCGCACTCTAATAAGGAGTGAGATTATGCACCTGGATTTATATGGCTCTATTATTTGAATTTCCCCACCCCTTGGTAAATGATTTAAATGGCCTTGACCTCAGTCTGACTGCACGGATTAATGTGGTATAATGATTGCTGAGGCTATCATTGCAGCAGGCATCATTAATTATCCTTATTGATTGTAGCTTTCAAAGATAAAGCATTATGCTGACTGGAATATACCCTTTTTCTTGCAAGGTCAAAGAAAAATTGGACGGCAAAATACTTGCATTAAAAAACAACAGAACAGAAGTATCCTCATAGACAATTAAGTAATTAACATTCAATTAAGGTCCAGTCATAGGCTTTAGCGTGGTTTACATGATATCGTGTTTGCAAGTTTTTTTCTGGAAACTTACATTGTATATATTAAAAAAGAAGCATAAGGTAAATATATGGTACAGCAATATGCTAAGAAAATATATACATACTGATGTACTGCATGCTATTCCTCATGTCATACATGAAGACATAGTTTTACAGCGCTATTTATGTGGGTATGTCCAGTGAGTACAAGAAAAAATTATGACTCGCACACAGCTGTCCGAGAGTCAAGTTGAAAAAAGTGTAAGTTGAAGAAAGCAAGCGACTTGTGTATTTGTTCCACTTCATTCAACTTCACTTTGCATCCCCTGGGGATTACATGAATGCCGACTGGGATGAGGCGGGGGGGGGGGCATCTATGCCCCCTACAACCCCATCTCCTGGCTATTGGGAAACCAGCAGCATTAACCTTTTGCAGAGACCCCATCCTGTGCATCCCACCTAATTTCCATCCCAGGTCTGTGGGGGGAATTGTATAGATATGTATTTCCACTTGTTTATACCTCTCTTGTCTCTTTGGTGCTCTAATCCATGTGAATCTTCATTGTTTAATTGTTGACCATGATGATGGTCATGCTGGGTTATGCTGGCCTGTACTTTCACACTATTTGGCATACTAATCATTGGTTACCTCTGACCACTAGTACCTACAGCCTCTACCATAGACCCCCCTTGGCTCTAGGTACCCTGTACGTGGGTAGGTGGAAAGGAATCCGGAACATATGAGTGCTCACTAGCTTAACCAAAGGGGAAACAGGACTGTTGAATTTGATGACCCTGGTGCTAGCACAGGGTACAGGGAGCCTATCTCCAGATGATATTTGACAGATCAGCACAGAAGGAAAAAGATCCGGAGAGATCTGCGCATGAACCAGTCACCAAATAAAGTGTATGTGATTGGGCATTTCAGGCTGGTTACAACCTGTGAAAACCTTTAAAAAAAGCTGTATATTTAAAACAATAAAGTTGACAATATGGAGAAGATTGTCTGTATAAAATAAGTATTTTAATAGACAAATGTGTTTTGAGTCTGCAGTAATCAGCACAATATAAACTTCCTGAAACGGACAAATGTTGAAATACATAATCTAGAGTTTCACCACCACCCACAAAGGATGCGGAAACGCAGTGTCTGATTTAATCATTCTCAAATTCCAAGGCTGTTTTTTATTTCATCCGTGTTTCTTTTTTTCATATCTTTTCATGGGAAAACCATGGATGACGAGTTTAACAAGCTCGCTTTAGAATAGAAAGGTCATTGGGGGATCTATTGGGGCAATGTAAAGAGTGCTTGCCAGTTAGTAAAACATAGCAGTGATTTTAAATGTAAAGTACGTAAACATCACTCATATCACCTAGTGTTTCCATTCTGTGACATCTGAATTCTTTGAACTCCGGCTTATTTTAATCTGTATTAGAGTTAGATTGTGGGGAAACTGCAGGCAACATTCTCCCTTTATCATCACTGGATACCATTTGGCCACCCTAAGATCTCCAGCCACTGACTTCATGCACAACAATCTTATCATCCTTGTCCAAACAGTCCCTTGCTCTCTGTCTCAATCCTTCTCAATTTTCTATTAGATTGTAAACTCACCAGAGTTTATCCTTCTGTACAGTTTGTTATATTGTTGTTATATTGTAAATGTTAACGTTGCAAGTGTATTCTCTCCTTTATGGAACGGCAATATGTAAGCTATTTCTGCTTTATAAATAAAATGAGATAATGATATAAAGAATGACATCATCATGCAGTCCAGTTACACGTGCCATTATTGTTGTTTGACGTTAAAGACGGCAGTCATTAAACACAAGTGTTGAGTCCAGAACTTTAATCTTTTTTTTTTTTTTTAAATGATGTTGTCAAAGCCAAGTTTGTATGCTATATATCTCACCTAAATCAAAGCAGGTATAGATCTACCTGCCACCTATCTACATACACAGCACACTTGAATAACGAATTAACCAATTAGTGCTTAGAACTTAAAATTGGTAGATGTAATACATAAAAGATGGTGTCTAATATCGTTGGTGCTTTAATTATTGCTGCTTTTCTGTTGATTAAGTGGTGTAGAGGGCCACTCGTTCAGCGTGAAACTCTGTTCAGTTTGCTTTTCCGACGCGTATAATAAGATTCACAAAACACTACAGGGAAAGAATTAAATTATAAATCCTACAAATAACGTGCATGCTTGATCTGCAGCGTTGCCCCAAATCCCCCTTTATCATTAATAGGAATGTTTGCCTGCAGCTACGTTCTGGTGACAAGTCTACATGTTTACCACTTGCTAGTGACATACAGAACACGTTAAGCAGCTTGTAGGATATATTTGTATGACATGAATCAATACTTTGCTTGTAACAATATAGCAGGTGATTTGAAGGATTTCTGAAATTCTGCTTGCTTTTGGCGAATATGAAGACAAAACGTTACAAACATAATTAACCGTAATTGATATTCAGGTTATTCTCCAGACTAATCATGTATTAGGGATACGAGTAGCTGCAGAATTACAGCCTCCTTGTAGTGTCAGGAAGCTCTGCGTGCATTCCTCGCTTCTAAAAAATACATGAAAGCATTGTCTCATAGGAACAGGACACTGAAAGACAGCGAGTAATTTGGAGAAATTAAAATATGTATACACAGTAGCAAGTACAAGCTCAATGTGAACCACATTAAAGATTTGTCACTGAACTGAAATCAAGCACAGAGAAATGACTTCCAATTAAATATATGTTGGGTGGTTATGTATTATTCTTAATAATTTAAATAATACAACATTATGTATTAATGAAGTTGAGGTTACACAATTAACTTTGCCTTGTTCGGCGTCTATAGCTTGATCTTTTATTCTAAGTCATGAAATCACCCAACACAATCAAAGTAAAAATCAATGGCATCTGAAACGGCCTGCGCTATTGTTGGGTGCATTGTTAAGATACATATGTTTAATAAATGAGTTTAGACACAAAAAGTAATCTCCTCTGCCCACGCCTGAAAGTAATTGAGATCTGTATGTAAAACTGGGGTGGAAATCACCAGAGTAATTACCCTGTTTAGGACTGGGAGGACCTTGTAAGACTTAACTTTGGCTGTAACTAATAAACAGAACTAAAACATGGACCTTGCCTTAGTACCTGGCGAAGTTTAAAGATGGTGCTAAAAGGGAAATGTTATTTCTATTTCTATGTAATGTGACTTCTGTTTCTGTTGAACACAAGGTTATCGCCTAAGTGTTTTAACTGTACATGAAATGTGATGTGTGTGACAATCCCAGCCCCACTGCAGCCCCTTTGCTACTAAAATTACTTTTGGCGTTGGGCTTTTGTGGAGCCTTCCTTTAAGAGTAAGTTCTTATCTTGACATGACCTGATGCCATTAGCAGTATTGCAGGGCATTATTATTTGTCGGAATAGGGTTCAAAAGTTGTAAAAAGCAGGTGCAAGTATGAGTGAAGACTGATATGCTGAGATTTTGTTAGTCAGTGTAATGAAACGGTGCCGTTACCACATGCTATAAGAAGAGGGAGACTTGTAAAAACAATCAGAAAAACAGAATCAAAACTC
>VKOC01000005.1:34485982-34535683 GCA_009364415.1 Spea multiplicata
CCCCCCCCCCCCCGAGTCTCACTGATATACACTGTATAGTGTGATGAGACCCAATATTTATGCCTTAGATTTCTTCTAATCAGATTTGTTCTTATATATTAACCATATGAACTTTAGTATTAATACTGTTAACGATTGTGTCATCATATCGTTTCTTTTAGACCCTAGTTACATGTTGTGGGCTGTGTTTGTTGCAGATTAGGATTCACTCTTATCATCTATAAAGTCATAAACTGTGCAACAAATGAATTTGTTGAAAGTGGTAAAAAGATTAATTAGCTCCCAAAGGTCTTCTGTGTGTTTTTATCGTCAGTAGATTCTCTATTGGGAAGTAACTATCACAGGAGTAACAGACTCTATACTGATACTGTTATGGACCACAAGCACAAGTGTCTGTACTTATTGCAGTTATATGTGTCAAGAAACATATAGGCCCTTAATTTGTTATCCTGCCTCGGCCCCTGTGGAACCTGGTTATAGTCCATGCAGGGAAGGAGAGACACCGATTTGCAGGCATGAAAAAAAGGTCTGTTTCTGGGTTTAAAAGCTGCCTAATAAATTATTCCATGGAAATGAAAGTATTCCAGATGGAGGTGGTAAAAGTAGACTGAATGGACAAGGTTTGGAGTACTCCAAGTAAACAATGATTATAGCTCTCCTTTGCTTATACAGGTAGGAACCTAATGGCGGTAATGCTCCTTACTAGCCCAATAATCTAGGCAACCACCTTATTTGCCAATATGGTGGAGCTGGTCCACATGGCAGGCATAGGTAATTGGTCTTTTGTCACTTGTGATGCACCTAAAAAAACTCTAGACACTTCCCAAGCCTGTTTAATGGAAATCAACTATGCTTGTTACTTCTTAAAGTGCATTTTAGAGTAACGGAGATGAGTTAATTAAGGGGACAATCTTTCTATGTTCTGCTATGAGTACCTCATGGAACTACTCGCTTTAAATTCAATGTTAAATCACAATAGGAAAATTCTTGTGTGTTTTATAGTTTATGCACATTTTCTTGCTGCTAAATGTTCCATTCTCATAAAAAATTAAAATGTTACTTTAAGATGCCAAATGCCTTGGCGACTGCTTTGGAGCCCTACCATTCCTTATATCACTTTCCGCCCACATGTTTTACACTAAGAGGTCCTAAGCCTGTTTAGTCCAACAGTATATTTCATTTTTATGCGTCACATGGGTTTTTGAAACTGTGCTTTCTTCTCCTTTAAAAAACAATGAATTCTTGCATCTTAAACTTCTAAAAAGTGACTAGTCAGCTGCAATGGGGGTTCTTTAAAAATGCAAAGGAAAAAAAATATGCAGGTTCTGGTGTCAATCAAAAAGCTAAGAATCAGCAGCTTTTATGCGCAGTGCACATCTTGGCATGTTTTATTATCAAGTCATACAAATGTACAAATATACTACTGGCAATACAAGCGTTGAAGCATATTTACGCGTGGGGTTTTAATGCACCATACATTGTCAATGAATATTACTGTTCTACAATACACAAATACATTAGCTCTGTATCTGCTTGACTATATTGTAACATCTGCTTAGTAGTGTAAGCCTCTTTATGTTCTTCTTCTGTTGCGATAAATTCTGTACTTTTATTAAAAGGCAACAATAGAAAATGTATATGACTGTTCTATGTAAATTGGACCATCAAGCAAAAGACAACGAAGTCCTTCCATTTCTTCACTGAAAAATTATTAAAATGAACAAGAGCTGTTTTTGTCAGGCTGGGAATAGTCATTCTCTTTATCATTGTACCAGTTGTGCATTGCGGTACCTCTTGGATCAGCAGTATTTTTTCATTGTTCACTTCCTCCCCTGGGAAATAACACACACACATATACAGTATATAGGTATGTCTATATATACACTGCGTGTGTGTATATATACTGCTAGTCATCAGATACCCTGCCAGCATAGTGAGCTGGTCAATGAAAGACACAGAGGCTGCCAGAAGCCACTCACAATGTATGGAGGTTTGTACCCCAAGTCCTACGCCCATAGACTGTACACCAGTGGGAAGGCAGACGGGGTCTGTTAACCCCTTAACGACAATCCACATACATGTAGGGGGTTGCCGTGCGCCGTGATAACGACAATGCCCGTACATGTGCGGGCTCTCGTTAAATAGCTGCATCACCGTGATTGCGGCATTTTCGCCGCGATCGGTGGCTTTGCAGCATCCACGGAAGCCTCACAAGTGAGGCTGACCATGGATCCGGGGAGGGCAGGCCTCGGCAACCCTCCCTGGAAGAAAAATTGCCGCCGCCGCACCGATCATTAAAGATCGCAACGGACTAAAACAGCTTAGGAAGCGATCGCAATCGCTTCCTAAGCATAAACGGTGTTGCTGACATGCCTCGATATCGAGGCATGTATTAACACAACCCCCCGACCCCCGATCGCCTTGTGATTGCTCCGAAGAGCAACCCTTTCAGCATTCCAAGAAATTATGGACAGTATCATGTTTCCAACATTGTGGGAACAATTTGGGGAAGGCCCTTCATGCAGATTCTACATAGCAAATCATCAGTTGTGTTAACCAAACAACTCTAATATCGGCCCTCATGGAAACCATGACTTGAAGAAGTATGATTATGATATGATTTAAAGATACAATTAATTGAGTCACCTGCATTCAAGTAGGAATATCAACAATGACATGCTCGTTGCCAAAGCACTAATCGGGAGGCTCGGGAATCATCAGATCTTCGTAGAATATCAACGAGTCTGCCCCAGACTGTGTGACTCTGAGATTTTGTCACACTGAGATTGGAACAAAAACGGGAGACTTGAGGGCAAACCTGAGATTTGCGAAGTAGGCTAATAATGTATCCAAACTTCAAGAATAGCAATAAAACGGTGCAGACTTGCTCACTGAGAAAACTTTTGCAAGCATGTGGCCTAGGGGCGATGACCTAACAGAAGAAAGGCCATCACTTTGCTTTGAGCTTCATAATTTGTGATCGGTAAAGATAAAAGACTTCCAAAGCCCATAGGGCATAGTCTAGTTAATCTAAATTCCACGTTCTGCCATCTATACAAGTCTGGATGCCATCCCAAAGCGATTGCCTCTGGATTTTTTTTTAATATGTCATTGCCTTGCAACCTTTCTCTAATCCTGTCAGGGATAGCACACATATAAAAAAGAAATTAATTTAAGGAGAAGAATGATTGGATCTTTCAACTCAACATCTTTAATATCATTCTATCAATGTCCTTTTTATTACTCCTTTACCTCAAGGAAAAAACAAGCTTCATCTGATATCATTCAGGTTCAGTGACTTACGAGATGACCTTTTTTCCTAGATTTATTGGGTTAGTCTAATAATGTTCAGAACTTGGAACTCTAGCAGTATTTGTACTACAACTATGAATAGAGTAAAGGGGATTATAGTACTGTACATATATTACTTTTTTGATAACATGCTCCTACCGAAGTAAAAAGCATTGATTACCCCTCACTCAGTTTATATTGTTTAAAAGGACACATACATTAATTCAGAACATTATTAGTTAACCATCACTGAACCTTTAATTTATTTTAATTTATTTTCAGTATTTATTTTGTAATACATGCTTACTAACTGTCACGTGTTTAAATTTAAATATCCTAATTAATAACAACTGATATTTTTAACAATAAAAGTGTACTATTTTAGTAATATGTTAAGCTCTTTACAATGTGTAGAAACAAATAATTGTACTTAAATTAAATCACATGTACATACATATGTTCATCAGAATTAATTGTGTGATTTATGAGTTATACCATCAGTTCCAATAAAACAATTTCCCTCTCATCCTTCTCTAGCCACAGATCTAGTATATATATATATATTATATGGAAAGATCAAAACCTCTTCCTTTTTTTGTTTTTCAGGAATCTTGGAAAATCAGGACTTAGAGTATCATGTATGGGGCTTGGTAAGTATAGAAATCATATGTTTGGAAGCAGGTTGTGCAGTTTAAATAGTTGATAGAAAGATGAAGTTTCATTGATGAGCATCAGGAGTACAGTTAAATTATAATTGATTTTTAACAAATTAGCCCTTCTTTCCACAATTCGTTTTCTGTACTTACTTCAGTACCAATGTATCAATTAACCTTACTCAGCAAGGCTTCGCTCAAATGATGTGTTCAATAGATTAATTATCATTGATTTTTCTTTTTTTTTACCACCAGCTAACATGTATAATATATTCAAACAATTTATTTTTTGCAGTCTCAGTAATGTTGATTCTAAATGCAAGATTTGTTTCTATATTATTATTATTAATAATAATAATAATAATTACTGTTTAGATTTGAGACCTGATGTGTTATACATTGGTGCTTAAAATAATATTGCGCACATGGACCCTATTTTTTAATATATTTAGCTAATTAATTATTTCAGAGGGTAGAATGTGGTTAATTAAGGGGTAAATACTGTGGAACCTGTTTAATTTAAATGCAACCTTTTAAAATATGTTACAATGAATACCTAAATCAGACACATTTCTGGCTGATTTCAGCTGAAATAACTAATTAAGCATTTAAATTGTCTTGTTCAATTGGCTTAACCTCTTCTATTTCATGTATATATTCGTTTTTATTTTATGTAGTTCAATAATGTTAGCAACATTGATTGTCTCCATTGACACATGGAATTTAATATGAACGGTAGAGCTTTTAATGAATGCAAGACAAAGTACTTAATACACACGAACCGAAAATGCTGGTTACTAATGTGTACGCATACAAATATATTTACTATTAGCTTAAATTTAATCTGATAACTCTAGCAATTGTAGAGCATAATTGTTGTCAATTTAGTATAGGATGTTTAATCATTTGTGTGTTCACCACAAAGCTTACGAAGTTCAGCGTGTGAGAATACTAATTAATCTTTTGAAGAAAGCACAGTATTCAGTCACAGATCATCAAGAGAGATACATATTCTTGTCTGTAGATCAATGAGCCAAGACAAATGTGCACAGGGGTGTGTGTGTTAGGAGCTAAGACTTTGGCTGTTGGATATTTCTTTAGATCCCATGAGTCAAACATCTAAAATTAAACAGGTACAGTATATACACAAGTAAAAGCTAATAGAAAAAATGAGACACACAAAAAACCAGGTAAACTTAATGTGTAAAATAAAAGGCATTAGACATTAGAACAGAAGTAAGACATGAATGACATATTATTCAAAAATATAGATGCCAAGTCAACGTCAATTGATTCCAAGGTAAAGGTGTTTGCTTATAGTGGTATATTGTAAAAGGCCATCTTCTTGTGTTTAGTATTTGGATTTTCAAACATGGGAGATAGGTAGCTCAAAGAATATACAAATATTTTGCTTCTAGAATAAAGTACACAAAAAGGCAAGAATTTAGCGCATAACCAGTGCATAAACTTGCAAAAAAAGCCTATCTAAGGCATTGATATTGGGGATTCTGTCACACTATATGGCCATATATTGCTTAGCCAGTCACTACGTCAAAGAACTCCCAAGTTTGGGGAGTCCTATCTAATTTTTCATGGCTATATGGCTGACCATGGTTATATTGCATGTCCAGAGAATGCTTGAGAGTCCCGTTTTAGAATGCAGTGCAGTCCCACTGATTCAGTGGTGGGCTAATGAATATATGGCCATATAGTGTGATGGAATCGCCATCATGTATCCCTTTTTTTTTAATGATATTCACTGGGCATGCGCTGAATTCTTGCTTTGTTTTGAGTCATGTAGTTGCCTGGGATTCCTGGACCTGGGGGGTCACCAGCAGTAATCACAGAAAATGTCCTCAATGTGCCTGACAGGGATGCAATGCAAGCCTCTACAATGCATGAGGGATCTACACAAGAGAACTATGCCTACATTGGCATTCAAAATGTATAAAAGGGACATAGTATGTGCATGTGTGAGTCGACAAAGGGGACTCCTTGTCTGTTGAGCTGTTTGGTCAAGGTTGGCCCTCATAGTTAACGTGGTTATTGGGCATAAAACCCTGCTTAGTATTTCATTATTTGAACTATATAATTCTGTATGAAAAACTGTTCACTTATAAACACAAGTAGCAGACACAAGGTGCGAGTACCTAGTTAGCTTGCCTGGGGTGCAAAAACTCAAATAGAAACGTGCCAGACACATTGGTATAATAATAAAGAAACATTATATGTTTTACTTGTTTTTGAAAGAGGTCAAACTGTAGGTTCCTATATTATTATTATTATTATTATTAATGGATCTCCTGAATTCATCACAAGAAAGGTATTATTCACTAAATTGCAAGTTGAGGATTTGTCATGGCGGTTCCTGCCTTGAGTATTCAGTGAATACTATTCACTAATATCATTTACAATTCAACCATAAACCTGGTTGTATATAATATAAGGTTGTATAATAACAATCAATAATGCAGTCTAGGTATTAAAAACAGGAATTTTTTATCTATTGATTCAAATAATCCTACTATATTCCACAATACTGAATAAACCATTTGTGGATATTAAAAAACTGCATTGAAATATGCATAGGAACAGGAAAATATTGTTAAAGTATGGATCTCAAATAATTGAATGTATTTTTCTTCACAAACCACAGGGATGTTAACCATTGTTTCTTCAGTATATTTTTAGCAGGATGTGGGAGTAGGATATGAATTATCTTCTCAACACATTATTCAGCATATTAATAGTGCATGGGTGACAGGCTGACTCTGTAACACTGTAATTTATCATTGCATCACTTAAATCACAAGGTTTTGTGCCTTCTGTGCTGCGCCATAAAATTGGTTGAGAAAATCATGGAGGGCGCTAAAAGCTTACTGTATATCAAAGAGAACTTATTCGGAGGTAGTTTAGTCACCATACTCTGAGCTTCCAGGTGAGTTTCTGCTCACTGGAGTTATTATGCATTATGACATGCTCTTTCTCTCATATTTGTTATGCATTAAGGGCTGTATAAATTCATGACTTTCTAAATATCTCATTGATTGAACAAAACATTATACAGGGCCAGCTCAGATATTCTTACATTCTCTTAAGTCAGAACTTCATAATGAATTGTAAAGTTGTTGAGTTGAACCTGTAGCTGTCCTGCTTGACCAAGAGAAATGGAGAAGCTACTGGCGAGTCTACGGACGAAACTTGGAAAGTTTGCAAGTATGGATATGATGTTATAGCCTGGCGCTCAGCATGGTAGATGGCGGCCACAACGGTAAGAGGTAGGAGCAGCTGGGGTGCTGATCGAGTCAGACCTTGAGCAGTGCCTAGTCAGGATACGTCTCTGACCATGACATAGGCATTGAGAATACGGCTACCTATAACATACCAATAAACACACAAAGACATTATTCTTTGGAATGTGATAAGGCCACAGCGCTTTATTAATTTAGACAGACTGTGACACACAAATAACAAGGATAAAACCGGGAATGGCACACAATATACTCTGGCAGAGTGCCATTTAAATGTCTGAAATTTAACCCCTGCCAGTCCCGGACATAAATAATATACGAAAAGAACAGTACCCCTTAAACATAAACAACTTAATACACATGCCGACATTTACCCCCAAGCCGTAAAGTCTCCAATAGCAAGGGGATCGGCTAACTCCAATTCCCCAGGGACCCAGCCCATTAGGGAACGTTTAAACAAAACACACATCAAAACTGCCGCCTTTTGTCCTGCGGCCCCTCCAATTTTCTGTTACTTTCTTTGTTCTTCATGCTGACTGCCTCCGCTTGGCTGGAAACCTGTACAGGAAGAACTGAACACCACCTGATAAAATACAAAACAACGAAAATATATAATGTTCCCTAAACACCTCAGATGCCAACACACCAGCCCAGCAACAACCAGTGTCCCCTAGCTGACCCCTCTGCCCTCTCATTTGCCTATCTCAGGCCATGTCATGCCGCCCTTTTCTGCCTAGCTGTCTCCAGGGCTCCCTGGACACAACTTAAAGTAATACTGACAATCTAAATCCAAATACCGCACATCAGCTAGGATAAGATGTATTGCCTCCTAGTGTGGTAACCATGGCTGCTCGATATGGAGGTGTTTAACAGTGTGCTTAATAAAGTAGTAAGACACACAGATATTTTCCTCCGATAATTAGACATAGAAATTTAGCAACCTACTATGTGAGAATCCCTAATGCTTAGTGGTTTTTCCAGATGTGTATTCATCTAGTTGTTGGTGTTTTTGTGTTCCACATGTATGTGTGAAATAAGCTGCAATGTGCTGGTGGGATGCCTACACAGCCATTTATAATACTGTGTAACACAAATCTTGACCTATTGTATGTGCTGCGTTTTCTATAATAAACCTAGAATTTTGTGAATTATGGCTTATTTATGTGCTTACCTGGTAACTTTCCAAAGTTGACTGCGTTGAGCTCCTCTGTCCTTTTTCTTGTAAGAGTTTGTGATAAGAAGGCAGGGTTAGCCACTCATACTAACTCCTGGCATCACACATTTTAGCAAAGCTAAATTCATTTATTAAATGTACCCCCAGCTTAGGCTTTTCATTTGTCAGTTTCATTTGTATTTATCAATTTACCATATTTGCTTGATTATAAGACAACCCCCAAAATCAAAATATTAATTTAGGAAAAAAAGAAAAAGCCCTGAATATAAGACGACCCTATAGGAAAAAAGTTTTTGCCAAGTAAATGTTAATTCATGTAAACTATTTTTTTTAATAAAAGCTATGAATGAGAAAAAAATATTTGTTTTTAATTCTTTTATTTTCCAACCTGCACCCCAGTTATGCACATCTGCCCCCAGGCTTGTCACTCTGCCCCAATTAAATGCCTTAAACCCCTATTATGCCCACCTGTGCCCCATGATATGCATTTAACCCTCTAAATGCCCTTGGATATGCCTTTAACCCTCTATATTGCCACTGTTCCACATGATATGTCTTTTGCCCCCCCCCCTATGTGCCACCTATAGAAGATGACCCTGATTATAAGACGAGGGGTATTTTTCAGAGCATTTGCTCTGAAAAAAACCTTGTATTACAATCAAGCAGATACGGTAATTATTTTAGAAATATAGAGTTTTTTCTGCTGAAGCCAACAGCTAAAGAGACACTTTACTGCCCCGTGTAGCCTCACCCACAAATAATGCATTTTAAAGTTATTTGTAAGAACTATAAGATATATACTTGAGTGATACAAAAATAACAATAAAAACACACTTAAAACACCTTTACAGGAACTGCAGTACACCGCTCCCTGCATTATCAGATTTTCATACCACTTTTGGCTGATTAACTCATCTGTAAGCACGTAATTCAAAATCAGTATAATCAAATATTGAATCCAATGAAACAGTTTTTCCTCATTTTTTATCATAACATGCTATACCGATTTATTGCTATCCAGGTCTGTTTGTGTATTTGTTAAAATATACTTCATACAATATAACACACCTTAACTGAGCATAAACTAAGGCTTCTGTTATATGCTGCCAGTTTGAGTATTATTCCACATGAAGTGTTAAGCTAATATGTCCATTTTCATTTGCTGCCATTTATTGAAATTGATGGGAATCATCAGGAGAAAACAGTGAATTTTTGACTTTTTTTATGATTGATACGCACTGTGGGCATTGTGCTCAGAAAGTATTTAAGCATAGATCTGTATTCCAAAATCCATTTATTTTACAGTTTAGTGTATTTACTTAAATATGTGTCACTGTGTTTCCAGATATTTCCTGCTATGCGAATAACAATTGGAACTGTAGGATTTGCATGCAGGGGAGAGCTGACGATATTCAGTATATTCTGTATATTGGCCAAGATACAACTAGCTCAAAACCCAGATACACATATATATATCTTTATCAAACACAACTGCATGAAAGCCCATACAAAGTAGCCCAGAAAGGATCCACTTATAATTTAAATTATCTCTGAAATTACCCTGGTCCGGATTTTATATACAAATAAATATACATTAGGCAGTGGCCAAAAATCATTTAAGCCAAGATGCCAATTGTACCTCACCCCTGCTGCCAGCCTTACCCTTATAGCATAACATAGAACGATAGAACTTGAAGGAAGATTAGAACAATTCATCCCATTTGTCTGACCATTTCTACTGAAAAAAACAGTCCTTGGTCTTGTCTTAGATTAATATTCCTCTCTACCAGCATTGTATATGAGTGACCAAGACAAAAATCTAAGCCTATTAGGGAGAATGCTAAAGTGTTGCAGAAGAGGAACATGAGAAAAAAGGTAAAGGTATAGAGCGAGTTATGTAAATGCAAAACAATTTGTGTTTGCATGCGGGCAACAGCATATAATGTGGAAAGAAAGGGGTGAGATAATGAGAATTAGAATTTGGGAAGAGTTAATGGGTGTCTGGATGTGTATGTTATGGGAGTGCCCCTCCCAAGGTGAGGCTCTGGATCTGCCACTGGCTCAGCAGTGAAGCCACGTGTACCACGATGGAGCAGTGAGTCAGAACCTTTTCACTCCCATCACAGGACCTGAGCAATGGAAAATGGAAGGAGATATTAAGAGAAATGGGAAAAAAGAGATAAAGAAAAAAGTGAGAGAGCAAAAAAGAAATAGGGGATTAAAGACAAGGGAGGGAGAGAGAGGAAAAAAAGAGAAATGGGGCAGGGAGAAAAGAGGAGAAGTAAAGAGAACGAGCAGGAGAGATTGACAGAAGAGAGATAGGGAAAAGGGTGAGGTAAAGAGAAAGGATAGTGAGATAAACTGAACAAAGAAAGATACAAAGAAAATGGAGAGATGGAGAGATAATGAGAATGGGGAGAAATAACGAGCAAGAGGTGAGAGATAATAAAGAGAGAGATAAAAAGAGACCGGAAGGGAACTGGGTACTAGGGCAAGTCCTATATGTGCAATCTGGGTGCTGGGATGCAATCTGGGTGATGAGTAGTTCTGTGGATGCAATCTGGGTGCTGGGCAAGTTTTATGTGTTTATGTATTGGACAGAATACATACTATAATTAAACACAGAGAATAAATATCTTAAATATGATTGAATATTCAAACACTTCCTTATTTCAAACATGCACTACCTAAAAAATAAATGTAAAAAAATTGTTTTCTCAGGAACCTGGGTGACGTTTGGAGGTCAGGTTTCCGATGAGGTAAGACATTATTTTATTTATGTTTTTATTGTGTTATTATTACACTGAATAATGAAGTGCTAACAATAAACCCATGTGTACAAATAGAATTCATTAAAAAAATTGTTAAATTATGGTTTATCAGTTTTGTTCTTAAATGTTTTAAAAATGGAATTTACTGCATGAACATTGGTGCATGCTATATTTTAATATTAATATATTTAGTTATTTATTGAAGTCCAAGGTAGTGTGCTTCACTTTTATCAGTGAAGAAATTGGAGATGATTGTGTGCCTTTTTATTGCCAGAGTGGACTAGTGTGTCCCCGATCTTCCTCTTTTAGGCCATACCCCCCTATAAAAATACATGAACCCTCTTCCCTTCCAGCCTTTAAGGCTAGCAGAAGGGACAGACCCCCACACACACTGCACAAAAACAAAGGGGGAAATTACTGAAGTCTAAAGACACTCACCTCTCGCACCAAAAGCGAGTCTTTCGGGTACCAGCTCCACTTTAGCATTTATAGTATAATATGCGCAAACAACCTGTGTCCATCATCTGATGAGTTTTACCAGCCTGCCCTGTCTGTATTGGACACTTTTTTCATGCTGTGACTGTGACATTATATAGCCTGAAATTAAGTTACACCAGACATGATACAGAATCCCCAATTCCAGGACTTGTGGTTTTTCTCCTACTTCTCCAGACTCCTAAAGTTGGATCAGTAGTATCCTGGCCAAAAAAATATACCCAACGTTCCCAGAATGATCAAAAGTTGCCAATGCAGGTTATCTACTTTTGAAGTAAGCATATGTTAAAGCGACACAAAATCGAGTCTCCAAGGAGCTCCACCAACAATGAATGCATATGAAGGTATTTTGTAGGTACTTTAATGGCATTCTTCAGCTGAAAGGAAAAGCCCTTTTAGGGGAAGCTACAGCTATGTAGTACATTTTTTGCACCAGGCCTGGATACTTCAAGCAGCCAACTTTTGTGAGAGCCAGTGGTGGATCATTTCTCCAAACATATCTACTGCAAGCCAAAACACATAGGGCCGGGAAAAGAAAGCAGGGAATCTGAAGTATCCCTCTGTGCGTTTGCAAGGGGGTTATGTTAATGCATTAAAGTACTTATACAGTGGGCTGTCATGAGAAATCTTGGGACCCAGTTGAGCTTAATGCATGGGCCCCCATGCCCCTCTCATCAGCCCTCCCCACATCTGTCCCATTGTCTCACCCTTTACTCCACCAATCACTTCACCTTACAATCTTCCCATAAAGACACCTTATGAGAGTAGGAGCGAGCCTAGGGTTAATGGCGCTTGGGTGCAGTATTTCTTCAGGGTCCGCTGTAAGTAACATGCATACATACTAACATGCAAACTCACTCTAACTCTGTACACTTACATACACACATTATTTTCCTTCTCTCTCTCTCACAGGTGCCACTAACCCTAGGCTCACCCCTGACACTTCAGCACTATAAGCTGACACACGCTCACCGTAACATAATTTGTTGACACCCACACACACTAACACCAAATATTAACACATGCACTCATGTGAACACCATAGACTAACATACTCTAACATATTACAGTAACCCAACATAACACCATACACTGGTGCACATGGATTCCATACACCATACATAAATACACACACTCCAATAGAACATGATGGTAAACACACTTATGCTAATGCCATACAGTAAGACACACAACAGCATACACTGGCACACACTAACACCACATTCTTATTTTCAAGCATGCACTATCCAACAGCAAACACTAACACGCACACAATGACCGGTATATGCTTACACAGACTAACATCCCTACTTAGATGCACATATACTAACTTACACACATACAGCAACATACTTACAAACATTAACATACTTAAACTTACACACACAGCCTACTTTGTTGGCTCATGAGGGGGTGGGCCGGTGCCAACTCTTCTGCTCCCTCAAGGTCCTCCGATGATATCTATGCTAGGAAATTAAGTCATATCCTGGCACTTAGACTTAGTGTGTTGGGCCGGAAGTAGCAGTACTAGAGACACTGGCATAATGGAGAAACCCCCTCGGCCCATAACACCAGCACCATCAAACCCCCCACGGCCATGCCACTAGACCAATGTTGGCAGGTCTCCATTACTTCAGTGTCCCTAATACCAAAGGGTCTATTCCTGCTGGGTGCTTCCTTGCTTCATGTAGCTTGTTGTATTGCTGGATGCTGTCAGGCGGCTGTAAGTGCCGCTTACAGTTTATTAATAAGTAGAAAAGGAGAAACATAGATGTAAGTAATCTCAGCGCCTGTGTGGATACAGCAGATGTTACCGGTATTTATCAGCCTAGCAGTAAAAGTTGCAGCCAAGATAATAAAATAAGTAAAAGAAACTAAAATAATACCCCTGCAACTATTAAAGTAAATATAACTTTTTACTTGTAGTTGAACTAGATGTTAATTGGCCACTACATGCAACCAATTTATATTCAGGTTTTAAAGGTTTCCTGACACACAGGTACATTAAATCACGCAGATGCTAAAACGTACCATTCTGTGATCATGTCTAGTTAAGAAACCTGATGTAAGCTTCAGGCAAACATATCAGATGTTTCTTCTGAACAAAATTCCAGATGTTGTTTATGCCACTGAATTCCACAGCGAGATCAACTGAAATGGTTTCTCTTGTCAAGATTCAGTTGTAGGCAACAAATGACAAGAGCTTTGTAAACTCTGGGAACTAATCAGTATTTCTCAGCATCAATCTGTCATACATTCATAACCATTTATTACTTGTGTCACTCTATAGACCCCCATGCATCGTAACCATATGTTGAGCCACTTAACCATTATAATTATGATATATATTTATGATATATATATATATAATATGTTTATGACAAGGTAGCGGCCTTTTTTTAGAAAAAAATAATATATATATTATATAATAATATATATTAATATATATAATAATATATTAATATATATATATATATATCTTAATCATTAGCCTGGCCTCCCAGATGAAAATTGTGTCCTTACCACCACCTCTAACAGTGCTAACATTAAATGCTAAAATCTGGTAACCCCTCGTGACCAGGTGTAAAATCTGCTCTCCACTTCATCTACTTTGTTAGACACAGTGTTTTGTAGTGTGAGATTGGTTCATACTTGCATGTTGTTCATAAGGTCTGTATTTCAACAGGTGGCCGAGCAGTTAATGACGATTGCTTATGAAAATGGAGTAAACCTCTTTGACACGGCTGAAGTTTATGCAGCGGGAAAGTAAGTGGTTGTAGTTTGGCTGTGATATCCCCAAAATGTTAAGAAGACAGAAAAACTGTGTGCATCTTCTTCTCCTTTGATTTCTCTACGGCAGATACAGAGACCATGTTGATAGGGAAGGGGGAGCAACATTGGGAAGTAGGGTGCCAGTATGCTTGTCTGTAGAGGTAAATTAATGTACAGCTTTCCTTATAGGCGCTGAAACCGTTAATTCTTATTTGTATATTATTTATGCTCCTACTTAAATTTTTACTTTTATTTAATGTAATATAGTTTTACTAAAAGGAAGGCTAACTTTAATGAAAGGGTGGTGAATGTGTGGAACAGTCTCACAGGAGAAGAAGCCTGATGTCCACGTAACCATTGCGATTTGTACTTTAGGACCTCCATCATCCCTGTGCATTCTGTTCCCAGTAGTGCAGGTATGTGTAGGTAGGCCTGACCTTTCCTGTAGGACATGACAGCGTCTGGCTTATTGAAAGGCCAGAGCCTAGGTGTTCCTAATGGTTAATCACAATCTGCTAGAAACCTACTGAGTGTTTATACTAGTAATAGGCACGGCTATAGTCAATTCAATCATAATATCAAGGTCCCACCCAGTATAGACTATGGAACATGGTATAGAGGTTATATCCCAGTGTTTTCAGAAAATACATGGAGGTTATAAATCATTTTGACTGACGAGGGACTTTGTAATTTTTATTCATATTATCCAAAGGTTGGTCCCGATTGTACCTTCGCTACCCCCAGAAGTTGAAATTAAAAGGCACCATTATAGTAGAAATAAGTCCACTACAGAACTCCATTAATACTAACATGAAAAAGTATACTTTCTTTAATAAGAAATAGAAACAAGTATAAATTAGGATCATATTAAAAATTGATACAAATATTTACTCTCAAGTCTATGAATCTCTCAGCTTAGGTCAATTTGTTGGAAGTGGGATAGAGATTGTAATTGCTTGAGAAAGTCATGTCTTATATAATTACCCAGTCCTATTCATTTCATGTTGCGGTATCTTGCGCTCAGTCAGAGGTATTTAATTTTGTATATCAAAAGAAAGTGTAAAGCTCTGTCAAATATAGTCATGCCATGTACTCGCACACAAAGTAATTACTAATACACATAATGTGAACCGTCCATAATGACAGATCAGTTATCCAATTAATCAGTCACATGTCAACCATTATATTTGATGGTTGCTTAGGGATGTGTGTTAGTTGCAGATAATTATAACATGTTTCATAGATGTTATCTATAAATGAATGATGTAGGATGATGAATGTATCTTGATGAACACTCCAGCATTAGTACCAGATGAAAGGATTGTGTTCTTGCCTTGGTTTCTCAGAAAAATCAAATATCTTTTCCTAGTAGAAGAATCCTAACAGTTTCTATTACAAAGTTGCAATGGAACACAAGAGGTTAACCTTCTGTTATTTCCATGTTCTGCCATTGGTGTAAGCAAGCGCAAGTATGTTATTGTGTGAGCACAGAATGTTCAAGTAGGTTTGTGTTTTGCTGCCCTAGTTGTGTTGCGTGGATTTCCCACACTTAGGTTCACCCCTGTCACCAAACACTAACACACGCACTCTAACATCATACAGTAACAGACACACATGCTAACACTTTACGCTCATACACATACTAACATCATACAGTAACACACATTCATCTTAATGGCATATTCTCACACTCATCCTAACGCCACAAACTGGCACTAACACAATAGACTATCACACAGGCTCTAACACCATAGAGTAACACACACACTAGCGCCATACACTAGCGCCATACACACACACACACGCTAACACCAAATACAAATGCACACAATACACTAACATACTCACTAACACTATGCACTTACATACACACGCACTCTCTCCCTCCTCTCCCGTCTTTTATTCAGCTCGATCTGCTCTCCCTCTCCTTGCCTGCAGCTTGTGCTCTGCATGCAAGTTGTAACACTGGTACCACAGGGTCACGTAACACGTGTTGTGACCGTGCAGGGCGCATCAGTTAACACCTTTGGTCTCCAAAGTAACTGTTCCACGTTAACCCAGAATTAATTATAACTTATGATTAAAACAGTCACAGATGGAAGTGCTTTGAGTGAAACCTGTTAACTTCCTATGTGCGATCATGTAGCTTTTCTTGCAGGATCTGTAAGAGATACATTTCATGATAACACAGAATCCTTAAATTGGGCAATTTTAATAGCTGTGCAAGTGCCATGTATCTGTAGGTGATTGTGATGGAGGTGTGTGTGACAACCCCAACATGCTATAGTTCCCTAGACATCTGACTGACCATTGGATAAAGCAGCCGTCTTGCATTCTTTTTCTTTTATAGATATCCATTAAAATGTAATTGCCTAGATTAATTTTTATATTTATATATATAAACAGGTTATAATACGGTAACTCCTTAAAAGGGAGAGGATCCAAGAAGAAGATTGCTATAAAATTGAAAAGCATGATGTACATTGCGCATAGAGGAGATTAGGCAAAGCACGGTGACAAAAAACAGGCAATAGCTGTGTATGAAAAGAAATACTTTAAATACTTCAAAGTATAAATATAAATATTAAATGTTTTGGTTTTTTTTATCTTGCAGGGCAGAAGTGATTTTGGGAAATATAATCAGAAAAAAGAACTGGAGGTGAGACTGTTAGTTCCCCACTATGGGGTACTTTGTAGGTTAAGATCTGTTCGTTGCGTATAGGGATTTTCTGTGGAGCATTCCCCACTGTGGAAATGGAACTGCTTTAGTTTTCCCGCACATGCTGTGTTACTGCGTACAGTGTCAGCAATATTTTTAATTAAGTAGTCTTTTGGGATGCAGATAAGCCTCAGGTAGTACCAGGTATAGCAGTTTTGACTGCATTTTAGATTAAAATTGAAAACAACATTTCATCTCTTTTTGCCACTTTTATTGTGTAACACAATTATCATTTGCGTTATAATCGGTGTAATAATATACGCTATGATAGGTAACTGCAAATTTTTATTCAAATGTTTTTTTCAGCAAAAGCATTTTAATTTCTTCTAAATATAATTGGGTATTAATATTATGTCCCCTGTTAATAAATCGAATTAAAAGCAAAATACTGGCTTCGTGTGGTATATGGGACTAGCTTTTATGCAGCAGTTCCACTGCACCATCGCCTTGTACATGTTATTGATGGAAAATGTTGCCAGTCTGTGGCTCACATCTCTATACGTCAATTACTATATTCCAGAACATAGAATCACAGCATCAAATATTCCTGCTTTTGCGGTTTCTTATTATTAATTGATTTATATAGCGCCATCATATTCCACAGCGCTGTATAATGAGCAAACAGGACATAACAAGTAGACCATCACATGCAGTTTGGACTTAAAGAAACAAAAGGTGAGGCAGGTCCTATTCGAATGAGCTTATAATCAGTTATATAGAATTTTCATGACTGGGCCAACTGCTTGTAGACTGAATTGTAAAGTGATAACAATGATTTAACACCTGCAGATACAATATTTTAGACAATACTTGGATTGCACCAAATTTCTTTTGCCTTCATGTATAATTCCATTCTGGGCAATGTGCACTGGATGGAGTAGTAGTCCTCACCAGCACCCTATAGGGGTGAAATACAAATGCCGGAGCTAGATCCAAGCTAAGGTTTTCTTTGGTTCTAAGAGCCAAGAAACTGAAAAAAATCAATTGCTGGAAAAAATATCAACTTTGAACCTGAGTTTCTTTTTTTCACTCTCAGACAAAGGAAGAGGTTAAATCTTGAAGGAGGAAACCTGAGAAAAATATATTCATTGTTATTGTACATTTACAGTTCTAAAACAACACTCACAAAGTCAGTGACTGATAGATAAGTATGAGTGAGACAGCTTGACGTACGTTTCGTACTACCATGTAGTTAGTCCAAGACTCGGATCTAAATGGGAAAAATATAACGCTAGATGTCTTTAGACTGGCCGTCTGTTATACCTGACGCATGGCAGGTTTTTACTCATCATGTAATTCAGTATAAATGTTGACTTGAGAATATAGTTCATCTTCAGTTTAGTACCCCCAGCGCCAACCCTTACACTTTTACCAGGTCGATACAATTTATTGTTGTCTGCAGTCTCTCTTAACACTTTCATTTAGTAAATTGATGGTCCGTGCCTGTAGGTTACCTACCCAATATCGTAACTATCGCAGAATATATCTGCAGATATCAATGTATAATGGCATTATAGAGTAAAAGGCACTGGAGCCATGCAATACAATCTAGCCATAACACAATATATTATATTCATGTCCCGGTGGCTCATCCTTAATAAAGATAAAATGTTGTGAAAACCTTTTTTTCAAAACTGTTACATAGCCAACTAAGCATCATCTTTATGCAACAAGTTATTTTCCATTTGACAAATGTCATTTTCTGCTGGCACACGTCTTATTGCTGCTGTAATGAGATACGCTGGGAGTGCGTGTTCATGGCTGATACATTATTAATTGCAGAGGCTATCAAAACCAAGTACTGTCTTGTTTTGTTGTGAAAGAAATAGCATCGACGTTATTCAACAATAACATGAGATTTCAATCTGATGGCACCTTTTGAAAGCCAGGATTAATAGAAGCGACGACAACCCAAATAATGAGAAAATCCTTACATTTTTCTTTATGGTTCATTTAACAGTACACAGTCTATTAATGTACAGTTTTGAAATTTATTTGTAAATTAAACCTTTTTTTTTCAATAGGAGGTCGAGTCTGGTCATCACAACCAAATTATACTGGGGAGGAAAGTAAGTGTGATTATGTTTTATATAAATGCCCATGCCCAGATGACTTGGAGAGCTCTTTATATTCTATGGGGCATCATACTTCACTGGAAATACTTTCTTATGATAAAATAAAGTACATCAAACAAACTGGAAATTTCGGAAAGCACCTTTTGGTCAAATCAATTCTCAAAAGTTACAACATTGTTGAGATTAGTATTTCAGTGCAGCTAACAGTATAAAACAAATAGAATACGGTAAATTTGAACCATCAAGCAAAACTATTGGGGTCTATTTCAAGGGGCACCTACTGATCATCTCATTACCTTGTGAGTAGAAAGACATTCAAGAGTCTTCGTCAAGAGGCTCGAGCAATGAAATCATAGAATGTAGTATTAGGAGATAGGAGATATATTGGCTAATTCTAACACATCTATATAAGATGCTGTCAAGCTCATTCATGATTCAGGACTAAAATACATAAATACACTGATTCAACTACTAAGAAATTCAAAATACCCTCTCCCCAATACACTATGTACAAACTCTACACACATATTGTGTATCTCATTTATACACAACGTTGTAGGCTTTCCTCCATCTGCCTACACAGCTCTGTCTTTTTACATGGAAACATAGATTGTAATGGCAGATGAGAACGAGCCCATCTAGTCTGTGAATTAAAAGGCTTGTTGTATATAAATGTTTATAATGTGTGTTTGTATGTATACTATCTATATATTGTGTGTGTGTGTGTGTGTGTGTGTGTATATATATATATATATAATGATGATCTCTAATCGAATGCCCCTATCCCCCATCTACAATCAGCCCCAAGCAACCTTTCCTGCTTCAGTCAACTCTAAATATAATCTCTCTGTACAGCTATAATACTCACAGGGCATCTCGGCATGGGGAGGAGAAAGTGACAGGCAACTTGACATGCCACATTTTATACACGTGTAATTTTAACTATGTAGGTCGTAACAGCTTTAGTTTAGCACATCTCTTCACACTCCCAATCAACCTACATCTCCCAGACTGTACCTCCTCTCTTCCAAAGCCTAGCTGTTGCTGGTTTAGGCTAATATGAGTTGTAATCCAGCTATAGGGCTTTCTAACCTACGAACAGGATGATTTTTTTTGGAAAGTACCAAACAGTATGGAACATAAATGTATCTTTAAAACATCATGAACATATCCACTAAAAAGATAATATCCAGAGTCTTGTATCTCTTCCAGTCTTAATTATCTCTTAGCTTCTTAATTATTTTATGTAAATACCATGTGATAGAAATTGATTCTACAATTTTAATCATTATCCCAGAAACATGATGTAATCCCTCAATGTGATATCTGCGTCTTATCCTTGGACCATTAACCATTATGTAGACATACAGTCTTACAAAGTTGATCAGGTTGCCACCACTTTATGGGGATCTCCTTTAGGTGCCCAGTTAGATATGAAGTTTCAGGGAGCTTCAGTGGTAAAACATAACACTCCGTGGATACTTTGGCACTAGCTGTGAATATTTCTGTTATTGAATATTCTTAAATGTGTATATGGAATATGGTATGAAGGGAATTTTGTTTCTAATGCTACACAAAATCATAATCGACTTATTTCAATAATACATATATTAAGTAGCATCCTTGACACACTAACGCATTTCTAACGGCACAGGACCCGCACTCAATTGCTTTCTGCATTGATTTGTAGATGTTGATTATTTATATTTTTTTTGTTGAAGAGCTGAAACAGAAAGAGGCCTCTCGAGAAAGCACATTATTGAAGGTAGGTAACTCATTGATATAAGTTTCAGTTCTAGTTGACTGTTGGGCTTTAATGCTGAGCGATGACCTGCCCAGATGCATAAACAGGCAGTCTGCTGTCCTACATTTCTGTAGGACTAAATCCCTTCCAGTGATGGAGCTCATAGCTGGTAAAGGTCATCTCTCCGGCTAAGAGGTTGAGGGTTTTTTATTAATAAATTAAAATAGATCCTAAGCAATTTAGCCATTTATCATGTCCATTTAGCACAGAGGTGGGTGAGTTAATCCTCTGCATGGACCGGTGAAACAGTTGGCTCTACAGAGTTCTAGTAGGAGGAGGTCACTGCATCAAACTTCTTTTTATACCAATGTATATTAAAATTTCAGTCGCTATCTAACTCCTCGGCTTGTCTCCATTCACTAGGATATAGTCTCGGCTATTTGCACTTATTAAAAGTTTTCATTATGAAGCCCCTTTATATTCTGGTACCGAGTAGAATGCTTATTGAAGATTTAGCTATGACCTTAAGGTAAAGAGTGCAGTTACTATGGCATATGGTTGCAGATCCAAAAAGGTGCGAGATATTCTTCGGTTACTTCCTCTTTGTCAAACTGTATTTTGTTGCTTACAGTCTGTAATTTAGCAAACTACAGGAATCATGCATAAATCACCTAATATCGGTACATGTTAGAACATTTTGAGGGAATTTTCTTTTGGCTATATATAAATAATTCTGCACTCTAGCTAATTTATTTAAAATATGCAGTGTGCCACACGGGTGCATCATAAATAAACCTACAAGCTGAATGTGCCAATGCGGCATGGAATGCACTGTATTTATAAAAGTGAGACGCAAGGTGAGTAGAGTAACCCCTACATCAGACCTACCGTTCCTTTATTTCTAGACCCCTAGATTAGTCAGCTTTTAAGTCTGTTATTCCGCTGACGTATATATAGCTAGAGATATGCATTCTCTGACACTCTGCTGTTTTGGGCTACAACTCCCATGATGCTAAACCTCATAGTTGGGATTTCTAACCCAAAGCTAGAAGTGCCTATTCTTGTAGATTCATATCCAACGAAATATAGAATCACAGAGAGCATTTCAGGACACAAGAAAAGCTAATTTTCTTTCCCCCCAGAAAGGTCACCTAAATACCTAATTTAGAATTTTCTCTAATCGTATGTTCTGATATATCATTTTTTGCAGGATTAAAGGCTTCTCTCCAGAGACTTCAGCTTGAATATGTGGATGTTGTGTTTGCCAACCGCCCAGATAATAATACCCCCATGGAAGGTTTGTCTGAGCTTTCATAATCTTTGTGTCTGCCCTACCGGCTTGAAATGAAATTTAGCAGAGATTTCAGGACAGACAGCTTGCCAGAAGTATATAGCACAAGCATGTTATCACAAACATCTTTCTGACATTGATATGAATTCTAGGAAATGCCAGAACGTTACCAGGAAATTATTATTATTTTTTGTGTTTTCTCTTTATGAAAAGTCAAAAACGAATTTGTGTTTGACCTCTGGAAACATAGTTTTTCGATATTTTGTCATTTACTGTAATATATCATAGTAAATGTTTCTGGGTATTTTTGTAAAGATAAGGTTATCTGCATCATAGAAACATATTTAAATATCATAGAATAGAAAGGAGTGGATTTTCAGGCTGTACTTTTCCCCCTTAATTTAAATCTTGAAATTTACTAATTTACTAATGCTTTGTGGTTTTAGTGGAGGCAGCAAAGGCAGGAGTTCATGGAGACAGAAGTCTTCAATCTTTTGACCTCATTAATGGATGCATGCTGCAATTTTGGGCACTAGTTTGTGTTTTTTTTGTGTTGGATTCAGAATTTTTGTCCACAGCAACCACTTTACCATCTGTACGTACAAGAACAAAATAGCCACACCAGTCGCACTTTATCTTCAGTGATAATTTCAAAACATCCAGCAGAACCTGTAATTTTTAATTACTGCAGGGCCTAATTTATTTGCTAGAAAGATTCATCTTTCAGCCTTTATATTCTTGGATCTACCTTTTGTTATATTTATGGCTCATAAGAAGGTGGTAAAAGGAGAAAACACTACATATAAATAAATTTGGCAGCTGTTGGAATAGTTGTTTAAGTATGAAGCAAAAATAACGATAAGCAGGAATCGGGTATATTAAGAGTTATGGCGTAGCAGGACGATAACTCGGCTTGGTTTCAGTCATGGCCCTCGGTATTTGCTGGTATGGGTGATGTTTTATCTGGAAGCCTGAAGGCTAATGGTAGCTTTTTATCTAAATATTTCCTTTACTAGCCCAGTGTTAAATGAAGTCCTAGCACTAGCCCACCAATTATTCAACATGGAATTCTTAGTGAGTGATAGAACCCAGAATAATAGCTGATTTACATTACATTTATTTATATAGCACCAGCAGACTCCTTAGCACTGTTACAATAGGGGACAGTGAAAATAATTACCAACGACATTAAAACTGACAATATGAAAACTGAAAATAACATTAACGCATTTCAAGACATAGTACAGAAGGAGAAGAGGGCACTGCTCTTGTGAGCTTAGAATCTATCACAATGTATTGCTTTAGATATATTTAGACTTACCATTCTAGAAGTATCATGATCTAATAAGCTAACAGCCAAGCAGATATTTCTAGCATTTGACTTGTTATATCTGTAAGGATAAACACAGCTGTGTACCTCATTGATTGTGAGGGGATGTGCAGCACGAAGTAGAGTGAGACATCTCTCCCCTTGAGAATGTCGGTTAATGAGAGTGGAGATGTAAGTGGACATCCAGCACGGTACAAAGGCACCATCTCAGTCCCTAAACCTACAGGTTGACCAAGAATTAAAACACAACGAAATAGACACAAAAAAGTATATCAGAATTATTCTATATGAGCCTTGTATTATAGGAGGAGAGTTATCCTGTTGTTGCTACCCTATACAATGACAGGTCTAGAATCATAAGCCTACGGAAATATGATCAGCTTCAAATAAACATTGAACATTACGCTGACTGATGCGAGTGCTTTAATCATTCTCTGTTACTACTTTGCAAGTCGGTTCCATGGCCAGATGTAAGAGTAGCCGCATGAATAGATATAATAATTCTACATTTCCCAGGGAAGACATAAATGGTGCATATTTGGGAAGATTCATGTTTAAGGGTTTAAATAGGTTTTATGTGAGTAAACAATCAGATGAGAAGGCAATACAATGCTATTTCCAAACTCAGCCTTTTCCCCCTCAACATTTATGTCTATTAATCCACTGTCTTTATCTGTCCAGTCAGCCCCTACAGCATGTTAACCCAACCTGCTGGGTTTAAAGAATATAGAGAAACTGATTTGTGGCATGGTGAACTGAACTTGGCTGTGGGTGTACAGTAAATTAACCAGTTTCCTAGCCCATCAGAATAATGGGCTGGATTTTTAATTACATACTAGGACATTACAAAAGGTGGCAGTCTGAATGTTGAGGTCCTTGTTGGCTTCTCATGGTGCACCTTCCATTTGGAGAGGTCATACAATAACATCAAAACTGACTCACCCTGGGCAAATGAGGCTAAGGACAAACCTTTTTTCATGATCCCCTAGTGCTTGTGTGAGCTGCCTGGCAGGATCTGTCGGGATATGACAGTTGTTAACTGAGCAAACCTTTTGAGGAGACCCAAGAAGATCTGGCCTCCCCAAGGCATTCGGTCTGGGAGAGAAGGAAGGGGCTGCATATCCCTTTGCCCATATCACTTTGGATCACCAGCACCTTTTTTCACATTGCATGTACTATACAGTACATGACAGAAGGAGCATTATAATTAAAAAAAATACGATCATGATCATAGTGGTCCACACAATGCGATGAGTTACATACATTACCTGTAATGCTTTTTTAATTTTATGTGTATATATATATATATATAATTGTTTAAATACTGACATTGGGTAGTATTAACATTCATTTATAGCTCCATTTTAGCAAGCAAGTGATAAAAGTGATTGCATATTATAACCTGTCCCCCCTACAGCTTTTTGGTATTACTATGTTTATTTATCAAAACTACCTAGAATGCATGCTTTTTCTTTTCACTAAGTCTACATTTTTGAGTTTGAACATTTCCCTCAGGGAAGCTAAGTTCATGAACAGTCATCAACAATGGAGGAGAGATCAATGGTTTAGCATTTAATATACTCAGCTGGTATACATTAGAGCCATCACAGCTTCAAAGGTCCATTTTCTATGTGTCGCGCATTGAACTAAAAGCCTGTTAACCTTAATGTAACTTGCACTTGATATTTAAAGATGTGTTTTCCGAGAGCTATAGTACAAACAATGTAAATATCAGGGGGTTTAGTTCTGTTGCGTTCCCAAGATTATCTCAAAGAATACATAAGAAGTTTAATATTCACAGAGGTGCAAATGCGCCGAAGTCGGCAGGTTGAACAAAGGCTCACATTGCTAAACAGGATGCTGCGTTCTGTTGCTCTCGCTGCTGTATTTCACATAATCCGTAATAAACCGCATACTCTGCTGTCAGGCAGGACTGTTAGAGAAGCAAAACGCCAAGAGATGAGCAACATTCCAAACCTTATTTGTGCATGCGCGCTGAAGGGGACAAATTGAAACTGATAACTTGTGTCATCCTCCCCAAATGCTTACACATTAATCTTGAAACGATGACGGATGATTGCATTAGCATTCCTAAATGCTGCAGGACCATCGTGCCACGGGCAGCTGAAAGAGGACTTTCCTTTCCTGGTTGTTTAATGGAATAGTAAGATGGAACTATTGGGAAGTTATTACTTGACTTTTACTATAATAAGGCTACATGCATATGATCTATGCTTATATGTGCTGTAATATAATCCAGCATGCATAAGGAAGCATCAGACTGTCTTCCCCTATATCACAATGGAACAATGCCTGCCTTGGTTTCTGATTAGTTAGAAAAAAAACCCTACATGATATACATGATCTGCCAAGAAATTAAGATTTCTGCCCCTACAATATAGTTTTGGGATTGCATATCTGTTTATTTGTCAGTTCTGTCCATCTGTCAACATTGTGGCACTAAATAAATTATAACATAAGATGACATCCTGACCGAGGCAGGCAAACAGAGTCAAATGATTGCAAAAGACTTGAGGCTTAAGATATTATGGTCATGACATATAGGCTATAGAGAACTCAACGTTTGTGTGAGGGATTATAACTGCGATGACAGAAATTAGGGCTAATTTATTAGATTTGTACATGTCATTGGTTCCAGAATAAGCTACCTCTCATAGAGATTGTCAGGAGAAGACAAACAAAACTAACAAAATTGAGGTCAAGTAATGCACGTTCACATATCTGTGAGGAGAAAGTGAAAGGGCCTGTTGGTTACTGGTTTCATAAGTCAGTGAGATAAGAGAGTTACATAAAGAACAAGCTGGCAAAAGGGGCAATGCCCTCTCATTTAAATGTTTTTTTACCAAGAACAATAAAGGGCATATTGGAAAATAGCCCTTTGTGCACGAAGGGCAGGCTTTAGTGGATGCAATGCGGTGACATCAACTGCTCTGGAGGTATTCAGTGCAGGTATTATATATTGTCATATAGCTTGGTCTTCTAGTAATCGAGAGCATCCTTAAACTTCCATTACTGTTTCGACTGTTTGTTATATGTTGGTTAGGCACAGTTCTCCATAGCTGGTAAGATGAGAGAACTCATTCTTAACCAGTCCATTCAGCAGTGACAAACCAGAGGGGCTGTCTCATCCCGGGGGCAGCCTAGGCCAGACAACATCACTGTCTGTCCCGCATTCTCTATGGTAGATTGCCGCCTATAGGACAGTTGTTCCCCCCTTGTGCACCATTGCTTTGCTGAGAGGTTAAAAGGGTTCCATTGTATCGCTTTACTCATGCAGAGGGCCAGTATGTGATGTCAAGTCCCAGGGTTCAGAACAGCAGACATGGCATAGACCATTGTGGGTAGCTGGTGCTGCTGCCCTGGGTCAGGCATATGGCAAAATTCCCTAAAATCCAGTCAGCATATACATCAGTGAATAGGTAAAACAATCATGTGGCCATTTGTCATTGAAGTACACTTAATGGCGTTCAAGCCGAGTAGGTTGCAGATCCACCTCAATAGTCTGTGAAGTGGGACAACAGAAAACAGATATCCTAACACCATCAAACAGTAGTAGATAGAAATACCTCAGGAAGAAGGAGGATAAAAAAATGAATTCAATATTATGCTAAAATCCTATCAGTTTCAGTGCTAAGGAATCTATTCAATGTCATAGAATGTCTGAATACAAATGATGAGCTGAGACAGACCTAACATACTACAGTCACTATAATCTTCTTTGCCACTGATGCTTAACTTTTTTCCTTTGATGGTGGTAATTACCAATTCATATGAGTGCCCGCTATAAATGTCTGACAGTTTCAAGTATGCCGTCTACATTCACAGATCAGCCCTGGCAGGGTGACTGATTTATAAAAGGCAAGATACAGCTCCTTATTATGTATCATACACACAAATCAGCATACGTACTCATGTTTTTTTCATACGGTTTTATGCTAAATAAGACTTTTTCTTTCAAAATTGCTAAGCTTCAGTGGATATCGGCCTTATGTTTTAAAAATAATATATTTTGTTCATTGTTCCAATTTGTATTGAGGTAGGTGTGTACAAGATTAAGACGATTACACAAAAAGTACATTAATACAGTTGGTAGAATTGGGGGAAATCTGTACATTCCCCGTTTTCTTTCCATTTGCATTGTATTAGCAGCCAGTCCATTGATGCGCTAACTGTTATGACATCGCTACAGTGGCAAGGAATGTTAAGTAAATACAGTGGTTTCATTATATATTAATGATAGTAGCACGACCATTTTTTTTCATCCAAAAACTTATTTTAATCACTCTAGGAAATGATTACAGCGTATAATGTGTTTCAGTGATGCATTTTATTCTGCGGAATGCAGCAGAATGAAAAGATTGCGTTTAGAGCAACACTGCCCTCCAGTGCATTAGAGCCAAGCTGAAATGACTCTCGAACAAACAGTCAGCAATTTACAGACAAAAGGACAATTGATTTTTCTAAGGTAGCTAATAACCAGAGCCTTAATCTAGAGGATGACAAGTTGCACTGGATGTACTTAATGGATGATATTCGTGGTAGGCGAGAGGTAACACAGGAGACTATTAAGAAAATACCAGTTTTAGTGTATTCCTCAAACTATGGTATTGATATAGCATTTCTTGTTCCTTGTGGTCTGCTGCAGTTCTGGGAAGTGGGTCACATTATATCTAATACATTATATTTTTTTCCTTGAAAAATAGTTTTTTGGTTGTAGTACACAAGTCATCAAAATTATTTTTGGGGCTCATCTAGTCCATATATATTATGAGTATAATTAATGTGTGGAAGATAAAGTAAAAGTACTAAATGTTGAGCAACCAGCAGATTCATATAAATTGTTGCTGCTTCAGCTGCAGCTACAGAACTGCTTCCCTTTTGCCTTGGTTAATGAGTTCTCCAGTTTAGCTGTTTAATGAATGATTTGTAACAAAGTAAAGTATGCAAGTGATCAGAGCGGTAGCAATTCCCTCTGATTTAAATGTTATTGGTCCACTAATTGAGGGATGGCATCTGTTTTGCATGCAATATATTACCACCAATCACACTTATTACACTAGGCAGTGCTTATTCCCTGATAACAAATGATAAATGTCAATATTGGTTTATAGATTTTCACCTGTCTAAAATCTGTCTTTTGATCTAATCTAGAAATTGTTCGGGCAATGTCGTATGTGATTAACCAGGGGATGGCTATGTACTGGGGGACATCACGCTGGAGTGCTATGGAGATTATGGTACTGCTCACAATTTACACATATACTTGTACTTACCACACTACTTCTCACAGTCCAATCTGAGACATGGACTTACCATAGATCTCCACATTATAACATTCAAGCTTGCCTCGACCTAACACAATATTGAATACTATACATGCTGAAACTAGCACCACAATGTATACACTCAGACCTACACTCAGACTACTAACTTTAGTACAGCAGTCTACTCTATGAACATTAACCCCTCATAACATTCATTCTACACATATGTACATAATTGGCTATTTTGTAAGATGCAGAAGAACATTGTAAAATAATAATCCATCTTATAACTATACATTTGTCTTACCGTTTCTTCCTAGGAGGCATATTCCGTTGCCAGGCAGTTCAACATGATTCCGCCTGTGTGTGAACAAGCTGAATACCATCTCTTCCAAAGAGAGAAAGTAGAGGTTCAGCTGCCAGAATTGTACCATAAAATAGGTAGGTGACATTCCATCACTAGCGTGACCCAACTTTGGCTTCACCGTTTTATGATAACAGATAAAACAGGTAATTTTCCTAAAGGAAATTGTGAAGGCATGGTTGATTATGTGTTAGCACTCAGTATTGTGCAAAGGTATGCATGACCTCTCGGCATTATGTGAAGCTAGATTCTAACATTGACGTAAGTGTGGGCCTGAAACAATAAATATACTACACATTCTTTCTTAGGACTTAACATTATGAATAAGAAAGTCTGATACTGCAAATTACTACTCACCCGCAAATGTGTGAAGCTATGTGTTACAGCACAGAAATGTATAGAGGTGGTTCTTACCACTGTCAAGCTAACCTTTAGCTCTCGGGCACCGGGTATTAGTTGAAGAATTACATGAAAGTAGGTGGGAAGAGGTATCAACACCCATAGTCCTGCTAACTCTAAGCTCTCAGGAAAGTACCAGCCTGAGTATCTATTAATAAGAAATCTTTCCATGTTATAGCCATACAAACGAAAGCGTAGAGGAGGCTTATTGGGAGAAGTTTACATCCCCAATGACAATCTGAATAAGTTCTATGCTTTAAAAAGTCCTTCAATTCAGACAATAGATTTCTTTATCTAGAAGCTGTCATCAAACAATCTAGACAGTTTTTATTCTAGTTGATGAATACACTAGAAGGGAAATGAATCCTCAAGGGCACTTGTTGAAAGTTCTTTGAGTTTGTAACTGATTTCATCTTCTGAGTCTCACAATGCCAGGCTTTGTCATTCAAAAACGTTAATGTATGGTAGAATTGCCAACAGCTAAAATACAATGACAAAAAGGTTGAAAAATGGCATCTTTAAACAATGGCCACTGTTTTAGTTATCTATCAGGAATAATATATATACACTATTTCTATCTGATACCTAAGCTCTTAGTAAAACCCGGATACCCCGGACATTACCTCCTCTGCACTCTCCTTTGGGGGTGGTATAGACATCCTTATCCCTGCTATCGCAAGAATAAAATTTAGAACCCTTCTACTAGAGCGCACCATAATACTGCTCCCCCATACATTTCTGCCCACATAACAAACTACTCCCCTACTCGATCCTTACTTTCTTTCGGCGGGCATTTGCTCCTTGCTTATCACATCTTCCCTTTTCAGTTAACAAGACTTCACTTGTGCTGCCCAATACCTCTGGAATTCACTTCCACCAAACCTCCACCTACCAGCTTCCCTCTCAACATTAAAGGAAAACCTCAAAATCCATTTCTTCAGCTAAGCATACCAAATTTACGGCTAGAACTTCTCTGCCAATAATACAACCCCCACATCGCCTCTCCCCTTTCTCCATAGTTTGTTTCTCTTCACCCCATTCCCTCTATATTGTAAGCTTCCGAGCAGGGCCCTTGTCATAAACCCTGAATATATGCACTGTAAGAAGCACTATATAAATAAAAGATAAAAATAATAATAGTATCTCACATGTCAGTTTCATTTAATTATACCTTTCATTTTTCTGAGAGCAGTGGAATTAGCAGATGCATACTTCATGTCTACATAGCTGTTTATTGTATTTATATGTCTGGTGACTATTTACATTGTTTATAGAAAGTTTATCAAATAAAGAATAACAAAATTCCAATGTTACATACATTTTATGCGTCAAAAATGCTTTTTTTCTTAGGTGTCGGTGCAATGACGTGGTCTCCACTTGCATGTGGGATTATTTCTGGAAAATATGACAATGGTGTTCCTGAAAGTGCTCGAGCTTCACTAAAGGTATTAGTTGGACTACTATGATGGGTACATGTGTTGTATGCCATAGATGTGCTATTGTTCTTATCATACTCTGTTATTTACTCTGTAGTATTACTACAATGTATCAATGTATAAGCAGAAGTATTTTATTTCTGACACATTGTTACAGCAGCCCTTATGATACTGCAACATGACTGATACATTGTAACTGTATCCTACGGTTGCTATATTGTTACTGTGTACAGTATATACTGTATAATATGTTGAACATTTCTACTGTATCACCTGCAGTATTAAGTAGTATCTTTGATACAACGCGATGTAACTTGGCTGGTATTTTAGGCTCTGTAGCAATGACGTATTTACCTTGGGGCATCCCTATGCCTGACCCACCTCTGCCCCATCATCCTCACTTGCGACTGTGGAGGCTATGCCAGCTCAGCACAGTCCTCCATAATGTAAACCGGGCATCTGGGAAGATCAGAGATTTTCCTTGTAACTGGATGTACACAACCTTATATACTATTTTATTATGGTTTTTTTTTCTTTTGTTTAGATGCAATTTATGTTCTAATTATATCATGTCCTGCCTTTCAGTGCTACCAGTGGTTAAAAGATAAAATATTAAGTGAAGAAGGACGGAAACAACAAGCTAAACTAAAAGATTTATTGCCAATTGCAGAGCGCCTTGGTTGCACACTGCCTCAGCTAGCTGTAGGTAAGAAACATGAATTAAAACCAGCAGTTTTAGGCAAAGCCAATTATATTTCCTTCATTCCCCTTCTCCTTCATTGCACCCCATTCCTTCATTCAATTACAGCCTCATTCAATGCATCCTGCCACTTAATTCTCCAAACCACTGAATTTCCCCAGGTTGCTCTCATAACACTTCATATGGCCTTAGCGCTGATGTGGATAAAATTCCAACAAGTACCCCCTCCTTGCCGGTACTTGCCTGGGTGTAGTCAACTGATACATCCAAACATAGCCGGTTCTTCGAGTAATGAATCTTGGGTTTATAACAGTGGCTATTTCAGGCCCTTTATAGAGTTTAAGAACCTCCAGAGGATGTGGCGTCTTGTTTCCCATATTAGTTGTTGTGTTTCAGATGAAACCATTAGTAAATGTTTCTGTCTTCTCGTGCAGCTTGGTGCCTGCGGAATGAGGGGGTAAGTTCTGTCCTCTTAGGGTCCTCTAATCCAGAACAACTGGTAGAAAACCTTGGAGCCATACAGGTACTTACTGCTATCATATTTGAAATGTATATGCACATGAAGATAAGTGTATATTTGGTGATTTCCTAGTCAGTTTGCTGTCTGTTGAAGTAAATCTTCTCGGTCATATTAAACTTTAAATACATTCTGGAGTTGGTCTAGTAACAGAACTTATAAAGCCTTATTCCCAAACCGAACAGAAAGGAAGGACAATGTATGGGCTTCTACCTGCGTGTCTGAATTAGGCAGAAACGGGTCTCTCCTTCACAGCATCCAAAAGAGTGTTAATGTATAAGAATGACTGAATTAGACCACTTTTCAGACTTTCCACCAGAATCACTTTTTATAAATTACACCGATTTATACTGCCTGCGGGGGGGGCTCTCCCTTTGGAATTCTAACAAAAAGCGCAGAGTTTTGGGTCTTTTACTGCACATACTTATGTAGTATGTTAAACAATTAACACTCAGCAGATCTGTCATATAAAAACAACCTATCATTACTGAGAATAATTTCTTTTTATTCACATCATCTCCTCTCCCCCCTTCCTGCTGTAGGTTCTGCCAAAGATGACGTCCCATATAGTGAATGAGGTTGACAACATTTTGGGAAACAAACCGTTCAGTAAAAAGGACTACCGATCATAATACTCTGCATGAAGAAAAGGACTGCATGGTTATACCAGTGCCCTGTATATAGTACTGGATCGATATCTGTATACTGGACTTTCCAGTTACCCGCTGTAGTATCTGTTACTGGGGTTGCTAACGCTGAACACCTACCCTGCAAGCACATCTATAACCTATTATTATTTCTTTCGTACCATTTAACTATAAGCTTTCTTGCTTACGCCGAAACAATACAAGCAGATATATGAAGTGGTATGAGAAATATTATGTCAATGAAGAGATGGTACATTTGTTTTTAATATGCAATATATTTTCTTACTGTATAATTGGTCTCTTGGGGAGTTAAGATGGTTCTGCAAGAGAAATAGGGAAAATCATCTTTATATATTTTTCAGAAATACATGTGGCTCACAGTTGAAGATTATTCACTAATCAGTGAGTTGCAGATGAACTGAACTGGGATAAATATTTCATCTCACTTTTTAACTATGTTACAAGACAGACCAACCCTGGGGAGTTCCTTCTGTATGAAGAGTGGATATGACCCTGTATGATGCATAATCAAACATGTAAAAAGTTCTCACCATTTGAGTTTAGGATTATGGAAGACCAGCTCATTCCTTCAGAAGAGGATCACTGGGTCTGGTCCATCATTACAGCTTAGTTACAGCACAGTGATATAGTGTGAGCAGCAGTGTATTGAGTGAAGGAGTGCAGAAGGGACTGTGATTTTTTTATTCACAGTCTGGCCTTTAGTAAGTAAGTGTAAATCACCTGCAACTCACGATTTAAAAATTAAAACTATTTTCTAGATTTTCATCCATGAAGACTAAAATTTGCTGAATATGTCATAAGAGAAAAACAGCTTTGTAAAAGTAATGTGAGAAAAAAATAATGGGGGAAAGGAATAGCTAAAATATTTTTAAAATGTTTCTGATTTCTGAGCTGTAGCCAAGTATAATTTTTGAATCTGCTAACGGAAAAACATGATAAAAAAAAATTATACTATTTTTTTACTTGCACTCAACTGGAGGACTGATGCGTAAATGTTACTGGTTGTAGGTTATACGTAAGTTTAATATCCTAAAGGGAAACCTTTTTAATATATATTTTTCTTAAATGGAATTCCTAACCTGTAATATATATATGAGCATATGGATGTGTTACATTATGTAAAGATTGCTGTATGGTATTTTTGAACTTGTACATTTTATAAGAAGAGGCTGTTGGTAATTTCTGAATAAAGCACATTTCTGTGGAGATTACAAAATCTTTCCTCGGCACTACAATTAATCACATTCTGTTCAGTTCTGTACCAGCATTAAATTAAGTCAAACGTCATTAAACTGGCTCCTTATGTGTCTCCCAAACCTTTATTTTACGTGTAATGTAGTATACTCGGCAATATTCCAGGGTCCCACATTTACAAACTTTAGCACATGGGACTTCAAGTTTGGATCCATCCATAGTATATGGTCGGGAGCCCACTTTTCCTTTGGTAGTCCCAATAAACAGGACGTTAACCAAGACAACACTCAGAGTGAGCTTGTGGGTTTTGGCCGACACATAGTACTAAAGCCTCACATTATGTGTATACGTTTGCAAGTGTGGGTTTGGGCAGTTGTTGTTGTTAAATATGGCCTAACTTAATGTTGCAACCCAGTGAATTAGGATTGCATGTAGACATAATGGGCTCAATTCAATGACCTGAATAAACATTAATTGGGCTCAAAGGTGCAATAAAAACAGCCATTCAACAGCCTGACTCCTCATAGAACGATTGTATATTCTGTGATAAGAACGCCAAAAATGGTACACTGAAACCATAGCAATCCCTGCCCTGAAAGTGATTTATTAGGCGTGAAGGATATCTAAGTACATCAAATGGATACATTTTTGTCTGTACATTTCAAACCACCATATCTTCTGTCTAACCTCCACTAGACCTTACGAAACTAAATGTACACACTGTACAAGAATTAAACACACTGTACATGCATCAGACAAGAAATAAACATTACCAAGGATATCTAACCAGTCCAACAATGACACGTCCAAGGATCAAACACTTACTAAGTAGGGATGTATAATTCAAGGGAGTTGACTTGATAGAATAAGAATTATTATCTAACAGAATTAGATGGAATTTTACAAAGCATTTCTTTACTGAGAGGGTGGTTCATATGTGGAATAGCTTTCTAGCATAAATTGTATTGCTAGGAAATTAAAGTTGCATAGGAAAAGCCTTAAATGAAAATATTTGTTAAAAAAAATTAAAAGACAAATTGTAAATGCCTACCCTTTATAGTGTGCATGGTGGGATTAACAAAAGAAACCTAGAGGTATATTGCCCAAAGGGGTAAAACTATGGGAGGACCCATATATAGATGCAGCCCCTACCAGCTCCTTGGTAAGAAGTCTATCAAAGGAGTGCCACGAGTAGCTTTTAAGAATCATCTAGCAATGGTCCGCAAAGCCCTTGGAAACAGTACTTTCATATGCATTTTTCTACAGTAAGGGTGAAAAGGACATTACACTGTCTCTTTAATAAATAACAGGAACCTCCAACTGATCTAGATCTCCACCGAATCTGCTTGCATCTTGTAAATGTTTGTGCAGACTGATGATGTGCCGTAGATCACCGCTAGGGATCCACATGCCTTATGTTTAGGTGTTTATAATTAAAATAACAGTCTAGCTTCACCGCATTAAAGTAGTTTAAGTTAAGCTCTCAAACATGTACAGTTAACTAAAAATAAAATAAAAATAACTTTAGGAGAAACTGCATCTCCAGAACACTACTTCTGTTGATCTGGATACAGAGGGGGTTGTCCTATAAGACCCAATGCCCCCCCCCCCCCCATGTCTAGAGCATGCCTTTAAAGGGAAGTCCCATGGCAAGACAGTGCAGAATACAGTAATATACCTCAGCATTACAATAAACCTCAGCTGCAGACTTGTCTGTTGGAATTGCCACATATTTGGCTGCCCAAACTACACACTGGGCTAATTCTCTATGACAATGCTATTAATGCCTATTCCACAATAGACTTAAAGTATCCATCTACATTATAACTTAGCATTTCTACTGTTCAGCAGAAGCTGTACATCAAGGATAGTGTTCATTCAAATTTGGGCTACTATAAAATCTATAATATATAGACAGCTGTATAAATCATTATGCGATAATGATTTTTAGAAATTTCTTTAATATGACTCTGGTAACAGAAAAAAACATTGTGTTTCAAACCAGTGTTTGCTGTAATATTGGGCTGGAATTGGCCCACTTACCCCTTCTTTACCAATCTTTGCCTCTTTATGATCAACCGCTGATCAGGTAAGGCGGCTGCAGTTGACTAAAGTCTTATTTTCCATTGTGCCGATTTTTAATATTGTTCAAAGACTTTTTACTTACATAAATGTGTGGAGCTTGAAACACGTGAAGCGCTGGCTGTTCAATTTGTTTCCAACAACATTGTGCTTACTAAAGCTTAGCGGAAGTGGGTTGCCTATGGTGGGGCGTCACATTAACCACATTTAAAAGCAAATAAAACCACTACAGAGAGGCTTATTCACGAACCCTGACATTGTACAGGAACTGTAGCAAGTTGTAACATTCAACCCTTTCAATGTGATGGGTCAGGTTTTCCATACTAGATCAACTAACAGCATGCTGGCACATTTATTTTTTGGTAGCTTTGGTCATGATACAAACCACAGTGATTATAATGGAATTACACGTTTGTTTAGTTTTTGCTTGAGAGAGAGAAGCTGTCAATCGCCCCCCCCGAAGCCACCTTCTTTTGTTTTTTTAAAGTAATATATATTTTATAACTCAAAATTAAGTCCACGGAGCATGCAACATAATAAGTCTGTTTGCTACCATGGAGTTGGCATAAAGATAAACATGGCAACATGTAGCTAGCTGATGCAAGACATAAAATAAAAGTTATACCCACACTTAAGTAGCTTGCTGCAGTGTGGCAACATCACAAATATACAAAAAAGCCACAACTGCATCAGAACTTCTTAAAGTGTCACTTTTGGTTGACCATATAAGTAGAGTGTACAGCACTGCAGAATATGACAGTGCTATGTAAAACAAATGAAATAAAAATAGATGGCACGATAAGGGTCCAACTTACTGAGGTTAATTCACTAAAGGAGAGTTAGCAGGAGAACTTATAGGAAAATGGTGGTTTTAACTCCCTCAATTCACTATTCATTATGAACAGCCATTCCTAGCAAACGTATAAAGCAAGAAGGGCTGAGCTGGCCCTGTATAATGCATACTTTAATGTGTAAGACTGCAGAGATCTCACTGACCTAACTACTACACATTATACAGGTCAGCCATGGAGTCATGCAGAAAGACTCCATTTAGTGAACACACTCTACTTAGTTAACTGCAGCATGAAGGACAAACTTAGGAAGATCCATCTCTACTGCATTGCTAGAAAACAAATAAATGCAAATAAAGTATCAAGCAAAGAAAAAAAACAACTCAATGTTTATTGAACAAATTGTTGGCAAAAAAAAAAGACAAAGTTGATGTAGAAAGCAAGTTGTTCACGGTTCAAAATATTTACTTGGATCCTGTTGACAGCAGAGCGATCAAACCAGAGGATGCACTAATAGTTAAAATGTAGTTCCTAAGCCAAGAGTTAAGGAGAAAACAGAAAAAAATCAGGATAAAATAAAAGTGTAAACTGCAGTTCTTTGGTGGGCAGAAGTTAAGAGACTATATCAATTAGCACCAAATGTCACCGTTTAAAGAACCATATGAATTAAATTGTCACCAATGTAACAATATATATGTATTAAAACCCAATCTTGCACCCATACCAGTAATAATTTCTGTCGCATATGGTTTACCAGTCCTCACTAAGTTGTTCCTCCATTATGACAGACGCTAATATGAAGAGAATGGAAGTGATCAGGCATAGAGGTTGGCCTCCAACTGCCATTGAATACAGGTTTCATTTGAGAAGGTTAAACAACCACCTACCACGAACTGTCCATTGAGCACCTATCTGCACATGGTATTCACTGTTGCTTTAGCACAGTTTTTACACACTGGCTTCTCAGCAAAACTAGCATTTTACAGTCTTATTGGCTGCTGCTCTAACACTACTGGCAGGTAATTTCTATTGAGGCCTGCTCACAGCACGCATATACCCCCACTCTGACAACTAAGCTACCGTAGTGTTTGCATTATCCCAGCAGTTAGTTTGCAACTATAGAAAGGATACACTGTAGGGTTGAAGTTCTTCAGCAGGAAGAATGAAGCAACAATGACCACTACTAGGAACAGGCTGTTATTGTAGAAAATGGAGAAAGTGGTAGCCTCATAATCGGCAACTTCATTTTTCTTCCACAGAATCCTAAAGCAAGGAAAACAAAAAAGAATGTGTCATACTGTAACAATTTTTGGATAAATCTTTATGTGCAATGCACCACTTATCTGACTGCTTGATAAACTCTCTTTATAAAAAAAATTCTAATAAGCAAATGTCTTCTATAATGAAAACGTCATAAGGCTAATTATACAAGCTTCATATATAAAAGAAAAATCTAAATGTCATAAGCCATTATATTTTCCGGGCAAATAAACATTGCAATGTTCAAGCAGGGTGCCCACCTTTCATCTTTCTCCTTCCTTGACATCTTTCTGTTATCGGCTTCAGACAGCTTGCGTGTTACCTCTTTAGAAACTGCATCTTCTCGTTTCTGGGCCACCCTACATGGGAATATTGCATTAAAGTACAGCAGAAAACAGTTCTTACCAAATTTAAAACATACATTTACCCTTCAAACAAATGTTTATGTAGAAGAAACATACTTACTTATGTTTAAGAACAAATTTGACATTCTTGTAAGCGAAAGCCACAAGGTAAGTGCTGACCAGCGTCATCACGGTGTATAGAACAGCTGACTGCACAAGGTCCATATGCCATATCCTCCAATACAACCCTGAAAATGAAAACACAAGTTATACTGGGTAAGCCAATTACCCTTCCTCGGCAATTAAGAGATACATCAACTCGGACCAACATGGTAGGAAACGTGCCACACTTCCTAAAATCCATTTAACGAACAAACAGCAAGGTGCAGGGAAGGTGAATGAATGCGGAAGTCAGTAGACGGGCACAATCATGCAGAAGCCTTCACAAGTCATATGTTTAGTAAGAATATTTGCACCTAGAGAGTGCGTATAAAGACATTACATGGAGTAATAATTTTAGTGCCACAGTTATGTATAGAAACCGAACACAGTCCTCAAGTTCTTACAATAGAACAGCGATCACCTTTATGGTTAATATTAAACATTACATTTGCCATATGTAGTTTCTCAATAGCCTATAAGTCCTTTAAGAATTTAAGATCAAAACCAGGGGCATAATTCTTTTTAGGAACTATGTAAAGCCAGATTGCAAGCTCATGGGTAAAATTAACTCTTGACTTGCATGCATGCTTCTCCATGTGCTTGTTATAAGTGTCCCATATTTACACAGCACTGCCGTATACGTTAGCAATTAAAACTGATGACAATAATAATAATAGAATAAATTTGAGTAGGCGCACAATGTAATGAATGAATGTAATTAACTACAAACGCCCTTAATTACAGTTACTGTTTGGTGAGTTATTACATAAAGGCTTTTTACCTTTTAAGACAAAAACAATGAATGAAACACAGAAGATATATTAAAATACATTATATTACAATGCAGGGGAGAGGCCCCGACCTGCCAACTCACACCCCAGCCCCAGCCCGCCAGAAACACTTACAGATCGGGATGGCGGACACGATGAAGGCATTGCCGTAGAAAAGAGCAGACGATTTAGCCGAGAGGTTGCGGCTGAAGTCCTGCAGTAAGAGGTCTTCCTCGCTTTGCTGTTTGCTGGTGCCTTTGGGAGCCATGATGGGATGTGCAGACTGAGGAGAGACACGTCTCACACTGACTGGCTCCTCGCGGCCACCGTCAGAACAATCTCCCTACTGAAACGTCAGCAATCCCAGACCGGAAGCGGAAGTAAGGCCTAGGGGTGGAGTCATCTTGGCTGTATTTCCGTAGACATGTAAGGGGGGCGGGTGTGCTGTGAGCATTCTAGGAGCGAGAAAGTACAGCCCTCTGAATTAAAGTCCTCGTCATCAGTGTAAACTGACGGGAACGTGCAGCCCGTTCCGTATACTGCACGCTAGAATATATATAGATCTATTAATAGATCTATATTATTATTTCCTCAGCGGGGACTTGCTGTGGTTAAATATAGTGTCTCAACACTTATACAATCTTACTCAGTGTCTCCCACTTGCAGGTGTTTAGTGAATATGATTGTATCGCATGCATCAAATGGCTTCCTAATGACAATTACAACATTTTGTAGAATTACCGTATTTAATCAATTATAAGACGACCCTGATTGGAGTGCCGGCAGCAGCGGAGGTTGTCTGTATGCATCCCACGAACGTTCACTGGCTGCGGGATAAGCACAGGCAACCTCCGCTGCCGCTGGCACCTCGGCTGGGGCTTCTATGGTGGAGCAGCGGAAGGTCATGTGATGCTGGAGCTCTGTCATAGAAGCCCCCAGAGGAGGTGCTGGCAGCAGCAGAGGTTGCCAGAGAGGAAGATCCAGGTCCCCTCAGCGCTGCAGGGCATCTGGCTCTTAGTCTTGTAATCAGATCTCTATTTAAGGTTTGAGTAGAAGACAACCTCGAATATAAGACAACGGATATTTTTCAGAGCATTTGCTCTGAAAAAAACCTTGTCTTATAATCGAGCAAATAAGGTATTACCTATGTACTATGCAGGTGCATCTCTTTCTAGTACACCAAAAGCTCACCGTGGTTGCCTTCATTAAGCACAGTGGGCCCTGTATAAATAATATATAAGTATGTTTGGTGTTATTTGAGTGAACCATGCATTATTCAGGGCCTGATAAGTCATTCCAAACGGAGAATTTGAAACCCAATCAAAAAGGTTGTAGCAAAATAATTATTTAGTAAAGAAACCAGTTGTGGCTTACAGAAATGGTCTAATGTCCAGGCTTTGGCCCAAGCCCCACATCAGCCTTGGCTCTGAACTGCAAGGAAAATAATAAAATGGGACTGAGCTTACTCAAACCCATCCTCATGTCAAGTGTTTGGTCCAACTCTCGGCCTGTTTCTGGTTCATCTGAGCCAAGGATGATGTGTGACTGTTGGCTCACCTACCTTAGCATTTGTATAGCATTTTGGGCACCAACAAAATTTTGATTGACCTAAAAACATCAAGCTCCCAGAAACCCGAACCCCAGAGATCATCCCAGCTCCACTTGTGCAGATCGGACCCAGTTCTCACTGGATCCCTGATAAATAAGACAGCCCTTAGACATCAGCTTTGCTGGCCTATCTCTGCTTTTCCTGAGTATCTGTACCCCCAGACAAGATGAGTGCAAAAAGTACCATACTTAATAAAAATAAGACATCACCTGAAAATAAGCCATAGTGTGTCTTCTTGGGGAAAAATAAATATAAGACAGTGTCTTATTTTCGGGGAAACACGGTAGTTGTGTCTACCAAGGTGTGCATGCTGGATGGTGCTGGAAGTTATTCCGGGGACAACAGGAGGATACCGGGTAATCTCTGGGAGTTATTAAATTGACATTCCAGGAATCATATGGTGTTTAATGTGGTTGATAACTACGTCCCTTAAAATTCCAGTTGTGTCCCTTTTCCTTCATTCCTCGCATTTGCCCATCACCATTTTACGTGTAGGAGATGAGCGCGATATACTTGCCACAGTCTGCTCCAGCGCTGGCTTTTGCAAACGCCCAAGAGTTGTTTGTCAGTTCAGACCCCTGTACGTCTGCATGGAAAGCACTCACACTGAGTTCAATTTCAAGCTATAGCTTCAACTTCAGGTAAGTTTTTAAATTTTTCTCATTTTTGAACAAATGCATATTAAAGTAATCACAGAGTAGTTTAATATTCATTCATCTTAAATGGGGCTGTCAGGGACAGTAGCAGTGGTCGTCAGTTGTCCGAAAAAAGACGTCAGTGTCCCCCATAATGAAAATGATAGAGAGGTCTGTCGCGGTGACCTTATCCAGTCCCATGAGGTGATCTCCTTTAAAGCAATATTTCCTCACTACAATGCAGTGCCATTTCTGGGATTTTTTCATGTGATGCTAAAGGGACACTCCAGTCGTGGTATGTACTTTAATGCATATGATAGGCGAATGACTAATTTAAATTTTCATGTGGTGAGATTCTGCAGAATATCCTAAGAACATTTGTCCCTTTTCCTACCTCCAGCTAAAGGCCCTAGCATAGATGCATTTGGTGCACTCACCTATAGTCAGATCTGGCACTGGCTGTGCTGAACGCTGCATGCAGGAGTCTCTTTAGACCCCAGGGTACATGTGTAAAGTCTTCCTATTGATTTCAATGAAAGCACTTTCCTACCACTGATTCACTGCTTACAGTGCCTCTTTAAAAGTATTCACCCCCTTGGCATTTTTCCTATTTTGTTGCATTACAACCTGGAATTAAAATTTATTTTTATTTGGATTTTATGTAATGGACATAAACAAAATAGTCCAAATTGGTTAAGTGAAAGGAAGAAAATAATTTTTTTTAATAAAAATCTAAAACATAAAAAAACACACCCTTTATTCACCATTATTCACCTTTATTCACCATTTATGTATTCACCCCCTTTCTATGAAGCCCCTAGATTAGATAAGGCAAGAGTTGTGGAGAAGTACAGATCAGTGTTGGGTTATAGGAAATATCCGAAACTTTGAACATCCCACGGAGCACCATTATCGTCCGAAAAGGGCATTATCTGCAAAATGAAGAAAATTGGCTGAAAATAATCGCAGGGCCCCTGCAGAAGTCTGCGAGTGAGAAATCTGCAGTTCAGCTAAGGAGGTGGGGGAGGGTGTTTGAGCAAGTATGCATGATTAAGAGAATAAATGAGTGAATGAATGTTTGTGAATGAGTGTGTGTGTCTAATAACATGGATGTGAAAGTGGGGGGGAGGGGTAGCATGGCATAGGGAGCCTGTAATCACACTCCTATCATGCCCATGTTCTAGCATGTACTGGCTGCCTGGGCATGGTAGCAGTGTGATTGCTGTTAGCAATCATATATAAATATATATATATATATAATATTATTGTTGATTTTTTTTTGGTACAATTTTGGTGTGTTAACCACACTTTTATTAAAAGTAAGTAACACACCAAAATTGGAAAGAAAAATTAAATAACAATATTTATATATATTATGTTAGTTGTTATGTTAGTAACATAGTTAGATAGGCTGAAAAAAGACATGCGTCCATCAAGTTCAGCCTTTTCTCATATCTGTTTATTTCTTGCTGTTGATCCAAAAAGAAGGCAAAAAAATTGGCAGTCAGATCTCTCCTTGGATCAAGAAGCTGTTTCCCCAAAATTTAAATATTGTACTCCTGAATATTATGTGTTTGCAAGTATCCATCCAATTGTTGTTTAAACTACCTCTGCAGGCAGAGAATTCACCCATCCTTATTGTCCTAACTGTAAAAAACCCTTTCCTTTGCCTTAGACTATATCTCTATTCTTCCAGTCTACATGCGTGACCACGTGTCCTATGCAGTCCTGTTTATGAATAGATTTCCACACAATGGTTTGTATTGGCCCCCAATATATATTTTTTTTAAAGGGGGGTTATTTCCAGTTTTGGCCAAGTGAATCCTGAATTTTCAGTTTCGGTCCAGAATTTTAATTTTTGTTGCATCCCTATGGTAGTTATGCCCCTGCATTGGAGTCTTATAACAGACTGAAGTATATTAAATTAGAGCACAAGGTGACAATGAGAACCAAAAATGTTTTTCTTGATACTTTTTGTCTTTTATTTGTCTCCAAGTCAGACCTTTTCCCAAATATAGAAGATCAGTTTCTTTTTACATTGCTGGAAGATCAGATTTTTTAGTATATGCCAACCAATATCAGTTAACACACAGTATCATACTAATTCCCATCCAATTAATAATACGTACTCGCACTTGCATGCCTTTTGTATAAATTCCACATCTTAATTAGGTTTTTGTGTTATATCCATCCACGTGTACCAGGTGACCTTGTGTTAGGCATTCAGTGACATGTGTGAAACAGACATGCATCATTTTGCTTGTAAGATTTCCAGATCTTATCCTGATTATCCGCTTCTACTAAAACCCGAAGGGGTGGTACATGGCCAGGTTTTCACAGTGACATTATAAGTAGCTCAATGTAATGCTTTACATTAAATAGTTATGGTGTATAAGCATGGGGGGAGGCCTCCCATTTATGTATCTTATTCTGGATATAAATATGTAGACGCTAAATGCAATTTTGCTCAAAATATACGTCAACAAACACCTTAAGTAAGCTCAGAAATAACATTCCAAGCGTATCTCTGTGAAATGGCATTTGAAGATGTAACTATTCACTAGACAGGACTTACCCAGCTTTTTTGACGCCTACAATGTATGGTCCTTCATAAAGTATAGTCCAGTCAGTGACATTAAAAATTTTTAACCCACCTGGAAAAATTGGCTTTAGTAAATAAGCCGCATAATCTCTACATTCTGCTAAATAAATTATTAGTTTTACTTGGTTTAACTGTACATCTGCAAACAGTATGGCTACCAAAACCCATACATGACATTTAGTCACACACCATGTAACATACAGTTTTGCACAATAAGAACACTTTAAACATTGAAAATCCATGCGCAAATCTGGACAACACTTCCATGGTGCACCCAGATTTGCTGCTGTGTCAGAAAGCGATGGAAATTGCTGTTCATGGCGGATAGAACGTAAATCTTTATCTGAACTGGGATGGAGCATAGGTAATGTGTAATAAGTACTGCTAATAGTGCATGAAGCATATAATATTAAATCATCTCAAATGCTGTCCAGAAGAGGGCACTGATGAGCCGTAGTTTTTCAAGTTGTTATCACATTAGTAGAAGAGGAAGGTCAAGATGTGGGTTTCTATTTAATATTTATAGGTTTTGCTTGTGAAACTATTAAGCTCTACTCTGTGCTAATGAACAAATATGTGCTGCTGTGAAAACCAAATGTATCCTGTTTATCAAACCTTGTTACAACATGTTTGGATTTTCAACAGTCACCGTGACTCTAAAATCTAATAGCAAAGGCAAAAGATTTACGGTATTTGTTAAGTACATTTTGCAAGTTACACTTTAAACCTTAAAAATATTGCATCAGTTTTCATATAATCTGATGAAGGAAAAGCTTGCTTATAGAGACAACTAAGTATGGGAACTTAAAATACTGTAAACTACTACAGACAACTAAGTATGGGAAATTAAACTACTGTTGACAGCGGCAGTCATCCTAATCTTGTGACTTTTCATTTTATTACAATAGGATGTCATATCATAAAGGTTGTTTAATATGCAAAACTTTTGTGTCTTAAATTTTTATCCTTATGGTAATATGGGCAATCCACTTTAATAGCAAATATGACAGTAAAGTTAAGAATGTAGTCTTGTTTTATGTTACTTATTAAATGTGCTTGCCTTTGGGTAGGGCCCGAGTTGGGGAAAAAAAATCAACCCTGGCATTTTAAGGGCAGTGGCTGCAAAATCGTGAAGAAGATCTTTGCAGCCGCACCCTACACTCTTACACTCATGCAGCTTGCAGCCACATACACCCAACCTGTGGCAGTAAAGGTAAGTAGCCTGTGCCATGTGGCACCAGCCCAAAAGGCATTTTTCCGGTTTGCCAGAAGGCCAGTCTTAGCCTGCCTTTTGGTTATGCAACACCAGGTTGATCCTCAAAATTTTCAGCACATTAATTCTATTTGTATTCAAGCGATTGTTAACAATAAAAAGCAATAAATTTTATAAAGATGTGAGTAATATTGGCTAACTGTATTACATTGTTAGCTTCTGATGCTATTTTGGTGTCTTTTTCAGGCTCCTTGTGACCTAATAAGTAGAGCTGTTTGCACATTTTTGTTGTATTTGACACGTTTCTTGCTATATACCTACCTAACCCTGGTTGTATGCAAAAAAGCTCCAACCTTTTCTAAAAGAAACTGACAGTGTTTCTGTCTAGTAAAACAAACAAAAACATTGAGCAATAACAGATTTGTAGAATGCCTGCAAGAGACAAGCAAATTCCTGTCAAAACTACCACTGGAACCTCTCTGCCCTCATAACTACACAACTGCATTTCAAAAGTGTGACCACTCCTATAACAATATGGGTATTTATTTCTTAACCCAAACTTGAAACATATTCCTTTTTAGTAACACAAGAAGTTTTTGCCAAGTTGAGAAATCGAAGGTTTTGCAAGTATATACAGCTTGCATATGGGATGTCGGACGCCATTTGCAGCATCAGTATCTATGTAATTACATGCTGTTGTGTGTGACAGAATTACCAGGTCACAAGAACAATCTTAAAGAGTGCCAGATGATAATGCGTAAGTGAGCACTCGTGTAAAACATTCTGGTAAGTAATTACATGCTTTATTAAAAAATATTGTAAAGGGTGGTGAAGGCTCCCCTTTAAAGTGCTGTAGTAAATCTTACATAATACAATACTACCTGTCATGTGGCTGTGCATCTCCTCATCAACATTAAGCGCGGTTTAACTGTTATTTCAGCTGTGGTGTTAACAAGTTAGTGTGAGTGAAAGTGATCATCTGGACATACTTTCCAGTCTCAAACTAGCGCCACTCTGTCATTTGCAACTTAATCTTTTGGCACATGATGTCAATGTAAATTCTAAGTTGTCTAGTTTGATGAGCTAGGAAACATTAGTATTCACAAGTGTGATGTAAATGGCATAGCTACAGACGATCCTCTAGCAACAGAAAATCTTTTAAGCTGTGTAAACATTTTAACAGCCATTTGTTTAGTCTTTATCCACCATGGTATCAACCCTTAATCAAAGAGTTTGGTCACCATAATAAATATAAACATTGCTTTCTCATATAGCTGTGATATAGCGACCACAACAGCCCTACCCCCTTTTGATGGATTAAAGGACATTGCATACTGTACAGTTGCTGTGATAACACCTTTTTTGGACCTCACACTTTTTCCGGTGGGGTGGAGGCAGGAGTCATCAGTCTCATGCTACTAATGGCAAAGGGTATTACATTAATAATGCATTTACAGTTGTACTCAATTTAGTCTCAATTAATCAAAGGTAGTAAAGTGTGGCTCTTCAGACATAGCCTATGGACCCAAGGGTATGGCTGATGGAGCTCTAATGTATTATCAGCCAAAAAGTCACAGTTGTGTGAAAAAGAAAGAACACCCTCTATGGTTTTGCATATCAGGACATAATAACAATCATCTGTTCCTCAGCAGGTCTAAAAATTAGGTAAATACAAACTCGGATAAACAACAACACAACACATATTATACCATGTGATGATTTATTCAACAAAAGTAAAGCCAAAATGGAAAAGCCCTATTCCATATAGGGGTTGTACACTCCTATTCAATATGAATTAAGATGTTATGTAGGTGCTGCTAATGAAAAGCTCTTGATTTATTGGTCATTAGCCAGGCCAGGCCATTGCAAAAAGCACAAGAGTTACTGAGATTCTACAGGCCTCAGCATGTTAAATGTCAAAGTTCATGACAGTACAATTAGAAAAAGACTGAACAAGTATGGTCTGTTTGAAAGGTTGCCAAGAGAAAGCCACATCTTTCTAAAAATAACATGGCAGCATGGCTTAGGTTTGCAAAGTTGCATCTGAACAAACCACAAACCTGGAACAATGTCCTTTGGATAGACCAAAGTAGAGATGTTTGGCCATAATCCACAGTGCCACATTTGGTGAATACCAAACACAACATATCAGCACCTCATCCTCATCACATCTGTCAACCAGCCACAGGTCCTGGGAACTTTGCAGTCATTCAATCCACCATGAAATCCAGACTCAATCCAAGAGCCAAATGCCATCTGTCCGACAGGTAAAGCTTGGCTGAAATTGGATCATGCAACAGGACAATAATCCCATGCACACCAGCAAATCTGCTAAAGAATGGCTGAAAAACAAAAGAATCAATGTGTTGCAATGGCCCAGTCAAAGGACCTTAAGAGAGCGCGCCATAAACAAATGCCCGCAAACCTCAATAAACTGAAGCAACATTGTAAAGAAGAGTGGACCAAAATTCCTCCACCCCAATGTGAGAAACTGATAAAGTAATATAGAAAACTATTCCTTCAAGGTATTGCTGCTAAAGTTGGTATGACAAGCTGTTGAATAATAAGGTGTACTTAGTTTTTCACACATGGTTTCTTCATTTTGGCTTTATTTTTGTTGAATAAATCATGATAAGGTATAATATGTCATGTGTTGTTGCTCATCTGAGGTTGTGTTTACCTATTTTTTAGACCTGCTAAGTACTAGATATGTTATTATGTCCTGATATGTAAAATCCTAGAATTCAAAGAGGGTGTACTTTCTTTTTCACACGACTGTAGTTAAGCGTCCATAACATAAGATACTGTACGCCAGTCCTTACAATGAAACCAGTGACAAAACAGTAAAAGCCTATAGCCAGGAAGTATATACTTTTAATATGTATATGTCTTGTTTCCTCCATCCTTGCTTGTTGTCTTTGTCAGCGGACACTGGGTAATGTCCCCCAATTGTGAAAACTGTCTATAAGGGTAAAGGTCCTAAACGTATTAGAACATATCTTTCTCCTTTACATTTACTTGTAAGAATCAGATGTGCTACAGGGGCTCTGTAGGTCAAAGTAACCTAATTAGTTTCAGTTATATATACGTGTATTTAACAGTTATTTATTGTCTTTCATTAACATTTTCCAGATTACCCCTTCCTTCCTAAGGGCCACAATAGAAGCATATAGAGTGATGAGTCTCACTGACATAGCAGGGATTCCTTGGCTATGATTTCAAAACCCAAATAACCATCACCAATATAGTATCAAGTAGTTATAGTAGTGTCATAGTGTCGTTTCATAGGCAAGAACACTAAAGGTGACCTAGCACTGTCCTCAATACTGTATGTTTAATACATGTTTGTCAATGTCATTGCAAAGTTAGGTAATACGGACCATATTTTTGAGAACAAAAATGCACCTGTCTTTTTGGAAGCATTGTATCTATTTATGCAACTTTTACTTTAACTAAATGGGCACTTATACCCCAAAGCTTTTAAGCTGTTTTTATGCATTCTTTCTTGCACACATTACTAACCAACTACAGTGGCGTCTCCAGCTTTCATATTTAGGGGGGGCACATGGGGGGCCAGGGAGCAAAGTAGGGGGGGCAATTACAAAACGGTACATATACACTTACATATATATATATATATATATAAGTATATATATATCTATACACACGTTAGACGTGCATTTTTAACTACATAATATGCACTTATCTCTTTGAAGTAAAGACCGTGATTGAAATATGATTTCAAAATAACAGCTGCACTGGCAGTTATTTTTCATTCTTTAATATTAGCCCCTGCTGACAATATATATAAATATTAGACCCTGCTGCCGATATATATAAATATTACACCCTGCTTCTGATATATATTAATATTAACCCCTGCTGCGGATATATATTGATATTAGCCCCTGCTGCGGATATATACTTATATTATACCCTGCTGATATACATAAAAATTATACCCTGCTGCCGATATATATTAATATTAGCCCCTACTGCCAATATATATTATTAGTCTCTGCAGCCAATATATATTAATATTAGCCCCTGCTCTCAATATATATATATAAATACTAGACCCTGCTGCCAATATGAATATAAATA
>VKOC01000005.1:34535783-34549766 GCA_009364415.1 Spea multiplicata
TTATGGGAGCTGTGCTTCAACACAAGTCCCTGACTTTTAGCTGAGTGATCTAGAAAGAAAATCAGCAGTTTCATGCTTGCAGTTAGCTTGGTATCTCTTAATTACAGGCTAATCTGCAATTGATCCAAAACCTAGCAAAGGAGAGACAAAGTGCCAGTGCTCCTACAACTATACTATTGTGCTAAGCAATTCAATTATTTTCCTGAATATACATGTACTTATCAATGTCCATCTTCTCTAAACAAAAATCCATTATTTTCATTTCAAGCCGAGCTATGTTCTTTATTTCTGTTCTTTTTATCCAATCCAGATGGCCATAAAAATAAATGAAAAGGAAAAACATGTGTAGAGCAAATTAGAGAACTGTGTGTTCAGGTTTGGTTTTCTGGTTTCTTCGTTGTCCATCAATAAATTTGTTAATTTCATTTACATGGCCAGAACTGTTTGGTAAAAGCTACGTTCATTTGGGTTCAACCAAGCTGAAAAACCTATGCATGGCTATAGTATAACTGATTGTTTGGCAATGACATATATCAGGAGCTGTAAGTTCATACCTGAAATACAATGTGTGTGAAAAAAACACAAAAGGAAAAATTTGACAAAGGCTGGTGATAGATTAAGTGCATGGAAAGGGTTGAAATATTGACATTTGAAATGTGCTAGGATGTCTAGTGTTCAAAAATATATGGTTTGACGGAGGTAAATTGAATTAACCAGCTTCAAATATGTCCCAAATAGCACATGGGCGCAGGAAGACCAAATGTAAAAAATAGCAGTACATTACTTGTACTTATTGCACTATAACTTGTAAAAAAAAATACACAAAAACATATTTAATATTAAATATTAGAATCTAGTTAGCAGGGTTTTTTTGATTAGCTTTTGTAGATGAGTAAAAAAAAACATGTTAAATAAAATCAGAAAAAGGAGAATATTACAGCTAAACACAAACACTGAAGAAATATTAAAACAGCCGAAGTAAGAAAGGATACAAAATGAACGGTCAGGCCTTAAAGTTAAAGTAAGGGGAGCAGAGAGTGAAATTGGTGCTGCATATCGCCTATCCAGAAGCAAAGCAACAAGGATATTTCCACTCTAAAAATAGAAATAAAAAATTATCTTGCTATATATGGAAAGTGAAGTCACTGTGGAAATATTCCTTTGCGTGACCATAGATTTAAAATGGCTTAAGGTTATCATGAACTGAGATGTATTTAGAGGAAACATTAACACCCTTTAACCTTCATCAAAGAAAGTAAACAAAAAAACACATATGAGATATTCTCCCAATACTGGAAACAAAGGAGAGATTTGCCAAGAGGTGATGAATTGGAGATAAATCTCTATACTGATGAATATACACAATAAAGTAGGCAAACATCCAGCAAAGCTTAAACAATGCCATGAAGAGCTCTTGGGAACTCAAAAAATGTTTAATGTTTAACAGGCTTTTGCACAGTATTTAAGAATATGCATTCTAATTAAAATGTCTAAATGTAAATAATTACAGACTGATGGCCTTTGTGGTTTGAACTGTTGCTTGTATATAAGACACAGATGCTGAATGTTTTTGAGCTCTGCAGCAAGTATGTATAGAATTTGTAGTTAATGAAGTGGTCCAGAAATTGCAATGACCACTAACAGAACGAATGAGGCTGATTTTCATTGATCCAATAAAAACTATAGAAGGAATAGATAACAAAAAATACCATCTACATAACAAAACGTCTTGCCTGTTCTTAATACTACAAAATAGGATACCTGTTTGTCAATAAACTTAGTCCAACCCTGCACTAAATCAATATACATGAGGATCTACTTAATCATAAAGTAACTGCTTCTGAGACTAATGGCAGACATTAAATGGACATGTCCAGGCTCCATCAATAGAGGTGATTATAGTCACCATAAAGGCGGCTGACAGCTTTGATTTACTATGTCCATTTTCAGTGTTTCCTTTTTAATGTGGGACACATAAAAATAGATCCTCCCTTGGTTACTAGACAACATACCTTTTTACACGCCTTTATGTATTTCCACCTTTTCTGCTCTACTCTTTGCAACTGTAAATCCAGAAACATCAAAGTGTTACTTTTTTGACACCAATGTTTTACTGTGGAAAAAAGTTTTATATCCCTCTTTGATATAACAAAAAAATGTACCCGGGCTTGTACAATAAATTGCAAGATCTCCTGAAGATTCCAGTATCGCAACTGATACACCACAGATAGTACAACAGGAGATGCAAAATGAAATGCTATATGTACATGGCATGGGTATAACAGAATAGGACACATACAAATACACAAAGCTTGTCTTTGGGGAAATTCGAGTTGGTGATCATTTCCCATGTTGCTCATAGTAAGAGTCTCAAAGTCTACGTTCTACTAACGGTCTTAGGTCCTTCACTATTGCAGATGTCCATACAAAAAGCCATTAATTATACAGTTTTATGTGTACACTTTCCCCAGACTAATTCCTTTTATATATCAATAACTTCTAAATTGAACCATGATGTCAGGCCCCATTCAGACTTACTCTCTAATTTTTCCCTGTCTCGCTACAGTTCCCCCCTTTGCTGTAATCCATTGTTGGATTTCCCTGTGCTCTGCCGTTTACTTCTGTTACTTTGTTTCACTCCTGCTCTTAGCTTCAGCTTCTGTTTCCTTTATAAGGTGTGCCCCACCCATTTATTATGTTTGTCTCAGTCAGCAGTCTAAAGGTCCTTCTCGGTTCTTTGTTTAGATTTAATGTTTAGTTTCAGTTTATTAGTGATTCAGTAGGCAGGGTTTAGTGCTATGACACACCATATATTGAGTACTTTGGCATAGTAGTGGCTAAGCATACTATGGCCATATGATGTGACTAAATCACCTAGGCTAGTCCTGTATTTGCGTGTCAGTCTTTTATGTTTATTTGCCCTATTTACCCTGAATCATCTGAGGATCTCGGTTCCTCTCTCCTCTCCCCATGTCCCAGTTAAGATATCCTATCCTTGCTTAAAGGAGAGGCATCTGAGGATCTCGGCTCCTCACCCCATCCCCTGTGTTCCTTGCCTTGTTCCCTGTCCTGTACGATGTATGTCTTGTCTGGCTATGTTTCTTGCTTGGTCTCCCTGTTCCTTGCTCTGTCCCCCCTGCTTGCTTTGTTTCTGCTGTTACTCTGCTTAGCTTCTCTACTCCCAGCATCCTGCACATTTCTCTATTGAGCTATGTCTCATGCCTGCTCCAGGGTGCCTGCAGGATATCACTTTTTGTTCTGGACAACATCCGCTGCTATGTCAGGGACCTGGTATGTGGCCCCATCATTGGGCACTATGGGTCGCTATAGTCATCTGTATGGACCCAGTTTCTGACACATGACTGCCATTTCAATGGCCTCTCTTTGATAAGGTCCAGATCATTCTTTAGAGAAACCTCCCTGAACTTGGCATTCTATGCATAGTGAGCCTTGGCCAGAAAAAAATGGGTCAAAGACTGTCTGCCATATTCAACGTACAATTTCTATTTACCGTGCATTTTCATCCACCATTAACACCAGTTATGCTTTTTCACAGGTCACTGACCTGACCATATTTGTTGTCTGCATACCCAGAATCCCTCTTTCACTAGAATTTCAAATGAAATGTAAAGACTAAAAGTTAATTGGCTTTCATAACTGCCTTTGATAAAGTCATCTCTCATGGAAGGTGTTTTGATCCACTAGCCCAGAATATACATACACATTACACAAAAATACATCTATAAAGGCATCGCCTGCGTTATTCTTTAAAGAAATATGTTAAAATGATTCCTCCCCGGCCAACAAATGTATTCGGTATCTATATAGACATGTGATCGAGCTAGTTTCCAGCATGTCTTTATTTTATTGTTTAAGTGTAGCAAAAACAATTAGATACTGAATGGAGTTGCAAGGCAAAATCTGCCCACCCTAATAACAATAGCACAGTAAACAAACATTTGTTTAGATAATCCCTTGTGACTTGGAGTAAATTGTACCCTTATAAAAATGCTTTAAGGACAGTAATTACTTGGTTGTTAAATCGGTAAGTAACTTGTCTGCCAATTATTAGAGGTATTTGTGCCCAGTTTTATGTCAAGGATCCATAACCAAACTGTGTTTGACTCCTTTCTTTAAGCATGGTGATCTTACCAAGGTGCTTGCTTATGTTAAGAATAGCTTTCTGCTGATTTCAGAAACAAATGTATTGTAGAAACAAATGTATTCATAAACCCCTAACGCATTCTTCCCTAAAGGCTTGGTTCAGCATAGAACCCAGTGCTGTCCTGGTGCAGCAAAGACACAACGTGTGAAAAAATTGGTGCAGCTCTAAAATATAAGCCACGAATACAATTCTATGAAAAATAATAACATACATTCTGAGACTGTCCTCCAAGTGAAATGTTTCAATTCCCTGATGTAGATGTCAGGTATCTAGTGATCTAGTGGTTCTGTGATGTCCTAGAAAACAAAAGCAAACATTTCATGGTACAACCATGGTTTATTGGTTTATTGTGTAAAAATGCTTACTTTTACAAGGTGGAAAATATATAAATTTCTTCCGCTTAGCTCTCTGCTTCATGGTCAGGCTCCAGTCCTGTGCAGGGAGACACTGTAGTTGGTAGCAGCTAGAGATTCTACAATGTTTTCTACTGTATATGTACTGTGTATATATATAGATATAGATATATATACTAGCCTATTTTTTCAACAAATACAGGCCACATTATGCCACAAAATTATTGCACTTCTAAACCTGCCACTTATATTGGTTCTACATGCAGGACACTCTACCACATACTTTTTTAATGGAACATTCCCTATGATCCCTTGGCTATCATGTGGTAGGTACTCCGGCAGCATCCATCATCTAGCACTTACAAGTTAAATTCAAAGACAGATTCTCTTTACTTCAAAAGAACGAGTTCCCATCCCATGCACATGATACTCCAATAATAGTCAGGACCTTTATTGGTCAAGTAGCCCCAAGCAGATTATCTACTTCTGTATCTGAACGCATAGACTATGTGAGGTTATAGTGTTACCTAACTGTTTAAGGCTGAATGCACACATTTGCTAAGTTACAGGCTATTTGGTGGACCTGAGCATCATGGGAGTTAACTAACAGCAGCCAGTGGTACTGCTAGTTGCCCTTATATTAACACTTTAAATCTCAGGATAGTAAAGCTCCCTGTGGTGAAACCTGAGGCTGCCTGCACAGTGTGCGAGGAGCCAGATAGCAACCTGCAGGAGAGAGGTAAGCGGGGGCGGGGGTTGTTTGTTTCTTTGTATGTATGTATGTGTAATTGTGTGTGTGTGTGTGTGAGGGAGAGAGCGAGAGCATGGATGTGTAATTGTGTATGTATGAGCATGTATGGGTAAGTGGGTGAGATGAAGTGTGTTAGAATGAATGTGTACAAGTGTGTTTACATATGTGTGCCAGAGTCCATGTTTGAAGCTTGCACCCCCCCCCCCGGGGAAGTGGCAAAGAAGGCACATACATGTTGTTTGGGAGCCCTGGGGCAATTAAGTAAGTTAAATTTATACTGCATTGTGAGCTCATTGTGAGTTGCTGAGACACAGAGCAAGGTCCATGACAGTGAAGCAACAACTAAGTGGTGCCTATTCTGTCCAAAATGTTTGTTATTTAAGTTGGTGCTGAAATAGAAAAGCTTTGTTTTCTTTTGATTTTTTTGGTTTGTTTTTTTTTTTTTCCTTTTTTTCCTTACGCTGTGGTGTCAAAATCATTTAGTAAAATATCAAAATGACTGCCCTCTGTGTTTTGCTCATTTACAGCAATATCAACTTCTTTTTAAAAATATTGTCCCAGTATAGGGCTCACTTATAATTATGGCATGAAGAGAAACTAATCTTCATAAGCTTGCAAGGCACAATAATTCTAAATTGTACTTCCATGGGAACCAAATCCCGCTATCCCTCTTTCTTCCTATGATGCCCCTCTTTTTTTTAAGAGGTCATAATGTTTGGTGGGTATGGTTGTATCTCAGTATTCTATAACTCCTAAAGCCACAATAACCTGGATATATACTCTACAAAAGGTTTTATAAACAGTGCACATAAAATAGATGTGTTCTTGTAAATGCCTAGAAGACCAAGGTATTTTTTCCTTTGTTACATTAGTCCTACGCAAACAGAAATGTGTACCTTGTCCCACGAACTTTATTTTGCTTATATTTTCCATACAAACACTTATACGTATAGTAGAGTGCTTGAACGCTGGAAAAGCACATGTAAAGGTGGGACTAATGAAGATGTAGGTCTTGGCTTTTAACACCAAATACTGGAAGTCCTCAAAAGGGAGAAAGCATCTCACTCACCTTGGCTCAGGCTCTCGGTCTTCTCATTTTGACAGGCCTAGCTCTCAAGTAACTCTTTACCTGAAAAGCACTGGTTGAAGTGGACACTGTACTGTTTATAAATGTTTGCCCAAATATTGAATTGTGTATTATTCCCTTTAAATATGATGTCTCGCGTACTCAATGATATTGTAACAGTTATTGTATACAAAAGTAGGTCTATTAACTATTGTGGGTAGTATTTTATTTTTATACTTAATGGCACTAATGAGCCATTGATGTGATGATTCCAAATTTTCCCCTACAGAAATGCTATAATCTAATATAAAATGTGTTGTAAACCCGTAGAGGTAATTAATGATGCTCTTTTTATTTTCATTTGACTTTTGTCTAATTTCCATTGTCATATTTTTGTGTTGACTATATTGAGGCCCAGGCTACTAAACATTATATTCAGATTTCTTTGTAGATTTTCAAAAAAATATTTTCGAAAAAGGCATTTTTGTATCTCCTAATAATGAATGACCCAAATTATGATTTTCAAGCAAAATATTGATAATTTAGACATATCTGTTATGTAATGTATAGCCTGTGGTCTTGTTAGTGATGGATCCCTATTTTAATAGCCGAACATGTCCATTTTGTGGCTAGTAAAGGTCATTAAAACACATATCAATCTAAACTGATAATATTATTTATTCATATATTTCCAATATATCCTGTAACTCTGTACGGTGGAATTGAAAACAGAGTTATAAGCAAGGAACCCTGATAACGGGCTAAAACACAAGATCAGGTATTTATTAAATAACCTTTGAGCTCAGTACTGGTTAACTACGATCAATGCATTGTTTTCTAGGTTTCGCTAGCAATGTCTAATTATGTTGATGCACTCATTGACTATTTCTCTCCCTAGAGTTAGTTCAATACTTGTCTATTAAGCAGCTCCCAATACATTGTGCGAATAGAGCATTTTGCTTAAGATTCAAGGTTCTAGATGGTGAGGATAGTCCAGGCAATGAGTGCTGAACAAGCTAAAAAAGCTTTTCTATAGAAAATCTGCTGAAGCTGAATGTTAACTCCTACTTCAGAAAGAGTACTATTATTATTACTTGTCATGGCAATAATTACATGCTATTTGTCCTGCTTATTGAAAGGGCATTGAAATAGTTATTTTCTTTAATGCCAGAAGATGTAGCCACCTAGTAGATCAAGCCACTTTTCAATGAGAACAAAGTGCTCTGACCTCTTTATACTTCCGAATGATCTACACTTAACAGTTTTTTAAATGCATTTGAAGTACGGTTTTGCCAAAGGACTAAATGCCAACATAGCATTTTATGGGAATATAACGAAATACCATAATAGAAACCTACTTTAAGAAATTAACCCTTCTGAACCGATACATTCCAGATCTGTGATAGAGCTGTCTGCCCCAACGTAGGCCATATGAGATTCAATGGTAAAAAGGCAGGTTTTTTTGGTTCATCAGGGATAACATTCTCAGTTAGGAGATTTTCAACGATGTGACAAAAATGGAAGATTCATAGCTATTATTATTAAATTACACTTATTTGTTCTTGAATTGATGTGTTTGTAAAAAGTAATTTGCTCTCCAAGGGTTGAATAAGTAATTTGAAAGATTCACCTTATTAAGGTCCTGTTATACCCTAACCAGCTTATATTAATATAAATGTGTATTAATTAAGCTTTGGTGTTTTTAGTTATTTATTTTATACATGTTTTTTGTTTGTTTTGTATATTTGCAATATACTTCATGGCGAGTTGGGAATAATTGTAACACCGGCCATTACATAGCACAGATGAATTAAAACATCATTGTACATTAAACATTAAAACCCCCCCCAGCAATATAATAGCTGTAATAAGGCACTCAATGCACATTGATGGCCCTTTCCAACACCATCATTATTATTTTTATTTATTGTTTTATATAGTACCATCAGATTCTTATAATTTATTGATAACGATCCCATTTGTGAACTGCAATGTTCATTTTGAATACAATAAATACTTTTTTATTGCTTCTAGGTCCACTGAGTTATATATTTTATAAAGCATATGTAGGTGTACTATTATCTTTAAATGTAACTAAAATTACATGCGCTGACTCTTACCAGTTAGGGAATCAATTTTCCTTTATATTTTTTTGTTCTTGCTCTGTTTTAGATCAGCCTCCTGCTGAGAAAACAGAGAAGGTGGTAAAATAGAAAGATAAAAGCCTGTTTTGTGGAAAAGGCAGTATTTTTTCTTAAAATGTATTTTAATAGGGGTAGCCTGTAAAGAATGCGTATCTACCATTAATTAATCACTAACAAAATCTGCATATGTACAGTATGGGGATACTCTGTCCGCATTTCTTTTTTCTCTATCACTTCTTTCTCTTCAGTCTCTTTTTTTTTCTCTTGTCTTCCTGTAACATTCTCACTTTCATTTCTTATTTCTCCTCTCTCGTCCCTATTCTTCCTACACATGTTAGCTGTAACTGTAAAACCACACCATCCACAAGCCCAGGTACAACCTCTCAAAGAGTGTTCATGAAATGGCTTATCAAAAGATGGCAACCCTGGGGCTGGGGATTGTGGCTGGAAATGAAGAGTGAAGTTTGAGTGGTGAAGACAGGGGTCAATTGAATCTGCAAGAAGCCTCACTAATCCATAATATACCATATAGGAAAGTCATGTATAGAAAGCAAATGTGTGTTAGTGATTAGTGTGCTAACTTTGAAAAGTGGTCTTATCATAGAAAACTACAAAGGTGTTACAAAGAGTTTGCAGAGGGGGCACAAGATGAGATAAAGAATATGGGAGAATACATTTCTGCGCTATATGTATGGTACATATAATGTGTGTATGTGTATAGTTTACTTTGGGCGTATGTATGGTGATAGATGCTATGATGCTGTGTTATGTTGATGCCAGTATGAGCTCAAGCTCCAAGTCTCGTATGAGTGGACAATTTCAGTGGTTTGCATATGTTTATTGCCATTTTTAGAAGATTTTTCAATACAGGAACCTATACCTTTTCCTGTAGTGTCATCTGAAACTCTAATTGTGTGTAATTTGTAGCAGAGGATACGCTTTAATTAGCATATGATCAGCTAGCATAAAACAATCAAACGTGAAAGCGTACAAACCAAATGTTGTTTTATTTCAGTACCTTGGAGAGCTGGTGTTCCATTTACTAGGGAGAAGCATTAATGGATTAACGTCTTCACTGCCGCTTGAACTGAGAAGCATCACTCGCCAGTGATCTTATTTCCCCTATGGCACTCTAGGATTTAAGCATTACTCTTCAAAGACATTGGCATATTACCAGATTTCCCTAAGCATGTTCTCCGTTAACAATAGTACTCACTGATCCATTGACTAAGTGATTTGTTGGCTGCTGTGTCTATATACTCAAGGAATCATTTATACATACAGAGCCATTACCATTTTCTTTCATTATTTAAGATAGGCTGAGCTGCCTTGTAAAAAGGAAAGAGTAAACTGTTTGTCGCATCAAATGTAATATAGCGAGTAAAAGCCGAGGACTATATGTTCATCTATATGACTGTCCAACGTATATCATAGACTGGAACATATGTGAAGCATTATATACATTGAGCTGCTGCACCACACTATTCCCCATTATGTCTACAGAAATGGGTGTTCAGTGGTCAAACTAAAAGAAGATTGCAGTTTGAACTCTTTTATGCTTTATAATACATCAGTGCATCCATAGTAAATAGTTTGTAAACATGTAAATGGAATTATTGTCCATAGTGTATATATGAGTTGGGTATATATGATCTGTGTATGTATCCATTACTTTTATTAGTCTTCTTGCGAGTGGCTGCATTTTCTGCCATGGTCCATAGCAATATACACAAATAACTTGTGTTCTCACAGGTGCCTGTCTCATTGGTTTATAATTAAAGAAATTATGCATTGCCTCACTCCTGTGATCTAACACCCATATTGTGGTTTCTACGGTTACTATAGTAACAGTCTAGGAATTCAACCAAATATGTTTCTAAATGTTTTTTTTTTCTGCAATGTACTTGGTCATTGTTACAAGGGAGGGCTGGCATCAATCGACCAGGCGGGACATCTGGCCAAATAGCCCATTAACACAGAGAATTAGAGAGATATTTGAGAGATAACAAAAAGTCATAGAAGACATGCTAAATACAATAGGGAGCTCATAATAGGAACATAGAAAGGATCCTGACATGGTACAATGCATCACAAAATTATAGACCCTATTGAGTTAAATTACAGGTATACTGGAAAAGCAGGGCCATTTTGAATAAAATAATAGTGGGCGCTATCATAAATTTAGTAGTCTGTTGAAAGTAATTGTTTTCATTAATTTAACAAACATCCCTATGGAGCATCCTGATGCAAATTGGTTATAAGTGGCATTTATTTCATTCTACTGAATTCATCAATTCCCCAAGTCAGCACTTTGTCAATAGAGCAGAGCTGGTTTTAAAGTGACAAAGACTGCAGGCTTCTGTATTTATTTTTATTTTTTTGTATTTTTTTCTTAATGTAACCCCAAAAAGCCATTGTAGTTCAAGTTAGCACAAAACAGATTATGGGCTGATTTACGTGCAAATAAAAAGGAAAATGTCCTGACCTTAACGGAATTATGTATTCTTTACTACGTCTTAAAATGGAACAACAAAAAAAATGAAAAAATAAGATTTTACTGTTCTTTCAGCTCCTCAGCTCTAGAAAACATAGTCCTCCACACATTTGGTCTAACTGAAATTAAATATATCAGGTAAACTCTCCTTTCTACAGCACTGCTGAAGCTGTAGGCACTATATACATATAATGTAATAATATTTCCATTGTACTGCATATATATATATATATATATATATATTACACTGAGGGTATACACTGTTGCCATGTTAGCACAACATATTAGGTCCATTTGTAGTTATTGGACATTTAATACATTTAATACAGTAATGTTTGCAAAGTTAAAGCTGTAACACTGTATTGTCTGCTGTAAGCTAAGGAATGGTTATTCTATGAATGCATGTTGTGTGCTGGGTGTTTGGAGATGTGCTGTACAGATGGACTTGCGGACAGACCTGCAGGACCAGAACTTGCTGATTTGGGTCAATGTGTAGAGCATACTGTGCCTTATCAGGCTGTCCTTATGTTTCTCTGTTTTTTTATGAAGAACTCTTGTGATCTGCCAAAAAAGACCAGCAATGGTCAAGCCTAAGTCACTCATCAGATCCTTACTTACATATTAACCCTCTAAGCTCCAATCTCATCCTCAACCCATAATAAACACAGACTCCAGCGCTGCACTGCCACCCACGCTGCACTTGTGTATGTATGTGTGTGTGTATGTGTATGTGAGTGTATGTGTGTATCCCACCCACCACGTGTTAGCTATTCTGCACATAATCAACAATCTCGTTAAATGTTAATGCACAAAGTTTAATTGACAATGGCGCGCTTCGATGCTGATTCCCGGTACACAGTCCTGCAGGTTACTAATAAACAGATCTCCGGTAATTAAGAGCCGCTATTATTTGCGAGGCACTGATTGGAGAGACAGCAGCCTCTGTTTAAAGAGCTACCTGTCAGTGCAGCAGCGGCAGCAGCAGCAGCGGAGTGGGAGCCTCGCACAGTCCCCGATCCTGCCGTCACATCGCACACAATCGCAAGGACTCGGCTCCTGCCCTCGGGACTCCTTGGGATTAAATGCTTTTCGCCCAATTGCTGAGCTTTGGTCTGCTCAGCATTTCATGGTCCAGAGGCTGCTGAAGGCTCTTCTTTGCAGATCTGCAGCTTTGATTGGGAAGCTGACAGAGACTTTGGGTGGAGAAGGAAGAGGACATTTGGTCTTTTTGTTGGTGGTGGTCTTGGTACCTCTGCTCTATTTTAATTTACCTGGAATCCCAAATCCTGCTCCACACTCTAACCCTTTACTCTGATCGTTTCATGCCCGTATAAAGAAGACAAGAGCCACTTCGGGTCCGAACTTATTTCGTATTGTGATTCGGGATCACTCCCAAGGCAGGGACCATGCAAGTTTCTATAGCTTGCACAGAACACAATTTAAAGAGCCGAAACGGAGATGACAGACACTCCAAGCAGAACTCCAGTGGCCCCAACGTGGTCAATGCAGCCAGAGCCAGGTTCAGAACAGTGGCTATAATAGCCCGAAGTTTGGGAACCTTTACCCCCCAGCATCACATCTCCTTAAAGGAATCCACTGCCAAACAGACAGGCATGAAATATAGGTGAGAAAACATGACCATTCTGCAACATCTATATTATATACATTGTTATTGATATAAGATCATGATCTAGAATCCTCATTCATATATTCACCTGTTCATGGTAAACCTTGCATGCGTTCCCTTTAATGACTGGGGTTACATAGTGATTGTGATTATTATTGTGTGGTTATTGTGACAGGGAAGGCTATACTATCCTGGATGTTAATATAAACTCGCCTAATGCACAGGAAGGAGTTCTGGGTCTTTTCTCACCCTGCACAGTGTCATTTCTTGTCAGTCTGTATACTTTATTAACAAAGCCTTTAGAGGTCCTGGTTTTCTTGTGTTTACTGAAATGAAGTCACTACACATCTCTGGCACATCTCTGGCCAAACCTCATCTAGAGTATTGTGTGCAGTTCTAGATCTAGAAGGATATTGATTCTGGAGAGAGTTCAGTTGAGGGCTAATAAAATAGTGAATGGTTTGCAGGACACAAATTAAAAGGAAAGACTAAAGATCTCATTATGTAAAGCTTGGAGGAAAGAAGAGAGAGGGGAGATGTGACAGAAACATTTACATTAATAAAGGTATTTAACAAAGTACAGGAGAGGACTTCATTTCAAATGAGGAGGAATGTTAGATCAAGAGGTCATAGTCAAAAACTAGAGAGTCAGGGGCTTAGAGGTAATATAAGGACATTTTACTTTACCGAGAGAGTGGTTCAAAAGCAGTTCAGTCTCCCAGCAGAAGTGGTAGAGGTTTTTAAACATGCTTGGGATAGACTTAAAGCTATCTGGAATGGAAGAGGAGAACAAGAATCGATTAAGGTATGAATCTTTAAAGCAGGAATAAAAAAGACTAGATGGAACAAATGGATCTTTCGCTGATGCTATCAAATTCTATGTTTCTGTGTGTCTGGAAGTCATAACTACTCCTTGAGTGTCAGCTCACCTGCACGTAAAGGGCACACGCGTGGTCTTTTGAACGCGACTGTAATGTTGGCTTTGATGGCCCTTACAATCACAAATGGAGTATTTTGTTTTTTTCTAATTAGCCAAGAAAGCCCCTATGGAATGCAGCGTGTCCTCGGCAAACACAATCCTCCACCTTCACACTAAAGCTGAGCTGAATGTTGAAACTAATTAAAATGGGGATAACGTTATTGCGACTTTATTTCTGTGAATAGCGAGATTAATCGCTCCTCACCTTGAATGTACTTTTAAAACGCATCCACAAACCTCTGCAAAGGTTTCTGTTCTGTATCACCTGCCTAATGAAACGGGTAGGATTAGGATACTGATTAGAAATCATTTTTGAGGATGAGAAAGATAACATTAAATGTTTAAGAGGAAAACCCCCGCGTGGACGGGCTCGGCCGGTGATTGATACTAACTGGAATAAGCAA
>VKOC01000005.1:34549866-34578233 GCA_009364415.1 Spea multiplicata
CAGGGTTTCAGCATGTACTGGCTGACTTGGCATGATAGGAGTGTGATTGCTAACTGCAATCACAGTCCCATCATGCCTAGGTTCCAGGACTTACACATCCATGCTATCACACACACACACTCATTCAAACACCCTCCCCACCCCCTTACCTGCACTGCAGCTCCTCAATGCCGCTCACAGACTTCAGCAGGGGGCGCGGCCTCCCTCTGCCTTCTCTGCTAAAGCACAGAGGAAGTAGGATGTCACGTGAACTCCGCTTCCTCTGTGCAGTCCAGAAGACCCTCCCACAAGTAAGTAGCAGGGCTTGAGGTGCGGCTCGTGTAAGATCGGTTGCCCTGGCTGCCGAACTTACCCGGGCCGCACCTCTCGCCCCTGCCTTATTTAAAAAAAAACAGAAAAAAGATTTCGGGCGGCCCCTTGGCTTGGGCCCCCCTGCTGCTGGGGCCCGGTCGCAGTCGCGACCCCTGCGACCCCGGTAGTTCCGCCACTGCCAATTATCTCTGGAAGGTTTTCATACCACTTTAAATCAATCTGTAAGGGCACAACTGCTACTAGGAATCCTGCATGCAGTCTCTAAATCTATTATACCATTAATGCTACCATGACTCAAAATGTAAAAATTGGGAGGTTGTAAAATAATGCTTAAAAAGTGCTTTGTGGGCCATATCTCCTATGTACAAATGTGGATTTTGTTTAGAGGTATATCTATTCTAAAATGCAGGCCCAAGGAAATGCCTTTAAGAAAACATGGATCAGTTTCCACAACCAATAACGTCAAATTCGGCATGACATTTACACCATGCAGTCCATTGTGTGTTGCGTGGTGCAATTTCTTCACTACTTCTGAAGGTGTTGAGTTTTTGAACAAAGTCACAAAAGATTAGGAATTATTGCAATTGAAAGAAAAATTGACATTTCACCCGCTTACAGCTGTGGTTACTTTGGGAACCACAACGCCTAGAAAGGAAAGGTTAAACATGAAGCTGAGGCAGCAGTCCCACCAGTGTATGGGAGCCTTATGTCACCTTCTAAATAGGTTCTAAAATATTTGCTCTGTTTTGATCTATTTAAGGTGGCAAGAAATAACATCTTATGGAATTATTATAGAATTGAAAATATTTGTACTATTAAAGTAACCCTGGGGTGGGTCAAAGATGGTATGTATTGAGCATGGTATGCTATATCCCTTACCAGCATGTTTAACTCTGTATGTGTTCTTTCACAGTTGATGTACTACTTAAAAAATACAAAATTTAAAGTCTTTACCAATGAAAGCATAGAATTTGATGAGTCAGGAGACATAGAAGGTTATTATGATATTTTAAACTGGCAATGGAATACAAATGTGTCGATGTCTTACACAAAAATTGGACATTATAAATCCACTGGTGCAGGAGCAAACTTTGAAATCAAGATAGAGAACAGTTCCATTTTCTGGAATACACCAAATGGAATGGTAACTAAATATTTTATTATTTATAGATGCTTGTTGAGGACATGAAAAATATTTTCTTTTTTAGGTGTGAGTTTTGTTAGTTAGTTATTATTTTTAACACCTCCTTGATTTATATCACACGTTTAAATAAATTAAAATGACAAATGATGGCACCAGCAGGCATTCTCTTCTTTGGCATGTCCAGGAGTTTGCAAAAAAACCCCTAAAAGGTATAAAAAAGAGGTATTCTAACAAAACATATTCTTGTCCTCTCTTTAGCCTCCACGCTCTGTGTGCAGTGAGAGCTGCATTCCAGGAACAAGGAAAGGCATAAGACAAGGGGAGCCGGTTTGTTGCTTTGACTGTATTGCATGCGCAGATGGAGAAATAACCAATGAGACAGGTAACATAGAAGCTATGTTCCTTCCAGTTTTTCCTTTTTAAGGTCTACCTTGTAAGGTACAAAAAACCCGAAAGAACCTTCTATGAAACATGCAATTAGCAGGGTATACATATTTGTAGTGCTAAATATATATATATATATATATATATATATATATAAAATATTTTCTTGGTAACTGTCATGGTGCTTAAGAGTATATTCAATGTATGTAATTGCTAATAATCTTATGTTACATCGTGGTGCCAAATTTGTGTGAAACTGGCTGCTGAGTCCACAGGCAAGGTTGACCAAGTATTTTTGTGACCCCAAAAAGCTGAACACATGGACTTAATAACAAAATCAATGTACCCTAATTGGTGTAGCCAAGCATACACAATCATACAGAGGCTGCTTACAATGCCTAGATGAACACAAAACAATCTAGTGATTTTGGTTAATCCAGGGTTGCATTTTATTTAGTATGCTCCCTGTACCATACATAAAACTTTAAGTAAAAAAAAGTATATGCCTGCTAGCCAACTGCCCCATGCCTAAATCAAAATTAGCAGAAGAAAGACATTTGGTCTCATTAAATTTGCAGCCTTGACCATTTACCAGTTCATGACCATGTTATTTAGGGCAAAGGGACAAGCATAACTGTTAACGAGCCACAAATAGTATTGAGTGAGTGGGAGCAAGAGCCAAAGTGGTCAGAGGACAGGCATAAACACTGTTCCTCTGTCCAGAGAAATAGTATTGCAGCCTGGAGACCCAGGAAAGCAGAATATTACAGGGTGTCATGGGTCAAACCCAGAGAGTTTAGAGGAAAAGATGTGAAAGGAACATATGACATTGGTTTTTGATGCCTGACCACCAGTAGTATTATGCTTTAGCAGACTAATTGTAACTACAAGGGCTCAAAAAAGTATTCAAACAAGATGTTTCTCACCACTGTTATATTCATGCCTACAACAAGAACATGTCAGAAGACAAGACTGGAAAGTTCCAAACTTAGAAATAAAAATCTATAAAAAAATAACATTTTGTTTCACTCATAATTTTCTGATGTTTTACAGATGCAAGAGAATGCATTGCGTGCCCATCAGACTTTTGGTCCAATTCACACAAGAATGAGTGTGTGTTAAAAGAAGTGGAGTTCCTTGCAACTGATGAAGCTTTGGGAATCACTCTGATATTCCTGGCTGTATTCGGAGCATCCCTAGTAATAGTGTTTGCAATTATTTATGTGATGTACAGGGAAACGGCATTAGTCAAGGCAAATGATCGCGAGTTGAGCTTTGTTATCCAGGTATCCTTAGTTTGCACTTTTATGACTTCTATTCTGTTTGTTGGCCAGCCAGAAGAATGGTCATGCATGGCGCGTCAGACTACTTTGGCCTTGGGATTTTCCCTTTGCCTGTCCTGTATACTTGGAAAGACTATTGTATTGATGCTATCCAAACGAGCTGCAAAATCCAAGGTTGCTGATAAAAGCAACCTGATAGTAGTGAAGCCTGTGCATCAGAAAATCGTTGCTGTCATCGGATTGACTATTCAAGTTGGGATATGTACGGCCTATTTGATTATGAAGCCCCCTTGGGTGTACAAAAACATGGAATCCCAAAACATAAAGATAATTCTTGAGTGCAACGAAGGCTCAATTGAATTTCTATGCTCCATGTTTGGGTTTGACGTTTTTCTTGCCATTCTTTGCTTTTTAACTGCCTTTGTAGCTCGAAAATTACCTGATAACTTCAATGAGGCTAAATTTATTACTTTTGGCATGCTGGTCTTCTTCATTGTATGGATATCTTTTGTCCCAGCCTACTTAAGCACAAGAGGGAAATTCAAAGTAGCTGTAGAGATCTTTGCTATATTAGCGTCAAGTTTCGGCTTACTCGGCTGCATTTTTGTCCCCAAAGGATATATCATTTTGCTGAAACCAGAGAGAAACACTGAAGAAATTGTTGGTGGCCGACAGGCTACTAATGATAAGAGCGCACCAGCTACGTCGGCCTCAATCACCAGTGAAATTAACAGCACAACAGTCTCTACCATAGTGCTTGATGATTAAATTTTAGCTTAATACTGTTCGATTATTGACATTGTATAAATAACACAAAAAGATTCATTGCTGTTAAGCAATGCAAAGATTTTGTTAATGTAAAGCATTTTATAATTTGGATGATAAGATGTTTGATTTAGTGTTTGGGGTGAAAATTATTTTTTAAGAGATGGAAAGTTATTTAGAAAATGATAACCACATGTGTATAAATCACGTAATTTTTATAATGTACATGCCTGATTGTAGCCTTGTGAATTTATGTTGCTCATATATAAATTTATTGTCTTTAATTCATTATTTGAACTTTTAAGACTCTAGTGGGTGACAGACACGTTTAACTAGAGACCCCCCTGGAGGCTTATGCGTAGTTAAATATTTGGTTACGTGTTTGGTTACGTGTTTCTACAAGGAGTAGACCTCAGAGGTGCATAGTTTTCATCCTGAATTATTCTTTTTAACTCAGGAATCCATTTTTTTCGTTTCTTCATGTGTCTGTCAAGTAGTACATATCTATAGGACAACCACTGATGGTATACTGCTTCTAAAATGTATGGATTGGTCTTTCTTGCTTGTACTGGTAGTGGAAATTAGCCACAGCACAAATAAGCCAGAGGCCGATACACGCACTGCCATGCTACACTCCTAAGTCAGCAGCCTAGAGCAGGTGTGTATCCATCAGGTGTATGCACAGTAAAGGACCAGCTAAGCCGCACATGTGGCAATAACAGTAAGTGGGAAGATGAAAGAGCACCTGCCCAAAGACATTGTGTTTTACTATACATATGGTCATGTCTATTTTTTCTGCACTTTTTATGTTAACTTTTTGTAATATTTACATTCCCTACTATTAGATTTAGTGAAGCTCAATGTTTCTATGCCATTATGTTTTGCTGATCCATGACGTCCCCTTTAACTTATGCACTAAGAATTTTTTTTTAGTATTCACCTTGAAGATTGCAAGGTATAAGCAGTTTTCTTTTATGGACGGAAGCTTCAGGATTCCATTTTAACGAGGAGGCTTGGATTAACTGCTGATTGACAGGATTTTATATAGTATCTCATGATTTTGGTCTCAATTCTGCAGTGGAAAATGTAGGTTTTAGACATGTAGTTGAATCTCATGAAATGCATTTTCCACCACCAATTAAGTTATAGACAGCTATTTGAATTCAGCTCAGGATCAGAAGTCAAGTATGACCATACTGTAGCCTTTTTTATTACTCTCATCAAAGTCGCCAGTGCCCATGAGATTTTTAATTCTGCTAGGTCATTTGGATGCTATAAGAAAGCTTTTGCCTTTGTGCAAGCAAAATTGACTGCCAGAATTTACAAAACCCAGATATTTCTTTGCCGGGGTGGGCTGGCACCTTCTGGCTTGGGGGGACAGGTAAAGCCAAGTGACCCATTAGCACCTTGTCCCTCTCCACTGGCACACATACTTACATACACTCTCACACTTAAAAACGTACCCACTCACGCTAATAAACACATATACACATGCAATGCATACATACTTACTCTAACACACACTTACACATACTCTCACACTCTAACACACACTGAAACACTCATGCTAACACACATTCCCTCTCACACTTACAAATACACACTCTTGCTAACACACACTCCCTCTAACAAACACACACTCACACACTGCCTCCTTAACTCCTTTACCCTGTCACCCTTTCACCATCTTATAGCCTGCAAAAACCATTGCACCAGGTTCAAAAGAGTTTCATACTAGCCTTAGATTGTGTTCCTCTAGTGTAAATATGGGAACCCCCCCCCCCGTATGTGTGTCTAAACCGCAATGTTTTGTATACTGTCAGCTACATTGGCTTTGTGTGATTTTTACATATGTGTACACTACTGTGCAAAAGTTTAGGGTCACTTAGAAATCTCCTTGTTTTTAAAAGAAGAGCACATGTTGTCCTTTAAATTAACATCAAATGGATCAGAAATACAATGTAGGCATTGATAATGTCGTAAATGACTATTGTAGCTAGAAACAGCTGACAGATTTTTATCAAACAGGTATATAAACTGCATACCAAACATGCTGGAACTTTTACAAAATCTGGCAGACACTGATCTTAACATTTTGTTCAGTGCTAAGTTTCAGAAGACCTTGGGTTACCCCTGAGCTGCTCATATTTGCTAATTGTGGTGCCAAGAGCTCTAAATGTATCTTTTTATAGGGTCAACTCAGAAAACGATTTATAGACTCTAGAAAATGGGTGTCCAATACTAGTCTTCAAGGGCTGGATACCCCAGCTTAAGCACAGGCATCTCAATTAAAAGTTCATTAAACAACTTATTTCAAGGCAAGGATACACAGGCTTGTTGAGGACAGAAGTTATGCACCCCTGCTGTAGACAATGGACTAGAGACCCCTTCTCAGTCTTCTCATGGACCATTATATCTATATCCATTTTTGTTCCATGTTTTATAACTAGCCTATGGACAGATGTGCAATTACAACTCCCACGATGCTCAGTCAGCAACTAAGAGGACTTTAGCTATAACTGACAAAGGATTGTGGTAGATACAGTTTTAAAAGCCACTATGAATAAACAATTCTATTTATGCATGCGTGTAAATTCATTTGTATAGTTAGGTAAATGTGAAAATGAATATTGTTAATTTTTTTCTGCAAATGTATGCATGAATATACATTTTTCATGACAGCAAATACAGTATATATATATGGACATTTTAAAAACTATTTTTGACAGTGCCTGTAATTTACTATTTCAATAAAATATAGAATTTGAATTTTTAATCTCTGTGGCTGTCTTAATATAGCTTTTTAAAAATGTCATTTAAGAATATCATGGAGGGGTGATAAGGATAACATTAAGCATTGATAGTCATTTCAAATAGTTCATCAGATAAATATCTGATATATGATATAAAGATCATAAAAAAGTAGAATCAATAGAATATATATTTAGGATTCAGCATATATCAAAACGTCTTTAATCTGTATCTTCACATTTTATATGTAGATTTTCAGATCCACAGATATAACAAGTTGCTTAATGTGGTTGTCAGCTATCTCTTGATTTCATCCAAGATGCAAAGTCTAGCAAATAGACATTTGGTTTTTTTTTCTTCACACTGTTTTTGTTGAGTGATTTATACAATGTTACATCATGCCACAATCTTCTTGCCTTCTTGACTAATTGCCTTTGGTAGAAATCACAACAAGATTCTGTTTTCCCAGGAGTATGGTAAACTATCTGACCAAATTAACATATTTAATAACTGTAGGTCTTAAGGGAAAATAAAACATGCAACCAAGGCACAATTTAATAGACATTTTCCTTCCTTATATGTTTCCCAGATTGCAAAGCTTTTCTGAACACATCACAAAAGGGCATCTCAAAGTTTGTAGGATTAGTGTGATTACATATAGGATATAGAACCAGAGATCACTTCCTACCTTAACTCTTGGCTCTCCGTGTTACAATCAGGACTGGTTTTATATTCCAGTTGGCCCTAGTCATAAGGACTACTGACACTCCCCCAGGTTTTCTAAAAACATGGTTTGGCTTTGTAGAGTCAGTGATTGCATGCAGGAGTAAATGTTACTACCATGATGTACTTTGTAAGTACTTTATTAAGCATTTTTCAACATGTCCAAAAAATTAATTATCTATAAGAGAAGCAACAGCGCAATGCCTCCTCCATGGCCATCTTTTCACACCACTGATCGGCATCTTGAAGCAGTCATACAACAACTTACCTACATCTGGTCTCCCTTGGAGTCTTCATACTCAGCATGCTAGGACTGTAGAAATGCAGATGGAGAGGGCTTTGCAGACAGCCATGGTCACAGAGAGAGGTCATACCCTGATAGCTCCGATAGTTTGCCAGAAGAGAGGTGAATTAATGCAAAATGTTTTCCAAATTAGAATTTCAAACACCAGCCATGGCTGTACACTGCATTTACTTGCATTTTAGTTATACCTTATTGTCTTGATGATTCTTTTAATTTAAAGATTAGCTATTTTTTTGAAAAATGCACTCTATTTAAATATGTTAGTTCTAGATATATACTATATAACCAAAAGTATGTGAAAAATTATTGAGGTGAGCCATACTCATTGCCCTCAAATCAAGCACATAGGCAGTCATTTCCATAGACAAACATTGGCAGTAGAATGGGTCATACCAAAGAGTGACTTAAAATGTGGCATTATGCTAAAATATTACAAAATCTGCATGATCACCTTCCAATGCTTCCAATGCTTACACTGTTGCTGTCAAACCTGTAGAACTAAATGTGATATTATTGAAGAGTATGTGCTAATGTACCTCTGAGCCTGCTCAGTTCACATCAGGATCAGATGTGAACTCATAATCATTGTCCCTGCTGAGATTCATTGATAAAAACAAGATATGAGTCTCAAGAGAGAAAAGAAAACACATGTCTTGAAGTGTCTGTGGGTTTGCGCATTTTCCATTAAAAAACAAATCATAGGTCAAAATGAAATAATGAATAGAAAGTTTTTTCCCCCAAGAACAGGTGGCAGTTTTCTGGCAAAACCTTATCATTCTAATGTTTGGCTTTTTATGCATCAAGATATACACAAAGAATCCAATTAAAGTGGAGACAATTTCATATTCAGCTACTAAAATAAAATTTAAAAAAGCACAGCTACCACTTGAGACCTAAACCATTTGAACCTATACATTCCACACATGTAAGGCCCAACAGTACATAATGTTTTTACTGCCTAGGCCATCTTTATGTAGAGCAACAATTATTTTTTTCAGATCCTCAGAGAGGTCTTTGCCATGAGTTCTTTGCCATGTTGAACTTCCAGTGACCAGCATGAGAGTGTGTGAGAGCGATAACACCAAATTTAACACACCTGCTCCCCATTCACACCTGAGACCTTGTAACACTAGGAGTCACATGACACCGGGGAGGGAAAATGGCTATTTGTGCCCATTTTGGACATTTCCACTTAGGGGTGTACTCACTTTTGTTGCCAGGGTTTAGACATTAATGGCTGTGTGTTGATTTATTTTGAGGGGGCAGCAAATTTACACTGTTATACATGCTGTATACTCACTACCTTACATTGTAGCAGATATATTAACATATTTACAAAAATGTGAGGGGTGTACTCACTTTTGTGAGATACTGTATATATATATATATATATATACTGTGTATATATTGATAAAAGCCCCAGAGGAACTGAAATGTCAAGATTTCATCTTTAATACTCACTATGTTTGAATAAAGGGCCTCCTGTCTTCAGAATATTCTGGAGGGGACCCATCTGACCTTGACCTGCTCCTGTCAAGGTTATGGCAGTAAATGAAGGCACTGCATATGACCCCTGGTGCTTATGTTTCATACATGGCTGTAGGTTAAGCAGGGGAAAAGAGATCACCATCAGGAAAATGTGTTACCAGAGATACAGAGCTGTGTATCTCATGCAGCACCTCTATATACAGCATTGGAGTATAATCACTAAACTAGGAGTTCACGGGAGAGCTGAACATTTCTCTACGCTGTATAAAGCGCTGATCAACACAGTAGGGACACAATATGTATATAGGTTGAACTTGATGGACTTTGGTCTTTTTTCAACCTCATGAACTATGTTACTATGACTCTGTTGAGCTTCTGCCAGAAGTGCTGAAAAAGGTAAGATGATTTGCAAGAGATCTCCATTCTTCCAAGGGTACACAGAGCTCTGCTTCTACTGGTGAAATGGCTTTATCAGGGGACATAGTTAACCAAGCACAAGGTGGATCTAGCCACTCATAAACAATAAATAATAATATTTATAATCATAATGATAATTGTATTTGTTTCTCACTGAGGTCTTGATAAACCCAAATAATTTCATGCACTAGCATTTCATTCATGTAAGTGTGGATAAGTGCTAGTGTGCATGGTTGTGTTATTGTTGAGTGTCTAGTTGTGCTAGGGTGAGTGCCTGAATGTGTGTTAGTGTGGGTGCCTACATGTGTAGTGTCTGGTTGTGGTAATGTCTGAGTGTATGTTAGTGTGAGTTTGGGTGTGTAGCATAGAGTGTGTTCGTGTAGAGTGTGTGTTGGATGTGTGTTAGGGTTTTAGTGTGAGACTCTGTGTTAGTGTGAATGTCTGGGTGTGTGTTAAGGTGAATGCAAATCCCAGGATCAGGCTCTTGGAAATTTAGACCTGTCAGCTTCCTTCTAATCACATCTGACACTGCTGCCCAAGGACACCACGGAACGATGCCCACTCCCAAAAAGATTGGCAAGGGAGATATTATAGCGGCTGGGGGTATTAGATGGCTAATAGAAGGGCTGCAATATACATATCAATGACATGGGCTATTCACGGAAAAGAGAATTGCTGAGAAGTTTCAAAACTGAGACTAAAATAATTTTAAGTTGATAAAATCAACTGTTCAGCTGTCATTCCAAATCTGCTGTATTGGCCTCAATTCTCTTGCATGTCCTTTCGAATACTCTCCAATGCTTAGTGAAGAGACTCTAGAATGTTTTCAAGTTTATGATTGTAAACATTTAAGTTATGTTTCTAATTAACTTTTTGTTTAATTTATTTCTTCTGCATGTTTTTATAATTGTGTTTACTGCGGAAAAAAACACCAAAACATTGGGGGGTGCCTACAAGCTTTCTTGTACCAGGACTCTTAAGCTCCCTAGTTCTGGCACTGTATACCAGTGTTGTATTGCTGATAACACTTTTTACTAACAGGATAATTATCTCCTTTTTATTTATAAAGGGAATAGATATGTTCACATATCTTACTGAGTTACCTTTCCATTACTGTTGTCTTGTCAGACAATAACCTGATCTCTCTCATGGGATACACAAGACACCTGCTTGCTTGGAAATGACAATGCAGTAGAATAAATAACAAATTATAAGACTCGAACGTGAAACAGGTGTGCCATGCTTCCACAAACAGGTGTCCAATCTCCTGGAACTGAAAGAGTGCTCAGAGGGAGACTCGCCAAAAAGAAACCAGAAATGTCTAATTCATTGGTCATTTTTACAACTTTGTATCAAGCAAGTATGTAAACAAATGTGGCACTTTCTTACTTTCTTTTCAACTGGGATCAGGCAGGGAAAAGATCTAGAACTTTAACACCCTCCCACCAAAAAAGGATTGCTAAGAAGACCAATACTGGTATTTCCACAACAGCTGAAATTGGGAGCAGGGCCCGCCCAAGACAAAATGGCGCCTGGGGCGAATTTTAAAATCCCTCCCCCATTATCTACCCTTCCTCTCCCTCCCTATTATCTACCCTTATCCCCCCCTTGTACTTACCTTTCAGCAGTCCTACAGTGAGTCTCCCTGTTCGGTCTTGATGCCGGCTTGTAATGCTGAGCGCCGGAAATTACATCATCTTCCGGCACTCAGCATTACAAGCCGGCACCGAGACTGAACAGGGAGACTCCCCACAGAGGAGAGAGAGGGGCGCCGAGCGGGTACTGACAGCTTGGTAAGCGAAAACCACTCGGCCCCTTTCTCTCTCTTCCGCTTTAAACAAACAAAAAAAAAGGGGCAAAGTGCCGCCCCTTCAAAAGTGCCGTCTGGAGCAGTTGCCCCACTCGGCTCCATTGTCGGGCCGGCCCTGATTAGAAGAGACCAAGTCAGTGACAATACAGCTGTTTGAAGCTGTGGTTTGTGGTCACCTTACCAGCGCCTAAGAGGACTTTATGGTATCTGCAGCTGTGAAAATTGGGAGAGACCAAAGCAACGCGGGCTGATGAGCAATACTGGTTTGAGGCTCTTGGTGTATTCATTTGGGTGTAACTGCCTGATGTGCTAAATCAGCCATTAGCTGGCAGCGACAGGTGTTGGCCTGGTGAATATTTGTTCAATAAAGCTGTGTCCAAGCCCTTGCCAACATATTTGTGTCTGGTGTCTTACTATGGAAGAGTAAAGTTATTCCACTGATATCTATATGGATGCTATAGGCCTAAGCAGCTATGTAATTTTGTTGGAGCAGGGTCCTCCTTACAGTGTGGTGAAAAAGTATTTTCCTTTTCTGGATTTTTTCTATTATTGCATATTTGTCTACTGAGCATCAAAGACTTGGGGCTCTTTAGAGTGCTGCTGGGGCCAAAATGAGATGGTCACTACTTCTTACCATTGACCTGGAGAGACCCTGCTGCTGAAGGGGTGGTGATAGGGCTAGGCGCTCCCCTATGCCTGCCTTTTCTGTTGAGCAGCTTGGGGCTGCAGGACCCCCCTCCTGCCGGTTCCCAGTGTTTGGGACGCTTGCCGCAGCTATGGCACGGGGGCGTGTCCCTAAAGATAATACGCATTAAGCACCTTTGGGATGAACTGGAACACTTATTGCAAATGCACCTGACATCACTAATGGTCCTTTGACTGAATGAGCACAAATTCCCACAGACAAAAATTCTTCCTCAAATCTTAGATTTTTTCATTCAAAAAAATCAGTTCAGTAATCCTATAACTATAACTTACACTCATAAACCGAACTGTTAAAATGGAATACATAAATGGTAACGATCTAACATAAAACAAAATAGATTATATTATTTAAACAGAACGTATAACTTGGATGCATGTGTGATTTATTATTTAATTCACTCTCAAACTATTAAAAGACATTTGAATTTGCCACTTTCAGGTTTCTAACAACGCAACCACAGTTACCTAGAAATAGAAAAATGTAACAAGCATTACAAGTAGATCTGTTATACAATGCTTTTAAACGAATCCTGGTAGTTTTCTGCTGTAATTATACTAAGGTGAAGTACATATGTGAGGAAATGTTTTACCCAATTCCATGTATGTTTTTTCTGAAAATGTTGTATGATGTAATTTCTTAGAATGAACAGCACACATTAAAATAATGCAAATTACTGAGTTTCAGTATCAGTGTACATACCTTACATTTTATTGTGCCCTCTACAGGCCAAATTAGGAACAAATTTACCTGTCCATTAGTCATATTTAAGCCAATATATAAACAAAAGATGAAATATAAGCAGGCACATTTGATTATCTGGGAATTCAACTTCAAAGGTTGTCACTTCTATCACCTCATTCAACGTATGTACAGTACCTATATAGAACTGCTGCAGTATAACATCCAAAATCTCCATTGTAAAGTATAAGTTACAATAACAAACAGGACATCTACCGCAAAAGGATCTACTTATTACTAGCACATTATGTCAGTGGCTTGGTTTGGATTACAGAGGATGTGGCAAAACATCCCAATCTATTGTAAGATGAGAAAGGATCCTCTACTGATTCTTAATATGGCAGGCTGGCAGGCAGGTCCTGCCAAGTGGCCCAGTTATAAAGCCACAAAAAAACACATTCAGTAGACAAGTACCTTGTGTACTGCATAGAAAACCAATAAACCAGCCATAGAGAGGAATGAGCCAAAAATCTTCATTAGTCAAGAAGCCATTGTGGCTATACATGGGATTGTAATTACACATAAAGAATCTTCAAACAAAGGACAATATCTTTAACCTGGAGCAGCCAGAAGGCAATTGTTCCTCTGCTCCCCTTTTATGAGCAAGTCCTAAAATTAGCGCTATATCTTCACAAACATCCTGGCATGGAAAGAGTTAAATACTGGTATTTGAAATACACATGGGGTGTCTTATTTTCAAAAATGTGTGATTTGATGGGGGTAAATTGAATTGGCTGTGTTCAAAGATGTCTACATAGGACATAGGGCAGTATTATCAGATGTCAAAATTCCATGCACATATCCCAATTATGGCCTTTTAGGGTAAAAATATCAGCATTTGAAATACCTATAAGGTGTCTAGTTTTCAAAAATGTATGATTTAATTGGGTCAATTGAATTGGCTGGGTTCAAAGATGTCCCAAATAGGTCATGGGGCAGAATGACCATATGTCAAAATTACAATTTAAAAAAAAACTATGCATTACCCAAATGTGGCCCTTTACCCCCAAACCCTGCATTGCAAGTATAGATCAAGTGAAAAACAACAAGCAAACTCAGCTTTGAAGGTATGGATCAAATAAATAATGCATGGAAACCCTAAATTGCACACATAGATCACAGGTCACAAACCCCAAAAGCCAACCCTGGCACCCAGATTACACACAAAGCACTTGTCCCAGGACCCACCCAACACCCAGATTGGATACATAGGGCTTGCCATCTGTGTCCCCAAACCGCATGTTTGTGCTATATTTGCCCCAAACAGCCACCCTGTGCCATATTTTTCCCGCAAACAGCCTACATGTGCCACCTTTGCCCAAACTGCCTCCCTGTGCCTTCTTTGCCCCAAACAGCCTCCCTGTGCCATATTTGCCAGAAACAGCCTCCCTGTGCCATGTTTACCCAAAAAACAGCCTGCCTGTGCCATCTTTTCCCCAAATAGCCTCCCTGTGCCATCTCTGCCACATACACCCTCCCTTTGCCATCTTTGCCACCCCAAACAGCCTGCCTGTGCCACATTTACCTCCAAACAGCCTACTTGTGCTATCTTTGGCCCAAACAGCCTGTCTGTGCCATGCTTGATCCAAACAATCTGTCTGTGCCATCTCTACCCAAACAGTCTACCTGTGCCATACTTGCCTCAAACAGCCTGTCTGTGTACTGTTTGCCCCAAAGAGCCTTCCTGTGTCATGCTTTACACCAACAGCCTGCCTGTGCCATGCTTGCCACCAAATAGCCTGCCTGTGCCATACTTGTCCCAAACAGGCTGCATGTGCCATTTTTGCACCAAACAGGCTTCCTATGCCGTCTTTGCTCCCCATGCTATCACACACATACTCATTCATTCACTTGCTCATTTACAGATACTCATTCTCAAATACGTACACATCCATGCTATCACACACACATACTCATTTATTCACAGATACTCATTCACAAATACTTATTCATTCACTGATTTACACATATTCATTCACAAATACTCATTCATTTACTCAGTCACACTCTACCCCACCCCCTTACCTGAACTGCAGATTTGTCTGTGGCACTCAGGCTGGCAGCTTCTCTCAGCATTGCTCACATTCTGTGTGTACAACTTCTCTTTTACCACCCAGGAGAAGCAGGAATGTAGCAGGGTCACATGACGTAACGTAAAGTGACATGACTCCGCTGGGTTCTGGCATTTACCGGGAGGTACAAGAGACATTACTTGTGCAGTGCGAGCAATGCACAGGTAAGCATCAGGCCTGTGTGGAAGCAATTGTGGTTGCTGCGGCTGAGCTGCAATGGGCCCCCAGGAATGAAGGGGCCCAAGGTAGCTGCCCATTTTGCCCCACGTTAAAGACGGCCCTGATGTTGAATGGTCCAGCATGTGAGCTCCTAAAAAGTTAAGCCCAAAATGTTTCTGTAGTTCCAGAAACCTTTCATGAGCTTGTTCGCCATTTTAAGATTTCATAACATATTTTGAGTATTTATCAGCTTAGGCTAAAATAAGTGTTCTAGAATGTATTCATCTGAACATGGTGTTCAGCATGAGTTAGAGATAAGAAAACAAAACTCTGAAAACTTCCCCTAGATTCAGTTGTAGCTTTGTAGCAAATTAATCATGCATCCAGAAATACCTTCTGCACATTGATTTATTACTAGGAGACAAAAGATTTTATTCGAGGCTGTATTCAGAACATCCAGCTTCCTTCTTAGATTGAATAGAAACTTTTAGAATAAATAGATAGGGTCTCCATTTAATCTTTTGGACTATTCTGTTTATATCCTGACCCATGAAAACTATTCTTACACAAAATTGCCATTGGAGAACCCAAATAATTCTCTGTACTAGTTGCTAATGACTTTGACCTTGATAGTTTGGATCTTTGATTTGTCATTGAGAACACAGTTGACCCCGTAAAAACAGAAGATGGCGAGTAGGGGGTTGCATGGTCTGTTTGTAGATGCAATAAGTTTGGATTCTTTTTTAGACTAGCACTTATCAAGTAGAGAAGGATAGATTTCACTCATTGCTTGCTCACACTGATCTTTGGGTAAACATAACTGCTTCTTGCCTCTGTAGAAGAGTCTTCTTAAGGCAGATCCCATGCTGAGTTAAAGTTTGGCACAAAGTGCCAAAAGGAGGTAAACACAGTATGAACCAGTTCTCACCTGTTGCAATTTAGGGCATATCTAGGAAAATGCTTGACATTTTATCAGGTAGGTCATGCTTGTGACAATGCAATGAGCATTCATGTCTCTGTTTAATTTTTGTGATAAGGCAGCGAGTGAAGCGTTAAACCTTATATGCAGAGCGGCTTCTTGGTGATAATGCAATAGAATTTTTTTTGTTTCATCTGGCCTGATGTAACAAACCTCATTTTGGTCAACATGTTTATATTCCTTCACTGTACTTTGGGTTAAAGTTCAAGGGTACACAGAGATCTGCAATGAATGTTTTAGCAGATATAGGTTTTCTGGGAAGGAAGCTATATGCCTGGCCCAGCTTGTACATATTTCATAGCACTACTGATGTTACCTACTTATGTTGATAACAAAAGGAAAAAAAATCTTTAGCTCTTTTGGCAATTTATTTTAGCAAAATATTTTGAAGACCCACAGTCTGTTCTGCCAAAAAAAATTATTCTTTTCTACTTTGAGAAGGAGGCTTTTCTGGAACGAATATTTGAATACTTGTATATAAATATACTACATTGCACATATATAAGAATGACCAGAGACTCTCGATGCTAAATCTAATACCATGCTTAAAATTGAAACAGATATGGTTACATTTTGCTGATTATCTATTGAAATGTGAATGAGCGACTCACAAGGGGGTCGATTCAATGACCAAGCTATTGTGTTATTTGCAACAATGGTGCTAAAAACTGCAGTAAGAAATTCAATGGCCTGACTAAACCACATATGACGTATGGCAAACAGAAAATGCTACATTTAATTACCATTTCAGACCATCAAAATTTAAGTCTCACCTCTACTCGACCTGTCGACACGAAATGTATATACCGTACAACAGCCAACCACACTCTATATGTACAGTCAAGCAAAACTGCAGTAACACTTAAGCCTCAGTAACTGTTTCAAGTTATGTGAATAATAGACTAAAACCAGAATTAATCAGTGAGTTGGTTTAAGAGAATAACTAAATTACAGTGATGATAAACTAATTAGTACCATTAGTCCTAGCATCATAAAACATGTTTTATTGTACAACTTGTGACATTGTACACTATGTATCAATATTAACTATAAAATGGTTTCTCCAATGAAGATTGACTGAATTCTGACATGAATATGTGACAGATGAAGCTTCATAATTGGGGAAAGCTGTGTATATTTTGCATTAGTATCGTGGCAAGTTGCTGGCAACTATTCCAGAAATCAATTAAGGAGAAAATAAATGGATTCTCACACCTGTCACATATTAGATGTTCCAAATGAAATACATCCAAGCTAAGAGACCCTACATAAACCACTAAATATGAAACCAACTACTTCTGAGAATTTGTTTTTCAATCTAGCACAGGGAAACACTACTAGCATTGTGGATTATCATATTAAATTAAGCCATGTTATGTTTTTCTTGCCCTTATGCCCACCTCTTTCTACTTTTACTGAGGTTTTTTTGTAGTTATTTATTATTGCTAATATTTATTACATTATATTTCAATTATTATATTAAACTACATGTATATCACATATACACATATTTAAATTACTACTCACACATGTATGCAAAACAGTTGTAATATATATATGATAATGTCTAGTGTTTTAAATATATATACCGTATTGGCCCGAATATAGGCCGCCCCCCCCATTTTAAGTCTTCAAAGCGGGGGTGCAGCCTATAATCGGGGTTTCCTGTGCTCTGCCATAGAAGCCCTGCGAAAGTGCCGGCAGCAGCGGAGGTTGTCTGCGTGCATTGCGCTGACATCCACCAGCTGCCCCCGCAAGATACCAGGGAGTCTGAGGATGCTTTGGTAAGTCTGGGGGAAGGGCAAGGTGGCATTTCTAGGGGGCATAAAGCATATCGAGGGAGCAGAGTGTCATATCTAGGGGACAGAGTGGCAGATCAGGGGTATAAGGCATATCAGGGTGCATAAAGCATATCTGGGGAGCAGAGTGGCATATCTGGGGGTCAGAGTGGCATATCTAGGGGGCAGTGGGGCATGGCCATTGGTTTTCCAAATTTCTGTTTGTATATAATATATGTTGACTGTGCTGCATAATAGATACCAAAAAATTTAAAATACATGTAGTCCTGTTCATTAGGTAAAATACGGTTTTACTATTCCACTCATGTGTATTTTTTTCTTTAAAAATACATTTTTCTTTAAAATAGCACCAAGCTTTAAGGGTGCGGCCTATTATCGAGCCAATATGGCAATTGCATGGTTTATTTGGTTGAAAAAAGACATATAGTCCATCAAGTTCAACCACTGCACAAACGCATATTAGTTGATCCAAAAGAGGGCAATAATGTCATCTCCAAGTCAGCTGGACACACATTAGTGCATCATAACCTTATCTACCATACTTTAACTCATGATAACTCGGTATACATTTTATACCTGGAAAAAGTTCAGATGGTTCAGATTAACTGCATCTAATAGCAAAGAAACGGTCTCTATGTAAGATGAGTGCTCCTTTCGTCCAATCTTAAGGGATACCCAAGTGTTTTCCAGAAGGTATGATTTCAAAAAGAGATCTCCAAAAAAGATCTTTATATTGATCTTGAACATACTTGTAAATGGTTATCATGTCCCCATAAAGTCCAGAGAAAACAATCCCAATTTAGACAGCCTTTCTTCATAGCTGAAATGTTCTATTCCTTTCATCATTTTTGTAGCCCTAAGTAATTGCATTTGTCTTTTATTGGTTTCCGTTTGTGTCAAGGGGATCTGGACACATTTTTACAGTTAGTTTACCTTAATTAAACATAATTGTCCAGTTACATTGATATCAGTTGGCTATCCAGAGGTTGGCTTTAATTAGACAAGAGGTGATTTTAAATTGAAAATAGCATTGACTGTAAGAGAATTCATAGTTAATGTTTGCTAAGCTTATACGTGAGATTGGGCAATTCACACTTGTTACTTGGTTAGGTGCTCTAGGGGTTGAATAGCTTATTGGTACGTATGGCTTTAGTGTTGTTTCTTTTTTTGTTTTGTTCATTAGTTTGCATTATAGACAGCACATTCAACTCCATTAAGCTTCTATGTAATAAGATCCATAATAACTCCAAGTATTTCAAAGAGTCTTCCTGTCTACTGTCAAATTTATAGTCACCTATAGTTATTGTATAATAAGTTATAAGCATAACTTATTAACCTGGCCATAAACCTTTCCCTTCCCTACATATATTGATATTTTATACTAAACCGGAAACTGTTTTTTTATCCTGCCTCTGGGAGTTAATTCCAGTCCTGAAGTCTCAGGATCAATGGGTAGATTATGAGAATCACGCAGGCTAAAGCTGACTCCTTCATATTCTCTTCTGATTAATATCACAGAGCATTACAGAGCATTTCCGCCATAGGTTCAGATTATGCAACTCAATTGTGATGCGAGAATATCTTTGCCCCCAGTTATGCTTATGGTTTTCACAAGGACATTTTTTGCAAAATGTGGTTATCATTAAAGAGTTGCTACAACAAAATATTTGTGATTGGTTGTAGAAGGTTTAATAATTTAAATATCTGAATGCTACATCAATTAGAAAGTTCCTAGGCTCAGTGGTCAGTGGCAGATTTTGGAAGATCATCCTGTTAGGTGTCCCTTGGTGCGCCATTGCACGACGGGCCAGTTACAAAGGATATCTCTGATTTCCCCAAACGGCGCATTAGCACTATTGAGACCTGCGCCAAACTGGCCAGCCTCCATAGTAAGCTGTTTCCAGGCACCGCATGTCTTTAATAGGAGGAGCGCTGGTATATGATGTCATATCCTGTAACTCAGCAGTAAGGGCAGTAGCTGCCGAGGGGGTGGCTTGGCTTGCTGTCTTGGGTCAATGTCTTGGCAGTACCTAAGATAAATATGCTCCTGTCAGTGGTTCAAAATTTTTTTTTTTCCTTATAGCCCAAGCCCTCCAAAAACTGAACACTGTAACTCCAATTACCTAGAAAAGGTACAGCCTGCAACCAGGTGATCAATAGTGAACTGAGGATAAACTCCATAAAAATGACAGCCTTGCACATAATCGTGTATTATTAAATTTGCATGCCTACATTTATTTGGTTATAAAATTATTAGATATATTTTAAAGTTTATAGATTCATATAGCTATAAATATTTCTTTTTATACAGCAAGGAAAATAAATATAATTCTAAATACAAATGTCTTTTATTCTTGCTCTGACAGATGACACCATGTTTCAATAACATTCATTCCATTGAGATCCCAGAACACAAAGAGGATGTATAAAAAGGATCAGCTTTTTTTATGTTATCACTGTTGATTTAAGTACATTTAATCCCACTCTAGCGTACACTCGTGATTACAAACTAAAGACAGCTCTCCTGCTTTCAAAAAAAAAGCAAAAAAAAAAAAGCAAAGGCACAACATTTGATCCGCAGCGGCAGAATAAAATCCGGAGATTACATCGTCTTAAATTTTGTTGCAAGCTTTATGTTAATATAGGAGGATGTGTGATTTGCAGCAGTGGTAGACACACGCTATATTGTATGACAGGCCGTGCAGCGCCGTTTAACAAAATCTGTAAGTTACCTGTACCAGGTAGGCAGTAGATAAAGGTGAAAGCAATCTATTGGCCTAAGTTCCCTTTAACCTCTTCATCACTGAAGGGGCTTGCAACGTGCTGCTTAGAAATGTGTTGCTGGCACCTTCAGCGCTGAGGGGGTTAAATAAAGCCTGGAAGGATCTAGTTACCTTTTCATGAGAAGTATAAGGCTTTGAACGTGGAAGTAGCAGCAGTCAGAATTAACTGTACTCTCTCTGATGACTTAGTGACTTAGCGTAAGGCTGACAAGGGTGCACCATGTTGGCAGCGCGCACTGGGGCAGTGGGCGGCAAAGGTGTGGAGGATGGTGCCAAGCTAAGGAAATACTCTGTGGTCTCTTTGGGAAACAAGGCTCCAAAAATTGTGGCAGAGAATGGCAAGGGTAAGAGGCACAGCGCCGCAGGACAGGTCCAAAGCAGGGACAAGAAGACTGGACTGCTTTATGAACTGGAAATGAACTGGTACCTGAAAGTCTGTGACTTATCGTATGAACACACAGTAGCCTGTAGAACAGGGATGACTTACAGGTAAGAACCCATTTCTATATGAAAAGCACTGTGCTCTTGACAATGAACTGTAATTATCCTCTTTTTTCCCAGGGAATTTGCTTATACCAGCCCTTCATTCAAGGAAATTCTAAAATGAAAATACATAAAAAAATTGACCTTTAAGAAGTTTAATGGCTGAAGTTTTCCTGCCATATTATGCCCAAGATAGTCTTAACTAGGTTCTACAATCTTGCAACATTTAACAATCTGTTATTATTTCAAAGTACTGACATGTGGTTGTTTGCTTGAATTGTGAAAAAGGTGTTTTTGTACCAAAATTGCTTTTATATGTAACCTGCTATGATTTAGAAATAAGTTTATACACTGATACTGCCATGATGATGCTTTTGACAGCTCCTATGTAATAATTAAATATAAATATTAATTCTCCCAATTGTTAAAATAAAAAGTCAGCATTTGTTGGAATGGTCAGTAGAATGAACCTGGGCTACTGGCAAATGCCTTCTGATATATATTACCAACAGCAACTTGGTAAGAAGAACTGCAATATAAATTAATTGAATCAAAGTGGGACTTGTTGCTGAGCTCTGCATCACTGTGTTTTTTAGAAATTGTAGCTTTACTGGAAGAACCGAGAATTAGCTAAATTCATACTGCCGGAATAAATAAAGATTTAACCCCCAAGTTAGTGTTATCAATAAACTATATTTTCCCTGTGCAACAATTCTGTAGAATAGGGATGGTAACCTGGTATCCTCCACTTGCAGCTTGTATGTAGCTCTAATAACAAGCTGGTTGGAGTTCCCCCAACATGGAGGCCATGGGGTGCTTAAGCTTATGATTGATTTTAACCCTATCATGATGGTCATTATGGTCCCAAATGATGTAGGTCAACAGGGATACGCAGAATTAGTGCCCATGCAGTCACAAAATACATTTTACTAATGCAGATGATGTCATAGCAAACGAGTAATGCATTAAAATAAAGTGATGTTTGGCCATTACCCTTAACCTGCAGACAAATGATATTTACACTTGCCCACAAAGGTCGTTGTCACTGTGCAGGAGGTCACTATAGAAGGGAATGAGTCATTGCTAAGCTTGTGAGCTGTCATTGATTTCATTGCCTAAAGCCCAGGCTACTAATACAGCATTCTGACAACTGGATTAAAACCACGACAATGCCTCTGAATCATATTAACTGCTTCATCACTGGTCCCCGGATGGGTACTGGAGCATCTTATTGTTTTTCATAACAAATCTTGCGCCTAGACTATCTATAACACAACCAAACTAAATTGGCCATATTGACAAATATCTATGGCAAAATACTGAATGTTAAGCAAATGACTAAGCAACCCACTTAGCATCACTAAATTAATTCATTTAAACAAATTAAAACTAGTGATTTTTGATTTTCAAACAGTTTGTGAACGTATGCATGTGCGGGGGGGCAGGAGCCTAGGGACCACTTGGCTTCACTTGTCCCCCTGGGCTAAAATATACCAGTCCTCACCTGGATATAGTGGTAATTCATCTTTAATCCCTTTAGCTATTCTTGTCGGTTTCAGGTTTCATGTGTAAATTTCTTTTTATTCAGCTTAGAAAAAGAGGCTTAAAACAAACAAACTTGTCAAATATTGCATCAGGTGTCCTTGGGCTTATTGGAAGTATAACACTGAACATATATTGTAAAGAAGATATATTTGTTTAAATGGAATAATTCAAAACCAGGGCCACATATCAACAAACAGTGGTCTAGCATTTTAAATAGAGAACAAATGATTCCACATACTTTGATGTTAGCATTCAGACTCTGAAGCAACAATGTATTGGCTTGCCTTGGCTGGCTAGATCTATGAAGGTAGGTCCAGCCACTTGTCGCTTAATGAGCCGGTTAAAAGAGAGATCTCCGACTCAGCAGGGCCTCCATAGACTGCTTTAAAAGGAGTCATGCGCCTTTAAGTCACTGAAAGCAGGGATATGACATCATATGCTCTGCAGTAAGGACAGCGGTCATTGAGGTGGGGTGGGTCAGGCCTAGGGCAATGCCCAGGATTAATACAACACTACTCTGAAGATGCCACTTCAGGGCACTGTCAGCAATGTCTCTATGTGTTAGGATTTACACATTTCTGCAGGGGTAGGGATAAAACATCAGAAAATTTTGAGAACATTTAGTAAATGCAAACTAGACCATTGGGTCATTTATAAAGCATCATTCTGGAACATAGTGGTAAAATAGTACACAAATTCCCTTCATAAGAAACAGAGTGTTCTTAAAATGTGCCCTTCGGTTGTATCTTGATAAGACTGGTAAAATTATTTTTAAGGTATTTTTGTTCATAAAGAGAAATTCTGGTGCAAAGTTTAAAGGTATGCTCCAGTCTACTGAATCATTACATTTGTTGGTAATAAGAGCACTTTTCATAGATAACCACTTTGTTTCAAGAAAAAAAATGTTTACTTATAATGTGCCATGTATGCCAGGATTTCATTAAAGTACATTAAAAGTATAGATCTTGTTTTAGGATTTCTTTGGAGAACATGTCTATTAATGAGGTTCTCTCAGACTAGAAGTGGTTCTTGGGTCTTGGCACTTTAAGCATTGCGAGGGGTAACTTGAGCACAAAAAAAGAATCCACCATCTATGGACATATTTTAGGTACTTTTATATTGAAGTCCCTGTTAAGATCATATTCTGGCCCTGCCTGATTGGGCCTAGGTCCAGGGAGGCATGTCTGTGGAGGACAGGGGCTACTCTGTCTCTACCTGGTGGGTCCCCAACTGACCCATTTACTCTCTATGGAGGACCGTGGTGAATTTGTACAGCCTCATTGGCACCTTACCTGGCCCTGCACACCTTTTGGAGCATCAGTATATGATGCCAGTCCTCAGCATTAAAGCCACATGAATGCCAACTACTTACAAAATAAATAAAAATAGTGTATACCTGTAAGTACATTTTCATGCCTTTGAGTTCAGTGTGTATGAAATAGATTTTCCTGGTCCCAATTGTATGCAATAAAACCAAACCTGCTTCCGCCTGTTAATCTGCAATGTATGTTAATCATCTGCTTCCTGGGGATTTAGTAAAGCCAAGCATTTTGCTTTTAGCGTACTCAGAGAACAACACACAATCCTAGACCGTAAGTGGGACATGCCAAACATTCAGGAACAGCTTTTCTAGATTGATTTCGACCTTGCAAAGACGGTTCACAGAAACCTGACTCTGCAGTTGACATGAATCTGTGGGCAAATCCCATGTCTTCCTATCCGTAACCTACATTTTAGAATCATCAGTTACACTGTTAACCGTTAATGTGAAATTTGTGTACTAAAGCTACCTCTGAAATCCTGCCTTGATATAATTTCAAAGTATTTTTATTTAATAGATTGAGATTGACAAACTAAATGATGATACTTAAACAGTTACATTCCACGTAAAACGTAACAGCCTTTAGTGTAATTTGGTCTACACTTAATAATAAAAAGTGGATTATTCAATAAATTATGCTATTAAGATTGGTAAGGGGAAAAGAGGTGGTCAGAAAATACAATATGTAAACTTGTATGATGAGGTTCAGTACACACATCCCCTTATCTGTGTCATTTCCTGAAACGATATAATTGTGTTTAAATGCTCACTTTTCTTTTCTTGTTAGAGCCAACAATTTTCCAGGCTTTCGGGTGTTCAATAGATGTACATATCTGCCCATTTGGGACTTAATGGCAGGCTAGCTTGTCTATGTCCTGATGTCCAATTATGTTGGTTATTTAAGGGGTCATGTCACGAGGCTGGGAGCCATTTTGTTGTCCCCTTACCCCATGTCATTTGTCCCTCCCTCCTTGTTTATTGTGTTAGATTGGTGGTGTTTAAGCTGTCACAGCTTACTAGGCATCTAGGGGGTGTGAATGCTCTGAGGGAGAGCATTTGGTTGCAGGTTCTCGGTAGGTGCTGCTGGGAGCCTCAGGTTTGGGCATCTCGACATGTCCCTCCCTGTGTGGTGGTACCTAGATTGCCTGATAGGCTTAATGGGTTTTTAGGTTTATTCATGTTAATTTATGTTCATTGATGTTATTTATGATATTTATGGTGTTCAGTTTTTGTAGCCTTTGCCTTGTTAACGCAAGAAGATGTTGGGCCTAAAGTTGCGTGGCAATGACTTTGTTGATAAATGAATTCGCCGTGGCCTTTTTGGCCCATTTTCTGGTGTATGTCGTTTTTGGGTAATTGTTAATTGGGTGGAGCCTGGCCCACATATTGAGGGTACTTCTGTCCATGGACTGATACAAGAAACTGAAACTTTCTGCAAGGGGAGAAAAAATAGAAACACTGAATGCTGGAAACAAATCTGGCCACTATGGCCTCTTTAAAGTTAGAGCGTACATGGCTACTGGCAGCCATATTCACTTTGAAGGGACAAACCAGTGAATAATTTATATTAAGGTAGCACCTCTGCACAGCAAACACACAGGGGACAGGGCACGGGGCAAACACATATGGAGGGATTCTGCAGAAACAAATGTATCTTCTCTTTAGTGATACAAATTCACAATTAGATATGTGGCGCTTTATGCAATTTGTAATTTTGTCTAGATATGTATGATATCCAACACAAGTATGGTGCTACAAATTTACAGATACAAATTATTTGACAGTAAATGTGATCTGGATGTGAATCAAGAGTGCCCTTCTCTTGAGTCTTTTCCAAATTATTACATTGCTAATTTCCCTACTGTACAGGAATATTAATCTAGCATCACCCAGGAATCCTTTATTTCTAAAGAAATATACAACCCTTAGAAATTGTAATCCTGTGGTACTAGTTAATCTATCTCTACAATTATCCTCTAAATAAAATGTATATAAAAAATAGTTATTTAAATAGCACTTCCAAAATAATCACACCTCATTATAGTAAAGCAGTTCTAATAGAAAAAATCTCCAAGTGGAGAGTAAATCACTAGTCATGCAGTGATAATGAACTTTTTCTTCATGTGGTCATTAGTGGAAGAATTGTGGAATAAAAGTGGCTTTCCTCCAACACCTCATAAACGTGGAGTTCCTATCTTCAAATATTGCAGACTGCGTTAAAGAGATATGGCCACCAGAGGGCACCGCCATTTGAAAATGGCATGATAATTGTGGCCATCTGTGACAACTGTGTTCATATGTTAACAAAACAGAGAGAACAATAGAGACACATGTACTTTATAACACAAATTATTATTTGTGCTTGTGTGTAGGTTACTTCAGGACAGAGATGTATTGGGCTTTCACATGTGCATACCTAGGAACTCTCGCAGGCTGACAGGGCAAATCACACTCAGCCTGGAACTGACTCATTCATACTCTACAGTGATCTGACATTATCTAAGGCTTCTCATTACTGATTTTGCTACCAGTATGTCATAGTCCCTGTTTCATTGTATGTTGCTCAATTAAGGTAATGACAAGTAAAGTTTCCCAGACAGGAGTTGTTTGGTTAACACATTGGATGAGTCCCGGCATAGAATCCCAATGATGGGCCATTAAAGTGTTAATCTTTAAAAGGCTTATGGTCAACTCATTTAAAAAGTTCCCAGGTATGCACACGTCATGCATGCCTCATTTACACCAATTGATATTAATGTATGTTTAATTTTATATAAACAGATAAGTGGTCTTATCATCCCCTCACTCCAGATGCCACGTACTTTCAAATTACCCCTTGTTTAGATTACAGCATGACATAATGACGTTAACGGTGAGGCTCATCTTTCTATCTTAACATACTTCATCAGCTTCTCCATCAAAAATCCAACTTACAAGACTCTTATATAAGACAACTTATATGCTTCTATATCCCAATACATTTTGCTATCACCAATATTTACTACCCCAGTTGAGGCCATATAGAAGTTATTTCACAACTTATGGAAGATAATTATAATTTTACTTTATACAACTTTTTATTAACAAATTGTGGGCCACATTCTTTCAGTTCCATCTGTTGTGATGGATTTAGTTTTAACCCTTTCATTGCCAACCACATAGGATATACCATATGTAGTGGCACTTCAACCTTTTCCTCCAAGCCGCATGTAGTGGGACTGCAGTCCTGTTCCTTAAACTGTTCCTGCATATTTAATGCACACAATGTTTCTATTATACATAAGTGCTTACATTTAAATGTGAGTGCTTCAGTTGAGGAAGGGAGAATGCTGCCGGTCATTGACCAAGCAGAAGCTTCTCTGAAAGAAGCAATTCCTATCCGAAATATAAATCATTCCAAAATTATTATATATCTTCACCTTTTTGTGTGTCTACTGTGCAATATATAGTGTCTGAAAGCAGGGATCAGTGGCAGCTTAATGCAACCACTGGATATCATTGAAACAGCAGTTAAAATAAAAAACACAAACAAATCAAATGATAGAGATCACAGTATGCTAGCCTTTCATGTGCCAAAACATAATAATAAAGTAAAAAGAAAAAAGCATTTACATATACATTACTTAGATATAATATTTTTTTTAATAAAAGATGAGCTTTTGTGGACTATAATTTCCACAGCCCTAGCTAAGAGGGGGCCATCCGAGCTGTCGCCCACAAAAGCAGATGTAAAAAGTTGTCATAATTCAAGAAATTTCATGCCCTAATTGTGTTTCTTTGGTAAAATTCTTGCTTTATTATAATAAAAAAATCAAACTTCCTAAAACTACGTGATAACAAGAAAGCACAAATTCAAAATATAATATGCTGTGCACAAAACCGGAATATATTTTAGCCATTAAAAAGCACAGATTTAGATCAATGAAACAACATTCATTGAACTAAACTAATAATGATCTCTGTTGAAAGTGTTTAGTTAAATCTTGCAGGTCCTCTCTCTGTACGGGATTTTGAGAAAAAAATACCCCTCCATCTGGTAATATATCCTGTGCTGCTGATTGAACTGCTGAATTTAAAGGAAAAACTAAAAAGCGAGCTACGTTAACAATGGGCTGCTTTAGTCTTTAAACAGAAATGTAGCAATCAAACCACCTGGCAAGTCGACAGTTATGCTACCCGCTGACAAGTGAATACTTTAAATATGATTTTTAAATACTAGGTCAGTTCATTATTAATAACTTGTAGTCTAAAATTTTTGTAGTCTAAAACCCTAATCAGTGTTTGGCCTTGTCTTTGATTCAGGGTAGCTTTATGCCTATCCCAATGGTACTTATAGAAAAATATATATTTTTTTAAAAATCATAGCAGGTATAAGTGCTGAAACCAGTAAACAATATACAG
>VKOC01000005.1:34578333-34607829 GCA_009364415.1 Spea multiplicata
ACTGCCCCTAAATTATCCCTAAACACCCCATTAAGCATAACTGACCCTAAATTTTCCCTAAACACCCCATTAAGCATAACTGCCCCTAAATTAACACTAAAGACCCCATCAACCATACCAATTTATTAGGTAATTTATCTGGAGTACATGCAATTAATTTAGGGGCAGTTATGGTTAATGGAGTATTTAGGGTTAATTTCAGGGGCCGTTATGGTTAATGGGGTCTTTAGGGTTAATTTCAGGGGCAGTTATGGTTGATGGGGTATAAGGGTTAATTTTATGCTGATGACTGAGGGTTAATTTAATTAATTTAATAAAGTTAACTGTAGGTGCACTTATAGGTAAAGGGGGGCAAACTCAGGGAATCTAAATCCTGGGGGCAGTGTGAATATTATTAATGTATTTATTTATAAAAGTATGGTATCAGTAATATTCTCTGAATGATTCGAATCTCTGTAAGATTCGGATCCTTGTAAGATCCGGATCCCTGTAAGATTCGAATCATTTGAATCATTCGACTCTTCGGATCATTCGACTCTTCGGATCATTCGACTCTTCGGATCATTCGAATCATTGAACGAGTCTCTGACTCTATGAGTCATCGTTCCTGTGTGAATGAATGAGCTGTAACCTGACCCCAGAGTCTGTCTCTGAGTGCTCTGCAGATGACTCACAGCTCTAGGATCAGGTTACAGCTGCATGATTCACAGACTGAACCGCTACAAATGAATCGTTCAGTCTAGTGAACCGATTCATCCGGATCACTAAAAAGAACTAGGACAGATGTCTTTGTTACAGACATGAGGTTTACATCTCCTCGCACCAGCTTCAATATTCTATTCTTCTTATTTCTACCCATCCCAGGTGAGTAAACGGAATAATGTTAACCCTTTACTCGCATAACTAATGCTACCTGTAACCTCTAACATGTTTAACTCAGATTCGTGGCTTCTAAATATACTTTTGATCTTAATCTTTTACTGCGGGACTTATAGCCGCACTGTTAGATCATTTACAATGTGACCTCGCAAATGGTCCAGTTTTTGGGGTGGGTTTGTAGATCTTTTATATGCGGATCGCCTCCTCGCACTAATAACAGCTATTAACAGAAGAATAAAAGATATTCCGTTTAAATTAAAATACAATAAAGGGACAGAAAAATATTGCTGTTTTTTTCCTGTATTTAATTGTGAGAATTTGTAGAGAGAAAAAAAATACTTAGCGCATGCCTCTCCATATGTTTAAAATAATTACTAAAAATATTAATATTATTATGATACTGTTTATGCCTCATTTAATAGGGCAAAAATGTTATTTACGGCTGATATTAACATATTTACGGCTGATACTGTTTCTAGTGCAACTCAAGACTGTAAGCCTGCGAGCCGAGCCTCTCCTCCTGATGTATCGGTTTGTCTTAGTCTGTGGATTCTCGTCTTGTCAGACCCCTAGAATTTATGTATTGCAAGAAGAGTTGCCTTAATTGTTGGCGCTATACAAATAAAGAGACTTTTAAGTCACTCTAAGAAAACGTCTATGGAGAGACGAGACTGTTCCCCGCCGGGGCTCTGTCTATTACATAACAGAACAGGAACTCCAACTACAACTAGAGTAAAAATGTTATATATATATATATAATTACACTAAATCTGGACATTAAAATCATATGACTCACAATAAAAATCTCATTAGTATTCATTGGGTTTCACGCTGGCTTTTATGATTTTTCCGTAGCACAAGATACCCCTATGCAGGTAAATGGGGTATTAAGACAACCTGTCCGCCTGTCCAGCAATTTGAATTTCACTTCTGCCGTAGAAGACGTCAGGTGGCTGTATAAAACAGGCGGTGGCAGCTCCATGATTGCAGAATTCAAGAATTCCAACTTTGAAATTTATGAGGATCGTTACAGGAATCGTATAGAAACATCTAAGGATGGGACGGAATTACTGATCCGGGATTTGGGAGAGGGAGACAGCGGAGTTTATCACCAAATCATTGTTTTTGCAAACAAAAAAGCACATGAATTTTTATTTAATCTCACTGTATACGGTACGTATTCCATCATCCGACATTATAAATCATTAGTCCGCATAACGAAGGCTTATTTGATTATCACCTTCTTGTTTCCACTCTTTGCCTGTCCATGTGGTTTACAAACCATGTCCAGTCTCAATGCAGAGCAGTTCTCTGTGATACGAGGCTGGACGGCATTGAGAGTATGGACCTCGTTACGCTCTTTCTATCATTTAGGAGATTTACTGGGGGATTTCTCTCAAGGAGCGTTCTTTATGGAGAGAACAAGTATGGCCACCCATCTGTAGCCATTGCATGCCACGCCGACAGACAATGACGGCCAGGGACCCTCTGGTGGGTCTATAATCTGACCCCACCGGTGTAAAACCTTCTTTGCTATAACTTTTCAGTTTTGATTAAGATATATTAATCCCTCCATCTCATTACAGAGCCAGTTCCTTCCCCGGTCATACAGGATGAATTGGAGAAGAAGACGGCCGCCTGGTGTAATCTTACTCTTCGTTGTTCTGTCCCTTTAAACACATCAGCGCTGTCCATCAGCTGGCTGTGCAGATACAAAGACTCTGAATGCTGTAATCCTCGGACCGCGTGTGATGATAATAACGGGAGCGCGGTCCGGCTCTCTCTGCAGCCCGGGTCGTGGGATATGGAAATTATGTGTTTGGCCCAAAATCCTGCGGATCGGAAAAACGCGTCCTTTCATACCCAAAATATCTGCCTTCCTTCTGAAAACAAAAGTACAATGGAAGGTGAGGGATCCTGCATTAATTTATTCACACATTACTTTTTTATACATAAACGTGCCAGAATTCCAAAAGGCAGTTTCCCACAGCCGGGGGACAAATCTGCTATTATCAGAATGGTCTCTTCAGCCGCTGAACCCAATTGTGATGCAGAACGAACGTGGCCACCTTGTGTTTAGATATTTAGTTCCTTCATCTGCTTCTGTGATCATACAGAACATCCCGACAACACGGAGGGCCGCTGGACAGCTGATTGAGGCTACAAATCAACTGGAAGCCCAATTAATCCGAGAGTTTATATTGTTTATTATTATTATTTATTTTATCGCAAGGTACGATTGGCGAGGAACTTGTCACCAGGTCCACGTCATGGCCGGTCCTCCCACTTTTTGAGCCAATGACCCCACCATATTAGAAGTTAGACAAAACCAAACACAGTCCCATTTTTTATATTCCACAACTAGTCCGTAATTATATGTTGTCCGCTCGTTACAGGTCGCAGTTACCATGTTTGGATTCCCATCCTTCTTGGGGTTCTTCTGTTGATGATAATATTAATTATTAGCAAATGGAAACGAAAAAGGAAAGGTAATGTGCGCTGCTACGATGTCTCGTGTCTCGTCTAAAGTTTTGTATCCTCATGAACAGAGCTAATGATTATCCTTTGTCTGTTTCTAGACATCAATGACATTTTTTTTATTTATTTTGATGACATCATGCAGGAATTCCAGAAAATAGGGCCATTCAGGACGCTGAATATTTTGATGTCGAAACCTTTAGGGGAGGAAGAGACCAGGTAGGAGCCATCAAAAACACCATGGGATATGCGTGGGCCGCTTGAAAAACGGTTAATTCTGAAGGAATGCTATGGTTCCCGTTGTTCCTTCTTCATGCCTTTTTAGGGAAATTCCATGAGAAGCTGGGCTTTGTCACTCTATTATTTATTATAAACGCTTTAGAACGGGAAGTATCAGTGTGTTTAGGTGTTCAAGGTCTTTTAAACTTCCCCAGGCACCAGAATAACAGAATTCAATAGCCGGAGAGCCTTATTTCATTATGTCAGGTGCCATAGGTTTAAATAATGTTGAAAACTAACACCCAGCGTTCTGTTAGACTCCCATAGGCTAAAAGTGCAGTTCACATATGATTTTATGCTGTTGCTTCTAAGGAGCTTTCACACAGAGGTCAGCGACGACATGTCTACCTTTCCCTTCTTGGTCTGTCTCTGCACCTTGTTAAACGGCACAACATGCTGATATATAAGCTGGCTGGCAGGAGGGTAATTACCACGAGTGCTGCCCTACAGCCGACCCAGGGCTTGCACCTACAGCTGCCCCTCTATACCCGCCGTCCTTACTGCTGAGCACCGACATGTGATATCATAAGCTGGCACTCCGAGACTTAGAGGAGCAAAGCCTTCATACTGTGATTGGGCTGGTCGGGGAGATCATTGAGGATCAGCTCAACAGGGGTCCCCCCTCTTTTGCAACATCACCTCCCTGGACTAGTCAGACTAAGGGTCTAGCTTGGGAGAATATGGCTACAGATGAATAAATAAATTATTGCATATATCTGATGAATGAAACGTTGCCAATTCTGTTCTCAGTTATTTTGTATCGCTTTATTCTAGAATGTGGTGGACAAGAGTGAAGAGCATGCCTCTACTTATGAAATAGTCTACTCGGAATTGCAACATCCACCAACGTAGCAGGCAAGGTCTCTAAGATACGGTAAGACGGATATTCTCAATAATTACCTCCACGGAAGGGGCATTTGGGAACTGAAAAGAGACGCTCACACTTTCAATGACTCCTTGGGCATATGACATCATAGACCTGGGGACACAATGATAAAAGAGCGGTGGGGAGACCTTTAACTCCCATTCTCACACTAGCTTGCTAGATGGTGGCACATTACAACCTCTTGGCAAGCGGTGGCTACAAAGATCTATGTCTGGGACTGCTTGCCACTTTGGTTCACTCGTGGACAATCATGCAGACAAAGCCTGATAAAGTCTGACACTTTTACTTCCTCACATATTTTCTTGCGAAATGGTGGGATGACACAAAGTCTGTTGTGGTCTATTACATAATCTCTACTGCAACTAGCACCAAAAATATTTACCCCAAACAGTATACTGAAAACCCGTGGCAGGCAGTACAAAGAAATAGCATGTCTATAAACAGTTGTCGGTTAAAAGTAGTGGATAAAAGCACAGAGATCCCATGTGAAACATGGAGGTCTTCCTCGCTCTTCCTCCAGGAGCCTGACTCATTTTATACGTCATTGTGAAAGCTGGAAGCTGGACATCTGGCGTTAGTCGTCTGGGCACCATGGTTTGCTGACTATTAAGGTTTGGATACATTGTTACACAGAATTGGAGAGTTGTTTCTCTTTTTTTTTCCCCAGACACATATAGACCCCAAGGAACGGGGTGGACTCGGGGCCAGGTGCTGCCGAGGAACTGCTTTTATTATAAGGCAGCAGATGAAAAGCTATATATTCCAACAGGACGTATCTGCTAAGTAACCAAAGATACCCCAGGAGATCAGTGGCAGTACCAGGAACCAATCGGCACGGAGCTGGAGAAAGTAGACGGCGCTTGGCGGAGGTTGATTGGTGGTCTTGCAATGTCTGAGGTGGTCAGTAGTCATTGAAATATATATTGTGACTGCAGATCAGACCCATTTACCCATCTAGTCTTCCTGTTCTTCCCACTGTGAAGACTCAGACCTTAACGAGTCCTTGGTCTTATCACTCAGCAGCCATATGCCTATATTATATGCCTATACTACTTCACTGTATTATCCTCTACCACTTCTGCTGGTAGGCTGTTCCACTGTAAAGTGACATCTAAACCTCTAGTTTTAGGTTATGACCGAGTAGAATAAGAATGATTAAGAGGTAACCAGCAGGTGGGTTTTCTCTTAACTCAGTTGTTGTACATGTCTCTGTAATGAACGTTTTTCTCCTTTCATTTACCTAAATTTCTCTTCCTGCCTCTTTTAATCTCTAAACAGACGTTGCAGCTGCATGCAAAACTCCTGTCTTTGTTCCCTTTTCATGCACACGTTATCTGAGCACCTGTCTCCGATTTCAGAATATTTATAATCAGAAGGACGCCATTGCTGTTAACACAATATTGTAGAGGAAGCATTCAGACAACTCGTTGCTGGGGAACGTAGGCTTGAGCAGCTGCAACAGGTGATAAATGACCTAATAACTGTAATTATAACCTATATACTAGGCTTTACCTACTCAATTGTATACCTAAATGCACAGGCACTGATAGGCCATTGCCACAGAGACCCTCTTAGGCTATATGGTTTTATGAGCAAGCCACCACCTGTCCATTTGTGTTCTTCCTGCTATAAAACATGTTTGACATTGTGTAAAATAAATGGAGTTTATGGGTAAACGTTATGTCTCCCCTTAACAGACACTCAATGTCAAAAGTACCTATGGGGAAGGGAGCCGCTGCAAGCAAATGTATGACGGGGAAGCCCATACGTCCCCAGATTCTTAGGATTTACCATCCATCTTGGAGAATTTGAGTAGTGGGCTTGAGTGACTTAATCCGGTAACCTCTAAATGGTCACTGACTAACAAAAAGCTATGGAGGAAGATTAGCATTGCCACAAAGTATCAGTACAGTGGAGTGTAAGCAAGAAAGACTCCAAATATCACGTCTGACCATACATAACCGGTCTCACACGATAATGTAAGTTTATACTACTGGTTTATTAGATACAGGTCTTACCCTCCCAGGGCCTTTTACCCAAAGAGCCACCATCTGGCCAAACATTTAGAATAAAGCTGATCAGTAGGAGAGATGACCAGAGCAGTGAACCAACGCTCTACAGCAGCAGATCAAGGAATACATTTATTCTAATTCCCCACTGGGGTTCTTTCTGAACCTTGCAACCCCCTTGCTTGTTCCCCACCTAGGTCTTTGTCTGAGTGGTTAATCAATTCTAACCTTCTCCACTGCCCTTGTTCGGTTCCAACCTTTTTAAGTGTTCCTGATCTGCTCTTTTCCGCCACCATTTGTTTTTTGTTGTTTTTATTGTGCTTCTATGTGTAAAGCTTTCCTAATGACTCAAGTGTCTCATGAAGGATAAGTCCAGCTCTTTCCTGCTACCACCATCAATGACCTCCTGATCAACCCGTCTACCCAGTTTCTCATACGATTTCTTTGGTTAGCGTTCCAAAATAGACCTCCTGCAAGACCTTGGTATTGTCAACCTCGGCCCCATTCCCCAATAAAGAAACAAGACTCCATATGCAATTGAATTAACTTATTTTATTCAACTTTGGATACATTTGGCCATGGTCAATAATTAAATATTCTCCCTGACAGTGACACCCACTACCTTTATTCATTTAATATGTCTCATAACGACCCAGTAGAACATATCTGGTATTGGGCCGACAACTTCACCTGTAGAAGCTGCCAGAATCCAAATCCCCGCAGCCACACAAAACATGTCAGGGAATGTTCTGCTCCACAAGAACAACCATACCTTAAACAGCTGCCTCAACGTCTATAAACATAGAATAAGCTATCAATAAACAGGGGCGGGAGGGAATTTCACCCTCTTAAACCCACAAGTATGTAAACATTACATCCAGTATATAGCCCGACTAAGCCCTGTTTTATTTGAGGGTGTTGAATAATCTGAACAAGTTAACGCACGTAGATGTTTTCCAGCTTCTTAGTTTCCTCCCTCAATTGGCAGGGGCTCTGACCTCCGAAGTGCAGTAATTTTTTGCAACAAACATCTGTAAAAAGATTGTTAATCAAAAATACTTTGTTCAAAAACAGGACTACAGGTTGCTAGATACTTGCCTTTAATGCCAAGATCTTCTTGGACTGCATTGCCTTCTCAGGGGGGTTCTTGGAGCACCTCCAAAAACACTGAGGTTTCTTAGAACACTATACCAAAAGGAGAGCTCCATTTTCTCACCTTTATTTATAACCCGACGATTATAGCATCATTTGGTCAAAGGCGTACAAAATCTATTGCTGTTGACCAAGATATGTTAAAGCTTAACTTTGAGTGGCCTTCTGAGAGTTGGCACTGTGCAGAAGGCCACCCGTCCTGAACGTCCACCTCTCGGGACACATGCCGTACTAACAGATCACCAAAAGGGCAACTTTTATCCCCTTGGGACCCCCACCAATCATACAGCACTCACCCACACTCATACATGCGGGAAGTGGGAGAAAAGGCCAGATTGTGGTTGTAAGCGAGACTCGTGTGGTCTTGCATGAGAGGAACTGAACAGTTAGAATTCGCCTGCCTCACACGTATCTTCTTCTGAAACTTTCACCACAGTCCACTTCCGATCTGTCTATGACTTCTATGCATCCATTCTCTAAAATAGTTTCTACCTTTGTTAACCGACAGGCCTTCCAGTCTCTGAAAAAGAAACATTACCAAATATAATTAAATAGGTCATTAAACAGCCATGATCATTACATTTAACCATCTTGGATAAAGTAGCCACGTCGATCAAAGAAATTCTTTTTGGCCAAGAATGCAGACTCTACAATTTGAAGTGACTTCTGAGGTCCAAGAAGTGTTAAGCAACATTTAGTTTACAGTCACTAGTGGTTTTAGATATAAACTCATCTACCGTCCACTAATTGATCAATGGAACAGCCTCCTAGTAGAAGTGGTAGAGGGTAATACAGTAAGGTTTGACAAAGTGGGTGGCTATCCGGTCCGGATAAGTGATCTGCTGGCAGATTCTATGCCCCCACCACCAAAAGCCATCACCCTCAGCTGAAGACTCGTCAGATGAACAGATGGTCCTGCTTTGTGGTTGACTACACAGAGTCCAATAGTCCAATTCCGGTAGGGCGCGTAACTGCCATTTCAAAACAATGCCTAAAAACTCAAAAAGGGTGAATTATTCAGCGATTATAAAGACATGAAGGCTGGAGCAGCCAATGACTTAATACAAAGTGCTTCATGTGACAGACAAGACAGAGCAGGGTTTGTGGTATTCTAGTGTCTGGCCTTCTCTTTTCTACATTCATCATGGGAGATTAAACAAGCCACCGTCTCCTGTAACTACGTGTCCCAGCAGGTCATGAAACAGAAGAGGGACTGACATTGTTGAAAGAACCCATACACCCCCCCCCATTCTCTGGAACGCTGGGGACCTAAACATGCTACACGCCAAGCTTTACTTTTATTTAAACGCATGCCGGTATGGTGGGTCTGTCTCTCCTAGAGAAATAGTGATCCAGTAAGTGCTAGAACCCCAGATGTTACTGTGAGCATATTAAAAAAGCATTAGTCTTTACTTAGAAAGTAAGAATTTCTCCAAATAAGGATTTTGGATATGTGTGGTAACACTAACACCCAAAGGGAATAGAAGCCACAGATTTGCCATTAAGAGAAGGTAGTTAGAGTACATTTTAAATTTCACTCTATTGGGGCATAATTGTAATATAATCTTTAAAAGTATTTCACTCAATCTGGACACAGATTCGGCTTCTAGATCTGAAAAACAAAGCAGTGCGTGTTAATACAGCCCCTGTGGTCAAGTCCCAGCGCGCCGAGACATCATCTGATAACAGAATATACTTACGTGGGGGGGGGGGATACTTTGCATTCCTTTGGTAAATACATTTGGTCAGAGGGGGCGCAAACAAAAGACCATACATGTTCCCATTTGTACGTTTAAAATTACAGCTTAAACAGAGTTTTAGTACGCCGGCTGTACATTGTAACCGCATTGAGAGGTGGGTCGATAAGTGGGACAGGAGATGTGGTTAAGCGTATGCAGCGAGGAGATTTACATACATGGGGTAGGCAGGAAAACCAACACGCTAAACCCCATAGATGAAAGATAGGCCATTCTAGCAGCAAAGGTGCAGATTGCCCAAAATTGAGTGTATGTTACATGGGGCCTCTGTCACACTTACACTATGGGGTACTACGCCTTGGCACCATAACACCGTCATCATGCATCCATCATTGGCATAGAATTACTTCATCAGCCATCATCTCTAGGCCTGAGCGGCGGTATTTGACCAAAAGCCAGCTGGATCCGAATTCTTTAAGAGCCCAGAGGCAGGATCATGGCGAGAGTCAATTAACACAATCAGTGGCGGAACTACCGGGGTCGCAGGGGTCGCGACTGGCCCAAGCCAAGGGGCCGCCCGAAATCTTTTTTCCGTTTTTTTTTTTTTAATAAGGCAGGGGCGAGAGGTGCGGCCCACGTAAGATCGGCAGCCAGGGCAATCGATCTTACGCGAGCCGCACCTCAAGCCCTGCTACTTACTTGTGGGAGGGTCTTCTGGACTGCACAGAGGAAGCGGAGTTCACGTGACATCCTACTTCCTCTGTGCTTTAGCAGAGAAGGCAGAGGGAGGCCGCGCCCCCTGCTGAAGTCTGTGAGCGGCACCGAGGAGCTGCAGTGCAGGTAAGGGGGTGGGGAGGGTGTTTGAATGAGTGTGTGTGATTGAGGGAATGAATCTGTGAATGAATGATTATATGAATGAATGAGTGTATGAATAGCATGGATGTGTAAGTGCTAGAACCTAGGCATGATGGGACTGTGATTGCTGTTAGCAATCACACTCCTATCATGCCAAGTCAGCCAGTACATGCTGAAACCTGGCCAGCTGCCCCCCTTGTGTAGTGATGCTGCCAGCAGTATGGGGTCTGCACTTACAGCCACCCTGTACCAGCATGTACTGGCTGACTTGGCATGATAGGAGTGTGATTGCTAACAGCAATCACAGTCCCATAATGCCTAGGTTCCAGCATTTACTGGATGGATGTGTAAGTGCTGGAACCTAGGCATGATGGGACTGTGACTACTGTTAGCAATCACACTCCTATCATGCCAAGTCAGCCAGTACATGCTGAAACCTAGCTAGCTGCCCCCCTTGTGTAGTGATGCTGCCAGCAGTATGGGGTCTGCACATCACTTACAGCCACCCTGTACCAGCATGTACTGGCTGACTTGGCATGATAGGAGTGTGATTGCTAACAGCAATCACAGCGAGCACAGTCCCATCATGCCTAGGTACCAGCATTTACTGGTTGCCTGGGTATGATAGGAGTGTGATTGCTAACAGCCAAGTCATATTGCTAATTTTGTCCAATTGTGTGTTACCTACTTTTATTAAAAATGTGAGTTTTTATTATTATTTTAAGGTGGGGGTCATTTTCGGTTTTGGCTAAGTGAACCCTGAATGTTTTGGTCCAGAATTTTCATTTTAGTTCATCCCTAGAATAAATCTAGGGAATCCTGAATTTGTAGTCGCAAAACTTTCTAGGCCCAGAAATCAGTGAGAGGAAGAGTAAAGGTTTTGTGTCATTTTACTTTATTTTAATCTGCATATTTTATTAAAGGCCATATTTTTTGTCACAGTGAAAAATGAGTGCGGCCCGCGCACGTATACAATTCTGATGAAGTGGCCCACTGCAGAAAAAACTTGGACACCCCTGGATTATGCCCTTTGTACATGCGCCCCTTTTTCTTTGATTTTTTTACAGATATGATTCAATATGTAAATTGAATTTGTTGAAAAAAAATTGTTGGGTAAAAATCATGTTTTTTTGGGGGGGTGGGGGGGCCCTTAACAGATTCTCGCACCCGGGCCCTGAGGCGTCTAGTTACGCCCCTGATAATTGGGTAGGTTAGTAGGTTAAATGAAAGGTGAGAGGTTTGAGAAATAATGAAAGCAGAAATGAAGAGTGCATAAGGGAAAAATTGAAAAGGAGAATCGGTAAATTCATAGTAGGGTGAATAAACGAGGGGTGTACTGTAGGATAAATGATATAGAGGGATACAAAAAAATATCATGAAGGTTAAGAGAAGGAACTAGTTCTAAGGAATGGTCCTGGCATATGAGGGTATGAGATTTCATTGTAAGCGTGAAAAGTATAGCAATCCGTCGTATGTTCCTTCTAGTTGGACCATGCCATTCATTCTTATGGTGACCACGGTTTCAAACTTTGCACCAGAACCATTTTTTATACATAACCCCAAATGTACATAATTTCTATAGGGAAACCTGTAGTTTGATAAGTTAAAAAGAAATAAACTTACTTGCCATGGTTCAAAGTCAAGTAGATTTGCACAAACATTTTCAGGAAAAGGCCCAAAGCCATCTTGGCATATATCTAAATCATGAAGAGCATGTGCGATGGTATAGACAGATTTGTATACGCTGTATGTAATTCGCAGCTCAGACACATCTGTGTATGTATTGTGTATGGATTGAAGATGTTCTCTCCCTGTGCAATGTTCAGGAGAGATATTTCTTTTTCTTCCAGCAACATTGGCTTCAATGCTTATGTTGGTATAAAAAGCTGCTCTGTTTGTGGGCCAGGTACAATTGAATGCTTCTTCCCAAAATTCATAGACCAAATCATCGTTCCCATGTTCTGGGTGTATATCAAGGAGGAACTTTTCAAACCCTGGTATTTCAGCTCTCCGAATAGCAAATCCAATTGTTCCACCAAGAAACGAAAAATAACTTGGTTTCGCTATTAATGCTGAAGTTGTCCAAGCTTCACTAGATATGTAGGTTTTTCCAGTGATGTTAGTTTCTGCCAGGGCTTCCATTAATGAACTCAGATCTATGTCTGATGAGAAAATAACTATGATATTTGCAGTGGATTTTCTTATTGTATCCACGATTTTATCAATTACTTCTTTGTTATATATTCTTGGGAGGGTTTCAGAAAAGGATATGCAAACACCATGCTTTTCTACCTCTTCTTTAAAAAGCTTAATGCCATATTTCCCATAATCATCATCCGCAGCTATTGTTCCAACCCACGTCCAACCAAAGTATGTGACAAGCTCAGCGATGCCTTTGGATTGGGCTATGTCGCTGGGTATTGTGCGAAGGAATGATGGGAACTGGAACTTGTCACTGAGAACGGAACAGGAAGAAGCGTATCCAACCTATTCAATAAAAATCCAACAATACCATATTTATGACAATAGAACAACAACAAAATAATGCAGTTTCCTTTATTTTTTTTTATACATGGAACCTAATACAAATAGCAAAAATTTAGTGCATGGGGCTATCCCTGTTTAGTCCTATGCAGCTTAGATTCCTCTACTCAAGGGGTTAGAAGTGCATTATACAAGTACATAAAATATACATCTACTGCATTGGCTTCTGGGAAAGGCTTCATATATTTAAAACACCAAATACTTATTCTATCAAGGAGTTGGACCTTCAGAACATTTCAGTTAAATCAATAAATATAATGGAGAATTAAAAGCCTCTGGTGTTATCGGTAATACATATACTTTATTTACACTTTACTGCCACAATTACCTTTGTGGCAGTGAAATAACTCAGGAAGGGTTTATGATCAGCTACGACAGCTACATCCACACTTATGGAACACTTATCGAGTGTTCTGGAAGCTACAGTACACAGAATTTTGGTCCCTCTTGCCCACTGCCAGATACTTCTCTGGAGAGCTAAGCCCTATGGATCTTACCAACCAATATCATACTCCTTCACACTGAGGAATTGTTGTTCTGTAATATTGCCATGATTTATTATTTAGGGAGTATAACATATATTAATGTTAGTATATGTGACATACAATATTTGAATAGGGAATGTAGTTAACAAAGAAAATATTAGATTATCTCCCAAGAAATTCACATTACCTGTGGAAAATAGTAAAGTCCCAAAATTCTGGCCGTTGCTATAGATAAGGCAGATCCTCCGGCTCCAATAACCGCTGCAAGGGGGGCCCCAGCACTGCACCGGAAATTAGGATGGGTTTCATTTTGTCCGGTGAGGAATGATAGGGTTGCTTCTACTGATTTTGAGATAGTGAAACATGAATCAAAAATCTGATAGCCCAAAGTTATGTTTGGCAGAATGTCTGTACGCTTATTTATTTCGTTAATCGCAAACATCATGGCTTGGGCCCAACGTAGACTGCGGAAGTTGAACCTGTGAATTGCATAAAGATAGTTAAGTAGGTAGAAAGATAGTTATTAACTTGGTTATGCGTTATGTGAATACATTTCATATTATTATGCACATAATGTAGGGTCACAATACATAGTATTTCGAGAAAGCAGTTCAGATATTGTATTACCATACCTGGGAACTCTCCGGGTTTGACCCGGAGATTGCCGGGTAACCACTGCTTCTCCGGATCTCTGGGTCAAGACTTGAATCCTCCGGGTCGCAGGAGCCGGGTCTTGACACGCCCCGCTACCCGCCTATTTTTTCTTTAAATGAGGGTGTTTCCCGCTGCCGTCAGCCCCCCCCCCGGCATCAGCGGGAACACCCCCGGCATCAGTGGGAACTCCCATCAACATCACAGGACTGCCCGCTGACATCAGTGTGCACTAGCCGGAGCCCAAAAGTTCCCAGGTATGTGTCTTACACATTATACTATCATAATATTATTTGCCTATAAACTGTTATTATAGAGAAAATAAACAAAATAGAGCCACGGTCTACCCTTAAAGCACATGTAATGTAAATGGCACATGTACAGTTGTGGCCACAAGTTTCGAGAATTACACAAATATTGATTTTCACAAAGTCTTTTGCCTCAGTTTAGATGATGGCAATTTGCATATACTCCAGAATGTTAGGAAGAGTGATCAGATGAATTACAATCAATTGCAAAGTCCCTCTTTGCCATGAAAATGAACGCTATCCCCAAAAAACAGTTCTACTTCATTTCAGCCCTGCCCCAAAAGGACCAGCTGACATCATGTCAGTGATTCCCTCGTTAACACAGGTGACAGTGTTGACGTGAACAAGGTTGGAAATCACTCTGTTATGCTGACTGAGTTAGAATAACAGACTGGAAGCTTTAAAAGAAGGTGATGCTTGACATCATTGTTTTTTCTCTGTTAACCATCGTTACCTGCAAGGACAAAAAGGCTTCATAGACAAGGATATTGCTGCTAGTAAGATTGCACCTAAACCAACTGTGACGGTTCCTAGAGTCACCCTACCCCTCTGCTATTGTTCCCCTGACTCCCAAAGTCCCCTCAGTTAATGTTATCCAGTGACATGAAACTCTTTAATGCGTTATTAATAAAAATGTATATTATTGCCTTATTTTGTAAAAGTGTGCACACGGCACACTAAGGTCTGAGAGATAATCTAAATAAAGATAATGTGCGCTCTTTATCTCCCAGACTTAGTGGCGCCGGTGTCCTGTTGTATTGTCCCCCATTTGGGGTGTCCCTTCCTATAAAAAGCAACACTTGTCCCATAATAAACAGATATTCCTCTTGTTGTACCTAAAGACTAGTCTTGCCTGGTTATTTGGGTACTGGATTGCCATATTCCTTTACTTTGCTTGGGGATATTGCCTACGGATTGCAGGGAATTGTCAGATATTTTATTGTCCTAAAGTCGCTCCTGGTGGAGAGGGACAACTTGAGGTCCCTGGTCGGTCCGTCACACCAACTATTTATCGAATCATCAAGAACTTCACATCCTCCACGAGCAACTTCTCCCAACTGCACAAGAATAGTTTGGTGACGAACAATGCCTTTTCCAGCATGATGGAGCACCATGCCACAAGGCAAAAACGCTAACTAAGTGGCTCGGAGAACAAAACATCGAAATTTTGGGTCCATGGCCAGGAACTCCCTAGATCTTAATCCCATTGAGAACTTGTGGTCAACCCCACAAATTCTGACAAACTCCAGGCATTGATTATGCAAGAATGGGCTGTCATCAGTCAGGATGTGGCCCAGATGTTAACAGGGGGATTGCAGAGGTCTCTTTGCATAAACTTAATGCAGTTGTCAGTAAGAGCCTTTGACATTTATGAAATGCTTGTAATTATACTTCAGTATACCATAGTAACATCTGACAAAAAATATCTAAGAACACCAAAGCAGCAAACTTTGTGAAGACCAATGGTGGTGAGCGCCTATCGCATTTTACTTGTGACTATAGAAGAACCCAATTACCCCCCGATAACATTCCTATTTCTTTGGGAGGAATTTTCACGAGCAAAGATCACATTCCTGAAATTGTTTAATCAGTATACATTTATTCTTTCAGCAGGCCGGTGAGGATAACGTCATATGAGGAATAAATTCCAGACTGCAGTGTATTAAGTATCACAGTAGACAGGTATCTGTTCCATATGTTTTTAATACTAGCCTGAGAAGGGGGGGAGGGGGTAGATAGTGTGAGAAGGGGGTGGACAGTGTGAGAAGGGGGATGGGGGGCCCTTAACAGATTCTCGCACTGGGGCCCTGAGGCTTCTAGTTACGCCTCTGACTGTATGAGTAGTAAATTAAGTTTGCTGTGTTGGTATCTGCTCTTGGCTAACAGGCATACTGTCATTATCAGTGTACATCCGCCTATCAGCTGTCAGAAGTACATGTACAAAAAATTATGTGGGAAAACGAACTTCCTCAGTGTCTTTTCCCTTATTGTTCATGTGGCCAATGCATCAATCAAACTCTGCATTATGACATCAATCGACAATCATAGCATTGCAGACTTGGTATTCAATATATAAACAATTTTACATTTTATAGCCTGTAAACAATGGCCTCAATTCAATGGGTCTAGTCATATTTAGAAAATGCAGAACGGTCATTGTATACACAGGGAATATCTGGGAACTCTTCGGTTTGACCTTGAGATTGCAGGGGGAGCGCTGCTCATCCGGGTCAAGACCCGAATCCTCCGTGTCACCCCACCCATTTTTCTTTTAAATGGGGCTGTTTCCCACTGTCGTCTGCTGCAATTCCCCCGAAGTCAGTGGGACCGCCCGCTGACGTCAGTGTGCCGTCCTGGCCGCGTCCCGCAAGGGAAGGTTCCAGGTAGCCAGATCTGAGAAGTTCCCAGGTATGGCAGTATGCATGGAGCAATTTAATTCACCAGCCTAAAATAAAATATTTGACCATTTTCAGCCAAAATACACAAAAAGCAGTAACCATATCACTTAATCACACAGTGTATGCCATGAAAACGGCTAAAACCCTTACACCAATTACATCAACAGCAAACAGATTGTCACAGGAAATGCTGATTGCAGCTCCATAGCTGTTGTGCATACTACTGTCAGGCCCCAGTTACAGAAGGTTATTGAGCCTGGGGGCTGCCACAATTTGCCACTTGTGTCTAGTTAGATGGAAAGATATATATATATATAATATATATATATATATATATATAGAGAGGAGAGAGAGAGAGAGAGAGAGAGAGAGAGAGAGAGAGAGAGATACAGAGAGAGAGAGAGAGATCCTATCTTTTAATAGTGAAATTTTTGCTGCTCAGTACCAGATATCATGTGTAAGCTTCCACGCAGCCTAATGTATGCTCCATACTGTACAGCCATAGTTATGACCACCAACCTTATATTGTGCCCCCCTTTTGCCGCTAACACAGTCCTGACCCATCAAGGCATGGCCTCCACTAGACCTCTGAAGGTGTGCTGTGGTAGCTGGCACCAAGGTGTTAGCAGCAGATCCTGTAAGTTGCATGGTGGGGCCTCCATGGATGCATCCTGGTGCCATGTGTTCTCCAGTTCAGGTTCATCAGACCACCTTCTTCCATTGCTCTGTGGTCCAGTTCTTATGCTCATGTTCCCATTGTATTTGCTTTCAGCAGTGGACAGGGGTAAGCATGGGCACCCTGATTGGTCTGCCATGCCTTATATGCAACAAACTGAGATCACTGTGTGTTCTGACACCTTTCTATCAGAACCAGTGTTAACTTTTGCAGCAATTTGAGCTACAGTAGCTCGTATGTCCGATTTGACCACAGGGGCCAGCTTTTGCCCCCCACATGTATCAATGAGCCTTGGCCGCTGATGACCCTGTCAATAGTTTGCCTTTTCCTTCCTTGGACCACTTTTCATAGGTACTGACCACTGCAGACACCCCACACAGGCTGCAGTTTTGGAGATTCTCTGACCCAGTTGTCTAGCCATCACAATTTTGCCCTTGTGAAAGTAGCTCAGGTTCTTAGGCTGGTCCATTTTTTCTGTTTCTAACACATCAACATTGAGGACGAAATGATCACTTGGTGCTTAATATATCCCACCCGCTTATTCGCTTCACCTGTCAGTGGTCATAATGCTATGGCTGCTTGGTGTATTCTTGCCTATTTGACATGATTATATTAACTTGCTCTTTATGCCGCTCTGTTGCCTTGAAACTGTGTTTTAAGTAATGTCCTAGTAAACTCTTTTGACTTTTGCTATAATAACTTTAGTAGAACTGGCAGAAAATACAATTCTGCTTTATATATCTCAAACAAAATGTTCTCCATCTACAGAAAAATGGTCTTAATCCAAAACAACTTTTTTCTGACTTCTTAAAATATAATCTTTTCAATAATAGAAAAATATAAATTCACTGCATAAAAAAACAGCAGCACATACTTCCGTATTACTTTAGTCTGAAATTCCAACCTAAATTACTTTAAGATTAAGGAAAAAGGTATTTAAGATCTTAAGAACCAACTCAGTTTATTATTAAAGTGCCCATCACAGGAGAACTTGTTGGAAAATCTGTGTAGAAACTGACAAGCTAAGATTTCAGAGTTGGAAACCTCGTTCTGGGGGATTAGGATTTCAGAGAAAGGGATCAAGTGACTAGTCGCTTATCTGTTTGGTCCTGAGCACCAGATAATGGGTTGATGGGAAAAGGTTTTGAGAACGACAGTTCAGCAGGTCAAATGTGGAGGGTTTTCTATAACCATGGGTGGGGGAAGTGCCTCCTTCAAGCTTTATAATTAAGGGTATCACATTTTAATTATAAAGCTGCAGTTAGAACTCTTAATTCTCTTCTGAATAGCACAGCTGCCAATGTCCTTGTTTTTACACAAGCTGTCAATTACACTTTTATTCTAACCTTGTAACCTTTGTATGTTTAACCCATGCATAGCCAAAATCAAGCCCTGCATATCCATGCAGAAAAAAAAGGGTACGGAATGTTAAAATTTACAAATACAAACTAGAAATCCCTACGATCAGTGTAATTTCATCATCCAAGTTTTTGTATTTTGTCTTCTTCTTTACTATGCTGTTGTACATAGGTATAGATGTCTGTAAATGAACGTCCCTAGGAAATTCCAAAAATAGCTGACTATAGTTCATCATCCACATAGGTTCCTGGGATCCTGATTGTTAGGTTAATATTGGCAATGTTGTAACTATCGTTACCTTGCCATCCCCTATGGAAGTTTGTGGATTTAGGATGCAAGTAAATGTTGCCTGGGTTCAAATCCATGTCGCAATTCCCCTTCAATAATTATATCACTGATAAATCTATAATAACAGCAAAAGTTACACAGTTTGCTCTCTTGTTAATTTAAAATAAACATAAGAATTATCACTGCGATTGGGTGGGCTGTGAGTGCATTTGTAGGACCCTAACCCTCTTTGCACGTTTACACAACTAAGTGCATACGACTACCCTCTTAACAAAAATTCAGGTTAGTAAAAGATAAGAAGTATGGATTTTTTTCATTTATGGATGCCTCAAACAAAAATAATTTGCTGTCAAATTCAAGTAAAAATTTTATAAATGCCATAAAAATAATAAATTATTCAGTTATTTTTGAGATTAGGTCAAAATGATAGAGAATCTTAAATGTTCTGAGACAGGATTGTCTAGCGGTGGTCCATGGGCCCACTATGGTGCAGGTACATCTTTGACAGGAAGTGAATAGCCTACAGGCCTTCCTGCTCTAACAAGCGTTTCCCCCAGGACAAAATTCATACTCTGACATGATTAAACAAATACGTTGTATGAATTCTACATAATGTCCTGCAACATGCACAATCCATAAATGTCCACTGTGAAGTGGCCACCATGCCACCAATACTATCACCAGCAGTGAATCATGTTATATCCTGCAGCAGAGGGACTCTCGTGCTACATAAGGTTCTAAAAAAAGATGTAGTTTTTCAACATCTTTCGTGTCAGCAAATACATTCTGAGTTATCAATTTTTCTGGAAAACAATAACCACTATTATTATTATAACTATCATATCACTAGGCCTGGTTCTAAGTGTTATAGACACAAGGTAACCAGAATTATTGAACATACTACAGTTAATATTTGTCATGATATTATATGGGGCATCCTCTCTATTCTTCTTTACCAAACCATATCATACATTACGTATAAGGAAATGTCAACTGTAAAAAACATATTCATGCCATCAGTGCTATTGAGCATGAAATGGAATTTATGTCTAGAATTTTAGTTGCCAGCAGCTGCCAAAGGAATTACTGAGATAATCTGTATCATATATATTGTCCTCCTAATTAGTTTCATGTTTTGTATTCAGTCTTATAAAACTGCTCACATTTGCTACAATTAGAAATCTTAAGTTTATTCTAATGCAAATGTCCAAATGAAATCAGGTTAATTAATGATTATGTTATATAACACTATTTTTCTACTTAAAAAAATAAAACTTAGCACAATGTATTGTTTAAACACTGTCTCCTGCAATAAACCAGATCTGTGTACAAGTGGAAGACATTTAATTTCAAGTGTGGGAGATGGGATCTTCTAATGCTTACATTTAATTTTTACGTTTATTTCAGAATGGAAGAGGACACACGGTGTATGGCACCCAATACCCATGTTAATCAAAATCAAAGAGAACACTTCCAACCAGACTGCAACATTTCAATTGCGTATTTCTCATACTATTTGACGAACAATTCGACATGTTTTTAATTACAGGTAATGCTTGCCATATTGGTTGCTACTGCAGTTACATTTTGTAAAGACCACTAAAGTGTGTATGTAAATGTTATAGTCATAACAAACATGCTTTATGAGGCTTACATTAAACGACCATATCATTACTATCAGTACCATAGTATTTGTTCTAGATGCTGGTATAATAATTGAATATAGTAATATAGTAATAATAATAATTCTTGAATGCTATTCTGGATACTGAGAGAGAAAATATCTGGGGATATGCATTCAATTTGAAGACAACATGAAAATCTTTACTAAATTACATAATCTAGAATATCCAGCTCCCATATACTTTGGGCAAATGAATCCAGAAGTTGTATTATTTCCTCATACACTTACCCTTCACACTTCGGTGACTTAGGTTCTTCCAGTCCTGAATCATTTACAAGTATAGTCCTGAAGTGAAATGGAAACATGCCGCCAATAATCAATTCATGATTTTTTGATTCCAGAAATCCGTGAAGATCAAATTTCCCTATTAATCTACATTCTTGGCTTTCAACATAAATCTGATCTTGAAGATACATAAATATTACAAGGATAACACAAAACATTTTGCTGTCTATCATGATGAGGATCTATCAACTAATCCGATAATGTCTAGAATATTTGGCTTATAAGACACTGACAGTAGATGCCTTTTGCTGTTCAAGGAGTGTGGAAACCCAAGGGAGATAACCCAGTGTTCTTTACATAGAACATGGTGGAATAGCTAGTTAGTAAATCAATGCTGATGTGTTCTGCTTCTATGTGAATCTAGTGTTGTGCTTGTGATTATATGGAGCAGAATTGACAGAATTCACTGGGGACTCACCTGGTGTCTTTATTGGAGGCTTCCAACCACCAGGCGACATTTGTCATGAATGGATGCCTTCATTTCCCTTTTAAGGTGGGATGACAAATAAACACATATGTGGTTCTGCCAAGAAAAGTCTGTACATACTGAGCCTATATATATATATCGTATATATATATATATATATATATATATATATATATATAATGTTATATATAGTATATATATGTATATATATATTATATATATATTTATATATACAACATTTTGGATGCCAATGGATTTTTAATATGCAATTCATGCATGGATTATGTATACTGTGTTAGTGTTGGATATTAAAAACAGAAATGTATATGCATATTTAAATGAGTCTTCAGCTGAATTTGATATGTTATATCCAGCAAGCATAAAAAAAATGTAGAATAACACAAGCTTTCAGGACCGTAGAGGCCTCTCCCTCTAATATAAAAAAAAAACAGTTTGATATTGATTTATATATGTGTCAGACAATGGGTTGGCTTTTTTTATGGGAAATGGTATTTTTGCAGATTTTTGCTTTAGGTCTGGTGGTCGAAGACCATCCTTTTTTCATGATGCATGTTAGGGTCAGCAGTTTTCTTATGTGAAAGTATGTGTACATGTAGTATGTTTGCAATGTATATTCCTTTTCCCATAACTATCTACACCTTAAACAGCTGATCCAGCTTTTTAGTTTAAATATTATTGCTTCATATCCTAAACTATTTATGCACTGTCCAAACAATTGCTTAATACAAATCTATAAAGTACTGTATTTAAAATGCATATGATCCCATACTTTGTTTCTTATTATTGCTTTTAATAGCATTTATACTTAATTTTTTAACCCTATCTAAATACGTCACGTGCGCTGATAGTGTTAATATCTTTCAGGCATTAAGATGTACTTGTTACTGCATGTCAATTTCCCTTCCAGCGACAGAAACACCTGCACCTGACAGGTAACATCTTGTTTGTCAAGGGACCAAGATAATAACAGTTAGATTATATGTTTCTGTGATTGGTCCAGCATGCTGTGAACAAGATGTAGTAACTCTTGCGTGGCATGAACATAATTTTCATACAAATGATCTGTCCCCATTCATAGAGCATCCAATTCTATAGATACTAGACTTGTGCATTCGTCTTCGGGCGAACATGGAAACGAACACGAAGAGTGCGTTTTCGTGTTCGTTCCGAAGACACGCCGAAGAGAAGACGGCGGCAGTAAAACGTAGGCGAAGACGAAGACATACACCACGAAGATCTTCGTGATTGTCTTCGTCTTCGTCTACCATTCTTCCCCCTTCTAACTTACCTTTTCTTCGCAGCTTTGCGGCTTCGCGGCATCGCGGCAGTTCCCGGAAGTGAACTTCCGGGTTACTGGGCAGTGCGAATGAGCCTATTGGTTGCCTACAGGGACCTCCTCTGGCATCAACCAATTGGTTGATGCCAGAGGAAGACCCTGCAGGTGACCAATAGGTTCACTCGCATGGTCTTTGTAACCCCTGACAGCGAACCTATGGATTTCTGCTCACGTTAACCCCTTCGATGCTGCGTTATCTAACACAGCATCGAAGGGGTTAAAGGGAGCCGAAATCCATAGGTTAAAGGGCCGTGCAAGCGACCAATAGGCTCACTTGCACGGCCCCTTAACCCTTTAAAAAAAACGTTAAAGTTAACCCCAATGCTGCAACTTACCCGGCAGATTCCACTGGTCTCCCTCCCTGTTCAATTAGTTAAATGTCAGTACGAGCGACTTTATTGGTCGCTCGTACGGACATTTAAACCGGCACAGACTTACTAATTGAACAGGGAGGGAGACCAGTGGGATGTGCCGGGTAAGTTGCAGCATTGGGGTTTTAAAACCCCAATGCTGCAACTTACCCGGCACATCCCACTGGTCTCCCTGTTCTATCAGTTAAATGTCCGTACGAACGACTTTACTGGTCGTTCGTACGGACATTTAACTGATAGAACAGGGAGACCAGTGGGATGTGCCGGGTAAGTTACAGCACCAGTAGCCTAAAAGTCTGTACGAGCGACCAACAGAGTCGCTCGTGCAGACTTTTAAAATCCCAATGCTGCAACTTACCCAGCAGATCCCACTGGTCTCCCTGTTCTATCAGTTAATAAATTATAGAACAGGGAGACCAGCGGGATCTGCCGGACAATTACGGCACCAAGAGTTTAACAGTCTGTACCAGCGACCCTATTGGTCGCCAGCAGGGGGCTCGTCTGCCATTGCCATTGCTCATACGGACATTTAAACTCCTGGCGCCAGAGCGGCTTTAACCCCGTATTAACCCCTTAACTGGGGAAAACGAAGAAAACCCAAACACGAAGAATGTCTGCGAATATTCGCCCGAAGAGAAGACAGGACCGGGCGAATATTCGCGGAATACGAAGGGGTTTTTTTTTGCCAAAGACGAGCACGAAGACGAACACGAAGAGCCCCCTGGTGCCCAGTCTAATACTCACACATCACTCTAACAATACAGTAAAATGCTCACACCTACATAACACCATATACTCACACACTCACTCATAACACCATATACTCACACACTCACTCTAACACCATACAGTAAAATGCTCACACCTACATAACACCATATACTCACACACTCACTCCAACACCATACATGTACACACATAATCCCCAACACTATATACAAGCATTTACACACACACACTTTTACTCTCTCCCATCATTACTGCAGGTTGCACAGCTTACTCCACCTCGTTCCACTTAGCACACCCTTTGGACACAAGTCCTATTGCCCATCATTCTTCCCCTGTCATAAAACGTCTCAGCGAAGTCATTCAGATTGATGGGAGTGATGTCCAGGTATGCACAGGTAAGGTTCGTATTACCCCACCTTACACACCTCCCTGCAACGTTCACTGAACTGTAGTTGACCGGCGGTAACTTATATCACTTACAAATAACGAGGTGGAGGAGAAAAGAAAACGTGTACATGGGAGGATTATGAAGAACCCTGATACATTAGCAAACAGGGCACCACGCAACTCCACTGATCCTGCTGGAGTAACCCTTTAAGTACTGGGGGATAAAAACATCATTGCTTCACATGAAAGAAACCAGAACAAGCTTGGACCTCACACACATTCTGAAAGTAAAAACGTACGAGATGCTAGATCCTTGAATTTCCTGCAGATGATATGGGATTGGACTTCAATCAAAGATCAAAGCCATATAATGTAATCTCTATGAATATTTAGCGGCTTTAAAAAGGATCGGTCACATTTCATAGTTCCGCACACTAAATAAAGCTGGGTAATGGTGATTACGGATTAAAAAAGTACTATATCTGTATTAGACACCCACATATGGGATGGGGATACCTTGGGAGCAGTCATTTTAGCTTCCTCTTATCAGGATCCACGATATAATGAAAGGGCAAAAAAGCTGAAATTGGAATTTTAACATAACAACGTCGTAACCGTCCACAATCTCCAAAAGAATACATTCCAGCGTATTAATAAACTGGATTACGGAAAATAGATTGTTTCTACAAGCGCATTTGTATTTCAGCTGATCTTGCTTTCTTGAGCTTAATTGCACGGATAGGGTATATTAACATTTCCAAGTAGAATCCCCAAAATGCTCCAAAATGTAATTATTCGTAACAAAATAGCTCGCCGAATTATGTTACAAAACCATCTGTAAAGTATAACGTCGTTATAGCGAAGAAGGCAAATTGAATATTTTTTTTTCAGTTGCTTTTAGTAATACATTTTTTTTAATTAAACCTTGTAAGTCATTACCTTAAATTAATACCTTAAATAAAAACAAAAATAGAGAAAAACACTGTTTTTTTTTTTAAAGTAGTGATTTTAGATTGTATTAGAACATTGTACGCTACATTTTACTTTGCTGGCCGCATAGGGAAGACTCCCCAAGGCTTGTTGTTACAAAATATTGTTAGTCCAATAAAAAAAGTTATTACATGGTTCTGGAACATTCTGTTACTTTGCATCTCTATTACTGCTCCTAACTACATAACCTTTTACACTAAATGTAAAAAAAAAGTATCGGTGTCTTTCTTCCCTCTCCCCGAGGGCCTTTATACACAATCAGGGAAATGTATAATTCACTGGCACACAATAATTCTTGTATAATTAAATTAATAGCTTAATCAAAGCTATTTTTTATTTCTTTTTTTTTATACTTTTTTTTTTTTAGCAATTTTCCTTTATAAACGTAATTTAGGTGAATCATACAAACTATATTTCTTTTTTTCTCTTTTTGGGACAAGTATATAGATAAACATTCATATACAGGTTATGGGGAAACAGCTTGTTGATCCAAGGAGAAATCTGACTGCCATTTTGGGGTCAAGAAGGTATTTTTTGCCCCTGGTTAGTGCAAAATTAGAAAGAGCCAAACTGGGGGGGTTTTGCCTTCTTTTGGATTAACAGCAGCAAATTCACAGATATAGGAAAGGCTGAGCTTGATGGACGCAGGTCTTTTTCAGCCTATATAACTATGTAATTTGAAAAACATTATTTAGTATTAAAAAATATATTTTTTAAAAAAATTGGAAAAATTAACAAAACAAAGTGGGAGCCTCAAAGAAAAATAAACACATTAATTTTCTGCGAGTATTAATCAGCTCATGCAACACAACTTAGGAGCTTCCGCTGCGGAATTCAATGCAAGATCGTAGCCGCCAGTTTAGAGGGCCGCCTCGCATACAATTATAGATGGGATAGCTGTGTGTTCTCGATTATAGCCAATATTTTTTTTATGTTCAGAATTATTCAGATGATGGGTTAAAAAACTAAAAATATAACATGTGTGGGTGCATTGAAATAGGAAGCGGCAGATACTGGTTGAGCAAATACATATTAAAAAAGCTCTGGTCATGAAGGGGTAAAACACAATGCTGTATTCAGTAACGCATTGGAGAAATGTGGATTTTTTTTTAATTGTGTCCCAATAAAGTTTCCTTCTGTGCAGACCTGGAGGCCGCCATTGTTGGCAATGCAATGAAGATATTCCCTATATAAACTTTAATGCATTAGAAGGTCCCAGAGTGATTAAGATTGAGGTATTCGATGGTTTGCCACAAGGTAGTGTTATAAGGAGATGAGGTATTTATGTAGCACACTGGGCTAGGACAACAGAGCCAGAACCCATGCACACATCTAAAAGACGGCATCTAAAAACGCATCTAAAAAACTAGAATTGTTTAAAAAAATGCAATATTTTTACAAAAAATTTGTTTTTAATGTAAAACTAAGAAAATAAATACCGGGAGGCTTCATTCCAAAAAGAGGAATGCATGCTTGTCAATATTCTGCTACTAGAACAAAAGATTTGATGGTAAATGTACACATTTAAGCTGTAAACGTCTGTAACCTTGCGATACTATGTCATCATCCTTTATCTCAAACAAACATTACCTCATAGTCACCTGCATGGGGAAATTGCCTATGGATCAATAGATCCAGACGAACTACATGATCAAACATGGCAAAAGGGCATGATCATATTCCGCCAGCGCCAAGACAGTATGTAGGGGCATATCTGGATGCGTGTTTGTTGTCGTTCTCATGAATAGCGACGCTTTAATACCGAGAAAACCTTACTTGGTTTATTGTACTTTATCTGGAAATGTATTATTAAGATAATGAACGGCACGTTACCGAGGTCATAAAACAGACAACACTGACGTTGTGTGAACGTTGTGTGTACGCTGTAATTTCAATGGCATGATTTTATTTCAAGTACCCTCAGACAAAAAGAGCTAACGATCCCTTTCCCAAGCACTCCAAAAATAAAATATATAAATATATATATATAGAATATATAAATATATATATAGAATATATAATATGTATAAATATTGCAGGACAACCTTCTATTGCCCATTATCTGCACATGCTAAGAAAAACAATGATTCAGAGTTTACTCCGAGACGGAACATACAGTACACGTCATATATAAGGCAGACAACAAACATCAATCAACATCTTAAACAAGTATATGTTGGCGTAATGTGTACAGTCCATGATAAAAAAAATATATAAAAACATAAAAATTCACGTTTTTGTAAGTACTGTCATGTGACGCAGCACAGCACCGACAATAAATCATGCGACACGGGGAGCAGTACATAGAAGCAACAGTGACCACGGCAGTGAAAATTAAACCGTTTTAGAGGTACAAGTTTTTTGGGAATACAGCAGGAATATCATCCAGGGATGGAGGAGTTAAAATGATGATGATGAGAAAAGTCCAAAGTCTATGGGAGGCCAGGAGAGCGGAGGCTGGAGTTTAGTCCTCCTAATCAAGAACGTCGATGATGTAATAGTCTGAAGATCAGCCTGCGACAGTCTCAGATAGCAACCGGTTTCCTCCTCGGGGTCAGGTGGTTCCTAGCAGATAACAAGGCACTTTAACACAAGATATCAGGCGCTGGGCTTCCTCACAATCCATGTGAGTTCAGAAGAGCCCATGAAAAATAAGATGGTAGGAGAGAAACATCCTCTCATCTTCGATGGTCCCAGAGTCAATGTGAAGAAGCGCCGCTTCTCCAGTTAGACTCCATTTTCCCTCTTAAATGGGGGTGTGCCCACTGACGTCAGCGCGTAGTCCCGGCCACATCTCACAAGGAGCCTAAAAGTTCCCAGGTGTGGGCATAACAAGTAGAGTGTGGGTCCTGCTCAAAGAGCTCACAATCTATAAGGAGGTGGGGCTCACAAGATGTATCTCAGTGTAAAGAATGACTAAACGTGTAATATTACCGGACATGTACAGAATGACAGCAGGGGCGGCGCTAGGAACGCTGAGGGGGAGGCAGGTATAGCAGAGACCAGGCCCGGGGCCGCGTTATCAAACATTCTCCCTCTTTAAATGGTGTGCAAAAAAAAAAGTAAAAAAAGTTACAAAATAATTCTAAAAAGTGAAAAATATTTTTAAAAAGTTACTAAATAATTCCCCCAGTGACGTCACCTAGACATTATAATGTTACAATTAGCATAGGGATCTCTAGGCTCTCCAAAGCCCCTGAAGGGTTCTCTGGTGATGCTGCAGTTCCATTAGAGCACCATATATTGTTACAGCCGACCTACAGCCCTGTGTATAGTCTTGTAATGTAATGCGTATTATTTATGTTGTGTGTAGCGCTTGTGGCAATGAATACCGATTAGCGCCATTTTTATTTTTTTAAGACCATTCCCTTTATGTCTGGGGACCAGTCTGTGACCTAGAAGAACCCGACGGCCACATATTCCCGCCCTCTTCTAAAACATCTTGACCAGTCAGCTTCTTCTCCTGATCCGCGTGCCCGTCAACGTCATCACAACAGGCCCGGCCCACTCAATCACACGCTTCCTCTTCTCCTCCAGTCCAGCGGCAGCAGTAGACAGGACCCGCCTTCTTTTGATAAACCTCATTGCCGACCAATGAGATTACAGTTTCCGTCCTCTAGCGTAACGCCGTACGTCCAATCAGAAAGCGACTACATTTCCAGGCCGGTGGAAGTGAGTAGGCGTGGCCTGCCTTGTCTCGTCTCGAAACAAAGAGAAGGGATAACTAGGATTCCGGGTCGGGCGGGCGCGGTAAACCTCAGGGCCTGGCGGGATGGAGCTGTGCGGCTGGGCCGCTCGGAGCTAGGGGCACGAGACGGCGATGCTGTTCTGTTCCCTGTTTCTGCTGTGAATGAGGAGGGAGCCAGGCCCGAGCCCCGAGTGCAGCCAGGCAGAGTGTAAGGGAGGTGCCATGCCGGGTGGAGGAGCTCCCGTGGCCTCCTGGGGGCCAGAGGAGATGCGGGTGAGGTTGGCCGCGCTCGGCCTGGATGCCCCGGTCGAGACTGAGGTACCTGCCGAAGGGGAAACAGAGGAGAGGCCCGGAGAAGAGGAGGCTGACGATACCGTGGAGGGCGGAGGACTGGCGGCCCAGGCCCTGTACCCTGGGTTGTTGATGGAGGGAGGGTACCCCGGGGCAGCGGACCAGACCGCCCTGACCATGCGCAGAAAGAGCGTCAACACCAATGAGTTGGTCCCGGTGCCCAGCTCTGAGCACGTAGCGGAGATCGTAGGGAGGCAAGGTAAGTGTGTGCCCTCAAAAAGGAGGGGGCGTCCAGAGTGAGTGTGCTCTAAAGGAGGTTGGGGGGGTCCAGAGTGAGTGTGC
>VKOC01000005.1:34615001-34638570 GCA_009364415.1 Spea multiplicata
CTAACATGAGCCTTTTTTAATTAACAACAAAATCTGGACTGCTCTTCCAATGATGCTCAGCCAGAATTATGAGGACACCTGGCTGGCTGAGAATCATAGGAATTTTAGTTCACAGCTAGCATCTGCAGCTTTACTGTTGCTGCACTTCCCATGACGCTCAGCCAGCATCATGGAAGTAGTATGTCTGGCTGAGCCTCATGGGAATTCAGTTCAATGTGTTGGTTATTTTTAATATGCATGACTGTGCTGACAAAAATGAAGCGTGTTTTAAGTGGCGATGCAAGCGCAACATTTTTAAGTGCAGTTGCTTGTACTGGTGATTTCCGCGAGATGTTTTTTTTTTTTTTTTTTTCTTTTTTCAAAAAAGTGTCCCTCTTTCACATTTTGAAATGTTGGGAGGTATGTAATTGTCTTTGCAAAAAGATTGGAAATATTATTTGTGTTGTTGGTCATCTACCAGACTATCTACCTTAAATTTAAAGAAATTCAAAACATTTAAAAATGAGCGTGGCAAGCATTTCCAAGAAACATCTAAAAGATTTCAGATTATTAGGCTAGAACAGATCTTCAACCTGTCTTGTTTTCATTTGAATTTGGCTGGTGCCATCTTGTGGCAATTACACTACACTCATTGCAAACATTTTTTTGTCTTTTTTTATAGTCTTCAATCCACCTGTGTGTTCAGTCCTTAAGGACCTAAGGGGTGGCTTTGTTACTCTGTGGTACTCGCACTGGTAATCGAGTTCTTGATAACTAATCTAACCACCACTACATTTTCAGTGTCCAATATCTATCGTTGTTGGGGTTATTTAATAATAAGTAAAGAGTGGATAAATATTATTTACGTAAACAATAATAAAAAAAAACATACCTATGTAAATTATCTATGTCACAGAAAGGTCTCACAGGGACTGGAGAACTAAAACCGGTGTTACTTTAAAGCTACATTAGATGTACTGTAAATCCATAGAATCTAAAGAGAATTTTCCAAATGTGTTAGGTCTAACATTTTTATCAAGACTAACATTTATTTATACAGCTTCAATAATGTATACAACATATAGGACATGACAAAATCAGGCTGACAGAAATACTAAACACGGCACTTGAAGTGAGTTTTCATTACCAACTCCCAGCTTCCGTAAGACACTGCAAGTTCAATCTCCATTATCTTCCTTTGGAACTGAATTTGCGAGCACAACTTCTGGGTAACTCAATGCTTAACACTGCTTAAAAGGGTGCTGCTCTTAAAAGAACTACTGAGGTTTCAAAAGCCAATTCTTATTTTCTGCTGTGAGATGGCTAAAGCTGGCACTTCAGACCTACAAGTGAATATCCCAAGATTAAATAGACTCCATAATTAAAAGACCACCAAAACAAAGCTGGGCTTGTTTGATCACCCCTGTCTGTGAGATCATAAGGAAAGAAGCCAAAATTTGCTCTATTTTAATGCTTCAGATAACTGATCAATGAGAAACAGACAGTTGACTACAAGGTTTGCCTTTCCTTCAGGATAGAACATCAGATCGTTTCTTGAGTCCATGTCCTACCAATGTTATTCATCATTTTTCATTTCTTTTAAGCTATACTTCTTCACTCCTTATTCTCGCCAGGTCTTGTTCAAGGAGATGGACCATCTATTGCTGTAAATGAGTGTTAACTTCTTGAGAAAAAACCTATGAAGCCTAATATATTGTAAGCTTGTTTGTGCAGGGCCCTCCCTACCTCTTGCTTATGTTATGAATTGTTATGTTATGCACTACTGTTTACCCATTGTACAGTGATGTGGAATACAATGGCGCTATATAAAACAATAAATAACAATGATAATAAAGCTTCAAATTAAAAACTTCTTACACGTCAGATCAATAATAATATGAAGGAAATATTTGAACAAAAGGAATACGGTAATTTTCCTAGAACTTTTGCTTGGAAATTCAGTAGGACATGAGTTCTAACTACAATATCCCTTAACTGAGAGTTTAGATAAAACAAATCATTTAATCTCACAGATATAGGAATGCACTCTGAAGGGCCAAGACAGGTATATATTCAATTTCCTCTGACCTCAACTCGCCTCCAACAGTTTATTGAATACAAAAAGCTGTGCGGGAGAACTTGAATTTTTGTGTTTTAGAACACCTCTGTACACTTTTTAAGACAACCAGTGTCCGTGGGTACCACACGGTTTAACAACCTACTTACTTATTGGGTGCTGCCCAATCCAATTACAATTTTTCATTGTAAAAGTTATAATAAGACATGTTTCCTTATCATTATCCTTTAATTAGTATAAGTGACCTTGAGCTGCGGACTACTTGCCCAAGACATAAGATAAGGACACGAACCAAATAAAGTTTTTTTGGAGAGCAAAAAAATAGCTATAATGTCTTACACTTTGACACTTGTGTAATGTATAACAATTATACAAAGATACAGGAGTGCACAACCTAAAAAGTATGGAAGGCCTTAAAATTCAGATTCCAAAATTACTGCAAGAATAATAATGACCAATAAGTACACAAAACAAAGCAATAATTCAGCGCATACTCTGTGAAATACTCTTGAAAAAACACCTAAGGCACAAATATTGGGCATTCCGTCACACTATATGGCCATATATTTCTTAGCCCACCACTACGATAAAGTAGCCCAACTTTGGCAAATCCTATCTAGTTTTTAATGGCCATATTGCTTACCAAGGAGCTGCATCATGTCTCATTGATGCAGCTCCTTGCTAAGCAATATAGCCATGAAAAACTAGATAGGACTTGCCAAACTTGGGGATGCCTTTCTTTTCTGACACAAAGCCATGTCTAAATCCTTTGTAAAGTACAATGTTCATGACACACAAATAAAGATGGCATGAGTTGCCCCTTACCATGAAATGTGCCATTGTCTGCCAAGAAGTGCCTGCAGTACTGCGGAGGCCGTGCCTTCTCCAGATTCCTTGAACTCATTCTTCTGAAATTCTATGCTTACCATGCAGGCACCTGACCTGAAGAATAACAGGAGAATGGGTAAAACTTCAATTAGCCAATGACGAACTGTAATTTGTTTGGTACATGTAGTACAAAAAAGTGCATTATTAACCAGTTACAGTGATGAAATGTGAATTACCTGCAGATTAGCAGGTTACATAAATATTGTTCCAGTAACCAATCATCATAGTGAACGTAAAGCAGATCTGTCACTTCTACTCTTTGTAGTTATATTCACTAAACAGACCTATGCAACAGTTTATACAGATTATTAAAATACTAAATGTGTATTTCAAACACACTTTACGAATATACAACTGGAATAAGCAATTGTGTAAAGCAATGGCTCACTTTTGGTGGCAATTGATGGTTCTTGATTAACTCTGTAAGGATGGGAGAAAGAAGGTAATATCAGGACAGTAAACTGATACATTTTTCCCAAAGTCAAACAATCTCTGATTGTTATAGGTCTACTGATTTTAAGTAGCCCTTGGAATTAAAAAAATACTAAGGAAGATACAACTTATGGTTTACACTCATGGTATATACTATGGTAGCTTAGGCCAGTATACATACAGGGGGTGATAGCCCTAGTGCCACATTACCAGGAGCAGATCACTCCCCAGTATGGTATGAGTAGATAAATGGAAAAAAATAGCCGTATGCTTCTAAGATTTGAGTTTTGTAGTCTAGGAAAGATTACATGAGAAAAAGCAACTATAAGAAATACAGCCGCTAGAGACAATTCTGTATCATTGCTGTTCAAGGAGTGGTTCAAGAATGGCTCTCTGTAGAACTGACTTGGAGAATGACAGATGCAGAAGACTGTCAAGACTGTCATAAGGGTTTATGCTCTTGCCTGAGTTGACCCAAGGTGTGTGATAATTCTTTGATGAATTACTGTGTTAAGCATTATCTAACCTCTGCTTAGGTCCTACTTAAAAACTAATCTCTGCAGGGTCACCTTTCACCTTGTATACTGCCAATTCTGGGGGGAGGGGGGTAGTAAAACCTCCACAAGTTTATGTCAAGGTTCTCAGAGTCTCTCACATTTCTGAATTTTCATTGAAGTCAGAAGAATAAACGGAACTGAAAAGTAATAAGATTAATAATGTCAACAACTGAAGCCGTCTTCATCCATTAATAGAGAAGGAAAATGTAAAACATTAAAAAGAACAAACCATCCTTTTCCCCCACAAGGCCAGACTCCAGTAATGTCTGTGATAATGGAGGGAGGTGAATTTGTAACACCAACTGACCCTCATACTCTTGTTACTTTCTCCTCAGGACATAGATCAACCAAACCTAACCCAAATGCTTCACCTCCACAAACTCAAAATCACTTCCCGACGTGACCAAGTTATATTTGAAACTTTTAAAGCTTCCAAGGAGGTTTCAGTAACCGTGTGGAAAATATTATAGCAAAGCAAAAAACAACTTGACAGAAGTTTGTGGGAACGTGCAGGTGCTGGAGTCCTTGTAAACGTAAAGTCAAAAGAAATTCAAGGTCCCCTCTCTGAGTCACATCTTTTTGTGGGAAAAAGCAAATATGTTTTCACATTTGAGCAGGGTACAGAATCCCGGTAGTTTAGGTCCCATCATGCCCAAACAAATCATTAGGATGTAATAGCCTAGGCTTTTGCATCAGGGGGGCTAATTTCTGTTTGTACAATTCCTAAGAACCTAAGAACAAAACTTTTTATCCTTGCTCCAATGTTAAAATTACTTTGACCGCCTCCATCAATGTTAATGGTGCAACCATCATCCCGCTCTGCTCATATTCAACTCTTCCTAACACAAGATAAAACTAAAGACCAACATCTTCAGGGAAGCCGATGAACTGAAGGGTTAGCCACCCATCCTGCCACACCTTTGCTAGCCTTACCCCTGCTGTCAGGTTTCTCCCATCATACCATCCATATCTGACACCTAAGCCAATCTGTAAATATGTCTAGTGGGATGACAAATAATATTTATGTGGGGATATAGTTGTGCTGCCTCTACCTCAAACAGGCCTGGACCGCAGTAGATTTGGTCCTTTAGTGTGCAGTCGCTCTCTGGGTACACCTGACAAGAGTAAGAGTGTAGTGTGTGCGGCAGAGTGCGCCATGCATGTGTGCGCACACAGCGTCATTTATTGTCCAATTGCCTGATTTTAATCTTCCAGTCCGGCTCTGACTTCAAACATGGTTATACATTGGCTGCCATGCATCTGAACCAGCTGGTTGACTAATTTGTATTTTGTTGTCCAAAAAGTTAAGGAATAGTCATGTGTGTCAACCTTATCCGCTCACATTAAATTTTTTCATCTTGTACATTATAATATATTTCAAAATAACTACTAGCCACCAATGCAAAATAACCACCACCTCTAATTACACATGTTTGTGGTGGAGCAGATGGGCCCCTGGGGCAGGTGCCTGGTCACAGCTGTTTCTCCTAAAACCCCTCTTGTTACATCAGAGGAACAATGCAGAGAGCAGGTTAATAGAAAACTGACATTGCAGAAGGAAACTTGTAAAACTAGATCCACGCATGGAAGACACAGGCTGCTTATTAACAGGTGTATAAGCCAGTATTTACACAATATACAGTAGTTCTACCCCTCTCGATGTCCCGGAGCCATTAACCTGTTTTGTGCAGAACACTTGTTAGTACCAAGATCATAAAAACAACTTTATTTTCATGTTCTCAGCATCTCAATGATTAGAACTCCCCATCAAACTATCCTTCCACTAAGTTATTCAACCCTTTGGAAGGATGGGGGAGAAGGGAGCAGACAGGAAATTAGCTGCTATTCAGCTATTCCCCCTGTGTGTCTCAGATCTGAGGTTTTTTTTTTCCAGTTATTGTACAATATTTTTTTCAGTAAAGAAGTTTAGCTAAGTTTAAAGAACTCTATGTATTTGCTCCTTTATGTCAATGCTTCTGAACAGAGCTTTGTTTTAAAAAAAAATAACTTTTGTGAATGAACACGTTTACCAACACATGCTGCTACATTTAAACACCTTAACACTAGATATATATATATATATATATATATAAATATATATATATATATACAGATGTGATATCATTGTGTATTACATAGAGTCCCACATTTTCTAACAGCTGGGATATTGTCCCCCTTGTTGTTTATGACTGTCCGCAGCTTGACATGCATGGTGCTCTATTTGTAATATGAGTGGAGAACAATGTGAGATTATAACGTCCATGTACTATAACTATATAAGTTTCAGCAAGGAGAGTCTCCTAAAAGTGTCATATTTCTGGTTGTGCTGCACGTTCCACCTGTTTGCTGCATTTGGATATACGCACATTGGGAGCATGCTCTCCACTAGAGGCAGAATTCGGGACTGAAACTTGCCAGCATTGTTGTTTTATTTTATTGGAAGCTTGGTAGATAAAGAGAACAGCCTCCCATCAGAAGAGGTGGAAGACTGATTAAGAGCCTTTACATCAGGACAACTGGGCAGACTGGATGGGCATAATGGTTCTCAGTAACACTATTCCAGTGTTATTAGGCTTAACGTTACTAGATTGTAAGGCTACAAGAGCGAGCCCTCGTCTCCTTCTGTACCAGTATATCTTAATGCGTGTTAATATTATTGCCGTTTTTTTGTCAATTTAAATGGACAGTTATTGTGACAGGAGCAAAAGTAACTTATTTCAATGCACTCTAATCCACAAAGTGGAAAATCCAGGTCAGGCTTTATGCGAGTGCTTGAAGGGGTTAAATTACACAGGTGTATCTGACCTCACAATTCCCACGATACTGTCACTCTATCTCCTTCTGTCTGCAACTAACAGGATATAATCTGGAGGAGCAACTTTGGTTTCTAAGACCATTTAACTCTTGCACTGCTACGACACGGGCATCACTGTGACCACGCAAAAGAGTACAAGTGGCGTTAAAACCAATGTTACAAGTAAGATCTGTGGAATCAATTATTTGTGTGTTTAGAAGAACTAAAGCTGATTTCTTTCTGACAGCTTTCCCTGGTCTTCTGCTGAAGAAGCTGCTCTCCAACCATAGACAAGGTGGCTTCTCTATGGAGGTCGGCAGATAATGCAGTAGAGCAGCAGGTAATGCTAGCAGAATGCTTGGTTGTATAGGGAGAGGTATTAGCAGTAGAAAGAGGGAAGAGCTCATGCCGTTCTACAGATCACTGGTGAGACCTCTCTTGGAGTATTGTGTACAGTACTGGAGACCGTATCTCCAGAAGGGTATAGAAATGTTGGAGAACGTTCAGGGAAGGGCTACTGAAATGGTTCATGGATTACAGGATAAAACCTACCGGGAAAGGCTAAAGGATCTTAACATATATAGCCTGGAAGAAAGACGTGACAGGGGGGATGTGATAGAAAAAAACATTTCAATGATAAAGGAAGTTTATTTCAAGGGAGAAATGCTACCACAACAAGAGGACATAGTCCTAAACTAGAGGGGTAAATGATTAAAAGTAACATCAGGATATATTAATTTACCGAGAGGGCAGTGGATGCATGGAATAGCCTTTTCACAGAAATGGCAAAGGGTTAATTCAGTGAAGGCGTTAAAGCATGTGAAAGGCTTTCCTAGACATAAAATAGACCCAGGGACTAATGAAAGTATTGTTTCTATTCATACAAGACTGCGCGCGCACACACACATATTACATAGCACATATAACATAGCACATATAACTCACATCTGCTTTAAAATCTAATTTTCACTACATGTGAAACAAATAAATCCCTGGAAATTGATATTTATATGTTCATTGATTGTCCTAATCTTGAGCAGTTTGTGTGTTTGCACAATTCCTCTAACAATTGTTCCTCTTGGAAATCAGAAAATGTTTTAAAATGCAGACTGACTGCAGAAATGCTCAAGGAACTTAAAAATGTGTGTATAGTTGGTTTTTAAAGGCATACAATGTAAAATAGCTTGGAATCAGTAAAATAAAATGCCACCTCCAGGACCTACATCCACTAATGAAAGCACCAGGACATGTCATCATGAACATACCTGGGAACTTTTGGGCTCCAGCAACCCAGAGCCTACCCTTGCAGGACTCCACCAGGACTACCCGCAGATGTCGCAGGAGACACCCTAATTAAAGGGGGAGATGGATGGGGGTGGGGGCTTTGCAGGCTAGACACAGACCCCATGTAGTGAAAATGTAAGGGGGGGGTCTCGGCCCACTGAGTAAGGGCAATTTGCCAACAGTAATACATCAAAGGCTGCCACCCAGGCTTAAACTAGCCATTATGCAACAGCCCGGTGAGCCACTGCCGATTGGGGTCCAATACTCCCTAGTGGCAGACCGGGTGCTATGGAGTGCTGTCCGCAGCTGCTTGGAGAACTGTACTATTCATCTAAATAAGGAAAGTGGATATAGCGTTGGTCAGAAATGATACCTTATATTAGGCAACATGGAAAAAGATACAGAGTAACAAATCTTTCCTTTCATCTTAAAAAAAAGTTAGTCCACATGAGGGAGACAACCTAAGTAACTTAGTCTATGACTTAGGGGCCTTCTTAGTGACACAGAGAATTAACGGTTAATTAGATAAAAACCCCAAAAGTCTACCAAGGCTAGATTTGGACATCTCTGATCCTACGTATTGTAATTCCAGTTAAAACATTGTCACTCCATATGTTGTTGTAGTTAACTTAATGTCAAAGGTCAGTTTACTAAGTTCTAATGCCAATTAACCACCAGGCGCTAAGACATATAGTAAATCCGTTATCCCAGCAGCCCAGTGCTCACAAATCCGTTCCATATGGCGATGTCTGGGTTTAAAGCCGTGAACCTACAAGAAAGGTAACTAATCGTTTGAATGCCGCATTCCCCTTAATTGACATTGTATTGAGTGAAAAAACTCTCAGCCAGGTACAACTGCATGCAACACAATAGTATCAGGATAGTTTTCACCCAAAAAATAGATGTTTCATAATATTCCATTAAACCGACAGGAGCAAGAAACTGTAGAACTCCGTAATCGTGGAGAAGAATAAACCTGATTTGTGAGGTAACCAGAACAAAGAAGCCAAGAGACTGCTTTGAAAGGCGAGATGGGATGCGAGAGAATTTGCTTTATCTTTACTGCGGGTGTCTGTTTTACCTATAATTATTATAAAGTAGGATTTTTGTTGTGTTTTGCATCCACAACATGTCTCTCCTGTAATAACAGTTTGGAGTCAGAGGTTTAGTATACTTAATTAGGCTGAAACCATAACTCTCTTACAAACCCATGCTTGGACAGGAATGGATCCAGACTGGCATATGGGGAATGTTTTACCAAGTATTTCTAAGTCTCATTGTGACTTATTCATAGTTTTTAATGTAACTGAATAAGGCAGAAGAAAATATAGTTTGGCCACCTGAGTTGGATGTGTGGCATGACGCTAGCCTCACACATAAGAGCTACAATGAGTGTGCTACAACCGCACAGACCTTCATTGATTCTTACAGCTGCCAGGGGTGATCAGAAGATCTGGCCTCTGATCCCCACTTTCCACAAAAGCAGGAGAGCAGAAGAGTGCTAAAAAATTTTTGGATTGTTGGTTGTTTTATTTATGAGACTTCATTCATAAAGCCATTTTCTGCTCCTTCATATTATTTCGACCTCTCTCATGCTCAGCAAACATTCTGAGCTCCTGGAAAGGAGGAACAAAGAGACTTCATGCCTTCCAGCAGTCCTACATTCCATGAGGCTGCCCAATTTCTGGGCACTGACCCGCTCTCCTGTGTTGCTGCCCCACTGTTCTGCTTTTGTAGGCGCATGGTCTAGTTGGGAAGGTCTTCTGATCTCCACTGATCAGCCTAAGGGGGTGAAAAAGCGAAAGAGGTCTGTGCTATTGCAGCAAAGAACTCCATTGCAGCTCCCACTTTGCCTCCTTGTACCTCAGCCTCTCTGTGCACACTAAAAGAAACTGCACCTTAAAATAAGAAGGGATTGCATTTAAAATGTTACATTCTCCCCAAGGCCGTATAATTAATATACATACCTTCAATCTAACATCTAGAAGAAAATGGACTAAGGGCATTGGGGGACACCGTGAGCAGCCTACCTAGTATTTTCAGTAATTTATAGAATAAAGTATTGCATATTTCCAATATCTGCAACCCTAGTAGTAACAATATGTTATAGCCATATAGTGGGAGGTTCTGATTCACCAGTCGGGAAGCCACCTACGGTATTTACCATTACCTTGTATTCTGAAGAAAAGTCCCAGCAATGGCTATTGGGTGGTGCAGCACCGGCAGTGAAATAATCAGATGTGACTCATACCTGCGGTTAATATTTAACTGAATTTTCATTCAAACAGTCTTATCCAACAAAAAATACGTTTGGACTGAAGGAACAATCATTTTTTTCATGGCTGCCCTTTTATGTTTTGTGTAATATTTGAGTTCCCCCTGTGTTCTTCAGAGCCTCTCGGCCCTTTCCCTTTGACGGCATGGTAGCCTGTTCAGCTAGCCAATATACCATTGTGATGGAAGGGTTCGTAGAGAACGCATAAGGATGGCATTGGGATCAGCGACACAATTGATAACCCTTGAGAATAAAACAAACACATGTAAATGCATGCCATGGGTTTGTATGTGTATTATAATCTATCACTATGTATACATTAACTGTTTACATGAGGATTTACAACCTTGGTGAACAGGCACATTTACTAATATGGGTTTACATCATTGTTTCAAAAGTACTTTGGTTAAAAAGGAACGACATTATCTAGAGAACTGTTCATTCCCCAAAAGTTGGCAACATTTGCATATCTAATCAGTTTCCTGTACAGATGCTCTGTGCTTATTAAGGCTACCTGAACCAATCAACAACGGGGAGGAATAATCACACAGATTGTACGAATAGGTAGTTGGGGAGGCTGTTTTTCTAATACAACTTATTTTCATTTACAGAGAGCATTATGTGTGTTTAGTGTGGGGCACTATGATTGTGTAATTTAAGAAAAAACAAAAAACAAAGCTGTAATCCGTATCTGGTGCTGTAAGTAAATAGTTAAGTGAATAACTTTACCTTTTACCCCACCCTTTAGTTTCAGGTGTAAGAGTTTGTAACAAGGATCTCAGTGGACGGGTATAAGGCGAGAAGCCGCAGTTCACTAACCAGAGACGGTTCTACGACTAAGAATAGCAATCGATACTGAATCCATAAGACCAAATGACTTCTTTGCCTAATTCTTTGCCTAATTACACCCCAAACCCTTTCGCAAGAACCGTCAACAAAGGAAATTATGGCTGCGATGGAATTGTCAATAGCGGTTCGCTTCATTTACTTGTAGTTTCTCTCATGCCACATTTACATATTCTCTACCAACTAAAGCCACATTTACACCACAAAGCCAAGAATTTCCCAAGCCCCCAACCACCATAAGATAATGGCTGACACGGGTGGATTCTAAGGTATACATTCACCGATTCTGTACGTGACAGAACGTTACATGTTCATACCGCGTATATATATATATGTAAAACACACAGAATAAAGCAGTGTCTCAGGTAGCATCGTCATCAAACTATGATTCTCAAGGTACTTTTTAAGTACTTTAATATGCTTTTTTATCTATCTAAAAGAAGACAAAAAATGACATTGTAAAACACTGTCCGCTCTGCTATACTTCAAGCAGCCAATCACTGCCAGGGAAGAATTCCCATTTAATTTTCATGCATAAGGGCTCTCGTAAGACCCCTGAAACTCATGCACAGCCAATGCTGGAGCTAGCTAGCTGTGAGTACCCCATGCATGCGCGCTGCTGAGCAGAAGATGCATTTGATGGAACCTGACTAATGCAAAAAGCTAGAAGCAGAGCAAAGGGAGCAGATACAGAGAGGGCATTCAGATGACATCTTCTATCCAAATGCTTGCAAAGTCTAATAATGATTTAAAGGAGTGTGCCTTAAAAGGTCAATTTATCACTATGTGCATAACACTTTAACAATATATTTAAGTGCTTTCCAGATTAGCCATGGGACTATGGCAGTTGTTAGTTAGGTGCCTCCTTACTGAGGCTTATATCTAACTTACATATAGTACATAAGAGACGAGTTATGATCACGTAGGTCACAACACTTAAAGGTTCATGTTTCTGGCTGAATATTATTATTATTATTATTTATAAACAATTTAAGCAGTGCCTTACATGGGGCATGTCACATTTGAGGACGGCGCACCCTGGCCAGTTTATGAATACTTTTTTGTTTGTACAATCTTAGAACGACAGAGACAGAAGATTAGGAGCACAAGCGAGACTCCAGTCTCTTTGCCCTCATTTGACTCATCCAGGGCTTTGGCTCCACCACATGTCTAAAACTACATCACTGAGGTCACTGACCCTCTCCGGGACCTACTGGCCTCCAGTCTCCTTTCCCTTTGTCTCAGTTCTCCCTCCCCCTTTCCTCTTATCTGTTCCGAATTGTCACCCGCTCCCTGCATTTATACAACTGTTTCTGAATATGTTTTTATGGAAAACATCAATAAAACAGGCTTAATTGAAAACAAAGCCAGGCCCAGGAATTCCCAATTGCCACTTGTGTTTACGTAGCAGTTAGAAGTAGATGGGGCTCCTTCCACGAAGTCAGTGAGCCATTATACAATGTAATTTGAAGGTGTTGCTTTTGGCACGTCTCTCCCACGGTGTTTGACTTCAGGAGTTATATGCAAATAGTTCTACCATCCAAAGCACAAGACTGTGGAGTAAAACTTGTCATATAAGATTTTAAACTCTAAGAAACATGGCTTCTATGCCCTAAGGTGAGTTTAATTTTTCCCCCCGATATAATACATGTGTGACCAACCTTGACTGCAACCAACAAGTAACGTCATGGTGTAAAGTGATAAGAAGATTTCAGTATGTGCCAGCCGAGAGGTAACAGCAAAATAAGGCAGCATGGTTGGCAAATGACACCCAGTTGGCATCGAGATTAAGAAAGTTTTCAGTTACTATAACTTTAAGTACACATTTGGTATCATATCATGTCCTACTTACCCATGGTGACCTTGACATCAACCGTCCATGAATGACAGGTCAACTGAACTTCACAAAGTTCAAGCTAAATGACCCATCTTAGTGAGAACTAGAAGCCTCACACATGGGATATGCACATGGATATCCTGAACATAAGACGAGACTGTGGACCGGTTAAGGCTTAAGTCTTAATGGCACAAATTAGATGTGAGATGTATTTGTTATTTTATGATGCATTTTACAATAACATACAGATATGAACACTTGTATCCAACAGAGAAAAAACAAGGCAAGATTCTAGCCATGATGGGAATCTGGCTGGAGAATCATTCAGGCAATATGTTTTCGGGTGAGTGCTCATACCGCTTCACATAAACCTTTTGTTCTTCCCACTAGCTGAGAATCTCCCTAGCATCAAATGCTCGGCGTTGTTTACCCTCCTCCCAAACTCCTTTTAACGACTGCGTTTTATTATACGACTTGGAGAATGTAACCTATTAAATCAGCTGCATATGTTATTAAGATTTCAGTTTAAGGTCATCAGAGAAGCAGAATGAAGTTTTTACTGGATAAAAGTTTGTAAAACCTTAAATTGAAGTCCCTTGTTTAATGCTTCATCATTTAGAATGAAACATAAAATAATTTGGTTGGTACTGCTCACCGTCGCCGGCTGTTGTTTAGTAACGTGTTATATATCAATACAGTTCACCTCGAGTCCCACTAAGAACTTCAGTAATATGACTCTCCACGTAAACGGTGTATGAATAGACTGAAACTGGCATGGACACAGACGTAAAAGGGGTATAGATACAGTGGATCGGTGGTATATAATCACCCTGCTGTAAATGATCAGTAGCACATTTAGCAGACATATCGCATACCGATAAAAACTTTAAAGAAAACACACTTTACAGTCCATGGATTGCCAAGATCTTACAAAATCTAGTTGATTTTAAAAAAAGTGCTAGTAGAACAAACAGAAAGTACAGCAAGTGAGAACATCTGAAATATATATATACATATATAGATATATTATATACACATGTATGATATCTGTTGTTGGGTTAATATCCTTGGTGCAGTGCACGGTGTGTTTACACACAACCTCATACATTGTATCCACACAGCCAGCTCATCACAATAGTATGACCCCAGAGCAGCCCAACCCGTCCCCGAGCAGCCCCGCATCCCGGTGTGTCAGAGCAGATCGTGTACCTTTATGCACGTGTCAGAAAGGACCGTCCCCCGGTAAAGTTCCTCGCGGCAGATCGGAGCTCATCCCCCGGTCCCAGCACCGGCTGTTAATGCCAAAGTACCGCCACCAGCAGCCTAGTGTTTCAAACTGCGAGCCAGCGGGGATAGCACGCAAAACCCGGAGCCGGAGTGTGCAGGCTGGGAGCTGGAGTGCCAAGTGACACCTCCCCGCAGTCACTGCACAGGTGGAGGCGCCGCGTACAACAGGCGAGGAAGCCAGTCCAGGATTTCCCAGCTGTCTGGCACAAGGACAACGTCCACGTTCCCTAAAGAATCGTGACTTCAGTCAAAAGATGCACCTGTCCCGGCATCACGTGACATCATACCCCTATGTACCCCTGTGTACCCCCTCACTGGGGGGCGGGAAAACATCGCAGTGCTCATTAACAATGCAAGTGGAAGTAATGAATGAAACAGGCACTAAAATACATATAAAATAGAACAAATATCCTCCTGCAAATGCCCTTCACTAAATAATAGTAAACATTATTATCTTTTATTTATATAGCAACAGCAATTTATACATACAGTCCAAGGGTATGACAAAACTAGAACACGCAACCCACATATAAGGTAGGGGGCCGCTCACACGCTACACTCAAGGGGAAACATCACCTATTTTGGGCATTCTAGAGATATATATATATATATGATATTGTCCCAAAAACGTATAGAGAAAAGCCAAACTGGAGGCGTATTCTATAATGGACGCCCGTTGTAATACACGAACCATGTACCCCTCCATACTGCTTACACCGCCAATACTATAACACACTATCCACTAACATGCACTATACACTATACACTATAACGCACTATATTCTATAACGCACTATACACTAACATGCGCTATACACTATAACCCACTATATACTATAACCCACTATACACTAACATGCACTATACACTATAACCCACTATATACTATAACGCACTATATTCTATAACGTACTATACACTATAACCCACTATATACTATAACGTTTATTACACTATAACGCACTATACACTAACATGCACTATAACAGCACTATACAATATAACTCACTATATACTATCTTATATATATATTTACTATATACTATCATGCACTATATACTATAACCCACTATATACTATCATGTACTATATACTATCATGCACTAAACACTATAACCCACTATATACTATCATGTACTATGTACTATCATGCACTATACACTATAACCCACTATATACTATAACGCACTATACACTATAACGCACTATATACTATCATGTACTATAATGCACGTTTCAGTATATTCCAGGTATCCTGTTAATATTGAAACTCACTGACTGCTACATAAACAAAGGGGTCTTGTATTTGCCTTTGGGGGGGGGAACGCTGATTACCTTTGGTCTGTACTTTATCCCTATGTGTTAATATTACTATGACCCTAAACGCCCCTGTATAATAGGCACATTCTGCTATTCCCCTTTATGCTTGACAATGGATAATTGGAACTGGTGCAAGCTTAAGAAGGAAGTAATAGTAGGGTAAATAATCAGGGGTATACAATTTATTCAACGACAATGTACTCTTAAAACATATTGGCATAAAAGGGTCAATAGACACAAAGCACATTAGAAATAAAATAGACATAACGTGTTTCACCTCACTGGGCTTCTTCAGAGACAAGTATTACAGTGATAAACCTAAGGAAAAAAGGTTGACTTAGGGTTATTCTTAGGGTTATCACTGTAATACCTGTCTCTGAAGAAGCTCAATGAAGCGAAACATGTAAGGTGTATTTTATTTCTAATTTGCTCATTAGAAGAAGAAAAAAAAGTCCATTGGCCTTTTTATGCTAATGTTTTCAGCCATGTTTTAAGATTGCATTGTCGTTGAATAAATTGTACACCCGTGATTGTTTACACTACTATTACTTCCTTCTTAAGCACTCACACAGTTATCTGTTTTTTGCTTTTCTTTGAGTTTATAGGCGTTGTGTTTGCCAAGTCATTCCTCTTTCTTACCTTCTTTCCTCTTTCTTATGGCAGGCATAAGCCTTTATGCTTGATGAGAAGTAGTGCTGTCTTCTCTCTCATGTCTCTCCATGCTATCCTTGCACAGTGTCTCCCTAGGGGCAAACCCCTTTGCCCGTTTCCTTCTGTATTGTTTAGGGAGATGCTGTGATTGGGAGAATGCTTGAGTTTACAATAAGTCTGTGGCGACTGTACCTTTGTATGTTGACGGCTTAGTTAAGCCCTCCACCCCCCACTAGGTAAATCACCTAACCTAAGTGTGCCACTGGAAGAGCTTTGTAGTGAATACAAAGACGCATTGATCAGCACACTAATTTGTCTCGTTATGTCAACAAAGCCCTTCCTATATTTTATCCTATATTGTTCTTTTTATCATCATTTTTATTACTCAATATCCAGAAATATGGCAAAAATAATGCACACAGCTTTTTTTACATAGCAAAAACCTTTTACATGCTAACATAAAGATTGCCATTTATAGGTCATTACGTGACATTTGAGCAAGATCTCCTGTTCATCCACCACTATTTCTGCCCATAACGGAGGGAATAAGATTTGTATCTCCTCTTAAGAGTATTTGAGTTGGACTCCTATTAATCTCCTATTGAGTATTTGCATTGGACTATATTAAATGTGTGCATTGCAGTTTCCAGTGCAAATAACTTCAGGGTTTGCTTTGTTTTCCTTTGAATTTTAAGGTCAATCCTACAGATGGTTTTTATATTTGGAAAAGTTGTACTTTGATGACATCATCAACCTTTCCCAGTTTGCTCATTCAAATATATCTGTTTTAGTTATATGTATTCCTACATTCTCTAATTCAAAAAAGATAAGATTCAATTATTATTATTACACTTTTGCCAATTCAAAGCAGGATGAGTTTTTTTCACGTTGGCATAAATGTATTTTATTTTACTTGCTGTTGTCTGTACAGCGGATGTCTTTCAACACTTTTTTGCTCCCAATCAGTATATCAACTCTGGCAAGATGCCATTCTCAGATTTAAACTTAATGGGGCAAAGTGGTTTCTATCCCACACCAATGAAATCTAACATGACAACTACCTTTTAAAAATATCAATCCTTTGGGTGCCAACCGAATACGAGCTATGTAGTTAACAGAGAAGGTCTCAGAAGGCTAACCACCTCATATGTGGTAGGACTCTTCACCATCCTCAAGATTGCCTAAAGCCATCAACCAACGTTGCTTTCCTGAGTGTAGTGGAGCTGTCAGTCTATCGCTCAGCAGTTCATCGGCACTTACCCGACAGATGCTGGTGTTGGGACGTACTTGAGAGACCGAAGCTTTGCGTTCACGCTTAAACATAAGACATCAATGAGCGAGAGGACAAAATTACTGATAAATCAGTGAAAAAAAATAATCTGATCCAATAGGATCACTGCACGGAACCGGCATCTTAGCGTAGCTGCAGGTTTTCATGATAAGTTAAGAATAAAGATCCATGCATGCTGGCAACTGATATATTGATCAACATGTAGAAAAATTATAGGATCATTGATTATGTGCAGAGACAGAACACTGTGACATAAAAGCTGACAGCCCGTCAAACACTCAATAAAAAGAATTATTTTAGAGCGACCAAGCCCTTTTTCTTCACAGATTTCATTACTGTTGGAAAATCTTACAGCAAAACCATCAATATAATGGCAGAGTTACCAGTTTGAGTGTTTTTTCCACCGGTGACATTGTCATTAAAACTGCACTTTTCAACACTTTTTTTTTTTCTTTCAAGTAAAGTTATCACTGGCAACGGAATCTCATTGAACGATATACTGCTTGGTTTTGAGGGACCTGCAGCCTACAACAGTCAGAACCTTGTAAGCAGAGTACAATGAGAAAAATGTATTAGAGTGTGAGCTCCCAAGAACAGGGTCCTCTTCTTATTCTGTACCAGTATGTCCTGACGCGTGTTACTCTTACTGTCAAACTCTAGATTAATGTTCATTTTACTGTTTTTGTTCATTTTCATTGTCCCCTTATTGAAACCGTACTATGAATTCTACTAGTGATGCATACATTTATAATATAAATATAACTGTACTCTTATTTTTACACCAGTAAAATAAACTCAAAGATTAAAGGAAATGACCATAAGGATTTTTGTGTCATACATAATTTACCATTTCTAATGGAAAAATGATGGATATAATAGTCAGTCCAGACTGAGGTTGCATTTGGGACTGTTTTAATGTGTGCCTAATCAAAAGGGAAGTATACAGTCATAGTTTAACAATAAATCCCCATCTATTAAATAAAACACAAAGACATTGGGCAAAGTGAAATATCCTAATATCGAAAACCCATTCAACCTTTCTAGTCTGCTCATTTTGCCTGATGTACATGCATGTTCAAATTCCATCACTGCATTGGTCTCTACCACCTCTGATGGGAGGCCGTTCCACTTATCTAGCATACTCTCAGTAAAGTAAAAGCGCAGCTACTAAGTTTTAAGATTAGTGCTCCCTGTAGACAATAAGCAAACATTTGTTGTTTTGTTTATTTGTATCTCAGAATGTTGTCATCGCGAGCGTTCAGACGAGGGGATCCACTGCCACATTTTCTGTCTCGCTTTCCCTTACACGCCAGTAAACATGGCCACATTGTTTGTCGGGTCAAAGTCTGCCGGGAGCACTAATCTTAAGTTTTACCTCCTACTCCAAACTCTCCGCCAGTAGCCGAGTTGGCTTCAGACATTAGCATAACAATAGGCTTTGAATGACACGCTTGCTGAGTAAGACATGCTCTGGTGTTAATGTACAACTAAGAAAGATTAAATGAATTAAACACTCAGCAAAGACCTTCTTGAAACGTATTTATTTCTTTAAAAAAAAACAAATACTATCCATTTGCAGGTTACAATCTGGTCACAAAGTAACTCAGTGACACAACTTTGCTTCCAGACAAAACACTCCTTGGCAAAATGTAACAGTTAGCTGGGGGAGAGTTATACCTCCGATGATTAGTGAAACATAAACCACCTCTGTCGTGTAACCCTACCATGTAGCTTCTTAGGTTTCACCGTTTGATGCGAGTCCGCCGAGCCTGGCCGATGCCATAGAAACAACGGACTATTGTCAACTGTCCCAGCAGGGGCATTTCTGGCCTCCTGGCCATGAGGCAATTTGAGGAGAAACTTTATCTGAATGTAATTGTTAAGGGCAAGCTTTGTCTGCACCACAAATGAAGGGACGACACAAGCATAGTGTTGTTTGTTAAGGATTTCAATGGCGAGCGCAGTTAAAAATACAACGCAGGCTCGCAGAAAGGCTAGCAGAAAGAACACAAACTAGTCCTACTGTTTCATTTTATAGCAGCATGTCTGCTCAGAAATCCAGTTATGAACAATGCAACACTGTGGTATATGATGGTGCTATATAAAAGTTTTTTCACTACTCACTGTTAACCAAGCAGCTGGCAACCACATTACATTTTGTCTCAAAATCCGTTTGTTGTTTTACCTGAATCTTAGCTTTTGGACAATGTGCTGGGCAGAAACAGTCAAGGGAAAACACAGAGCCATCTATTTACTCTTTGTACATATATTTGGCCTCTTAAACATATGAAACACTAACTACATTAATAGTATACGTTATCGTATTTATACACAATAAACTGGACCGCTATGCATGCTTATGGGCTATAAGTCCTATACACTAATAACTACCACTTGCAGCAAAGGTTGTAAGCCAGAGGTGTGAATTTGACTATCCTCACGGTATCATCGTAAAAGAAAAAGATTATATATATATATCCACAGGTTTTAAATCAGTGGTGTAAATATAAATGTAGTTTTGAACTGAAAATAAACCGGTTTGGTTCACAATCCCCCCTCCCCAAAAAAATCACTTAATATTTTGCTTAGATCGCATACATAAACATCACACTGTGCTTTTTCTTTATGGCTATGCTAATGAAGTCCCTTTGCCCTAAGTTTTTAATAAGTCAGATGGTCCCTCTAGGGGATTAAGCCTGGGCTATTTTATTATTTATCACAAGGAAGCATTTTAACTATTAGCTTTCATCCAGCAGATTTGGCTCTTATAACAGACCTAAACACATGCAAGAATTCACTATACAAATGTTATGTTTTGTGAAAAGTAGTTCAAACTGAAAATGACACTATATTATGTGACACTACTATAAAAAAAAACAAAAAACAGCAAACCAGAAAACAAAAAACAAAATATAGAGACACAGATAACTGGGATTGCATCACAACCACAAAGTCCTTGGCAAACACACTATAAACATTACTAGCTTCACTTTAAATAAAGGCTGTGCATGGAACAAAGATAGATAATCAAAATCTCCCGCAAAGGCATTATATGCACAGCTATGCCGGGGCGGGAAGGGGGGGGGGGGGGGAAGACTGAACGAAAAATAAAACAGCACCAATATAGGTTTGTGTCGGAAGAGGAGAAAAGTCAGGACACTAGGTGATAGGCTTTACTTAGAAGGTGGTAGACATGTGGAACTTTCTCCCAGCAGAAGCTGTACACTTTAACAAAGTGAGGGAGTTTAAACATGCAAAGTTTGAGTCTTTACAGCTGAAACAATGGGCCAACTAAATGGGCCAAATTATTTATAGATTTATATAATATTTTATTTTTCAAATTCCACTAGAAGGTGCAGTACACATTTTAGTAAATGTCCACAAAAGTACAGTTTTCACTGATGCTGCAAAAATGTTGAAAAGCAATTTGAAAACGTATAATTTATAATCAGACCGTATGAAATCCAGCCGTTAATCTTAGACATCCTTTTGAATGCGCTCACGGACATGTACGCCCATTGTTTGCTAACAAAAGCTTATTAACAAAACTGCTAATACCTAAATCAGATTTGTTCTGAAACCTGACCCTTCCTCTGTATTGTTTTAACTCCAGCCAATCTCATCTCTTAATTGTTGGTTTGTCTCACTTACTGAAGAAATTAGCACTCGTTATAAACTTACAAGCAAAGCATTCATTTATTCACTCTGTGTACAGTTAGGATAGTGTGATAATAAAATGTATTCACTAAAAATGTAATAAAAGCACAAAACAAAGCAAGAATTCAGCACATACCCAGCGAAAAACCTGAGGCATAAATATCAGGTACTACATCACATTATATTGCGATATATATATATATATATCGCTTATCCCACCATTACATCAAAGTACCCCAAGTTTGGAGAGTCCTATATGTTTCATGGCTATATTGCGTATCAAGGAGCTGAATCAGTGGGACTGCACCACATTTTAACCCAAATGAGACTGAAGCAATTTAAAGTATTCTCTGGATACCATTAAAGAAGTACCTGTGCGGCTAGAGGGGCTCCTCAACCCAATGGTTTGGGCAGGACCTGCAAATACGCATGGCAAAAAAAAAAATATATATAGGTGCCAGAGAAGGCTTTAAATTGCTTAAGGGTCTTATTTTGGGTTAAATGCATTGCAGTCCCACTGATTCAGCAACTTGATATGGAATATAGCCATGAAACATTAGGTAGGACTCGCCAAACTTGAGGTACTTTGGCATAGTGCTTGGATAAGCAACATATGGCCATATAGTGTGACAGAATCCCCAATATGTATGCCTTACATAGGTGTTTTCAGAATGGTATTTGCTGGTCATCCGCTGAGTTTTTGATTTATTTTTTGCACTTGTAATTGTATAATTGGTCATTATTATTCAAGAACAGCCTGGGAATCTGAATGTGTATACCTTATATGCTTTTTAGGTTGTGCGCTCCTCTATTTTGTCTTTTTTTGGGTAGAATAAAAGAACTAAAAGAAATAATAAATTCAGGTTCCGTATTTTTTCCAATGGTTCACTATATTACTGGCAAGTTGTTTAAGTTTTTGTACAATATTATTATTCAACATTTTATTGGTCAACATGTTGAGCTGACTTTCCCGTCTCCACATGCCTTTTCCTTTTTTCTGCGCCTTGACTTCTGCTTGCAAGAGTCTCTTATAAAACTTCCAGAGTGTTGGATGTTCATCTATCCTTGGAACGCGAGACACTTTTCCAAGCCCTTGCCTTAAGATCTCCACATTCAGGCACTCATTGAAAAGTCCTCTCTGCGGGAAAACATACAAACAGAACATGTAACGTTTATATGCAGAAAGGGTTGGTGGGGAAGCTGCATCTGACATGTTCTAAGACTCCTACCGAAAGAATTCTAAGACACCGGGAGATAAATTAATGCCAGCCATTAGTATATCAAATAAGCAAATTAAATATATCTGGCGTTTATGAAACTATAAAAAATAATCTATTGGGGTGAATATTTTAACTGCACCTCTCCAGGAACCATAAAAAGTACAACTCGGGATTCTTCACATATAGTTTCCATTATTACATACAGCGAAGATAACGAGGTATACATTAGAATGCAAGGGGTCGGGATATGTTTCCCCCGGGAGACCAGGCCAACGTTTCTAGTACTCTGAATCCCTTAAGGTCAATAGGTTGTCCGTAAAACCCATTAATAACAATGCATTGTGGGCCTGTGCATGTACGGGCTCCCATTCCTCCATAGTGAATGCATCCAACAGATGTGGCTGTACATACAGGAAGGTCACCATGCAGGTTTCAGGGCCGGCGCACATGAAAAGGGGCTGAACTACATAAGCATTTCTAAAGAAGTTACATATAAGGAAAATATCTGTTAAATATAAGCACAAATACCAATTTTTGCACCCACTTTTGAGGGCTACAACACCCACCAACTACATCTTTATTCGGGTTTAGGGGGATGGGAGTTGTAACCTACGAAAGCTCATACATGCAAGAGCACCATGTAAAAGCAAACATACGCGCACAGCAAAGATTTGCCGGTTTATTTGACAAGAACATAAATGCTTTCCAGAAAATCAGGAAATACAAGTTTCTGGTTTACTTAACCAGTCTGCAGCCGCTCGTTAATGATGTAAAGACTAAAATATTTGTAATCGCGTTACAAAAGTTAACTGGATTTTGATTTTGAATGTTCTTCTAATGGTACCGTCAGACAAAGACCCCGTACCCCATTAAAACAGAGGCACTATTTAATACGCAATCAACATTAGATAGTATGGTCACCAACTGTCAGTTTTCTCCCAGGAGAGTCCCGTTATTTGGGAGCTTTCCCCGATCCATCTGAATATATGGTTTGACAGGGAAATTAGAGAACACAATGGGGTGCAGGGAACATCAAGGGTAACTGAATCGAAAAGAAGAAGATAGATAATCTATTCTTCATAATTGACCGCAACCTGCTCTGTCTTTACCACACCCTGAACCCCTTTGTGACCGTTACTTCTGCTGTGCCCTGTAACCCCTTTGTGACCGTTAC
>VKOC01000005.1:34664550-34687843 GCA_009364415.1 Spea multiplicata
TGTATCAACAAAGAACCCTAAAATCTTTGTCTAAACGGGCATGTGTAGGTTTTCGGCTTTAAACAGTAAGTCATCATTACTTAAGCTTATGGTTTACTATTATTGGTTTTCCAACATAGCATATTTGCTCGATTATAAGATGACCCTGATTATAAGACGACCCCCCAAACTCTGAATATTAATTTAGGGAAAAAAGAAAAAGCCTGAATATAAGACTACCCTATAGGAAAAAAGTTTTACTAGTAAATAAAACCTCGTCTTATAATCGAGGAAATACGGTATTTGCTTTAAATTGGGGAAGATTAAATCCCCTGTGGCTTTCTTTTGGGACAGCATTAGTTACATAAATAGAACACAGCCTTATGCTAGACAGTACCCTAGAAATGTAACCATGGAAGGTTAAACTATGGGCTTTTAATGCATACATTGATTAATATACTTTTGAAATCTTCTTTTGTGTTAATGTATATTTAACATGTATATAAAAGCACCTCCTTCTGTGATCCATGCCACATTATAATATGCTCATCTAGCTTGAAGTTTTCATCAGGACTGAACTCTCCCACATGGGCAAAGAAGAAAGAGCCATTGTCTCCCCTCTGCCAGTTCACCAAGTCATAGGTTGGATAAGGATCTCCATTCTGGTCAAAGCTGACTTTGTCCCCAGTGTTTGTGGTGAAATTCACACTTTTCAGGTACCGCAGCAGCTGAGTATTCAAAATAATAATAAAAACATTCTAAATTAGTTTGTGCCAAAGATAAAAAAAATTTCAAAGATTTTCAAAGCAGTGATATGAAAACTGTTAACTGCAGTACTAAATGAAAATACATTTTTTTGCTTGTCACTTATAGGTTATTCAATTTTATTTGGGATATTCTAGAATAGCACCATCGAGGTGCTGTAATTACTAAATAGTGGTGAATAGTGGCTACTTACACCCAAATGTATAGCACTATGTTCCTTTATTCTACCCTCAGATACTATGCTATACTCATGACAGATCTATGTCTCATGAGGTTGTATTGAACAATTCTATAAATAATATGTTTTTAATGTTTCATTTAGTTACAGCAATATTAAATGTTGCATAGTAGATGAATTAGTTTAGTATAAAGGAAAAATTTACACAAATGTAGATCTCCAGATGGTGCCTCAATTATTTTCTGCTACCCAAATTCTGGAGATCTAATATTTAGTCACCTCATCACTATGTAATGATGCAATGGGGATGTTTGTTATGGGTCAGTGCAGATGTACATACCGGATTACTTTATAGGGATCATGAGCGTTTCCATGAAAATTAGGACGCAGATGAATTTAACATGTATGAAGTGAATGTTACTACTTGTTTCTTCAGATTCGGTTACGTTCATACCTTATAAGGACTTGTGGTGTATACTTTGTTTAGTGTTTCAATAACAGAATGAGTATTTACTCCATTTAGTGCCATCAGGTTGTGCAAAGCATGGGCTACAGCATAGACCGCTTTGTACACATTATTTGCAATCCGTAGGTTTGTTATATCCACATATATGCTGTCTGTTGCATTTAAGTCCTCAAGGCCTGTGCATGGAAGTTTTGTAAAATTGTCTGTTCTTTCATATGAGCAATTAAATATTTCTTCCCACAATTTCACAGTCAAAGGGTCATTTCTATGCCGGGATGGATGGATACCAAGAAGGAAACTTTTCAGGCCAGTAATGTCTGCCCTGCGAATGGCAAACCCTATTGTTCCACCAAAATATTTATAAGACTGTTCGGTAAAAAAAAGACTTGACGTGGACCAAGCTTCACTGGCTATCCATTGAATTCCTGTTACGTTCTGATAAAATACTTCTTGAAAAATTAATCCTACAGAAAATTCAGTAGCAATGATTAGTACAACTTTAACTTTGTATAGCAAGATATTTCTTACGATCTGGGAGATCTTTCCAGGAACGGGAACAGTTGGGATAATTTCAGTAAAGGCAACACATATCCCTAATTTTGTAACATCATTTTTGAACGAGTTTGTGGCACTTTGCCCATAGTCATTGTCTTCACTTATAATGCCAATCCATGTCCAGTTGAAGTGATTAACCAGCTGTACTAACGCTTGAGACTGAAATAAATCACTTGGGATTGTGCGCAGAAATGTTGGATGATCGTGTTTGTCACTTAAGCAAGCACATGTGGAAAAGTAACTGATCTGTGGGGAGACATTTTTCCAGTCACAATGAAAGTCAAGCAGATACTAAATATGTGTGCAACTCAAGCAGAAGAATACTAGCTTCATCTGCACTTTTTTCAGAAAACAAAAATTGTATTTTGTAGAAACTTTCATTTGACAGCCAGAGAAGTTTTTGTGTACATTTCATAATACTTAACATAGAAAATCTGTTAGGGATTGCTTTATTAATTATTTATGCTTAACATAACGGCTGTCTCTTTTTTTAATGGAAAACATACTAGTCAGGCAACCTGCACTCCTGTGATCTTGTAGAAATTATTGCCGGTGAACACAATGATACATTATGTCACCTTGAGTTTATCTCACCAAATTGATGGGAACTTAAATTTACCAAAAAATATTCAGGTTAAATAGCTATTACTGGGGTACACGGGTAAGGAGAATGTTAATGCATGTTAATGCCAGTGGACTTTATTCATTAAAATCCATTAATATATAGACAAAATTATGATAAAGGTTTGGAAATGAAAAATTAAATTCTCTTTGCTTGTATAGTGTATATTAGAGATGTCCTTCAGCATATGGGTATCAAGCTGGATATTTAAAACTGAGCAAATATGATTTTTACATCAGACCCTGAGTGCACAACAGATCATGAGGTGTAATTGGGATAAATTTGGAGACTGCAGAAGGAGTTATATTTTATATAAATATATATATATAAAATTAAAAAAAAATTAAAAAAATCATACCACTGGGACGTTGAAAGTTCACCAACCGTGAAACAGCAATGGACTGAGTAGACCAAGAGCCTCCAATGATCGCAGCAACTAAAGGATACGCGACACATCTGCTTGCATTGTCACCAACTCCGGTCATCATCGATAGAGCTGCTCTTATCGCCTGGAAGTGGGTGTAACACACATCATAGATTCTATATCCTAGTGTCACATTAGGAAGCAGGGTATCACTTTGGTTTATTTCCTCAGTGGCAAAGACCATTGTTTGTAGAAACTGAAAATCCCTTAAGCTAAAACTGAAAGAAGGGAGTGTCAACACTTTCTTTTATTTTTTTCCATAAAATGCTAAATTGTACCAAATTCATACAATATTTTAGATTTTAAGCTAATTTGAGCAGGGCCCTCCTTATAATTTTTTTTTGTTATTTACTAATTGTTATGTGATGCACTACTTGTTATGTACTGTTTAGATACTCTACAGCATATGATGGTGCTAAAGGAATCGATAAATAATAACTATGAAGGGTGTCTCTTAGGGCGGGCTAAAGAGCTGAAGCCCCCCAAGTCTCTGGGGCTGCCCGCTGCTTCCTCCGACAGCACCGTTTTTTTTCTTCAACCAATGTGATATTACCTGCATACTGATCCTTATTGCCAAAATGATAGAACATGTATTTTAATCAACATGTTTTATCCAGGTTTTAGGTTTTTAGGAGTGAAAAGGACCCTTAAGAATGAAACAAACATAACTGATAGATTCCTGCAGCCTATGTGGTATGTGTGTGTGGAGTCTTAGGGCTTCTTGGCAAAAACCCCCCCCCCCCAAGTCGGTCAAAAACCCTCCAAAAAGGACACGATCAACTGGTCAAACTCGGAGGTGGGAATGCGATGTGGGGGAGCCTAACACAATATTGTGTCAACCTGAGGTAGGTGTGTGTATGTGTGTGTCTGTAGGTGTGTGTATGTATGTTACCAGGTTTAGGCACGGGACTTTGAGGCCTCAACTTTACCTGCCCCCTGGGCCAGAATGTGCCAGCCCTTCTTCTTGGTGCAACAGTTCCTAATCTTCTGTTAACTATGTAATATTTTACTACAGAACAAGGCCTTTTTAAAATGTTACTGGCTTGTATTTTAAGCAAAAATGTAATTATTTGCACATAAAAGCACAAATTTCACGTGTTCGATAATATCTTCCAAGAGTCATTTAGATGCAAAGCAGGATACATATATGGGGAGGGTTCCCACAACACAGGTTGCAGGGGGGCCCAGGATTTTATGTTACGTCAATGTGTCAGGGACATATTATGTAATGATTCCTCTGTTGGAAGCTACATTTACTTTTAATAAAAATCCTATTTTAGAAATAATGATAGATATTTCGACAAGCGGGTCATATAAGACATTTATTTATACAGGACTTGAAAACAATCACCACAAGTCAGCAGAAACATCACGATGGATTATTGTTTCAATCAGTATTAGGAATATTAAAGATTATATTTTTTCATGTACACACATACATGTATAGTTGGTTATTTAGATGGTAAAACTATACGCCCTGCTGTGACTACCCCCCAGCTAGATACAGTGGTTTCTGCAGTGAATATAATTCCACTCCATAGGCAAGCAAATAGGCTGTGACAATGTGTGTGGGCCTCATCACAGGGCAGACACAGTGAGTGTCTATCATTAGAAACATTTGGGTTAAGGGGATAAGAGAAATAAGAAACATTAAAGTGCAATAAAACCCCAGAAACTGGAAAAAGAACAAATAAAAATGCTTTATAGTACATTCTATTTAATTGTATTTATAGAGTGTTAGCATATTCCAATGTGCTATTACAACAGAGGACATGAAAATTAATAATAATATCAAAACTGACAATAAATAAAATTGGCGGCAACATTAACACACATTGACAGGGCATTGCTCTTGTCAGCTTTCAATCCATTTCAATCTATAAACATAGAGATAGTAATGTGAAACAATGATATTAAACCGGCGAAACCCTGTTAGTAGGGAGTTTTGGAATTTGGATAGATTATGACCTCATGGAAATGTATTACTTACCCAGTGCACACCATTCTATTGGGTACTTTTCTGAAAGAAATATCTGGCTCTGATTCCACATAGTTTATAGTAAAAATTCCCCCGATATCCACATCTCCCTTCTTAATTATACCTTGAAGGTCAAAGTGTCCATCCACTGTGCATGGTGAGTGGAGTTGTCTTTCAGCTCCAATCCTTATTAAAAAGAAAAATCTCACTGCTAACAATAGCTGTTTGAAATTCATTCTGACTGGGAGCCCCTGTCACCAGATCAAAAGGGCCAAGTTCTTTTTCTGCCGAAACCCTTACAATTTATAGATAACTTTTCATGCCTGGTGAAGCTTATTTTCCTTCTGAGAAAAACTAATGAGCTAAAGCGCATTCCCTATGGATGTTTCATGTATTAAGCTAGGCATAGCATGAATAGTATTTCATTAAGTTTATGCAGCTGGAGAGCTGGTTCCCTGCATGAACCACATAATACTGCACATAATAACGTTATGTAAAATAATTCTTTTAATTTTTTTTGTTCATTTTTGACATTCAGAGTTATGTTAGCCACACTTGGGTAGGTGGTTGGTAACAAATACAATCAGTTTTTAAGATAAAAATATTCTCTTGTGCAAGATACAGTAGTCCCCCACAGGCCCCTATGCTTTTCCGAGTGTTTTACTAAAAATGGCTCTTTTTTTTTTTTTTTTTTTTTTACTTTGATGGTACTTTAGCATTTATGGATTGACTGGATTCAATCCTGAACACGGCAGCCAGTGAAAAAAGCAATGGAGACACACAAATGCCCCAAAGTCTGTGAATATGCACAATTGACCCTAGTGGGGCTGTCCGTCATGAAGTGGGAAACCTAGAGGTGCCCTCCACCATCTAAATGGGGTCATAATACCCAGTGTGTTTTCACTGATGTCTTGCCACTGTCCTTTTTGTTTACTGGATAGGTAAATTAAACAGGCAGCTGCAGGACGTCAGTGAGACAAAATCTATTTACTTTATTGATACCTGACCCCTTCAAGATAAGGTACGTTATAAGTATTTATCCTTGTTGAGTACAAATTTATGGACACTCCACCTCTAGTCTCTGCATGCACTGAATGGAAGTTCGCACATGTAACTAATAATATTAGTTATGTTTAATTAACCAAATTGTTCTACTTTAACCATCAGTGTCCTGCCCTTGTAAACAGGCTGGTGTGCCAGAAGCAGAAGAATAGAGGGTCGGCTCACATAGAAAATATTAATATATCTTGCAGAGTGGATGATGGGAATTCATTTTTTTTTCAAAAATATGGCACTGTCCCTTTTCATTTGTATTAGGCTAGGTGGTAGTACACATAGATAGATTTATTTTTTAAAAGGCATTATAAATAGTATTTTTCAATTGTCCCTAAAATCTGAAGATATCCTAGGAGTTAAATAATAGCAGCTGTCAGGAGTGTTATATAGGGCCACGGTTCGTGTAGCCCTGCAATAAGAAACTGTGACATCAAGACAGAAAGGCAACGTAACCAAACCAGTACCACATTTGTCAAAGTATGGGAAAAACATTGCATTGTTTGGTTTACAATAGTTATGCCCAATTTTGTAACTCTACACGTCGTGTTATAGTTAATGAGCCCTAGTGTTTCTGTATAAAACTCTTCAATCTCTCGTTAGTAAGTTGCATTTCCTACTGTCCATACTGATTGAAAAGGTGACAGCTCTGCGGGGAAGCCCAGCAGCAGCATTTGCTGTGAAAATGATTTTTTTTCTCCACATGAGTAAACTGAGGAGTGTAATCGACATTCACATCAACTTATCGTACAGAGTTCATTTCCTGGCAGTCAAATACACGGCATCCCTTAAGGTTTTAAATACGATTATTTGCATCTGTCTAGGTTAAAATGATGCCCAGTTTTATTCATCCACTCTGCTGTAACCCTCTGTGCTTCATTTTATGGACTTCTGTATAAGAAATACCCACTATTTCTTGCAAGTTCCTTTTCCATGCAAGTTGAAACGTTGTACTTCTGTATTGTGTACTCATTAAAGCCTAATGATTCAAAAATTACTTGAAACCTCTAAAGCCTTGAATCATAATTGCAATGAAACTTAGGTCACTACTTCTAACGACTTGGTGTATTTATTTCTTAACGGATAGATGCAGATATGCCACAGAACACGTTTCTATATTTCATCATGGCCAACCCTGCTACAAGAGACAAGAAGCAGTAATACTAATAATAATACTGTTTGGTCTTGAGCACAGATGCAATGGAATGGTATTTAAAGAAAGGGCTGTCTGTTTTACCCTCCCTAGAACATTACAAGATAGAAGAAAGAATGAGTGAATAATTATATTTATTAAATGTGAGCCTGAACATTTAAAATGATTCTGTATCAATTGTTCTCAATAAACAATTTTTTATTTCCAAGTGAAGGTCTGAGCCTTTTCTAATTTTAGGCGAATCCACTTGAAATCACCACTTATTAATATTTTTTGCTCACTTTAACCTTAGTTAAAGAGTAACGTCTAAATATAACATCAAGAGACTAGCCACGAGCATAAGACTACCCAACACTATTATTAAAACATTTAGGTTCTTCTTGGGAATATAACCCTACAGGACAATGATTTTAAAAATAGTGTTTGAGTTCTGTTTTTTTTTTATGCCTGTATCCTGGAAGGATTTTCCATATCACTGCGTTTATTCCTTCTACTGTGTATAATGTCGTTTAAATGTTGGAATGCCCCAATGGTTTGTTTTATGTGCCCATTCACCTATTCAGGAGGCGTGAAATTCTAATCTGCAGGGAGTTAAGGAATACCAGTTAGTATGATGTTCAGAGTGATTACAATTACAGCCACATTATTCTCTACAGTGAGTTGCTTCACAATTAATTGACACAATTTGACCTTGATGTGCCTGTGGTTTTTCTGTGCATACAACGTGTAAAAGTCACTTTAGTTCTGATACAGAAGCTCTGCCTGCTACTGGGTGCCAAGATATAACGGCAATTCCTAGCACTCGCCAACAGCAGGGGGTAGCTGTTTAGGAAGTCAGAAGTGAAGCTGCTGTGGGCCCCTAAGGTAACCCCAGGCCTGGGGCTACTGCCCATTTTTTCTTTTGCATTAAAAATTGTCCTAGTGACAATTTCATGAAAAAAAGGTAAGAAAGTGGAGCACTTGTAGAAAGCCATTTAATGGGGAGGTGTGGGTAGATTCATTTTAAATCTAGGCAGTAGGAACAGTGTGTGTGTTCCACTCTCTTATGCCTTACTGTGCAGCATAAGGAGAAATGCCCTTAAACTGGGGTTCTTTAAGTGCTCAGTGCCGGATGAAATGGTAAAGCAATCATTGGTCAATTGGGGATAGCAGCACCCTGAGCCAACACACCATTTTGCGCTATAAGTAACCCTCACTTGCAGTAAGTATCCCTTCATTTGTTTTGTTCTGTTTTTACTTAATGTATCAGTTCTTAATTACACGTACTTATTTTTCTTGTGTTCAACAAGGTTGTGATGTTTATTCATCGTGGGTACATATTACCATGACTCATCAGGTGTAGTCAAGGGTCAGATTCATCCATGGTTAGCTTTTCCATTTATTTGAAGAGACAGCCATGTCCTTTATGTAATACCATTGTCTTCTAAATAATTAGGGTGTTGGTTTAAAGCCAAGATATTCAAAGGGTTAGATGCTGTCCCTGAACAACATAAATCAAGAGACCCACTAAGCTATAAAAATCATTTTAGCACGTGCATTTTATGCACTTTTTTATATTCAACATGGAAGCCTCAAGACAAAAAATTTAATTGAGCACAAAATACACTGTTGGATACAATAATACTAACATGGATGACTTTCCTTGCTCAAGCACCACACTTAGCTGATTCTTTCTGGCAATGCTAAGCCTCGTGTCATAACCCCTGAACTAACCCCCTAAACCCCACCCCCAACTTACCGAAAATTGGCACCAAAAACTGTCCCTACTCCGGATCCCAGTCAGGGACCACTCTGGTCATGCTGGCCCCACGGGCATAATTCTCACCCACACTTACTTATTGAATCAGTTCTCTCAGGGCACTTCCTCAAATGGGCAGAGCCTCTTGCCTACAACCTCTCCTTCCACTGGAGGAACGGGGAAAATAGAAACCTCTCTTTCTCTGCAAATTTGTCTTCAATATTCTGGCCTCTCAGAGTACTTCTGCAAAAGAGAAGTACTACTGAGGTTGTTTTACATATCAGGACATAATAACAATCATCCGTTCCTTAGCAGGTCTAAAGTAGATAAATACAAACTCAGCTGATGTCAAGTTCCATCCTACCCTGCCTATATAAACCTGCCCTGCACTTCAGTCAGGGCCTTTGCATTAATGTGTTTGAACTACTTTGCTCTGGCCCTGTACCTGACACTGTATTGTTCCTGCCGTGTGCCCTGCCATTGAACTTCCTGCTGTGTGCCCCTCCAGTGGGCTTCCTGATATGCGCCCCGCCAGTCGGCTTCCTGCCAAGAGACTTATTACCTATACTTGTTTGTCGTGCCATCTTCCTCAATACAGATAGCGTCTTTCTTTGCACCTGTCTGTGTCATCCCTCAGCTAAAATGCATCGTGGAGTACAGACAGAACCCCAATTATCCCCTGCGGCTGGGCTCCTACCCGACCTGCTTACTCGGTTCCTGACAGCTTACACCGTGTCATGATTTATTCAACAAAAATAAAGCCAAAATGGAGGAGATAGGTGCTGCTAATCAAATGCCCTTGATTAATTAATCATCCACAAGTGTGACCACCCCTATAAAAGCCAACGCTTTAGCAATTTTATTGTCTAGAGCATCCAGGTGTGTCTTAATCAGCAATAATCTTGAAGGAGCAAATGTTGATGCCCATCAATATGGGAAGGGTTATAACAGTTGTCAATCTTCCTATGAGTGGATGTCCCATCAAATTCAGGCGGTGCAATGCTCAGAGAAATTTAAAAAAAATACAAGAGTTACATCCCAGTTAGTGTCTTAAATGTTAATGTTCATAACAGTACAGTTAAAAAAAGACAGAACAAGTATGGTTTTTTGGGTGTGATACCAGCATCTTCTCTCTAAAAAGAACATGGCAGCGTGGCTTAGGTGTGCAAAGTTGCATCTGAACAGACCCATAAGACGTTGGACAGACAAGAACAAAGTGGAGATGTTTGGCCATAAGGCAACAGTTCCAAGTTTGGTGAAAACCAAACACAGCATATAAGCACAAACACCTCATACCAACTGTAAAGCATCATGGTGAAGGGGTGATGATTTGGGAACCTTGCAATCATTGAGTTGACCATGTATGCCAAAGTTTTCTACAGTCAAATGTGAGGCCATCTGTCCGACAGCTAAAGCTTGGCTGAAATTGGGTCATGCAACAGGACAATGCACACCAGAAAATCTACGACAGAATGGCTGAAAAAGAAAAGAATCGAGGTGTTGCAAACATCCACAAACCTCAATGAACTGAAGCAACCTTATAAAGAAGAGTGGGCCACCATTCTGCCACAACAATGAAAGAGACTGATAAAGTCATACAGAAAACAATTACTTTTATAATTACAAGCTACAGGTTTTTCACACATAGCTTTTCCATTTTGGCTTTATTTTTGTTGACTAAATGAGAAATTGTTTTTACCTATTTTTTTAGGAACATATAATGTCCAGATATGTAAAACCATAGGGTGTAGTTTATTTTTTACATGACAGAATATCCCCGTCCCTTTTCTTTATTCAGTATTTCATGAATGCAAAACATATTTAATAAAAATCTATACTTGAAAGAAAGAAAAAAACTTTGTATGTGGTGTAGTAATCTACTCAGGGGTTGTCACAGAACATAAATCTGTGAGGTTTTTTACTGTTTTTTGACATATTATTTATACTAAATGACTATACAAAAAGTGATATAAATAGGAAATGATATCCTTTGAAACAAACAATGCATACATTGTGTGGGTACACTAAAAATGGAAAAAGGGTTGAACAAAGATATGAAAAAAATGGAAGAAAAAGCTCTGGTCATTTAGTCACAAAGGGTTAAGTTGTGATTTATCATATATTGCTTTCCAAGATTGTCATAGATTGTGTTCGTGCTTTCCCAATATTATAATACTTTTCAAAGCAATAACTAGCTGTATGCTTCTTTAATTAAACATTTAATAATTAACTTGCAATTATCTTTCACAACAGGATGTTATATAAACCTAACCCATTTTGTTCGATTTCTGGATGTTGAAGCAACAAAGCAAAGCATTTTCCTGTTAATGCTGAAAGACACAGGTCTGTACTATACTCACTAGCATTGTCCAAGATTTATTGGAATGCAGAATTGGACGTAACAAGACATTTTGGACATTTTTATGTTCCTAACTTTCTGGGAATAGTTTGGGGAAGGTCATTTTCTATTACAGCATGACTGTGCCCAGGGCACAATGCGAGGCCCATAACACATGGCTGGAGGAACTTCACTGTCCTGCACAGAGTGCTGATCTCAACCCCATCGAAGACCTTTGGGATGAACTGGAACAGAGATTGAGAGCCAGGTCTTTTTTCTAACATCAGTGCCTGATTTCACAAAATGCTCTTCTGGAAGAAAATCCACACAGAAACACTCCAAAATATTGTGGAAAGCCTTCGCAGAAGTGTAGAAGCTGTTACAACTGCAAAGAGAGGGACCAACTACATATTAATCTCATATGTATTTAGAATATGATCTCATGAAAGTCCCTGTTGGTGTAATGGCCAGGTGTCCCAATACTTTTGTCAATATATATATATATATATATATATATATATATATATACATACAGATGGTTCGATTAATCTAGAGACATAACTTATGGAAGGGCACAGCTGCTTCCGCTGCTCCTATGTGGGTCTACTGCCCTAGTAGCTGTGGATACTGGGATAAGAGAACACTCTAGGGCACCTTTAGTCACCGATGATACTCACTGCTAATTCTGAAATACTCAAGGGACCAAGGACAAAAGATACACTAATCTCACATCTGCTTCAATGCTAGACCACTAGGGAGAGGAATATAACAGCATAAGACTGTTAGGCTCCTGGGGACTCCATTTCAGCTGCACTCTCTGGAACATTATGGATATGCTATTAGTATTTGGTCTTAATAGTACTTATGAAAATCTTATATAAAGCTTATGATAATTGTATACCCCCTCCATTAGTCCATTGAGCTATGACATAAAATTTAGGAAAGTGCCAATTGGGATTATACAATGTCAATGTAGAATGATCATCTTCATATTAGTGTGGATATGTTGTCCTGTGAGTTTGGCCATTTGCTTTGAGATTCAGCATAAAACCCTGATAAGTCCCTGCTATGCAGATAATAGAATCTGCTCTTTTATGGCTATTATTGTCTATTTAAACATACAAATGTTGACTGGAGGGAAATCTACCAGAGACACACAGTACACTAATTTTTAGACATTGGAGAAAAACATAAAATACAGCAGATTGATATTCACAAGCTAGCGTAGCTATATGAGCTTGTAGCCTTATTGTCAGTCATAAAACTTACATTTTACCATTCAAATGCACTTTTGGGAGTAGCTGAATGGAAAAGCCCCTCAGCAGAAGTTTACTTTTTCTTCAGGCAGAAGAGCAGTGTTTGGCTATGTCATCTCTTTCTCCTACACCCAGCTCACTTAAGCCTTTCTAGGGCTAACCATGCCTGGCTAGTTGACCTTCACGCATGGTTACCCCAACCCCCTAATGAAGCTGCTTCCTGGTAGGGGGCATCCAGGTAGTCTACCTTGGGAAGTTCCCAGATATGGATTCATGTACTAGTGTCTTCAATCAATCACTTTTTTTTTCACTTTACATCCATTTTTTGAAAAAAGATCATGGCAGTTCATCTATTAAATGAAGGTTCGGTTGACATGGCAGTCAAGAGTCTAACATTGACAAAATAAGCTTGACTGCTTAAGAGGAATCATTCAAACTCATGCACTCTGTCATGCTCTTTCAGACGCTTCTCCACTCACCACTTTTGCACACATTCCCACTTATTCTCCTGCATCTTCTTGTTCTTCTTTCTTTGTCTACTTAGCTGAGATGGTAGGGATGGTAGAGAGTGAGAAAGTATGAGAGCATGAGTGAGAGTGAAAGAATCAAGGTTCACATTAGGGCAAAATGACAGCACTATCAGGAAGGATGAGGAAAGGATAGGAGATTGGAGATAGAAGAGAAGAGAGAATAGAAGAAGGATTATAAAAGAAGAAGAAGATGCTGAAGTGTTTGGTAGAGAAGGTAGGGAAACATTTAGAGAGTGAAGGAGTGAACGAGAATGAGTGCATGTGGACCCAAAAATTTCAGATGAAAATTCAGAGCTTTTTGGTTTGTTTTGGTTTGATTTGTAGGGGGTATGGCCTTGCTTTCAGGGCTCCGTACGAATTTACCAAAACTCAGTCAATTTGCAGTTAGTACAAATCAGAATGCACAATTTACTGCCTAGTATAATTCCCTTATTCATCAGGTTTAAAGATACTTGAACAGAATAGACAGTACTGCATATAGTAACAGGTTAAACACACATCGTACCGAATAACCCTATAGCTCATTTTTCATAACTGAATGGCTATATTTGTCCTATTTGTCATTTTGCTGGAATTTCACACACAGCAAGCACTTCAGCCTGACAGCTCAGCAGTCCCTCTAGCATAAAGATAATTTATATAAAAAATACATAGTACTTCTCAACACTAACCCCAGATGAATATCAGCATGCAGCAATGTTTCGCTCTCCATGTTTGAAGACAAATGCATTGCTAATAGCACAGAATTTAAATTGTATTTTTGTCAAACAGAAATGTTGGCAGACTACAAAAGAGATTATTACAAACTTCATAATTAGATTTTTTTTACCAATTGTTTCAAAGAAAAGATTAATAACTCTGCACCACATCCTTGGGCTATAAGATTCTCATTGACTGTTCTTATATATGTCAATCCCTATGGTAATACGTAATTTGTGTGGAACAATAAACATTTCTTATGGCTGTATAATGCTGCTGGAAGGACTGGGTTGATACACAGGGATATTTGAGCATGTGCTTATAGCAAATGTTAAAAGGTAGATGTATCATATTGGTTTAAGGATAAGGTTCCTTACTGGCTACCCTGATGGGGAATATTTGTGCTTAGCTACTAATAATTATTTAACATCACAAATTGTGCCCAAATCATAGGAGAGGAAGTAATCTCATAAAGGAATGTGGGTTAAATGTTAAAATCTGATTAAAGAAATCTGAATTTTGAATTCATGGTTGATGAATGTTGGGATTTGTATGTCATTCACACTTGCCCGCAGGGGCAGTACTCTGTACCATAACCCCCCAACATTTCAGGTGTCCCACAAGACACTTTCGTTGGAGAAGTGTGGCTAGAGGGGGAGGGCTTGCTTGCCTACCTTATTCAAAAACCCATCTTGTGGTGCTCAGCTTCAGAGCATTGTGAGGTGGCCACGTTGGAGCCACGTGTTCTGCTGGCCCAGCTTGGTGGGGCAGCAGAACAGCACCTAAAAACCATGATTGTTCTGTTGAAAATAGGACAGATGGAAGAAGGGGAAGGTAGCGCCATTTAAACCAGGGGACAAGCAAAAACTAAAGGCCTAAAACATAGCGTCTCAAATATTTGTCTAATGATGAGCAACAGGGGCAACAATGCACACAATCTGGTTCTGGGCAATGCAAATCTGCCAACTATTATCTGCCTAAAAAGAATACAGAAGATATACAGCCCAAGTCCAACTGGATTCCGCTATATATATATATATATATATATATATATATATATATATATATATATATATTATACAATATTTATACATTGAATGGTATTTGCTTGGTTTGTGCTGAATTCTTGCTTTGTTTTGTGTACGTATTGGTCATTATTATTCTAGCCGAAAGCCAGGAATCCGCAGGTGTTGTTCACTCCCCTTTCTGTATATTTTTTGCTGGACATATTGAATATTGATAGTATTCACTGGGTATGAGGTAAATTCTTGCGTTGTAAAGGTATAAATGCTGCCCAAAGCTCTTGACACCATGCTGGCTGTATATGGAAGTGCAATTAAAAGACACGGGGAAGGCTTCTGGCAGTAGCTCAGATTTAAGCAAGTAAAGTACTTCAATATGCTTTCTTTACCTGCAGGAAAAAACCCAGGAGAAATCATAATTTAAAGAGGACACTCAGCTATCATAATGGTGCCATCCCAAAAGCATGTTTCCTGGACAAACTGCTGAATTTGTAAGGAGTATTTCTGGGGAAATATGGAGTGATTACTGGGAACTAATATAATGGTCTTTCACATTACTTTTTAAATAATTACTTTATTAACTTATAGTTTAGAAATATGCAATACTTTAGTAGCATAGCCAATAGAAACAAGCAATGTAATTTTTTCAATGTTTATATGTAGGTGGACATATGAGTTTAATATGCAGGGGAAATATTTATGTTGAATTTATTATTCTTATTATTGTTTTTTTAGGCAGTACGTATCTCTGTATAGTGGCAGTTACAAACAGTGGTAAGTCGAGTGAGCACTTCAATCTTCATATATACTTTAATTTGTATAATAGCTGGGTGACACCTTGTGTTTTCTTGAAAACCCAAAATTCATCAGAATCCTTTCTATACATTAGGTCTGTTTTCCTGCCCCAGCTCCTTTGCTTTGCAGGAGATCCTTGTACAAAAAATATAAAAATTAAGTACTATTTATATGAAATTGAGTTCCCTCAATTAGTAAAATATGAGCTCCATTTAATGGCATGACGGTTTAGAGCTGCACTTCCATTGTGTAGTCATAGAATGCCATCTGGTGGTTTGAATACCCTAATTGCTCAATATATCAATTGAAGCAAATATTTTTTCAAAGAAAATTGCATTTTATTATTAACATTAATTATCAAGGTAAATAATAATGTAATGTAGCGAATATATTCACTACTATATTCATGAAGCAGTTAGTCTACAACTTATACAGTTAAGTGACAAAGGCATTGTTTGTAAGCACTGTCTTTCTCTCTATTCTCTATTCTCTGCCTCTCTCCTTCTCAAGATGATTGTGAGGTGGGGAGAGGCAGAGAACATTAATAATACAGTATGTTCCTGGGTCCCAAGTTTATATTTTGTAGTAAGTGTGGTGGGAGTTAGTTAGTGGGGAATTAGTTAGATAGGGTTAGGTTTCAGGGATAGTTGGGAGTTAAATAAATAAATGCCTTAACAAAATAAATTAAATAAATCACAATACATAAGAATTTTATATGAGTATAGTGTGGTTTCCAAATGAAGGCAGGTTAACAATTATATTTTTGGTATTTGTTCTCATTTATACTAGCTATGTATCATTTTATACCTTTAAAACTGTGAATACATGTTTTAAATCCAAAGTTTTATTAATAAAAATATCTTATATATATCATTATGGTTTGAAAAAAGCCTCACTTGAATTTTTTTTTTATAATTTGTGTGGATTCACTTAATGAGAAAGAGAGAAGTAACAGTTGAAGACATAGCATAAACATGAAAAATACAGGAGTTTTTCAGTCTGAGCTGACTGGCTGAGAGACGCTTACAGGATCAGAGCAATCTTGTTTTATAACAGTTTAATGGCAAGTGAAAGGTAGCCAGAGCTGTCTCTGCAAATCATGGGGATCCCTGGGAACTTGTTATTCCAGAGCCTATCCTTGCGCGACACAGCCAGGACTGCCCAATGACGTCAGAATGCAGCCCCGCTAACATAAATGTGTGGTTCCGCCGACACCAGTGGGCTTTCCTGCTGACATCACGGGAAACACCCCCATTTAAAGGGGACATGGGCAGGGAGTCAGGCATGTCAAGAACCCGCTGCCGTTACCAGGAGGATTCCGGAGTATGCCCAGGTATGATTATACTTCTGTGGGCAAGCCTATACACCCTGCCAGTGATGGAGCTTCTTCCCTGGTGGTACAATACAATAGAGGTGAAGGTCTGTGTAGCATCTATACTATAGACTTTAACAGTAGATAAGAAGCATTGTCCCATGAAGCCTGCCCATATCTGATGTAAATACTTAATCAGTCCTTGGTCTCATTTTTGATTCAGGACAGCCATGCTACCAAATCCCATGCATGTTGGGCTCTGAAACAACGTATAGTAAGCAGACCATGAAGGAGCACTCTGGCTGGTGAGGGGCTCCAATAAACTGCTGTTCTAGGCCCCTTGGCATAGCCATTATTCAAGGTGGTTTCCCTTTTTCTCTGCTTTAAATAACTTGTTATATGTGGTTAGAGATCACAAGTGAGTTGTGAAATATATTTTGTATTAGACTAGTGGATTTCGGTTCGTACAAATTGCACATTTACAGAACTTTGGCAAATTCTGCAATTTGTCAAGTCACAAAAACAAGGCCAGACCCCACAAAAAATGGATGAAAATGAAGCAAAAAGCTCAGAATATTTGTCCAAAATCTGTGGGCCCTTTAACTCCCACTCTCTCTCACTCTGCTTTACTCGTACTCTCTCAATGTTTTCCTACCTTTTCTGCTGACCACTTCTGCTTCCACTTCCACATGGTTTTGTTCTTCATCTCCTCTCTCCATCTACATCTCCTGGCATGAACTTCTGCCAAAATACTGGTGCTTCAGGTGACATTTTCTCCCCTATCTTCCAATCGGGCTTTGGCATTGGGTTTTGGAGATTTTCACACAATGTACCAAATTAACACTAATTATATAATCACAAAAGCGTGAGAGGAAAATATATTGATGAAAGTTGTTATGTTCTTTATGAAAGAGTGTTCCTTTAAACAAGAACTAGCTCTATTTTTGTTACAGAGATTATGCACGGCACATTGTTACTGACCTTGGTTGAAACCACAAGGTCATATATATTAAAAATAAACATGTAAGGCAATTTTGTTATTGTGCTTCAATCTTAAATAAGCAAAAAGTCAGTTTTATCCCTAACACATCGCTGCTACTACTACTACTACTACTACTCAACATGGATTTTGCCCAGTAGCTTAGCTTTATAAAACCTGGCTACACACATGTAAGCGTTAATGGGACACATTACTATCCCTGATAGCCCGGTAAAGGATTCAGATGAAAGTACTCATTTTAATATTTTTAATATACTTTAATAAGTATTTTAATATTAATTCCTTAAAAACAAACAAGAAAAGCAATTTCCTTAGGTAAAAATTGTCCTCCTCCGGCATTCATCGATGATTCTCGCCAATGATAGGAGCGGTTTCTGCGTATGGGGGTTCGAACAAATACCCACCCGCAATGAAACTGACTGGTGATAAGTATATCACATGCATAGAGATACATCCTCTGCACAGAAAATTACAGTTGGTTGGGGAGAGGGTAAAATGCATTTGTAGGGATTCTGTAGATTATCCTTGAATTTGCACCATGCAAATATAAAGGGACCACAAAACTATCATAAGCATTAAAGTGCATATGACGGCTGGAGTGTCCTTTTAAATGTCTTACAAGTTGACCTTGAAGTTGGCCGCGAGGACTTTAAGCTTTATTAATGAGCCAGGTGAACTGTTGCCCTTATATTGGCTAGAGCCAAAGCCATGAGAATGTATAGTGATGAATACCTTGAAAAGAGCCCTTCTTACCGACTCTGAGTAAAGCCTTTAACAATGTAGATTAAAAACTTAGCACTGTATTAATACTGCCCATTTTAAAAAGATCTAATTTTGTAGGTGTCTATCCAACAAGAGAAGTCAAAGTCTACCCCCATCGCGATTAACAACAAATCATGTGAACTGGCATCACAGGATGCCATGCATTTCACCTTTAGCTATATTTAAATCCTTTAACAAACAAAGACCGCAGCTGGAGCAAATCCTACAGTATAGCCACGGGGGGAAAAGCCATAGAAGTACCAGGCAAGATGAAATACCTCGTTATTTTCCTCTTAATGTTTTGATTTATTTCTTTATAAAAACAAAAAATACAGGTTTCATTTTCATGCACTGAAAATACCATGTTGATAAACAGTCAATCTCCAAAGGGCAAAATGGAAAACAACAAAAATTGAAATTATAATGTGTGTAACAGCATATTGAGAATGTAAATTAAATTGCCTTAAAAGGGATTCTGGTGCAAAGCTTGCAAAGGAGCCTTATCACCATAGAAACCAATGGAACGTTCCTGTTGACTTTATAATTCCATTGTTTTTTTTATTTTATAAGACCACAATATCTGTACAGAAATCCACATCACTGGGTAACAAGGGTTTTTTCTAAAGCTTTCCTACTTAAAGGCCATCTTCAATTGGCACCCACACCAGGATACTATTTTATTGAGGTTAATTAAATGATTTGTAACCAATGCAATCACATTTGTATAATATAAGAAATGTCAAACAATCCTAAATATCTAACACAACTCATCAAGCTCCAGCAACTAACATAGTGGTCTTCACTCTGGTGCAAAAGATAATACCCCGCTCATCTGGGTCTAATAATTATGCTATGATATAATAAATTTAAAAAAATTAAAAAAAGCTTTTATCTGGCTTGTGTTTGTTCTATTGCTATTATTCTGACAGGATGCTCATTAATGTTACCTGCAATTGATGACCTTAACATAATAAAGTGTTTGGCATTTGTAAGAAGTGCAAGTTGCCCTTTTGTCAATGCACTTACACCACATGTGTACAAATAATAATAAATAATAATAAAAATAGATAATAGTATCATACTGTTTATTTTAATTTTTAATGATATCTATACAATAAAATATAGCATATTACCTTTATATCCCTTTATACCCGCAAAAAAACACTAAATCCCCATTATATGAATGTACTATTACATTACAATAATAGTACAACGTTTCTGAGTCTAAAACATCCTAAAGTTTAGAATGCATTTACAAATTCTTTTATTTAAGCTAAATAATAGCTTTAGTCATCTTAGATTATTTACATGACTACTCTAAACACACCAAATGAACTAGGACTGTAAGCTGTTTAATTACTGATAATTGAATAAGCCTTCTAGACTGCACAGGATACCGTGTGGTGGTTAAGTGTGTGTATCAATGTATGTCCCACTGTGTGTGTGCTATTTGTACGGTGTTAGTGTGAATGTGTGTGTCAACATATGATGTTAGAGTGTCATAGGTGAGCATAGGGTTATTGATATGAGGAAGAGGAGGGAGATATTGTGTATATATACGTGTACATTTATGGTGCTAGAGTGAGTGGGTGTTTGGGTGTTTGCATGTTTTGTTACGAGATGGAGATGGCACTTAAGAAACCCATGCACCACTAACCCTATGCTCACCCCTGAGCAGTATTTAGTCTTTTGTAATACACAAAGTTGTTGTATGTAATTTTATACTTTATTTACAGTCTAAACTGTATTTGATTTTACACAGCATACATATTTTGTTGTAATCTGTTTTTTTTCTCTACCTTTTAGTATATAGTTTGGCTTGTAGTAACATTCAAGCTAAACAGATGGGGTAAAAAGTGTGAGATCCTATTATCACTGAATAAATGTAGAGTGTAAGCTTCATAAAGTGAGACAATTAGAACCTGTCTGATACACTTGACTGTATTCAGGGCTATTCACCAAGAAAGAGCGGTCAGCTGGATTAACTTCAACCTCTACCAGAGGCAGGCTGGCCCAGATCCACTTTGGACCGTCACAGGGAGGCAGGAACATAGCGGGGTCACATAAGGTTATGGGGCACTGTGGTGAGAGTGAGGCTGCTTGGACAGTGTGCTAGTAGACAGTGAGAAAGCTGCCATTGAGGAAAGGGGGTATGACAGGGTGGGACTATATATATATGTGCCTATGAAAGCATGTTCGAATGAGAATGTGTGTATAAGTTTTGTAAGCATTTGTGTGTGAGCAGGAATGTGGATGTGTACGTTTTTTAGTAGGGTTGTATATGTGTAAGTGTTTGTGTGTTAGCATTGATATGTACTTGTAAGTGTTGGTGTGCTAGCATGGATGTATATGTGTGTTTCCATGTTAGCATGAATGTGTAAGTGTGTTTGTGGAGGCTGCCCGTGATACAAATGCTAGCGCTCTGCAAGTAAGTTGAGCTGCAGCTTGGTAAAGGTTTATAGGGCTTAGATAATATTTCTATTGCTAAACAATGATGGTGCGGCATGTACTATTGGACTTTTGTCCTACATCTTTTTGGAACCTAGGAACATCACAGTATTTAATTGTTTTTAATTGCCATAGCCCACCAGGAGCAGAGTAATCCATCCCCCTCTTTCATTTTCCATGTCACCTTGCAACCCTCTAGGTATGTGAGGGGAAATTTGGTTACTGAATCTGAAGTTACATGTTTTTGTCAACACGCTAATTAGAGTCTCCTCCAGTCAAGCGAATGCAAATTAAGAGTGATTTTTGTGGCTCTAAATGGGAATTGGCTTTAGTGAATTTGCATGTTTCACTTTTGTCCAAATCATGTAAGTTTGTACCTTGAAAGCACTCAGATTTTAGAGAGTAGACCTTACTGACTTTCCCTATAACTTGCTTTCACGTGAGGCCTGAGACATAACCTCTTATTAGAGCTCTGCATTACACTCTAACCTGTATTTTAAGAAAAGCCTGACAAATCCTTTTTTACTTTCAATGTCCTTTATTTCAGCATGGTGGGCAGCAAATCGACAACTTATTGTTCCAGGACTACTTATAGCTGGATGGATCATTGGCTGTTGGGCGATGATATATGTTGTTTTCTTATGATACCTATAAGTTACATACGTAGAAAAAAACCTTCAAGACCATTCCAAGTACTCATACCTAACGATCCAGAAGAAGGCAACAAAACCTAGGGAGACTATTATCCAATACTGATCCAAATAATTGTTCTTGACTCCAAAGGAAATAATTTTTTCCCCTGGATCAACATTACCTACGTTAAAGTAAAATCATTTTAACTCTAAAAGACATCCACCTTTTTTTAAACTACCAACTGAGCCTACCATAACCACTTAACCTGCCATGACAGTAAAACATTATATGGTTTATATAAACTTGAATATACTTGTATTTGGTGATCATATCCCTACTAAGTTGCTTTTTCTCAAGCACGATTAGAAAATGTCTTCATAACTGAGATCTGCTATTCCTCTAATTAGTTGTTTTGCCCGTCTCTGAATCTTTTCCTGTTACATGATGATGATCTACATATGTGGTTTGGTCTTACCAATCATGTTTAGAAGCAACATTATGTTCTCATACTATGCACATATTCCTCTTTTAATACAGGATTATAACTTGTTTGGTTTTTCAGCAGCTGTTTGAGATTATGAACCACTAGAAAGTCTGTTATCGAAGAATACTCATTTTCATAATAAGTGGCCATTCATTCTTCTTTTCTTCCCTAAGTTCAGAATTTTACAAAATTAATTTCTATGTGTTTTACTAGTTGGGGCGCATAAACATGTAGAGAGAAAAAAAATAAAATACAATAGTGTAATAAATTTTAAACAATGAGAGTGGTAGTGATACAATTGCACTCACAAAGGTAGTATATATAGGAGGCACATCAAATGGAAGATGATCTTCAAAAAATCTGGAATGGAAGTAAAGAAACCACAAATGGTGTAGTATAAAAGAGCTATGTTTAATAGGATAAAGCTCATAAACTCACAATTCAGATGGCATAACCGGAAATGTTATGCAAAAAAACGAAGTATAAAACGTCCAAAGGGAAAAAGAAATCCAACAGTAGACCGGTCTCAACGCGTTTCGCCAAGCACAGTTGGCTTCTTCAGGAGAAAAGTCAAATAAGTAGATTCCAAATGGATCAAAGGCAAAAGAAATCCGTGGGTTTATATCTTCAGATTCCGGCTTTTAAAGTAGTTCTGAACAAATCCTCGCGGCTACGTGTATTGTGGGTGCGTCATCGCGTAGCCGCGTATTGGCGTGATTACGTCCGTATTCTTCCCGGCTCTTGTTCTCTGTCCCCCCGAGGACGTATGAATAAAGTTCATTCAAGGCCGGCAACGAGAAAATGAAAACGAACGTCATATTCTTCTCTATAAGCAATTTAAGACTCAAGTATATGGAGAAGAGAAAAGACCCACGGACCGGAAAAGTAAATAAAAACAAATAAAAACATTTGAATCTCAAATCAGTGAATGTGTCTTTCTTATACAGGTAAGTGGTAATCTATAAATTACTAATAGGAAGAAAATCACGAGAAGATAATTACTAAAAGGAGAAAAAATATCAAAGGAAGGTAATGTAAAAGGGAAAAAAGAAAGGTAAAGCCTAAAATGGTGAATTAGATAAAAATATCCCCTGAAATGGGAT
>VKOC01000005.1:34696522-34707841 GCA_009364415.1 Spea multiplicata
AATGTCTAAAAACCTGTCAACATCATAAGACAATAATATACTGTATATTATAAAGTGGCATATCAGAAGGACTTTCATAAGAATATAGTACGATGTGCTGCATAAAAGAAAACCAGTATGATGACACACGAAACAAAAATGCTTTCTCAGGAAACAAATTAAAATGCTGTGTAATGATAAAGGAAATTTGTGTATTTTTTGAAAATTCATCAACTGTATTGTTTGTTCTATGTTAAAGGAAGCCTATAAAAATGTAAATATTGGCAAGTAACCTACCACCGAAAGCTGACTCCATGTCGATCTTAAAGGTTTATATTCGACAATAATCCGCTCTTCCTTTTGTTCTTTGGCATCTGCTTCCTCATCAGAATCGATTTCAAGGGCTTTTTCCTTGTAATTTTGGTATAGCACAGCATTTTCTGCAATGGATCAGAAACAACCATTTAGGGAAGACAAATATCACCACTATGAACACTCATGAAACATAGGTTCAAAATGTAGAGAATTATAAAATGATCAAAAATAAAGTAAAACAGTAACATATTCACATATGGACTTTGCGATATATTGGAGGTATAATAATGTAGTCAGTTTTCCTGGTTTATGTTGGTTTGGAGACTTTTTGACAAAACTAAAATTCTGTAGTGTTTTTTTTTTCCTTCTCTCCATTCTTATAATGGCTGCCAGACCCAAAAGAGAACACTAACTTGATACGAATGGAAGAATAATGGGAAGCAATAATCACAATCAACAGGAACACTAAAGGACAGTTACTGTCCCTGACAGCCCTACAACTGTATGTACTTTAATATGCATGCATCTGAACCAAAAAATAAACTACACTTACTTAAGGTAGAAACTGCAGCCCTGTAGCTGTAGCCAACTTCCTACTCCTTGGTCGAGGATTCTTCTTAAATTACTTTTAATGCATTCCTGCCACTTTTTAAGTGTCATCATGAGGATGATAAGTATATCACATATATTAAGTATATCTTCTGCAAGCTAAATAGCAAGGAGTGACAAAAGGGGCAAATGCACGTGCAAGATGGACTACGTGGATATTTTAAGGGAACATTTATAGGCTTCTTCTGTTTAGCCATAATGATGTTACATGAGAGAACGGCACATGTATATTTATTTAGTTCAGCAAGTTCACAACCTGGTGCTATATCTATACGCAACAACTACTTTGCTCTGATTAACAGACAAAAAAACATTAGAATGTACTTTACACTTTTGGCAAGCATCCAATAACAATCCCCATCCAGATTTAGCTTTACGTATATGGGTTTTTCTAATGTAGCTACCTTTTAAATACTGCCCATAGGCAACGCTGCATGTAATTGTATCCAATTCTTTGAAAAACAACTCTCTAAATACAAACTTTGTACATGAAACAAATGTAACATGGTACAAATGTCAAGTCTTTTAAACTCAATTACAAGTGTGCTTAGCAACAAAATCACCAACAAATGACCTCCAGCACAGACCTGTAAAAAGTACAGCAATAAACAAACATTTGTAATATGCATCATGAACACCTAAAGTAGAAAAAAAATCCATGTTCTTATGAGCTGATTATTGTCATATAGGGACAGTAAAATAATTTTAAAAAAGTTCACTAATAATCTTCTTAAATAATATACGGGTGGATGGGCTACATGAGATCCTATTTAGGATAATTCAGTAAAATAATTATTTCATAGAAAAAAAGACATTTTGAGCCTTTGCACTAAGAATAAAAAAAGACTCAAGAGAGTGACACTTAAAAAAATAAATAAATGTGAATATTTAGCAAAAAAAAGCAGCTTTCAATAAAGGGATCCTTCCCAATGGTGTAGTTAATAGCCCTTCCCAGGATTAGCTCCTTTGATATGCATCCAGATGATGGCAGGCACAGCGAAAATGCAATGGATTGTAGTTTTAAAGAAAGTGATGAGAGATTCATGGGTTATGCTTCCTGTACTTTTTAGGGTAAGCATGATCAGTGAAATATGTCAGGGGTGACTAACGTTACCATAAATATAAAAGAAAGAAGAGGGGTCAGTTGCAGCATTCCTTTTTTGGAAAGAGATGAATACAATGGCCTACAAAATTGTTGTCTTTTAACTATGTTTTATAACATACCTTCTCCATCAAATGTCCCTTGTCCCCGTAGAATTTTTCTCTTTAGATACACGAAAAATAGAAAAAAAAAAAAGGTCAGTGTTAATGAGCAAGTCATTATTATCTTACAAAAACAATCAAAAACGGTGGGGGCATTTTTAAAACGAATCAATCAGAAAACAATGATTAATTTGCATCACTTTTAGAATGTATGGCAGTGCCAATCAGACCAGTACTGGAGTATATACACAATTGCTGAAATCATAACTCTCATACAAACTCCCCTTCCAACTCTCGCTTTTGTGAATAAGCCTCCTTGGGTTTGGGCTCCGCAAACTGGGATTGGATTGCGATGGCTCCCAGCTTGGATCAAGTCCTTCTATGCTAAGGTCATTTATTTCTAGTAAAATAAAGAATGTGCATGAGACCTAAATCACATAGCAGAACATCTGGGGTGGGATGAAGGGGAAGGGAGAATAGATAGGTCATGAGAGGCCAGTATCTGACACACATTATTTGGCAGGAGAAATGAAGAGTAGCTCGAGAGCTCTATCATCTTGTCCCCCTTAGAATTAACAGTCCAGTTCAAAGACGGCTAATTTTAAGTTTGCTGTGATAAAGTATTTACGCTACAAGATCCCTGCTGGAAAAATAGTTTAGTGGAGAACAATCAGCAAGATAACGGTTTAGTACAGTAAACACTAAACTGCAATTGAACTTAAGAAACTACAATAAGAAATATGTTTTAGTCCACACACTGTGTTAAGCTTAAAAAGTTTAAAAAGCGATCACCATAGCAGCCAATGGAAAGTTCATGTTGAATCAACTAATCCACTGGTTGCTATGGTGATCATACCCCTTTTCAAACTTTGCTTTTATTTTCCCCGTACACACGTCTACAGGGAAGCTTCCACACTGACTTTCTGTGATATTTTAACAGTTTCCTTCGCTGATGGCTAGAAACCGAAACATGGGCACCACTACCACCTTAACCAAGCAGGGCATATATGTTTGGTAACACACGGGAAGACATAACACTGTCAACAAATGTAAAGGCAAACTATATGACCTTAAAGCAAATATAATCAAAAACTGTAATGGTTTATAGTAGGGTTTGCAATGAGGATGATGAAGCAGCCCTGACACTTTAGGGCTGATGGCCACTTATAACATGGGTGCCGCTGACAGTGGGATACACGTGGCCGCACACGCTAAGTGCTTATGCTAATACAGGGTGCGACTGGACATATCCAACGGCTAGGCGTACGCTAAAGACCCCGATCTGCTGCTCCAGGGAGCAATATCTGGCAGTGGCCCACCGGGGCGTCTGGTTTATAGTGAGAAACACCAATTATTTTTTCACAGTAGCTGCCCCCTGCCTCTTTAGCAAGAAGCTCACCTATTTCAATGTGCTCAGGAAAACAAAACGTTTCATTTATAAAGTGAACCGATTACCCTTTCAATCGCCGGTAAAATTTCAGGTGTCCGGCACACTGCTATTTTCAAAGTGATTAATAGATTACATATATTAAGGGATACTTCCTTATTCACTTCTATTGGATATTTCCCACATACTTCAACAAATCATTTCAGAAGTTCACAACAGTGCTCTTTATCTCTTAATTTAATTCTCTAAAGGATAATGGATTGTTATCCGTTCATTAACAGCAACCTAATTAGTAAAACTAGAGATTTCAGTGTTAATTACCGAATTGTATTCTGATCACGTCAGACTTTAAACAGTGTGAACTTTTCAGAACATTCTGAGCATTCTGAACGCTGGGGTTGATTTATACAGTTCTTGCAGGCAGACAAATTAGGACAATACTGCAATTTAATTTTGGCGATGTGGCAGCCATGCCAAAATGGAGATCTGTGAAAGAATACAGTTGAGGCTGAAAGTTGACATACACCTAGCCTAAAGACATTCAAACTCAAATTGCTTTACTTTAATCAAAGGCTTGGGGTTGCATTCCACAAGCTACCCATTCCTCCAGATAGAACTGGTCTAACTCAAATTTGTGGGCCTCCTTGCTAGGACATGTTTTTTCTGTTCAGTCTACAAACATCATGTGGTGTTTGGGTTAGCCACGCCAATTCTTTCACTTAGTTGTCTATAAGCCATTGTGTTACAACTTAAGACGTATGCTTACGATCATTGTCTTGCTGGAAGAACCACTTACAATCATGATTTCACTTTGTAGCTGATGTTTTGAGGTGTTGCTTCAGTATTTCTAGATTATCCTCTTTTTTTTCATGATGCCATCCATTTTCCAAAGTGTACCTATCCCTTTTCCAGCAAGACACCCCCACCATCATGATGCTGCCATCCTCATGTTTCACACTTGGGATGGTGTTCTGCAGATTAAAATCTCATCCTTTTTCCTCCATACATAACGCTAATCATTATGTCCAGTTACATTTTTGTTTAGTTTAATCTGACCAGAGGAGAAGGCTAGGTTTTCCTCCTGTCATCACCTGCAAACTTCATTCTTTCTTTCGTCCTTTTTCATGCTGGTCTCGGAGTGGGGGCTTCTGCCTGGCGTGACAACCTTTCAGGCCATGGCGATGTAGCAGTCTCTTAATGGTAGATGTAGATACTTCCCTTTACCAGCTCCTTTGTTGTTGTCTTTGGGTTCAGTTAAACCTACAGGTAGGCCCTTACAGCCACAGGCACTGTGTCTGTAAACTTTGACCCATTAGACATCTGACATAGCGAATTAAAGCTGAACTAATTCTGTCTGTAATGGATCTTTATTTGAAATGCGTGGTAACGAGGCATGTGTTGGGTTGTGAAAAGTTAAGTTTGAATGTCCTTATCCTAGTGGAATGTAAACTTTGGGGCCTTAACTGTAGGTGGACAATCACACCATAAAAAGTGGATGATCTCATTTAAAAATATATCTTCAGATTTTTGCAACAAAAAATAATGGCCATATGTATAAATGTTCTTAATTCAAGGCTTTATTCTGAGCAGTGCTAAATGTATAAATCACTCCCACTGTATGGAAGGTCTTTATATAATAGCAGGAATAACTGCTTTTAGATCTTCAGGATCTTCAGGATCTTTATCCACCCTTTGCAAAGAAATATCAGGATTTTCATCTACCCTTTGGAAAGGAAATGTTGACAGATGTTTATGTGGGCTGTAGTTCAATGCCTACAGGCTACCTGTTGGCATCCTGTGATTCAGGCTATTCATGAAAAAGGCAGCAAATGTAAAATATTTCCAACCAACTTTTTGTAAATCAATCAAGAAAACTTTTTCTTAAATATTTTCTAGTTTTTCAAACATTTTCTAATTTAAAATTCCTTTTCTATGCTCAATTAATAAATTCTACTGCAAATAAAACCATCTTACCTTTATCCTTCCCAAACTGGAAAATCTCTCTTTGTCCTCTACGACCGCCTTGAGGTTTGGCTGAGACATACGGTTATTCTTTTTTCTCTCTGTAGGACTGTTAGTGTCAATGCCACTTACTACTGCCCTGCGATAAGATGTGGATCGAAGACCTCTCCGCAGTGTTCCTGGGCTATCTGTCTCAGGTTCTGCTTTTCCATCATCTGAAGCTGCCACTAAACGAGCTGAGTTGGTCTCCACCATACTGCGTGTCTTAAGTAGCCTTCTGTTAGGTTCCATGTTTTGGGATCCACTAGTTTTGTTTGTTACTTTTATTTCTGAAGCTAGACTTTTAGGAATAATTTGTTGTGCACCCATTCTTAAAGCAGCTGCACTGTTTGTGCTTAGCACTACTGACTGCTTTTCTGATAAGGAACCTGAATTAGATGGGGTTCTTTGAAGAGCTTGCTTTTCATCTGAAGGTGATTTTGAAGAACCTAAAGAAGAGTCTGGATAGAAGGAATTCACATCCTGCTTGGCTTGTGTTTGAAGAGTCTGGTCACAGTTACCAGATTTCTCTAATCCATTTTTTGTGAAATAAGAATTGGAGCCAAAAATGATCTGTTCTTTATCAGGTGTTACGGTGACACTACTGGATATCCTGTTGGAAACCATTGGTTTTTGATTTGGTGACAGATTTCCATTTGCTGTAAAACTAATGGCGTTATTTGAAACCACTTTTAGAACCTGAGATGAACGTTTATGATTCTGGGCCAAAGGTTTATATTCCAGAGATGATGATGAGGAGGAGGAAGGCAATAGTTTACCATTGGGAGCTGTTGGAAAGACAGCTTGTTGGTGAGAAATTTTGCTTTCTGGAGAACTTGTAATCCTTTCGTCAGGCTGGGTCAGTGTAAAACAGTGTCTGTCCTCTACAGGGAAGTCTGTCACTAGGAGTCCACTTGGACTCTGATAAGACTGTGGTCTAGGTCTGGGGCTCCGACTGTAGTACAATCCCTCTCTCTGGGGAGGAAGAGTAGCTGATCTCCTCCACGACGGAATGAACTTGACATCACTGCTAGAAAATTCCACCTCGCTTTCAGCCTCCATAGCAATGCCTGTTCATCCTCCAAAAGCCATAAAAAGCACAAATTCTAGAGTCTGACAGTATCCACCAACTGTCTATCATTCCTAGAAAAAAAGAACAAGGACAAAGCTTAGTAATACTAAACACGTCTTATTTATGCATATTATTCTATGGGGGAACCAGTATAAAAGGCTTTCACCTTAACTATGCAAAACAAGGAAGTCTGTGTCACATTATAGTTGCTCACGAATGTAAATAGACTGTTCCTTTACTGTAGAGAAAGTTTAGAAAAAGGTCAAATTAGATTAATAATAAAAAAAACAACCTGGTAGTAAAAATATATACGGTACGTCATGCTGTAGAAATCAATCACTGAAGTATATTATGCAAACCTACAATGCGCTGCAAATGTCAATAGAATCTATTTTATTTATGATGGAAATGGCAATGGATATGTGCTGTTCAGTGCTTTTTTCATTTCTGGCATCTCTTTGGCACTTAAGAGTTAAGTAAATTTGTACTACCACCTTTATAATTTAGTGCAGGGCTTGGACACTTCAGATTCTCGGTTGGTGTTACAGCACACCATAACTCCAATCAGCATTTTGCTGGCTGAGGGTAGTGGGAGCTGTACTTGAAATGGCAGTTTTATGTCTCGACGATGAACTGCCCAACTATAAAACTTTCTTGAATACAACTTCTCACTTGTCTGATGGGATTATGCACTCCCACAATGTTGGACAGAAACCATTAAGTTGAATCCACTCTGCAATATAATAGGCAGTTAGAATCTGCCAATAAAAGAAAACTTGCCTTTGAAGAAAAGATGCATGCATGTTAACCAGGGGGATATAGAAAAAGATTCCATAGTCCGACTGCGGTAGATTTGAAGGAAAATACAGCAGTAAACTCACACAGTAAACCAACTCCATGAAAGCTACTTATTAGAAACAACTTGGGAGTCCGGTTGATGGAGGGGTTTAAAGCCCCCTTGCAGGATAACCATATTATTAGATCTGTTCCAGCCACAGACTGATACCCTTTTAGGGATTGAGCACTGCTGTGTAATATATGGATGCTAAACAATGTCTTACTCATCTCAGCAGTCTATAGGCTGGGAGCCAGACCTTACACTGACATTACACACCTGCCATGGAAAGCATGTATTAAAGAGGTCTGCCTTAACCCTTAAGCTACCAGATACACCAAATGAGGTTTATTAACACACAGGAAACTTGGAAGGAAAGTTTTTTAGAAAGTTGTGGTTTTCATTCTCTCCATTCACTGCCTGGTTTCCCCAGCAGGAAGGGTTAAGCTAGCCCTGTGCAATGTATAAAATGCGAAGGGGACTTGGAGGAAATCTCACTGGTTTAACTACACTCATTAAGCCTGCAAACAAGAGCTCACTGGAGTTGAAACTTCATAATGTATAGTGAAGACAAGGGGCAGAAAATGAAGCACAGCTCCCCTTTCCTCAATCTCTACTGTCAACCCTCCCTAAAGATCTTCTAATGTTCTCGCTTTGAAAAACAGTATTATTTGTTAGCACTAGGTTAAAGTGAATTCCATATCACAGGTACACAACAAAACAAGTCAATTGCATAACTTTCAATGTTATCAAGTTTCATGATAGGAACTAAAATACGAAAAATATATTTATATATTTATTACTGTGTGTGATTAAAAGTTAAAGGTGTCTAATTCTACCACCAAGACTCAGCTGGATCACTTACTTACATTTGCTTGGGGCTGTCCTGGCTTGGCACAATGAGTCGAGCTACAGGCTTGGATTTTACCAGGTTTGGAGAGGCTGTAGCAGGACACAGTGGAGATCAGAAGGTGATCATGAGGTTCTGCTCCTCTAGGTCACTATGACAAGACGCAGCTCCACCTGCCCACAGGGTGGAGGAACAAACCGCTCTCTTTTTCCTTCGGGAGGGACAGCTGGGAATAAAAGATCAGAGTCCAACGGGTCTTACATTACAGCAAACTAACTATCGTTTCACAACTCTACAATCCACTCCGGACAATCTGTTTGGAACGGCACCTAACAACAAACTACTTCGCACAGGGCTGTTCACTTAGCCTTGAATTGCTGTAGTTACAGTCACCACATTCCATTCAAGGTGAGAGTGCCTTCTAGTGGCCGCTATGGGTAATTACACACCCAGCAATTACTGAACAGGGGGGAGGGAGGGGTGTTACATGTATCAATTTACCTTTAAACAAATAGTCGGCTACCCTCTTAACTACAGTACAAAAGGTAAAGCAAATGCATTTTTAAATATATTTTATTTCAACTATTAATTATTGAAGATTGTAATAATAGAGATTACACTTTGAGTAGACATATTTTTAGTATTTATTGTAAGCACTAATTTGCACACATTCATTGATTGTTAGTATCATATATGGGACATGGGTCAAATTAGCCAATTCTTTAATCTCTCAAATATTTAAGTATATTTTGCTCCAGGAATAGAAAATGTTTTCTTTTTTGGTTTTGCCCAAGAGAATTTAAATTACCTATTGAATGTATCATACACAGCAAAAGTTATGGTGGGGTAAAGGTGATGGAAAACCCCTCCATTTAAAATTAAGGGGGTAGCAGAGGAATTAATAAACACTAATCTGCAACCACCTGGGACAATTGGCTTTTGCTCCTCTGTCCTGAGCTGTATAGTACAGAGTACATTTGCTCCAAGGGCTGCATATTTATATAAGGTGGATATAGAAGCAAAAAGGTGATCGTTGTTAACTGAATTTGCACACCCCTTCCCAGAATCCCATGCAGTGGTGACATCAAGTCCATGGGCTTGTCTGGTGGTTAGTAGACTTGGGCGCTGGCGTAAAAAATCTCATCGTCCGTCTCCTGTTTGGGCGAAATTCATCCAAAATTTTTGTTTTCAGAAATCCCATTCGTCTGCCCGGTTGCTATGGAAAGAAGAAATAAATGTGTAGAAGAAGTTGAATTAAAAAGGCGAGATTCTCCTCCTCTTAGGGTAGTAAAGATTTGCTTTTTGTTTTTGTAAAATTCGGCACAAAAATGCATTTGTACGAAAGGGAATGTCTTCTATTTAGTGTATGGATGGTAGAGTGGCGCGATAACTTTACCCGGTGTCTTGGGACTTCCTGGGTTTGGAGTAACCTTTAGTCTTGTGGCAGGGTAAATACCAAGGCTGACTCTTGAGTAAATGGCATTATGAATGGAAAATGGATGCTACTCAAATGCCCCACTCTCATTTTGGGGAAGGGTAATATGTAGATTGAGGGCAATCAGTGATGTTAGATACATTAGCCAGACCTTTACCACTTCATTTGCTTTTCCAAGAGGCCGGTATGGATTATTTAAAGTGCATCTTTCATTATAACTGACAAGGTGCCATTTTATAGGACACATAGTGATATCACATGTACAAGTGAACAGAAAAAAAACAGCTGTTGTTCTTCAGAATCCCATGGTTAAAAACAACCTTAGGGTAATTTAAATACAACTATGTGCCTGACAGGCTCACTTTAGCTATATACACACAGAGAGCTTTATTCATTATGAAAGGCCACCCTTGGCAAGTTTGTGCTGGCTGGCTTTGTAAACGCATAGTTCAATGACTCAAGAAATCTCACTAAATTAACCATGCGTTATACAGGACCATGCAATCTTATCTTGGGGCAGGAGCTCTTTGAGGTTGGACCTTTATATTGTTTAATAAACTTGACAATTCCCACTTTAGAGTAACATGCAGTCTTTATGTGCCACTTTTTGGATTTTTGGTTAATACGCAGATTCAGTGGCAACTCTAGAAACAATATATAGGGGGGGCACACAAGATACCACCAGTCAAACTGGGGGGGGGCATTCATAATTTCCAAAAGTAATGTGCTATGGAATTATACTTTTGTTATTGGGCTAAAATAATACTTGGTCATTCAACATGGGAAGCCTGAAGCCACAATTGAGTGCGACTAATCCTTGAAATAAATATTATAACAATAAATAACTTTTCCACTAAATGATTTCAGGGCCTTGAACGTTTTGTCGTTTTGAACGTTTTGTCCCCTGAAGTCACTACAACTTCAGGAGGGCACACAGGCTCTGTCACACCGACACCCAGACACACACACACCAGGACAGGCTCTGCCACACCAACACCTATACACACACCAGGACAGGCTCTGCCACACCAACACCGATACACACACACCCAAGGACTGATAACCAAAAACACACAAACAGCAGGACACAATCTATGTCACAGACATCTACATCAGGATGGATTTTTCACACTGCATTGTCGTTTATACCCCCCCTTAGTGTTTTTGCCCCTTGTGTATTGATGCCCCTGCTGCCCATATATATTAATATTAGCCCCAGTTGCCGATAGCAGGTATAGATCAACACATTAACACACAAACCAAGCTTTGCATGTGTAGATCAACTGATATTCACTTGTGATCTCAGCACTGAAGGTATATATCAAATAAACAGAATCAAACATACAAATCCTGTATTCGCAGGTATACAATAATAATATATGAAACATAGCATTGCAGGTATAGATCAAATAAATACATGGAAACAGCATTGCAGGTATTAATCAGCTGAATAAGACATATTAACCCTGTATTTGCAGGTACACATAAATAATGTATGGAAATATATAGATATGGCTCTACAGAATAACGCTAAAACCCAGCTTTGCAGGTATAGATCAACTGGAATTCATATAAAAACACGGCTTTAAAAGGTATATTTAAAAACCCCTAAATTACAGGCATAGATCACAGG
>VKOC01000005.1:34707941-34776854 GCA_009364415.1 Spea multiplicata
CCCCCCCCCCGAGATATGCTGCAATTCTTACCCCCCCGATTTACCAATCCAGACTACCGGGGGTCAGCGGGGGACATCTACGCAATACGAGTATACAACTTCCGGTGGCGGTGCTTTCGCCGGGGGAAGTGCCGGCAAGGAAGATTGTTAAAGCGCATTGTGCAGACGTTCACCGGCTGCAGCGATGCGAGCGTTATTAACCTCCGCTGCCGGCACGTCTGCACAATGTGCTTTAACAATCTCCCCTGCCGGCACTCCCCCTTGGAAAGTGCTGGCAGGGGAGGCTGTCTCGGCGTATCGGAGAGTAGGATGCAGGTCCCCTGCAGCGCTGCGGGGGATCTGTATCCTAACCCTGTTGACCGCCGGCCCGGGGCCTCGAACTGCATGGGGCGATATGAATTGTTCATTCCTGTGCTAAACCCCAAATATATGGGCCGCACCCCCACTTAAAGTGGGGTGAAAAAGTGCGGCCTATATTCGGGCAAATACGGTAATTGCTCTGCACCATTCTCTGTACAGCTTCTTCACTGCAAGATCCTGCTAGGCTTCAAACAATATTGCTATATCTTTAAAAGAATGTGGGTGCACAAGAATATTCTTGCCTGGGGTGCCACTTGGTTTAGGACTGGCCCTGCTAGATATCTGCATATCCAGAAATATCAAGGAATATTTTGTCTTGCTCGTTGACATGAAAATGCAGTACATTTGAAAGAAAATGCTTTTTCATTTCTCTTAACCAGGATGGTGCTATTTTGGTATTTCTACCAGGGTGGGATAATATCAGCACTCTACATGATATATTGATGTCCCAGGTCATGTTTAAATCAGGTTGGTTCAATCTTATGTAGTCTATAGTTCCTGTAATAGCTTTACATGGCGTAATACAGTCGAAGAATATGTTGTTTTTAACTAGGTGGGTAAAAAATACATTTATATTATATATATATACACACACACATTATATACTATATATATATATATATATATAATCGTGAAGTTATGATTGGAGCACAAAACATATGTGCTTAACTTCAATTATTTTTATTAATTTGATATGTTTCTTTTTTCCAGACAGATTTATTATTATCCCTTTGCACTCTTTAATGCCTACCGTAAACCAGACACAGGTATGGATTTAATGTATTTTGCGCTTGTTTTTAGCACATCACAGATGAGCTCATGTAAATATATGCCATTGTATCACAGGACATTGACTGTTGGCTTTCACAAAGTGGATCCAAATTGTGATTCTTCTTTTTACCTCTGCCCCTTGTTCTTTTGGATTATGGAGGGCAATTGGTTATTGAGCTAGACTACACCACATTTGTGCCTTTGTATTGTCGGATATCAAAGTAATGATTGATGAATTAAAAAAAAAACCCAGGATGTTTATAACGAACCAAACTAAAACTGTTCTTTTCTCCTAGGTTTTTAAAAAGCCCCCTCCTGGAGTCCGTAAAATTGTAATAGCAACCAATATTGCAGAGACTAGGTAAATATGGTAGCTGCCAAAACTAAAGTGATTTGAGAATTGTAGCCTAGAACATATGTATCAGCTTTATTCCATAGCTTATATTTCTTTTTTTGTTTTAGTTTTGAGATTTTCCTGTTTTTGTGTTTGTGGGAGAAAGTAGTAGGTAAAACACAACATGTGAATTCCACACCAGGCAGCTAACATACTTTCCCCTATATCTGCCCTCCTTATTATTTGCTTCCACTTACAGCCTCTTATCCTATGTTGGAAAGTTGGGTAGACATGGCTATATAATATTTAGCTCATCCTTTAACTTTGCAGATATCCACCCAACCCTTTGATCTGAATCCTAAAATACCGGTCCAAGGGGTGTTTTATTTTACTGCTGTGGTCATCACAAATTCAGTTAGTCGTATTTGCTTTGGGATAGCATTTATCCGTTATAGTCTCTGTTCACTTGCGGTCTGTCAATGTAACGGTGCTAGTGACTAGCTACATAGTATATTTAAGCAATTGGCAACTGGCCCGGCTTTTGTTGAGAGAAAGTCTAGCAATCCTTTAATTTCTGTAATAAATGTTAGTTTCATACTTTGTGTTTCTGCTTTTTAGCAATTTTACCTTATTATAATATACGTTATTGACAAATCTGTATAATCCTGCTAGCAATTATCCTGATAACTGCATGAAATTCACCAAAGCTAAAAATTTGATCTTGTTCCAGCATAACGATAGATGATATAGTGCATGTCATAGATGGCGGCAAAATAAAGGAAACGCACTACGACACACACAATAACATCAGCACGATGACTGCGGAATGGGTTAGCCATGCTAATGCCAAGCAAAGGAAAGGTCGTGCAGGCAGGTAAATATACACAGCTTCTTTATGCTATACCGCCTTCTTAATGTTGGTAAGTCTGGATCAATCTGGAGAAATATGCCAGGTAGACATTACCACCCTAGTTCTGCTGAATTTCCAAACCCTTCCCAGAAATAATTCCTAAATCATGTAAAAGTTTGCCTCATTCGTGTGACGCAAAAGCAGACACTGATAGATGCCTTAAAACTCTGCAGTGGGAATAATATGTTGACAAATCTGTTTTGAGTTGATTTGCTTACCATTGTAGAGAGTGTGCTGTTTTATCCAAGTGGAACAGCACTTTTTTAATAGAATTTGAAAAGTGCAACAAGATCAATGGTTCATTAGAACTATTTGGGTGCTACTGAATCACTAAATGTTGTGCGGGGCTGGGGAGTTCTCTGAGCGACTTGGCACACTTTCAGTTAGGTCCCCCCAGTATTCCATGCAATCTGTATGTTTCTGTCTCGTGCAGAGTCCAGCCAGGCTACTGTTATCACTTGTACAACGGTCTGCGAGAGAGTCTGCTTGATGATTATCAGCTTCCAGAAATTGTCAGAACACCTTTGGAAGAACTTTGCCTGCAGATTAAGGTATCGGTACATTTGTTTTGTCTTTGTACCTGTCTTGAGTGTGACAATTTATTTGACTTTTTATTACTCTCATTTTTTTGTAGATCTTAAATCTTGGGGGTATTGCCCATTTCCTTGAAAAGTTAATGGACCCACCATCTCAAAGAGCTACATGTCTGGCAATAAATCATCTATTGGAGTTGGTATGTATTTAAGCTGTTACCATACAGTCCTTTTGTATAGCTCTAGTTTACTATAACTAGAGATCTGATTCTCTTGCATTTTATAAATTAACAATATTAACAAATATTAATCAAAAATTAGCATGTTCTTTCAAGATGAGCGTCAAATAGGAAAAAAGTAACAATGCATCCTCTCCTTGGGTTTCAGAATGCTCTGGATAAGCGTGAGGAACTGACTCCCCTTGGTTTCCATTTGGCACGATTACCTGTTGAACCACATATTGGGAAAATGATCCTGTTTGGAGCCTTGTTCTGCTGTTTAGATCCTGTACTGACCATTGCGGCTAGCCTCAGCTTTAAAGATCCTTTTATCATTCCTTTGGTAAGGTATTGTGTGATTTATTGTGGATCATTTCTTCACCTAATGCTATTGTAGGGTTTTAAGAAAATCAGGAATTTACCCTTTCCGCTCTGCAAAAGTGAAGCTTTATTTTTCAAAAAAATTCTGGAGGGAAGGTAGTTGGGAAGCGAAAGCATTTGTCATGAGTATATGTCGATCAGCCATAACATCATGACACCTGGCTAATATTGTGTAGGTCCCCCTTTTGCTGCCCCGACCAGTCGAGACATGCGCTCCACTAGACCTCTGAAGGGTGTACTGTTGTATCTGGCACCAAGGTGTTAGCAGCAGATCCTGTAAGTTGCAAAGTGGGGCCTCCATGGATACATCCGGGGGGCCATGTGTTCTCCAGGTAAGCGTCACACATTCACCCTGCCATCCACGTGATGTAAAAGGAAACATGATTCATCAGACCACACCACCTTCTTCCATTGCTCCATGGTCCAGATCTTATGCTCACGTGCCCATTATAGGTGCTTTCGGCAGTGGACATGGGTCAGCATGGGCACCCTGCAGCTACGTAGCCCCATACACAACAATCTGTAATGCGTGGGGTGTTCTGACATCTTTCTATCGGAACCAGCATTAACTTTTTCAGCAATTGGAGCTACAGTAGCTTGTCTGTTGGATCTGCCCATACGGGGCAACCTTCGCTCCCATATGCATCAATGAGCCTTGGTACCCCATGACTCTGTCCCCGGTTCACCGCTTTTCCTTCCTTGGACAGCTTTTGATAGGTACTGTCCACTGCAGAACACCCCACAAGAGCTGCAGTTTTGGAGATGCTCTGACCCAGTCATCTAACCTTCACAATTTGTCCCTCAGATCTTTACGCTTGCCCATCTTTCCTGCTTTTAACACCAACTTTGAGGATGAAATGTTCACTTGATGCCTAGTATCAAAAGGTGTCATAACAAGATTATCAGTGTTATTCACTTCACCTGTCAGCAGTCATAATGCTATGGCTGATCAGAGTATATGTTTGGTTTAATTTTAAATTTTATGTAGTCCAAAATTTTAGTCCACTTTAGTCACTTTTTTGAATAAACATATTACATTTATTTAGTGCCACCAGATTTCATATTGCTGTTACTGTAAGGGGCAGTTAGAATATGAGTGAGACTGTAGGAGAGGACTACTTGAAGACGTAGACTGTAGTGACAGTGAGCAGGCGATCTGTTAATCTTGCAGGTGGGTATGGGGATGGCTTCATTAGGATGCTAGTTGGAAAAAGAAAATATATGTATTTGTACTATTGAGGATGTTATAAGATTTGATGTAACTTTGTCCAAGTTGTAAATGTATGTTCCTTACACTGAAAAACATGTATTTCTGCGAAGTTAAATGTGGATGACAGGTTGAGTTTAATAGGCAATATCTTCAGGGTCGGTCTTAGTGTTACATGAGTGGGGCAGCAGACTGGGGTCTAAATCTTTGTGTGCAGGGCAACAGAGGCTCCTTGTGGGGGGGGTGGCTATTTGGACTGGCCCTGAATACCCTCTTCTCCCTGATCAAGTCTGTGGCTAGGATGTGGCTCATGTAATTCCAAATTTCAGTTTGGACGCACAAAAACACTCGTTTTGTGTTAATACTGTTTGTGCCTTTTGTTTGCTCTGCTCAGGGAAAGGAGAAGATTGCCGATGCAAGAAGAAGAGAGTTATCTAAAAATTCTAAAAGTGACCATCTGACTGTGTTGAATGCGTTTCTGGTAAGCAATGTAGTTTTTGCATTTTTTTTTCTTCCAAATGTCCCATTTTTTTTCCCTTCTAAAAATAAATTAAACCATATCCGCAAGCCACCCAATCAATTTAAGGAGCCAATGTTGTCTTTGTGAATTCAACTTTTGATTCAGTGATTTATTACTAAACAATATTTCAATATCTTGCGCTCTGTAATGTGTTCATTATCAGTAGCTGCAGCATCTTAAATATAAGTAATGCAATTGTAAGTTTGCTAGCGCTTAAAGGTATATGTAAAAAAATTGTGATACGCATCAACGAAGGATTACTGTATTTGCTGAAAAATATATAATCGGGGTCGTCTTATAATCAGACCTCAAATAGGTCTGACTATGAGACTAAGATCCAGATCCCCCGCAGTGATGCAGGGGACCTGGATCCTCCTGCCCCCCACCCAACTTACCGGTACATCTGTGTCCCCCGGTGCTTAGTCTGGGCAGCGTGTAGAGCTCTACCCGATTCGCGTAGACAACTTCTGCTGCAGCTCTACACGCTGCCCAGACTAAGCACGGGGACCTGGACCCCCCCCCCAATTTACCGGTGCTTTTGAGTCCCCGGTTGCTTAAACGTAGACAACTTCCGCTGCAGTTTGGAGGAGGGAGGGGGAGGGAGTGTTAAACGGGGGGCATAAGGCATTTCTGGAGGCAGAGTGCTCTGTGAAATGCCTTTTAACCCCCTTAATGCCACTCTGCCTCCTGAAATGCCTTATACCTCCCTATATGCCACTCTGCCCCATAATATGCATTTTAACCCCCTAAATGCTAGTGGCATTTGGCATTCTGGAGGCAGAGTGGCACATATGGGGTCAAAAGGCATATCATGGGGCAGAGTGGCATATAGAGGGTTAAAAGGCGTATCATGGGGCACAGTGGCATTTAGAGGGTTAAAAGGCATATCATGGGGCACAGTGGCATATAGGGTGTATAAGGCATTTCTGTGGGTGCAGGTTGTAAAAAATGGAAACAAAAACAAAATATTTTTCTCAATCATGGCTTTTATTAACAAACAATTGTTCACATAGTTTACATGAATTAACATTTACTAGTAAAACTTTTTTCCTATAGGGTCGTCTTATATTCAGGCTTTTTTCTTTTTTTAAATTAATATTCAGATTTTGGGGGGCGTCTATCTAATCAGGGTCGTCTTATAATCGAGCAAATACGGTATGTTTTTCTCGTACTTCGACTCCGTACAAGTGTTTTCCTTCTATTGCTTCCTTAACCTAGTAGCTCTTTTCCTCAGGGCTGGGAGGAATCCAAATGGTGTGGTCCCAGAGCAGAGAGAGAATACTGTTGGGAAAATTTTCTGTCTTCTAACACACTCAAGGTAAATGTCCTGTTTGAGGAATGAGCATATAGTCTTGTACGATTCCAGTATATTCCAGTACGATTCACCACCAGTAGCTCAGCTGATACCCTTAGAGGGATCCATTACTGCTGTTTAAATGCCTTTCAGCGTTTAATCTTGTTTGTTATTGCCGTAGATGTTGAGTAATATGAAAGAACAATTTGCTGAACATCTGCTCGGAGCAGGCTTTGTGAGCAGTAGAAATCCAAAAGACATAAAATCTAATCACAATTCAGGTATTTTTTTTATTATTTTTTAAGTGGTTTGAGGCATCTGCTGTGAAGTTGTTTGTATTTATTGTATTTATCTTGTTAACTTCTGTTTTCTTCACAGGCAATGAGAAACTCATTAAGGCTGTGATGTGTGCTGGTTTATATCCAAAAGTGGCCAAGATTCGGCCCAGCTTCAGCAAAAAGAGGCAGATGTAAGTGGAAAAACGCATCAATTCAGTGCTCCTCTATTCATATTTTTACGATATGTTTCCTAGCCCTTTTTTTTTCTTTTTCAATTTTAGTGTATACTCACAAATTTATATATCCTTTCTTTGGATGCTACATTTAGCTGTATAGTCAGACATTTAGTATGAATAATATGTTAGACTGGAATAAAGGCAAACACATTATTGTATGTTTTGTTCTGTGATACTTGTAATAAAGTAGTTGGGTTGACCAAAGTACCCCAAATATAATAATATAAGTGTCTTGAGTTTGGAAATGCCTTATAGGTCTAGAATTTCCACACTTTTTTGGCAATTATAGGGCAAATATTTGAACGTTATGCATCACAAAGTCTTGATTTTTACAGTTGGTATACTGGTTTGTTATGGTAATCATGGGCAAAAAAAATGAATAACCCACCAAGTACATATTCATGGAAAGCAGACAACGTTGGGTATTTCCCTTTTGGGGAACTTTTAGGCTCTTGTCATGCCGCATTTTGGACACCAATCTCTGCCAAAGTAAGCCATTAATTAGCCCCTTAATGTCTCGTGACAATTGTGGTGATCACAGGGGCACTGCTGTCTGACCAGCACCCCCACCATGAGCCTTTGATGGCTCATACAGGAGCGATTCTATCGGCTTAACACACAATCACGTTCCCAGCTGCCACAGAACTGCCGCAACATTCCACTGCTGCCTGATCGCTCAATTTTAGGGGTTATGTTTCTATGTGTGCATGTCACAATATGATTCCTTTTGATAAATAGCCGATATGTTTGCCTTAGGGTAAAAGTGTATACAAAATCTGATGGAAAGGTTAACATTCATCCGAAGTCTGTCAATGCAGAAGAGAGAGAGTTCCACTATACTTGGTTGGTCTACCATCTGAAGATGAGAACAAGCAGTGTAAGTACAGTGTCCCTCCATGTCTCACCCTCTGGTGCTCATCTTGTTTGTTTTACTTTAATGTACAAAGTTAATGTACTTGCATGTACACCCTGCTCCTTGTTATCTGTGTGCAAGAGCTTATGGTGTCTGCTAAGCAGTCGGGACGGACTGGGAGATTTAACTTTAATTGTACCTGTGTGGCCGTGCCCGCCAATGCAACTTACACTTATAAACATACACGCGCACACACTAACATCTTGCAGCAGCAGCAGCGGAGGTTGTCTGCACGCAGGGGACCTGGATCCTCCTCTCTACCTGACACTTCCACCGGAGCTTCTATGACTGAGCGCCGGAAGGTCACGTGTTAGTGTGTGCGCGTGTATGTTTATAAGCACCGGTGGAGGTCCCGGGTAGCAGCGGAGTTTGTCTGCGCGCATCGACACCAGGGAGTCTCAAGCACGGGGGAGAAGTCTAGGGTAAGTCGGGAGAGGGGGCATATAGTGGGGTATAAGGTATATCTGGGGGGCAGAATAGCAAGCTGACAACCTGCCCCCCAGTTATGTACAATAAAGGGAAATAAAAACAAGAAATGCATATTTCTCAATCAGTTTTTATTAAATACGAAAAAATAGTTTACATGTGAATTAATATTTACTAATAACATTTTTCCTATAGGGGTAGGCTTATATTCAGGCTTTTTCTAAATTAATATTCAAATTTTGGGGGGGTCGTCATATAATCAGGGTCATCCTCTAATTGAGCAAATATGATATTTTACATAGCACAATTAAAACTGCCATGTACTAGGTTATCCGGTGTACACCCATGTAACAGATATTTATGGCATTGCTATTCTCTTACATGCTTAAAAATCAATTAAAAACAGGTACATTGCATCATTGCAGACGGATTGCAAACCAGCTAATGACCTAATCTGCCACCAATCCTTACCTCCTGGTTTCTTGAAGGCACCTAAGGCTACTAAAAAGTAGCATTACCTAGTTTTATGAAATAATTGAAGGGCAGTGAATCATTTTTTTCTTGTGAAGCTTTTACTTGACATTATTTGTGCATGTTTTTCACATTACACAATGAATTGGTTTTACAGATTTATTTGTACGATTGTACAGAAGTCTCACCATACTCCCTGCTTTTCTTTGGTGGAGAAATTTCTATCCAGAAGGACAAGGACCAAGATACTATAGCTGTTGATGAGTGGATAGTATTCCAGTCCCCTGCTAGAATTGCACATCTAGTTAAGGTAAGATTTGTTAAAAATGCAGCATACAATAAATAAAATATTTGGATTGTCTTGTGATATTTGAGGATGCGTTTTAGGATTTAAATGCGGTCATGTGTCTGCTAGAAGTCTGTAGGTGACAGGGCCGGAGAAATCTCAGCGTTCCGTAGCTATGTAGTCTGTAATGCTGTTGTTGACACCATGGTTTGTTGAATTGCTTCTGGGTAAATGTTTTGTTTTTTTCTTGCCCTAAATCTTCTCATGAGATCTTTTGTGATCGACACAAAAGGAGGGTTTCATGGGTACCTCGGCTCTCACTGTGTTTAGCAATTTTCCTTAACGAAAAGCAACATGTTTAAAGGGGCAGTCTACTGTGCCTGACAGCCTCGCCAAAGAAGCTTTATTAAAGTATTTTTTTAAAAAAATAAATAAGGCTTTGGCTCCTGTCTCTTCTGTGATCTGATTGGCTTGAAGCAGGCAGTCAGTGGCAGCAAAGTGCTCCTTTTAATCAATCTAGTTATCCTCCCCTTGCAGCGCTCACGGATCCAGGAACTGGCTGGCTTTAAGTACATCAACTGCCAGAAAATTTGTTTGCCCAAAGGTCTCCTGTATGGAAAATAGCTGTGGGGACGGCAAATAAGCAAAGGCGTATGGGTAGAATTCAGAAAATCTCCCTATGCATTTGTAAGGGGGACGCCATGAACATTTAAATGGACCTCCTACCTATCATTTGTACTGGTGGCTAGGATGGCTGGAGTGCTCTATAAAGCGCTACCTGACCTTGTCGGCAACTGCACAACTCCGTGTTGAATATCCCTGATTTAATGGCAAAGGTCTTCTTAAAGTCATGTTAAACCTATAGCCCATTTTCTTTTAAACATTTCAAAGCAAAGAGGTTATTTCACATACGTTTATCTAATGTACATGCGCTTTGCAAAAAGTAAAGCCAAAAAAGCTTCCAAAAATCAGAGTCAAGCAATATGCTTCATACTAAGTGTATGCCACAATAATGTTGTTATAGTGCTGTTTTAATGTTTTTTTATATTTAAAAGAAATTGTGTTAAATAGAATAAAATGCATGTCCCTCCCAATCTAAATTTCAGGATTTGAAGGCGGAACTTGATATTCTTTTACAAGAGAAGATTGAAAAGCCTCAGCCTGTGGACTGGAATGAGACAAAATCCAGAGATTGTGCTGTCCTCTCGGCTATCATTGACCTTATAACCACACAAGAAAGCGTGCAAACGAAGAACTTCGCACCTCGCTTCCAGGAAGAATATTGCAACTGATTTGGAGCGGTCCTCTTGCAGCAAGAAGCTACTATTCTCAAACTTTTATTAAAATTATTATTTATAATCCTAGTGCTGTTGGAAATATATAGTCAGCCGAGCGCAGCGCTGTCTTAATGAAAGGTGCCATGTTTATTAGCTGCATCTTATTCCAACATGATTGCGGAATTCACTTCTTGGAGCCAGTGAGACAATGGACAATGGAACCTTGTGTTACTGGCGCTGCCAATGGTATCATAAGCCTGAAGGCTGAGCTGTACATAACTTGCTCAATGCTTTTCATTTCCATAAACTAAATAGTTTTACACAGTTTCTGTTTTGTTCTTCCTGGAATGTACTATAATAGTATATGTGTATTCTGGAACATTAACAGGTTGTAACAGAAGAATTAAAAACTCCCATTCCATCTGTTCTATATATATGAAATATAAAACACAGGATTTGGTATTTGGGGTAAGTTTCACTTTACTGAGAAGATGGTGGATAAATGGAACAGCCTCTCATCAGGAGTGGTAGAGGTGAATACAGTAAGGGAATTTAAACATGTTATAGGATAAGCATATCCTAAATCAAAGATCAAGAACTGAGTCAGAAAAAAATGGGCAGATTAGAGGGGTTGTAATTGTGTTTATCTGCCATCAAATTCTATGAGCAGAGTATTAGACAATGAAAGCAAATGTTCTGTGAACATAGATGTTTTCAGATGTTTAGAGATAACCCTTCATAATCCTCATGCTTAAGGCCAGATAGCATTAACATGTATTTTGTTAATTAAGAGTTTAAACAGCTCTGCATGTGCCCCCCCGGTGTCTTCAGACAATGTGCAATTAATTGCAGATCCTGCCTCATCTATAAATTGTGATGGATTTAGTTCTCCATTGACAATTTTTCTTCTAAAGATGATCAAGTAATGCCACCAGATTATTTGTTTTATATAGCGCCGTCAAATTTCGTAGTGCTGTACAAGGGGTAGACAGGACATAACAAGTAGTATGTAACATAACAATTTGACTTACAGAGACAACAGGTGAGGAGGGCCCTGCTCAAACAAGCTTACAATCTAGATGAACCCTTTTTAGCTTTCTAGTGGTACTCATTAAATAAAAGCTTATATATTCTGGTTTTAAGATCATTCTGAACACATTCCTGACAGATAAAAATCTGGTTTTGTGTCAAGCAGTTCATCATGTAGATAGCGTATGATTCTTGTATCTACTTTTAAAGGGATAGTATGGATAACTCAAGGACTTAGCTAGAACAGCAGGTAGAACTTTTGAGAGAGTTTAACGCAATGTTAGAAGCTCTCCACAGTATCTGAAATTATGGGTCCCACATGCATTAATACTCACTTATCCTAAGCTAATGTTCAACTCATATTTATGGAAATCTACACTCCTAGGCATTGTTTTTCTGATCAGTTTAGTGTTGACTACATCACACTACTGTAAGCAGTAGGTGGCCTTTAATGCCAAACATGGTGGATGGGTTGGCCCAGGGGAAAAGTGGTAGTTGCCCTCCTTGGCCATGCTGACTTGGAACAGCCCCCTGGGAGGTGGGAGTGCAGTGGGCTCACTTAATGTAATGTTTCCTGACCCCACAGTGGTAGAGTGGTATCTAGCACTGCATGCAAGGACACAAGTACAGGCTCCAGGTAAGGGTTAGAGTGTGTGTAGGCACACAGGTGTTGGCAGGAGTGGCATTTGCATCTGCTTGGCCCAAAAGCTCTCTGTTCACCTGATGCTAAATAAAAGCTTTTGGTTGCTACTGCTTACAGAAACACTACAAAAATGGAGACATTTTACCTCTAATTGCTTGCATTAATCATGCATAAAATATTGAATGTTTCCCATGTTGATGTTTCCTTCAGCAATTCCTACAATCCTCTCTTAAACCACCTACCACTTATTGGTATAATGGTGTTGACTATAGAAATGTACAAAATCTGCACTTAGTCACAATTCACAAGTCTTCATTATGACTAATCACGTTATTGTTAAGAATATTAGTCAATGGTAAGAAATGTAATATAATGCAACATGCAGGTACTGAGAACAGCCACACACTGATATAAAAGCAATTTTCAGGTATTAAAAATATCCTTGACTCCCACAGGCTTATTCTTGCTTATTAGCCAACAATAATTAAAGACCCCTTATACATCCCACGTACATGGGGTCTCTTGTGCTAGAAAGTTTCTTTTGCTAAATCCATTAAATTATGATGTCACAAGCTTTTAATACTAAAGCTTTTGAGTTTTTCTTTTATGATTTAAAAAAAACAACATAGGTTTCTTAACATTTTCATGGAGGTGTAGGAATGTTCTGCATGAAACGGTAGATGACATTCACCTGACCTTGACCTATGCTCTTTAGGGAAAGTTCTGGTTTGGGCAGCTACATCGTGCTAACTGAACATATGGACCTTCCCTGTGATCTTCTTGTGAATAACACTTAATTCGTGTTATTTTGTCTGGGGAAAATACTTACTGTATATTAATAGAACAAAAAATGCACATCCATCCATACGCAGAGCTGGGTATTCAGTGGAGTTTATTTAATGAAAGGTGGCCTGGCTGGAGAGTTTGCAGGAGAGTTGGGGAGGGATGTGAAGGGTGAGCTGGTCCTGAATAATGTTTCATTCAATGTGTGAAGAAATGTTGGGCCTTATATCTTAAAAGTATAACAACTTTTATTACTAAAAAGATATGGTAATAAATAGGGAATCTTTCTGTTAATTAAAAGGGAGCTATTTTCCTTGAAGCATTTAGCAAATTACCGGTAATTTACTTACCAGTGCAATTGTTTTGCAAGTATTTAGTTTAAAAGTAAGGGACTATTTTATAGATAATTGTTCTCTACACAGAATTACTATGTTTATTGAAATATAACATTGCAAAATGTTAGATTTAGAAAAGAATGGCAGACTTTTTTTTTTAATTAGAGGCTGCTGATAATGCATTCAGCAATCCAAAATTACAAATCAGGCAAAGCTGGTAGAATCTATTACCAAAGTGCATTATTTAAAGCCTTCATTATTGGTACAGCAGATTTCCTTGCACCCATTGATACCGTTACCGTAGATGGCCAAATGTTTGTGCACAGCCCATTAAGTTCAGCCACACTCATTGCTAACAGCTGTACAATAGCAAGCACAATAGATAGGTTATCTCCATAGACATTGGCAGCGGGGCTGGCAACAGGGGCGGGCTGGCCAGGGAGGCAATTGCAAGTGTCAGCATGTAGTGCATAAAAAGTGTGTGTCCTCTGATATACCAGTCCTTACTGAGTTCCAAACTGCCTATTTGTTGTGAAATCCATCTAATAGATCCATGGGTTTCTTAGATTCCTAAGAAAAGTTAGGAATGGTGTAAAGCTCTCTACTTTTACAATGTCGATATACACTGCCCTTGCAATGTAGCCAGTGATAAAAGGTATATAAAGATATTCCATCAAAAATCAGTCAGCCATTTACAGCTACAATGATCATTTACAACAGCGTAACAGCGTCTGCACTGTATTTCTGCCACACACCGGGCCACACTGTCAGTCACCTCTGGGCCCAGATTAGCTGGGAACTTGATGCAGAGTGCTAGAATAAAATGTCATACTAGTCCTTGGTATCAATTGCTGGAGCATAGCGATTAGGGAGCACGGAAGTCGAGGTCTGAAGCGACAGGCCTCATGCTCCCTAATGTTGGGCTGGTTAGCGGGAGATTGCGATCTCCCCAACCTGTCCTGCTCGGCAGCTGCCTCCTACCCACACCAGCTCTCATGGTGCCTGGATGCGCAGGGCTGTTTTGAGGAGATGACAATCTTGCACCTGCCTCGGCCCTGAGAACACAGGTCTTCTGCCCAGTGGGCCCGTGCGTTAAGACAGCACTGGTTTACTACTCCAGAATCTAACACTTTAGAATGAATCATACTTAAATCTCACAGTGCAGCAGATGACTCTGGGTTTGGGGGATTCCAAGAGTATTAATGACTGCATAGTGCTGCTATAGTAAATGGTAAAGTTTGGTGGAATAGTAACAATCTATGGCTATTTGTCATGGTTGCCAAGTGTAGGAGCATGTTAATGCTACATCATTCTATACATATCTGTGCATCCATATGTGTGTTTGCAAACCAAATACCTATAGGATGAAAGAGAGCCCCCTAAAAGCCAGACCTAATTGCCCAACATCAGTGCCTGGCTCCTCATCTAGATGTTCCAACATCTAGTGGAAAACATCCCCAGAACAGTGGAGACTGTTACAGCACCAAGGTAGAGGGGGACTTCATATTAATGGCTATTATTTTGGAACAAGATTTTTATGCCGGTGCTCACATGTGTTAACAGGTCTGAAATGCTCTGTTTTTATAACCATAACATGTAAAGGTTGGATGCTTTTTTTCTGCGCCATCAGTGACCCAAACATCATATTGCCAGCATGCAGTGGTGTGTGTTCCGGTAATATAAAGCCATAACGATTACCCAAGCCTGGTTTCGATGAGCTGTGTGAGGTTTTATAAATAAAGGCTCACTGCAAAACAATACATAGAACTTTAAAATCCTTTATTTACAGTAGTAAGTCACAGACCAAAGTCACAGTGTTCTGTATTAAAACATATACTACATGTGTTTTATCTAGAGTGGCAACTAAAAAAAACAGATATTTCTCCAGTTATGTCTACAACGGAGTTAAAGGGCTTGATAACAGCAATCAGACACACAGTGCTAGGCCCCAGACCTTGTCCATTCACTAAAGAGGGAGTTTAAAACCTTAATAATGCACAGTGATTATCAGGAGGTGGACATTTCTAACTCTCATCCAAGCTCTCTCTTCAGCGGATAGACCCCAAAGTTGTAACAGCCAAGAGATCCCCTTTAGCAAACTAAAAAGAAAACTAAGAAAACTATTTGCACAGACACAAGAGGGCACATTAAGTGTGTGTGTGTGTGTGTATATATATATATATATATACACACACATATACATATATATATATATATATACATACACACATATACATATATATATATACACGCATGCATTCTATTTTTATATATAATATATGTAGGTATACTCTTTTGTAAACAAATACATGTTATTTGCTGCTGGGGTGCAGCTGAACACGATAAAAATGGTCCTATTTGGTAAATTCCTCATAATTTTGCAACAAAGATATTTGATGAAGATGGGGTCACATTTGAAATCTTAAAATATTTCTCTGTTACATAATAATGTTTTTGTTTAAGGCGCCGTTATACATAAAATTAAAAAGCTTCATCCAGTGGATTTAAATGGGTTGCAGCAATGTTGGGAATTGGAGAACCATGACACTGCCTTATTTGTGCAATGTAACTTTAAAAACAGAAACATACGTGACATTAACTTTTATATTTTCAGAACAAAACCTCACCAAAAGGGCTATTTCATAAGTGCTGCTTTTCTTTAATCTATGGAATGCTGTGTTTATACAGTACTTGCGGAATCCTCATTGGATACTAAAACATATGAACAGAATCCCCCTATCAGCAGTGTTTTTTTATGTTAAGACTATTTTCTTCCTAGCATTTACAGTTCATGTAAAGTTCAAAAGCCACTTAAAAGTCATATGTAAAGGCTTTGTGGCAACTTTCATTACTAGGTTGCTTAAGAATCCTCATTTATATTAAACTACAGTTTCTGTGAATGTTTCCATTTTCCATTCCTTATTTGCTAATATTTGCTAAGTAAGATTGCGTCTTCTTACCGTCGTTTCATAATGAATGTGTGGTAACCCCAAGAAGCATGGAATGTTGTCAACGAATTTCTAAAGGTCCGTTCTTCTGAACCATGTCCAAATAGATGCTTTAGTGTTGGTTTCCAAACATGAAGTCTCAATATAACCCTGATAGACATAACAATGTTCTGCCTTTTGAGTGTATGTGCTTGATGCCAACTTTCCCTTTTAGATTCCATGAGTAAAATGATAGAACGGAAGCAGTGGCTTATGTGGACATGAAAGTAGAGACACTGTCCTTAGACTATCACCCTAATGATTCATGGTGATGCGAATCTTCACAGGAGTTCAGTGTCTTGTTCTGCAAGTACACTGAAGGTCAATTATTCTAACTTTCCCACCAACAGTGCTGCTATTGTAGTGCAAATAATGCAGTAAAAAATGGCTGGCTTGAGTGTTGGGCTACACATTTGTTTCCAGAGCAAGTAAACGTCCCATGCGTTCCATGTTCTTTTCTATTGTGGCACGACAAGTTATTTCCTTGGCACACTCCATAGGGAACCAACCTCTCTCTCCATCTCGCAGTCTTTCCCCTTCATACCACCCTGTAAGGTAGAAGCAGAGATTGTGAACTTGCAGATTGTCAACAGGGCCCTGTCCAACTGTTTTATAAATCGGTCCGGGTATTTTATCGTTTGTGTTGCTTACACAAAGTGGGTATAATGTGTTGTCTAGGGCAGAAACAGAAACTGGCTAAATGAAGGTCAACTGTCTTAATCTCTGTACAAACACAGAACGTCACTAGTCTTCCCACAGCTCAAAATGTCTGAGATGTAAAAAAAAAACAAACAAAAAAACAAAACTAAAACATTAATTTTCATGAAGCAAACCAGCTACAATATAAAACCTGGCATTTTGTTTTTATTGTTGTGCGCTTGGGGAATTCAATCAATTTTATCTACTGGGAATTAGTTACTAGAAAAACACAGCCTGCCGCAGTCCTTCTCATGATTGTAACAAGAAGAATGACAATTTCCTCTGACAGAAAAGTTAGAACAACAAATATCAGCCATCATCTCTGTCGCTATGGTAACCACACAACGGATACCCCAGATTGTACTGGAAAAGAGACGGTATTGTTTTCTAGTAAATCAGATTTAGGCCAGACTCTTCAACTGAAACAGTCACCTTAACAATATATTTATGTCTGCGTGACATGGGGGAAAACCCCCCAATGGTTTTACTATACCACCTGCTGACTCGAGTATCTCTTAACCCTCAACTTGCTGGAGAGATCTGGAATCTACCTCTTCAAATGTAATATAAATGTTTTGCACTCCAACTTAAATGCGAGTGCATTGGAGGGTTCCACTTAAAGAACCATATCTTTGCAATATTATACCTTATTTGTTTGTTTCTCTTATTTTTTATGTCCTTATATGTTGGATATCGGAGACCAAACTACACTAGTTGGGTAAATTTTTTTTTTTTTTTTTTTTTTTAGTGCACTGTATCACTTTTTGTATTTAATTGATGTTTAGATGCAACATGGCTTGCAGTAATCATGCCGGGGTTTATCTGGTGAAACTGAACCCAATTATTAATTACATTTGGTGAATTGGTTAAAGCCCATTGCTTTTCTAAATCTTTCGACAACCTTCTGATGAAATCTTTACACATTGCATTTTGTATTTACTCAGGCTATATTTGTCTAATATTAAAATTATTTGGATGACCTAAAACATTTAAGTGTGACAAATATGCAAAAATATAAATACTTGTTTCAGATAATAGTGTTGTTAAGAATTATCCCCAAACCCCCTTTTTTCACAAAGCCATCCCGTGGAAGGGAAAGAAGTCAGTACACCTTTACACTGCATTAAACCCAATAATGTGCTCACCATCATTAACTTTCTGATAAACCAAGACTACGTCAGCGACCTGTAGAGAAAGCTCGTCTGGCTGCTTAGCAGTGTAGGTCCTGGTAATTTCCACTTGCGTCAAAGCTTTGGGAGGAAAAGAGTTAAAAAGTTTGTTAGTTTGTCAGAAATACAAAATTATATAAATTATTGATTGAGATGAAATCTGCAGGACAAATAAACACATGACTTTACATCACATATATACAGGAGTGTACACAGCAATTGAATAATTGCTGTTATGTGCAGTATGGGTGTCTTATCTGGTGGCATAATGGTATGATACAGACACCTTGTTTGTAGGCCTAGTTTCATGCGTATGCCGCTAACAAATTGGTTAGTGACGCACGTAGGGTTTAGCGATGGAATATTACTGTCACTTTTTCAAGACCAGTGCCATTTTTGTAAATCACATGGTTTGTGACAGTTTTCGCACTATACACTAGGGGGCAGTATGGCACAGCAGAAGCACTTTTTCAGGCTTACTTGTTCTATCCGTGTATGGTCTGTCGTTTCTCTGTCCCAGTGCAGTTATCCAGCGAGCTCGGTCACTCCTGCAACATATAAGGTGAAAAACATGTGTAGGAACTAATGGCAAGTTGTCAATGACCCACCGTCTCGTGATGTACTGTTTGAATGAGCACATTCTGTGCCCTCAAAATAGATGAGTCAAGGAAAAAATATCTAGAGTGTTATATTTCTAAACAAATTATGCAGCAAGCACTAAATTAAAATATGAAAACAAGATGTAAAGAAACCATGATTTGCAAAACAAGGAAGACCAAAACTGCATTGAGGACTTGTTAAAAAATGTTTAAAGTATGTTAAAAGTATGCTGCTTAAAGCAATGTGGCAATATGTCTAGTTTAGCAGTACTTTGTTATACTGTTACATAGTAAGCATGGTATCCTGCTCTCCTGAAACATTGTATGAGCACATGCTAAAATAACGAGCGTGTTTCCAGAAATTCAGGTGCAAATGTATGTTTAGTATGTGTTGTTTCTGTTTTCCGCAACCTTAAAAATCCTTATAGGAGGCAATTACTGCGGCATTGTCAGACTGGATGGACAATAAAGACTATGAAATGAAAACATCCATTGTGCCAGAATTCAAAGTCTACCACGCTCATCAGTGTAAGATTCTGTCCTGATGAAGACCCCCTAGTTATAGAGTAGAGAGAACACGGTTTTCCAGCAGTGTTATCTGGCTTCTCCGCAGGATTTACTTTTTATATGTGTGTAAATTTCTGAAATAACCCGGAATAGACAGAAATACTGTGCTGTGTGTTTTTAAGCCTCAGATGAGGCTCACAACCTATCTGTGTAAAATATCAATCTAATAGACCAACAACAGGTCTGAGAAAGACCTTATTACAATGACAACAAAATAAGTCAAAGGCGCGATGTAATACAGGATGGAATGCCTTTAATTTTAATTATTTTATTGAATTGTTGGTAATCCAACAGAAGGCCATGTCCACATTTGAAACAGTTGTGAAATATGGTCAATCATTTGTGAAAGTAAAAGTTGGTAAATAGTTGTTGTGGTAAAATCCCAGTGCCAGACCCACACCTAATGCCTCCGAATGGTACCTTAACATCAAAAATCTGAACAATCATCATCAACCAGCATAGACAAAATAGTGCTGTTTCGGTGATTCTTCATGAATACATGTAACAATTCCCTTATGACTGATATTTCAAAATTTGTAACTAATGCTATACTATCGCACGGGTGATTAAAAAAATGACATCATCAGAGCCCTCAGATTCAGCATTTAGGTTGGAGGGATGGCTAGTGAAGCAATGCCTTTATTTGAAATTCCATTGTGTCTTCCCCAGGATGGCAACGTGCCATCAGAGGTTAAACGATATGGGGAGATATTTGAGTAATCTCCTGACGTATGTAAATATTATATGGTATACTCAGAATTTGCTGGTAATGTATTAGTCATAATAATATACATCATGGGATAAGCGTGTGAAGTGTCTCCGTTTGCCATTGGGGAACGTGCAGTCTGCAGGTGCATGCATGTGCAGGTTCATATGTATCTTCAGCATTGACGGGAACAAATTGATATATTTTCCATATGAAAACATACACTGGAATGTGAGCCCTTATAGCCCGTCTCCGCTTTCTAATGACAACTAACCGATATAAATGCCCAACCCAGTTTGTATATGTTATACTTTCACACGGGATAACTATGAAAAATACAACATATTAAAGAGATGGAAAGGAATCCGTTGATTCTCTCCTTTTATGTATAATCCAATAAATGCATTATCTGTGCCATTGGCTAGGTTATTACCAGTGAGAATTATTAATTTACAGCACAGACACTTAACATTGTATTGGTTAAAGCTGGGGCAGGACCATGTGCATTTGATATTTGGTCATAACATGTCTACCACGTAAAGTGCTGTTCCACATAGGTGGGCTCTTAAAATATTTCCAAATCAGTTCTGATTGTGTAGGGAGAAATAAAAGAAAGTCATGTCATTCTCCTTAATGCTCCCTGTCTCCAAAAAAAACTATTTAAAAAGTTTATGGAAATAACACAGTTGCCTAGTAAGCGAGTCTTGTCTTTCTCCCAAAGTCCCTCCTGTGTATTACATCACACCTTCGGCCATTCCCAACATCCATTTAATGCTCATACATATGAAACCGCAAGCTTTACAGATCCTAATCCACAGTAATGGCCACATTGGCCAGTGATAGGGAGCGAGTGTTATTGAGTGAGGCATTTATGTGAAAGGTGGTATGGGTATAATGTCCCCTTAAACTACAAGAACTTAAGGGTAATGACAGAGATGGGCAGGCTGAGCGGTGAAGACAGAGAGGGTTAAGAGGCCCCTCTGAAATGTTTTCCACAAGGAAATACATCAGATTGATATGCCATTTAAAAAAAATCGAATAGGCTTATTTAAGATGCATACTACAGTAGTACACAATAATATTAATATCTGAGAAAGTTGTGGAACAGCACATTTCATTGTTGGTGTAATGTTTCTCGCTCCTGTTCACCTCAACCTTGTCCACAACACAACCTAATATTGGTGGTTCTGCTTCACATCTCTTTTACTAAAATGGGAATCCTGGAAAATTCTCAAGTTTCTTGCTGGCTCACACTTATTACAATTTAATTAAAAATATGGTCTCATAAACGTCTATGTGTGGGGCTCTAGCCTCTAAAGACAGAGACAGAGTAAGTGTATCCAGTGGAAAAAGCAGTGACACTCCATTTACTGGCACTACATCATCACGAGAATTCCTCGTTCATTAAGTGCACAGGGAGCAGGATGATACAAAACAGACACATTAACACACATACAATATAACTTCACTGCCGTGATCAACAGTCTGAAAAGATCACACATTTTACCCGTTGTGCTCAGGAATGATAGCAACATCTCCAGAATTCCTTACAGTTTATGGTAAAACCCATACCATTATTGCAAAGAAAAGGATGTATGGATCTATTTCCCGGGGTTATTTAACATAACTATGTATTTCTTTCTTAAACGTAGCCACTACTATTAAAAATGTGTTTATCTGTTATATAGAACTAAATGAGCGTCGTGATCCCAGTGTGTGGCTCACCCTGACTCACGGAAGTGGGAGAACAAGACGAGCCTGAGGTGTGGCAAGGCTAATGCTGGGCCATCGGCCAGCTGCTCGTTCACATCTGTATTCTCTTCATCAGAGAACATGCTTTAAATTCCAGTAGTCTTCTGACCAAGCAAATTTTCTAGATACTTTGTAGGTGACCAGTGTGGGTCCTTGTGAATGTTATTTTGTGTTTTGTATAAAATGTAAGTTACTAGTTTTGTTCTCGTATCAGAGTTTAATTTGTAGGTGTGTGTGCAGTGACGTGCACGCTGCAGGTTATACTCCCAGATAATGCAGACAATTATCAGCTACGGAAACTATGACTTCTGGCCCAAGGAACTGGCAGGGTGTGAGAAAACAAGAATGGAGAAGGATTTCAGTCTGCATTTCTCATAAAAGAGAGCAAAATGACTCAAGTGCAGCACCAACACTAATTGCTTAAACTGATCACAACAAAAAGATCTAGCTGTTGCTTGTAAGTACAAGCAGCAATGTTTGTCTCTCAAGGGACAGCTGTCTGTTTTCCTCCCTGGCTCCCTGCAGTGTAAGCAGTATTTCACTACTCTTCATACCCCCAATATTTCACTGTCCCAAAATATGGTATGGTTAAAGGTACCATGTACATACCCAACCACCTCCTGACACTTTGATTCAGAATGCTGGATATGACATGATATGCTGGTGCTCAGCTTAACTGTGTTGCGAGGAAGCCATGTGGGTGCTGGCATTGTGGTCAGTGCTGCAGAAGCACAGGTCGATTGCAAACGCTTATGGGCTTGGCAGATTCTGATCTCCCTAACCAGCAGTTCACTAGGACAGTACCAGCATATTAGGGAGGCTGGGAGTTATGTCTGTGTATGCGTCTGAACCCATTTATGTTGACAATTCCCCAGTGCATCTAGGTTCAGGGGTGAACCAAATAGTGCCAGTGGTAGCGTAGCCTGCTAAACAGATACAGAAAAAAAGGGAGGCGTTTCCGTAAAAAGTTTGAAATTGATTTTGAAAACTAATCATGTAGATTGTTAGTGCCCCCGACTTCATAGACCATGGAACGGCAAAAGATTATTCCACAGCAGTTCTCGCATCATAGCTTCCATTGTTCTCAATCAAAAGAGTGGATCATCTACAGAGGTTTTTTGTTGGATACTTCCAGAGACAGAACATCTTCTCTCTCCTTCAGTCATTTCCAAGGTCAAATTACAAGCAAATACTTTTACTGGAGGCAGAAGGCTTCTTGCAAATCAAATGGATATGGATGTCTGGTATAAAGATGGCTCTATAGAGGAACAGTGCTTGTTTTTAGGGTCCCTAAGCAAAGGGATATATAGGGGCCCCACCTCAAGTGCAAATGTTGAATGTATGTTAAATAAAGAAATAAGTACTTATGATCACAGTTGCAAAATTATATTGATTATAGCTTTATAAGGAATCCATGTCTCATCTCTGCCATGTCCTCTGAGGGACCCCTTTAGAGCAGTAGGGGACATAATTTGCTGCTTTATAAGGCTGCAGCTGTAGATCCTGAATACTACAATTAGATGGATGAGTGATACAATGCGTTACATATAAGAATGTCTAGCAGTAACTTTTGCCTGAAACAAAATAAACTAATGTATGCCATGCATATAACAGCCATGTATGCCTAAAATTAAGGATCTCAATATCTCATTATCTATAATGATGATTTAATTAGCAACTTGAGTTATTTATTTACTTACAAGGTCTCTGCTCCAAGCAGCATCTCCACTTCCTCCCCTGCATAGTTGCTGCGGATGGTTAATGTGAATAGGTGACTTGCTGAGCATTGGCGCAAGTACAGAATTGGTGTGCTGGTCTTCGTAGGCGAAGTCGGTTCCTCGCTATCGTATTGCTCAACGTAAAGCTGGTCTAGTAAGGAGTAATCTGTGACGTTATAACTCTCCTCACTGCAGGGAAAAAAACAACATTAACACAACCAACCATATTATACTGTATGGATGCCATATAGTGGAGTGAACTTGCTTTAATTTTTATTCTGTAAACAGGCGCTACAGACATATAGGTGGATCCAGATTTGTAGAGAAAAATAATTTAAACATCTGTCCTAATTTAATTAATATTTTATGGATCTATCTGAAAGATTTATTTTACACACAGAGAAATAATTTAAAAAAATCACAGCTACCGTCATCTAAACACACCTTCATCAAAACACACATCTACTACCACAAGAAGTTACCATAAAGAAATGGAAAGATGGTGAATATATGTGGACACATGGAGAGCGAAGGAGAAAAGGCAATATGTAAGAGACAAATATATAACAAAAGCAGCATAAGAGGGTAAAGTTGGAGAAAAGGGCACACTGTGCGAGCATGAATGAGGGAAAAAAGGGTGAACTAGAGATGGAGGATTGGGGAGCATAAAGTTGATGAATAGACAAAAGATACAAAATAGATTGGGTTACAAGAGAAACTTGACATGGATGAAGGTGAGATGAAGAGAGCTGCCAAGCAGGTAGATTAGAGAGGCAATAGTGTGGGGAAAGAGGTGAAAGCGGAGGAGGCGGTAGCAGTGAAGAAAATGTCAGAGGGAATGATCTGAAGATATTATGGAGGCAGAAAGGAAACAACGTGTTCCATAGGGACATGACAAAAATAGAATAACTTTGCATTTATCGGTGGGACATGATTACTTGTACATGGCACTGTGTCCACTTAAAATTATTTAGCTGATTATAATGTATGTTCGTTACAAATATATTGTTCAAATAGCATGTAAAAATGTGTGTGTGTATATATATATATATATATAAACAATGTATCTCATAATGTAATTAATTTTGTTGTGCTGAACACCAGGTGTTGTGCTGAACACCAGCCACATTGGAAGGAAATCAAAATAACAACTACAATAATATTTGCAGTTTTCTGATTATTTACTGGTTACTAAAGGTTGAGTTTTCTTTCAAATAGTGTAAAGAGCATGTAGAAGTGAGGCATTTCTGCTCTGGGCTTTTGTCAATCAAACAATGCCCCAGGATGGAAACATCATTACTCAAGTTCCCAAGAAACTAATATTACAAGTTCAATATTCTCCAGAAGACATGACACTGGGATGAATTTTGCCTCCAGGTCCCCAAAAAGTCATTCCTGCCTTTCCCCAACAAAACAAAATAAAAAAACAATAAAAACAGAAAGACACATCCAGCTTTACAATTATAAAACAACGTTGGTTGGTACACAATATGCGGATGTTGTTGTGACACCACAGTCAGATGGTGAGAGGACAACCAAGTAAAATACTCCATTCATGGAATATCGTGTTTGTGCATGAGCAAATCTAGTTGTGGGCACTGCGCATGTGAATCTGCCAGCAGTCCTGATATTTGGGACACACGCCATCAATCACACGGACATGTTGCTTGGACTGTCTTGGAATTTATAGAGTAGAACTAATCACTAAACCTCTTTCTTAAATCAGAATCTAGAGTACATCCAGTATATCTTGTTTCAGAAACACATTTTGCATAATGTGAACGTAGAAAGTTCTTTATGTAAGCAGTCTTTAACAACTCTGCCGTGAAAACGCAAGAAACCTTTGTTTGTATTCGAATAGGAAGCACAAAATGCCTAGAGAGAATAAGGTTGTTTTCCCAATAATAGAGCACAACTTCAAATACACAACATTTCATTTTTATGAAAAGTTTGTTCATATCCATAAATAATCGTTTCAATTGAGGGGTCTAATGGCTACAGCACGTGTACAATATACAAATATCACAACGCAAAATATTATCTTGGCATCCACAGAATTCCAGACAAGATGCTTAGAAGTACTATAAGTGTCATGACAGTGGAGATAAGAACCACTTGGTACATCCAAGGTTCTTCAGTCCCTTATCTGCCTTAAAATATTTATAGTTTCTTTGGTATAAAGCAAGTGCTCCTCGGAGTTAATGAGGTCTGTCTTTGTTGTCTTTTGAAATCATTGTACAAACCCCTTTTGTTCTGGGTACATTCATCAGGAAAAATGGGTAAGAGGAGAGCCTGAGAAATGCCATACATTTTGTTCCCACATATTCCAAGCAAAACTGGAGACTGGCAACAGGTGTCTTCTCCTAGGAATCTCCAGAAGTCTGGAAAATTAAACTGAACCAGTCAATATATGACATCCAGCTGAGGCCTATCAGCTGGCACCGGGCACTTCTGAATATCATTTTTTTTCTATGGTTTTCTGAACAAGGAACTTAACCAGCTTAAGCTAAAGATAGTTACACTTCTCAATGCAGTGACACGAAAAACATGTGTTCAGGAACCTCCCCAAAGGAATGTGCGTATTATAACTTAGACTGCTTGTAGACGGACCTTTAAAACGTTCTTGGCAACGCTATGCTTGTCAAGGAAATGCTTCCTGCAATTGTTTGTCATGCGTGTGCCTGTTTACCAGCTGTGGGGTAAGGTAAGTGAAAATGATCAGGTTTGGCAACCCACTGACCTATTACTTAGGAAGGAGTTTGAAGCCCCCACATGTTTCCTGTTTCACCTTCCCTGCACACTAACTTCCATAATACATTATAAATAAAGAACCATATGTCATATATAACACAGCTGCGCACAGTTATTTCATTATCTAAGGTGATTAAGTTTCCTCCTAAAGGGAAATCAACAATGAGATTAGTCCAGCCTGACAGTACAGGATAATGTATTTTACATACATAGTTTAATTTGTAATCTCATTTTCTGTATGTATGTCTGTGTATATATATAATATATATATATACACACACGATGTAAAAAAAAAAAAAAAAAGTATTGCAGAGTATGACATTGTGTCAAATGGACTAATACAGCTTAGCCCACATATATGTGTATAAATAATGACTTTTAGGACTATAGACAGGAAGGGTTGGTACCTTCTATCCTCTCCCATAGTAAATAATACTCATTGTATCACGCATGCACTCACACAAAACACACACACATTCACTCTAAAACACACTCACACTAAAACTCACACTATCATACCTCACATCTTTATCTAATCAGCAGCCTACATTATCTTTCCACAGTGTGTTTGGATATTTGGATATGTTCTTCCTTATTTAAGTGTACAGCCTTTAATGAGGAAAATGTGTGTATGTTTATAGTTTATATATATATATATATATGCAAATAGACAAGAAACACCCCGGGCACAAAGATGAAGCAGCAAGCAGAAGCATTTCAAGGATTTCTTTGAAACCTGTTTTTTTTGGTTTTATTATAAATCACCCATCTGTAAATTATTTTAGTTTTCCTTAGGTAAGTGAAGCCCTTAATTTTGTGTAAGCTATACAGAATTTTTCTATTGCACTAGTAGCAGCCTTAAAGTGTACATGACAGCATTTGTGCATTTTCATTTAATGCAAAAAAAAAAAAAAAAGCTTACAAAATACCATGATCTTCAATATTATACATCCTTTCCAAGGGTGTATGCGTGTGGGATTAGCTTTTTTATTTCAGCAAAATAATTTAGATTAATTGGCGAAAGGAAAAAGTGGGAATTACATTTCTACATCCCCTTAGATTGTTTAGTTTAATTACACCAAATGAAGATACCTGTAATGTTTCTGCATACACGCTGTCACATGTTTTACATAAGCTCATATAAAGCTAAATTGTTTGTCTGCCATGCCAATGCCACTTATGGTTCAGTCAACAAAGCTCTAAAAACCTGGCACACAAATCAGTCTTCTGTAATAATTAAAGAAGCCTTCTTGCGAAATCACTTTAAAGAGATTATTCATGCTAATTAATCAAAGGTATACTTTTCCACGTTAAGGAAAAGAATCCCGATGACTAGAACCTGATACTTGTAAAACTGGCCAGATCTGATTCTCCGGGAGAAATATTCACTGAACGTCCAGCATGCAGCTGCTCACAGGTAACATTCCACCGTATTGTCTGATCTTTGGGTTCTGTCCAACTTATGAAGTACAGCTGCCTTTTCTCAAATATATCTGTTTTCCCCTGGGCACTGAGCCAAAGGTCTCAGCAATTTGCTGTAATCCCAGTGTGACAAAACAAAGAACAGAAAAAAACTATAGAATGATTAAAAATAACTAAAATACTTTGTACCTTGAACTTTTTTGTATATAATACCTATCTATGCTGAGCATATTACCATGCTAAACATATGTAGGTATGTTATTCAACAAAACACCCATAGAGAGAATTCTCATCAAAATAAATCTAGTACGCAGTCATGTGCTGATGATATTATTCGGGGATTCAGGAAATAAGGACGTAAAAGGAGACTTTTACAGAAAGGTCAAACAGGGAAGCTGAGTATGCGAAATTGCAAAAGGAAAACAAGCTACGAGCAAACAAGAAAATAAAATATTACATACATACAAATCTATGTTTCTATATCACTCTTGCTTTCTGCATATTAAGACAGACCACATCACCTGTCTGCAAGAATGAATTAGTGAATAGCAGATGGCAGATTCCATTAGTCAGATGTACTCGTAGTCAAGATCTGCTCGGTGTAGAATTATCATCACATTTTAGAAGAAGACATGTTAATGACATAGGGCTAGAGATTTTTTTAAAAAATATATGGTTTAAGTTTATTTCAGGGCAGAGACGGCCTTAGGGCCGTCATCAGAGAAGTATAACAACAAGAGGTGCCCTTTGGCCACCAAAGTCCAACAATGATGTATAACGTCTCTACCGTTCAATACCATCAGCTCACTGATATACTCGCTGTGAGGTTTACTTTGTAGAAATTCACTGTTTAATACATCTGAAGAGATTGCAACGTCACACAAACTTAGCAACGTTATTAAAAAAGTTTCAGGATAGAAAGTGCTCATTTCTACATGATGTGAGCATCATAAATTAGCATAGCTATACATTTGGGATCTGTTGTTGTAACAGAACTAGTGAAGTGTGAAACCTAAAACAAATCCGTGTAAATCCTTTTCTCACCCAATGTCCTTAAAAACATATTTAACGCAGGGCTTGCATATCTAATGCACTTGAAGAAAAGGAGAAAAACTCTATAACAGTTGGAAAAATCGACTATTAGCAATCACTTCAGTGCTACTGAAGACAACTCATAGTTAAATAAAAGTTAAGAATGAACAAAAAGAAAATATGCCAAATATGTAAATGAATCGCAGCACATATGCAGCTAAGGTCCTACCAAGTGCTAGGAAGAGTCAGTGTCATCCATATAAACGACCACATCAAATTTCTCAAGAAGAAACAATATATTTAGCAAAATATTTTATTTGGCTCTGAAAATATGCAAAACTTTTTATATTGTATTGTACAGACCAGCAGAATATGATGGTGCCTGGACCAGCCTGAGGATGACGAGGCAGTCATGGCTCTTTAAGCCTAGTGGCCACCAAAATTGCAGCAGATAGCTGGATACTTAAGGCTGCACAGTATGTTTTTGTGGTCACACAACAAGCAGACAGGCATATGCACTAGGAAAACCGGACATTGGAGCACCTGATCTGCCGCTAGAGCAGCTGTCAGCTAGAGCCCCACCGTGTATTTGCTCAGTCCGGGCCTTGACGGCACTATATAAATCAACAAACAATGATAATTGATCATGACATATTCTATTAACCAGTATTCCTTATAGGACTGGTGATAAATTCACAAGGAGCAAAACAGCAGCAGATGAGCCTGAGAAACATGACTATTCTGGATCTTCTTCAACCATAGGTTTGGCCAAATTTAAGGTGACTATAGCTTAACTTAGTTATTTTTAACAAATTAGTTTGCACATGACTTCTCACGGGCTTTTAAACAATTATAGAAAAACATAACCTGATCATAATTGGTAGGCCTCCAATACAAAGAGTAGGCTGAAACATTGTGAAACTCGTGTGTCAACAGTAACTATACCCACATACACAAACCAGATAAATGTTACAAAGGTAAAGGTTTTTACGAGGGTTCACAGCAATGTTTGCTTTAGTTATTGTGTACTTATTATATCACTTTCAGTTTAAAATAAGTCGATAGCTGTGCCCCTATGCACATGCGAGCTAGGTGGATTGCCACATGTTTGCAGTAACTGACCGTCAAGCAAATTGAATATAAGATTGATATAAAAGACATGATATAAAATAATATAGCATAATCTACTGGAAGATATGTATAATATCATTAAAATGCAAAGTGCAATGTTTTTTGCCAACACAAAGTAACAGTGCACAAAATGGTTCCATCATCTTATTGAACAGTTTAAAAATCAAAAAGTGGTCATTGTTCATATTGTTTTCTGCCAATTGATGTTTTAGCTACCAATTTGTTCTGATTCTAGTATTGGTGCCTGAGACATTGTTACAATGACATGCTAAAGACTCCAATGACAAACTAGACCTCATTGCATCACAGTCTTAGTGACCTCATTAAAATACATCCAGCAGGACCAGTCACATCACCAAAGAGGTGACCTGAAAGGTGGGGGAAACTGGGCAATGGCATATTCTTCCTAGGGAGACGGGTCCAAAAAAGCAGTAGCCCCTAGGCCACTCTTAGGCTCACAATTCCTTTGTGCACCTCTCCTTCACGGATCTCCCTCCTCTTTAGGAGTTCATATGTGTGAACAGCCACAATAATGCTTATATAATACAGCAATGCAAATTTAACGATTTGTGGCACGTATGATTTTTATTTTTAGTTCCTTTAAGTCCTAAGCTCACAATCATTATGAAATATCTTAGGAGTGGGCACCATCATCAATGTGAAATGCAATTTCATCATAATTTACCAGACACATTTGAAAAAGTTTATGCTTAATATAAAACTAAATTACTGATACTGGTCCAGTAGTTAATATTTTGAATGCCATAAAGGAGATCCCGGGGTTTGTTTCCCTTTCACACAAATAGATAGCAGGACTTTGGAGAGATCTGCGTCTGGCGGCTTCCTGTAAACAGTACGTTTCAGGAAGGCCTGAATAATCAGTGCTTATTTTAAGGCTAAAAAATCCACCGAAATATCCATATGTTTATGTTTTCCTTTGTGTGTAGCTTTCTATACGTCGGTGAAATCTGAAAATGAGAACATTTAACACAGCTACAAAGATGAGAAAGTTGCTTGCAAAGAAAGTATTTTTTTTTACCCTTAATCTGAAAGGTGTTCAAGCTTTCTTACTGCCCAGGTTTTCAGTGTCTATGTTAGAGAATTTCCTTCTTACTTTTAATATTTCCAGGCATAACGGCCAAGGAATACATTTGGGGAATTCAAAAATTTAAAGAGAAAAGCAAGTCCTTAGAATATTCAAAAGGGACAAATATAAATGTTTTTAAATCAAAAATAACAAAAACTACTTCAATCACTCCACTTAGAGGAATGCACTTATCTCTGATGTGTTGATATAATTGTAAGTTGGGTGATAGATATATATATATATATATTCAGAGGATTGTATTTTCAAATGCTAGCATTCCTGGGAACACCCCACCCAGCATTGGCACACACACTTCCCACCCACTTCCCACCCCAGTCAAGGCTGTCTTGGGCTAGCCTTACCCAATGCCTTGCTTGCCCTGCCCTATGCAAGATTGGTCCCACCTAGGTAGTCATCTAGTCCTGGCCTGTCACAAAGTATCACCTCTAGAAGAGGGAGAGCTCCAGGTAGCGTGCCTTGGGCTATACACCCGTAAACACAAGGTGCATTGACCTATGTTGGAGGTAGATTATGCCCAGGGCATAACACATGTGAGCAACACAAGGCATATTAATCAGCAAGTCAAGAGCACAAGTGTTATGGGTCAAAATATGTTAGAAAAACCTGACAGTTAGGAAGCACATCGTACAATTCTGCATGACTTAGCGTATCTAATAATCAATAGTGTTTAATACAGTAAACTCTCAATAATAACCAATGGGGATTTCAAAACCGGGGAAAACAGTAAAGTATCTATAGAGTCAAAGTAACAAACCATGCAAACGGATACATAATGGGGATTTTCTAGTTGTTTGTTTACATTTTCATAGCAACATTTCAATGCTGCCTGTTGCCAACGGTTTGTTTCGCAGAGTGAATGTAGAGAACAGGGCAGTGTTACACCTCTTGGGGACTGCTGAGTTCCAAAACACAGCAGCCAAAAGCATATGGAGGCAGAAACAAGTCCTATTCGCAATGTTACAGATGTATCCTGGGATACCATTTTCCATGCCAAATGAGCTCAGATTGTCCAAGTACAATAAGAAAAAGGAGCTAGTGGATTTCCAGTGATAAACTGCTTAAAATGATGTGTCAAAGGCAACTTACAATATGCTGATTTTAAGATTTCAGCCAATATTTTGCTAATGTTTTAAGAAACTAAAATAACATGCTATGTGAGGTCAAATGTGTTCCCTTAGCACAAGTTTACAGCAAAGCTTTTTTGCTGTTTTTTGTTGTTTTTTAAATAAACAAGAGTGCTGCTATATGCATTCCAGTCTTTATTACCACACTGAACTTCTGATCACTACTCCCAATGCACAATAAAAATCCTATAATATTCTTGGATCAATCAGCAGAAATATTTTGTAGTGTCTATCAGGGATGTTTCCCTAAAGCTGCTCAAAATATTATATTATAATAATAATAATCTTGGGGTCTTGTCCTGCTTGATAGCCTTCAGTGCTGGGTTTTTGGCAAATCCTGATAAGAAACAAAAGGCTAAAAACTTTAAGTCACAATAATTACCTTTTCTTCTTTGTAATAATGAGGACATCGTTGAAGAGAAAGAAGTAGACTGGCTGTTTAGTTGTTTTCTTTGAGAATATCCCAGTATCTTCTACATAGGCGGTTAGCTCACCCCTCTTCAATAACCACCGCGATGAAGACACCAAAGGGAATGGCTACAAGACACACAAAAAAAACCCATAAGATTTTGTATTGACTCCTACCACCCCCACGTAAGCCAAAATTAAATATCATAAAACCTATTGCCCTAGAAACTTTAAATAAAAAAACACAACACATCATCAAAGAGTGAGTAAGGGGCTTCCTCAGCAGAAGCCAGAACCCACAGGATTGGAGAATGCGTAATCAAATGAGTTCATACTGTGCCAGGATTGTGCAGGGCAATTTACCAGGACTGGACACAACTTTCCTAAAGAGGCCATAACAGGACACAGTACAAAAGGGAAAATAACTAAACAAACTTGCAGCAAACATGTTACTGCCACCTCATATATAATCATTGATATTGTTTTAATGGGGAGTTTAATCTTGTTCACAAGGACCAGTTTATGTTGGCAAATTTGAGAGATTCCAAAGAATCTATACTAGGCTAAATGACGACGTTACATGACGAGTGGTCAGGGTTAAAATTTATATTTACAACGTTGTGTAAAATAAGATACAAAACATTACATTTGTAATATATAATTAGTTACTAAAGGTATAATGTAGTGACAGATTAAGTGTGCATAGTGTTAGGGTGTGTATTGTTAGCCATTGTATGTGTGAGTGTATGTTGGACAGTGTATCCATGTGTTTAAACGTGTGTTGTGCATGTTACAGGGTTGCATTAACATGGGAATGTATATAAACACGTGTGTATTAGTGTATGGTGTTCATGCGTGTTCATGAGTCTAGAATCTTAGCATGTGTGTTACTGTATGGTGTTAATCTGAGTAAGTGAAAGAATAATGGTTAAACATACCACCTTTGTGGTGTAAAATACCCTTTATCATTAAGGGGTTAATTGGAGTACTGTACAACATGGTGCAGCGCTGAAGAAAGGTGTACTTTATGTCATATTGCCCCAATTCACATCCTTTAACTGCAGACCAGGGGTGATATATGAAGATAAAAACATGATTGGTGAAGAAAAAAAGAAGTTGGCTCCTAGAGCCAAACAAAATCTAATGACCCCCGACTTATTTAACTAGGCACACATTACATATTACTGTTTGCCCTGGATGGTGTACGATCTCCTTTCCTGTGACATATTTCACACGAAGCCATATTTCTCATAACTATGCATTTTATACATGCAGATTAATTTATATTTATATATATATAACATATTACTCTATTGAAGCTGTATCAGCAAATCTTTAATTTACAATATTGACTAAAGCATTAAGAATTCCAAGACCACTAAATATGTACAAGTTAAGCATTACAGATTCAGCTGCGCAAAACCCCATTGGGGCCAAATGTATTATTTTTTCATAGAAATCTTTTTCATTTGTACTTTTTTTGCTATAGAAAACCCTGTATTTCACAAATATTGTTCAATATTGTTGTGTAATTAAAGTTCAACCACTTCCTAGTAAGCAGAAGTCTTTGCTAAAAGTCTTAATTAATTGTAGATCTTGCTAGAAATACAATGGGCCTTCTCCCATGATCACACTATAATGGATCATTCAGTTTAAATTTGATGTGATAAAAGATGTGTCTTTTAAAATGTAAAAAATACAAACTTTTGTACGTTTAATAGCAACAATGAAACGATGCAATATTATGTGCACAATTTTCTTTATTCATAATCACTAGACACATTGACTCCAGATTATTGACCTCTGTGGAAAAGGCCTGCAAAAGTTCTGCCATAAACAGAGACAATGCTGAAAAGGAGGACAAACTCCGCTTTATATAACAAGAAGCTGAAATAAAAAAAAAAATACAATATATAATTTAAACATAAAGGATATTGTCCAGCAAAGTCACAATAGGGTGATAACCTGGTTCTTTTTAGGGACTCTCTGTAGTTGAAAACCAATATATTTCCATGAAATCGAGCCTGAGATTCATTTATACTACTTAGCACACATCAGACCTTAGTACGGATGGGGCATCATAGGGCAGGAGTGCAAAGTCTCTGCATAGCTAAGACAAGGCTCAAAACTGGGTGACCTGTTTGAAAAACAGCCTTGACTTAACAGTCACCAGCACCATCTAACCCAACTCCTATCAAAGAAGTGCCGACACGTAAGAAAACAAGCAGAAAGGAGGAAGTGCTCGGAATACATATACTGTATACGGATAATAATACACCAACCAATAACGCAACCACGTAGCATTGAAAAGAGGAAAATGTCATCAATGTCACTTCTCATTTTCCTTTGCACTTTCATTTGCTTGATTGGCAAACAGAAAGGTCATCTTGTATTTGTACAAGCATCGGCGTACACCTGTTAAGTGTCTACAGGTAAAAGGTGCAGTTTTATGTCCTGATGATAAGGTGCAGAAAGAATATGTCGAAACGGCACAAAATGTGTGTCAGGTGAAAAGGTTGCAATATTACCAGGATAAAATGATTAATCAATCTAAAAATGAGACATATTTAGTGATTATAGACTAACTGTCACATTACTGCAACACACAAGAGGTAGACAATGTTGATAAATGTAAAATAATGCGCTTGGGGTGTAAAAGCCCCAATGCAGCATGTAGCATTGGGGACAGTGTTCTGTCAGTGACAACAGAAGCGAGGGGCTCGGCAGTAATCGTTTCTGATGACTTCAAGGTAAGCAGACAATTCAATAAAGCATCAGAAAAAGCAAGCAGGGTGCTGGGTTGTAGAGCGAGAGGCATTAGTAGCAGGAGGTGGTTCTTCCACGTTACAGATCTCTGGATAGGCCTCACCTAGACTTTTCTGTACAGATCTGGTGACCCCATTTCCAGAAGGATATTGAAACATTGGAGAGAGTTCAGAGGAAGGTGGTTTGCAGAGTAAAAGTGACCAGGAATGATCAATGAATCTTAAAATGTATAGCTTGGTGGGAAGAAGAAAGAGAGGAGACGCAATAGAAACATTCAAATACTTAATGGATTCAGCTAAGTAAAGAATCTTACTTAATTGAGGAACAATGTTAAAACAAGAGGTCATAGGCTAAAACTAGAGGCTCACACGGCTTAGATTTAGTGTAAGAAGTTCTACTTTACTGAGATAGTAGATGATAAATGGAACAGTCTCCAAGCAGAAGTGGTGGAGCGAGGGAATTTAAACATGAATGGGAAAGACATGAAGCTATCCTCAGCATGGGACCAGACCAAAGACTGATAGGGGTTTGAATCCTGTAACATTAGGAAAAATGGGCAGACTAGATGGGTTGGATGGTTCTTATCTACCATTAAATTCTATGTGTAAAACTGTTTTTAAATTTTTTTTTATAATGAAATATGCAAATGCACCGTGGAAACGCAATGAGAATGTATAGGGAGAGTACAAAGCAAATACCTTAATTTTAAATTCCAGTTGAGAATTGATTGTGACCATCATTTCCATCCTCTCCATCTTCCGTGCTCCTTCATTACACAGACGGACCAACTAAGAATAAACAATGGAAGTTTGATTTATATATAAACAGTGGCTACAAATTAACAAACAGAGACAGGATACGAACAAAGGGAAATCTTAAGCAGGGTAGACATGCAAACTTGCGTGCTATTGAGATACATGCAATACTTTGTAATCCCTTTCCCCATTGCATTGTGCGCGTATTGGTGATTAAATGTAGATTCCCCACAACAACTTGTGATTTTGAGAGGGGAAGAAGTTGTAGAGGTCGATACAGCATGGGGCGTTAGATTCAGGATAGTTTTAGTGTACTTAGTGCTTTAAAATGTACGGCTCAGTAAGGGAAAGTAATGTAAGTGCAGTAGTTATACAGACTTTATGATATTGGGTATCATAGTTATGCTGACATTTTAATAAGTGGGTCCGGTTCACGGCAAATGACTATGCAATGTAAATGTTTAAAACAGCTGATTTTCTATTCTTCTATTCTATTCTTATCTACTGAACCTATAAATATTGGAAATACTGTCTTGTTTTTAACTCAAAACAATACACATGGACAATGCCTGAGGCGTCACAATGATTAATCCTTAAAAAACCTGCTAGTTTGGAGAAATCGGACTTACATCAGGGATATCAGAGAACATGGAATGTGTGCCTCTGGTGGTGTGAAGTCTTAACATGTGAAGAACAATGATGACTCAGCCCATACACATTACCAATTTACAACACACATGAGCACATCGTTCAAAGCAAACGGTCGTTTGTTACACTGAATTTAATTTAACAGCAGATGAGAACCATTTGACAATTCGGATGAATCCGTGGATTTGCAAATGTTTTAAAAGAAATTCTAAATTTAAGTAAATTTAAAGTTGTGATCCTATGTATCAGACTAGAGTGTGCCTTTAGCTGTATCGGTAATTGCAATTGCTGATTGTGGTTGCACAGAACATATCTTAAGAACTAACATGAAAATCAGCAACACAGCTTAGTTCCCCCCTCCAGCAGAACTTGGCATTTCTCCTGCATAAAACCATTTTTTAGCACTTGTCACAATTCATTACTATTGCTTTAGTGAAGCTAAATAATACACAGGCACTCTATTTACCCAGTTTTCAAAGAATAATTTAGATGCCAAGCGATTTACCTTGCCAACTTCTTTCAGGGCTCTTTTGCATACCTCATACTTTGAGGAATCTTTGGGCGTTTTTTGACAGATTGTCTGCAATAAAAAAAAATTGTACATTCAAACACAGTAACTTTGAAATGAAAATGCAGTATTAACAAGTATCCCATTATTTAAAGAGTATTTCTTAGTCTTCTAATTCATTTAATTTTCCCAAATAACTTGTAAACAGTTCCCTTCCACATAGAAATTGTAAATATAGTTTCATTCCTAATTTCACATGGCTCCGTATTCATAGTTTTGTACCGTCACAATCCCAGAATATACAGCTGCACACTATTTTTTAGCCTCTATGCATATTATCTTTGCAGGCCAAGTTTACAATCTTGATTTTCCTCTACCTCTCCTAGCATAAGCCAGTCTGGCTTTTGCTGTGTCAATTGGAAAGAATTTTTCATTCCTCACATTGATTACAGCAATATATCACGGACACATGCTTCCTTAGCATTCATTCTTCTATAATAATTGGCAGAAAATGTGTATTCAGTGAGGTTATTTCCCCAAAGTATAATGTATTTACTATAGCATCCTGTCTTCAAGCCCCTTCGATGGATTTACTTTTAATTTTAAATGTACTGCTCATGAATAAAAAAAAAATACTGTAATAAATCATAAATTGTGGGCAAAAGTTGTAAGTTTGCACCGTATTCTGCACACTATTATTTCATGTGTTTGTCCTACCCAAATAAAATGTCACTTATTATATTTAATTTTGCAAGCCTCAAAGGAATTCTAGACAACCTAATGTGAAAAGGGTAGGTGCAATAAGGACATGTAAATTTTAGACGCAGTAAGATACTTGCAGTAAAAGGTGTTTTTATCATTCCATTATACATAATTGGATTATACATAGGATGACACATTTTATAACTATTAGCCCAGCAGCAATGCGTAAGGTAGAAAACCAAACATTACACATAATCCAGTACTGCTACACCACAATGGAGACATTTTTGTGAGGAAAGCATTATCTACTTCTTAGGGTTGCCACCTGTTTTGGTTTCCTGGGACAGTCACGGAATAAAGAGGTAAGTCCCGGACTCCAGTGGGCTGGTGGTGGGTGGCATCCTATTTCAGACAGAGGAAGGGTTCAGTGGGGTCACGTAACTTAGTGCAACTTATTACCACTTGGTCATGTAACACGATTTGCGAGCTGCGTAGAAGGTCCGTAAGGGTTTTAGTGTCTGGGTGCGGGTCTGTGTTCATTTGTGTGTTAGAGATATTTATCAATTAGCAATTATTATTGTCTATAATGAAATTCCTAACATTAGTATTGGTTGTGTAGCTTGATTTACCTCGTTTTATATGTGTGTAAGTATGTGCCTCAATCGTCTCTCTCTTTGAAATTCCCTCTCTACGTTTTTGTCTTCTCCCTTTTTTCCTTTTCTATTTTTCTCTCATCCTACTCCTCTCCTTTTTCTCTTCTCTTCTTAATGCTTCCTCTTTTTCTTTCTTGTCTTACATCCAACTCCGCTCTTTTCTCCTTTCCTCTTGCCCCTTCCTTCTCTCTTTGTTATGTTCTTTTCTCTTCTCTCACTCGTTTTTCACTTCTTTTTTTTTTCTCTTCCCCTCTTTTGAACAAAATGCCAAACACTGTTGTGGTCAATCATAAAACCACACTCATGACCACACCCTGGCCAAACCAACCACAACTGGGCCATCCCCTAGGAGAAACCCTTCAAAGATTGTCATTTTTCACAACAATGTCTCTTGCTGGGATACATCATTCTCATTTTTCCATTTTTAATCTTATAAGAGTCTTTTGCTTGTTTTCAAGAGACACTCACACAATTAATGTTTGGAAACTTGAGTTTTACATTAACATTAAATTATGATTTAAAGATCATCTCGTATAAGATTATATTTGCTAATTGGCGACTCACTTTAAATATTAAGCTGCATATTCATGTTCATAAAAATCATACTGTGATTCAATTAAATAATTAGTCCTGCACTAACCCAACAGAACAGGTTTCAAGGTCACTTCACAGGATACAATATAATATATACAATATAATAGGCTTAAAATAAAGTGTCATTCAACATAATCATAAGGCTAGTTTGTCAAAACTGTTGGCAAGACTAACAGATGTATTACCTCATCTGTATAATTTGAGATCATAAAGGGTGATCCTGAAAATATGCACCTCTGAAGACTGAAGGCTAACTGTACTTTTTTATTGTATCAATTCAAATAACCCAAATTAAGAGAAGCTTTGGATAATTTGAGACAAAATTTATTTTGCTTACATCCATGAGCAAGGGAAGTCGAGTAACTCTCTGCATAGGAAGGATGAGGAATGAGATCATGGGGAGATTCCTGCAGTCTTCATGAGATTCAATTCTAGACAAAACTTCCTTGAAAGATGCATTTGTAGAACTGGAAAACAAAAAAAAAATGAACACATTTTTCACTTAATGTGAAAAAAATATCCAATACGTATAAAAGTCATTGACTAGAATTTAACACAAAATATAAAGTGATAATACATTAATTCATGTGCCAATGTTTAACATTTATTATTCTGAGTGTGGATATACAGAATAAAGTGTATATATTGAGATCAGGGCCCTCTTTGTCTAATGTATGGGCTTGTCTTAGTCTGGAGCTATATAAATGATAACAGCAAGAAATACAGGATGTGACTTTTCCCTGATAATCCTGGCTCCCAGTCATAAATTTAAATCAACTAGTAGCTCATCGACAATGATTTGTAAAGAATAGCAACCGTGTGACTGAATAGAAACTGAAACCTCTTCAACTCTCATAAGATCGTTTCATTTTGTTACAACCCTTCATTTGGTTAATCATAATTTGGTCAAAAGCCTTCCTTGTCAAACAAACAACTGATTACATAGACTGATAAATAAACTAAGGACAGGGGCCTGCAGACAGTAGCCTTACTAGATTTCAGTTATGCATTTGACACGGTCCCTTATTATAAATAAATTGCAGTGTTTGTGTTTGGATGTAAAAGTTGAACGGATGAGGCAATGGCCGGGTGGCAGCAGACATACGTGCGGAAATGCCTTCTGGATTATCTCTGGGTTTGGTTTTTTTTTTTTTTAGGATAACTAGGACTTTAGAAAGCACTTCTGGTCTCTATATCCGTAAGCTTTTGATGCAGACATTTTTTCTTCCAAATGTGTTTTAGGTCTCTTTAATATTGGGCCATTTGGTTGGATTTGCCCCCTGTTGAGGAAACACCTCTTAAGGTTCTACTACAGCTTTACTAGTTGGTTTGTAACGTTCCCATATTTACCACTCACTGGTCAACAGAAGTAGATTTTTTTCCAACTATTTTGTTTATAAGCACATTACAACGATATTTTAGGAGAGAAAAAGCCTAATAAATAATATAAATGTGTACATTAATTTTTGGAGTGTCCTTTGCTGATAAACTTCATTGGTGCAATACTTCACATAGGGATCGAATGTTGACTTGGCATGCTTCTCAACAATGTCGCTAATGTCTTCAATTACAATGTTTCTTTGATGTCTTCCTTCCAGCTCTTTAAAGAACCTACAGACAAAAATAAAGTTGCATTTGTTATTACCATACTTAGGACTTACAAGGAATCTTATTTACCTTGTGGTTTTCAATTGATCCAACTACACATATGGGTAAAATTGAAGTTAACGTTGGCCACTGCACTCTACACAAAATGAGTCATACATTAAATCTGTTTTTAATTATTTTTCTAGAATTGTTTTGATGTTTTTTAGCTACACACAGCCTTCTCTTTTACATATTTATATACACTGCAAGCAAAAGAATTTTTTAAAAAAAGTGTTTTATGGTGCTTTGGGGTCTATGCTTGGCAGATTATTCCAGACAGTGCCCTTTTAACTGCACAGGGAAAGTAATATGTAGCTATGTCTTTACTTAATTTTACAGTGATCCCATTCCTTCTCCAGCCTCAACATTTGAATACATAAAAATGTTGAGGCTAATTTTAATACATAACTATTGCTTAAGGCATAGATTATATATTTAACATTCATAGGCTGTAAGAGATGAAGGACCTGGCCAAGGTAAAACAGATCTGTTTTAAGCATTAAGCATTGAATCAATCTCTCACTCCCACTGCCTTCCGCAACCCCTTATCTCACTTGCAGCTTTCTCTGTGGGGCTTGCACACTGTGTGAGTAACCTCTCTTTTACAACCCAGGGGAAGTTTGAACGCAGCAAGCTCACACAAGGTAAAGCGACCCCGCTGCATTCCTGCTTCCCCTGGGTGGTAAAAGAGAAGTTGCTTGCACAGTGTCCGTGCATGACAGCGATAAGATGCGCGTCCATGACCATGTTTGTTATGCCACTGGAGCCTGCATTAATAACAGTGGTGCTTCACCATCCCCCAGACCAGTCTGGCCCCGTCAGTGTTGTCAAACTATCAGACTTGTAGCGCTTTAGTACTTTTCAGATTGCATGAAAGCCTCATAGGTTCTGTAGTATTATCACAGCATTGTAACATTATCCACCCCCATCACAATAGTATATGGCCCTCATCATTTAATGAGCTGGACACTACTACTCAAGAATATTAACTTTGCAGACATCTTTTTGGCAGATTATCTTGACACAACCACTACAATGAGTCATAAAGAGGAAGAAAAATGATGCTAATGACTGCCAAACAAAATGTTTACTCGTGTTAATTCCAACCCTGAATATAATGTTGGGTAATAAGTACAGCATTCAGACAGGCAACACATTTCTCTCTAGATATTTAGAACACAGAGTTCTGTCTGTGTCCTCTGACTTGCTAATGAAGACATAAAGTTGCAATTACAGCCCAATAATAACAGTGAGCTGGCTCTATAATATGGATAGTATACTGGTATATTAAATGCAATTAATTATAAAGGCATTCTTCCTGAATTTTAAATTTTATGCAAGACACAACTAGATCAGACAAAATAAATACTGTGATTTCTAAGCTTGGGCCCAAGACAATATAATTGTTTTTCCCCCCCAAGACACAAATTCATTGAGATTGACTGCATGTTGCTGGCTTGGACCATCCACCAATGATGGCAAGTGGGTTACAAGAGTCGCTTGAGCTGGTGAGCGCATGGTGGAAGCTCCTGAGAAATAGAAGCACCCAGAAGATGATGGGCACGTCACCATGACAACATTGTAGTAAAACCAGTGGAGTCTCAAGTTTATGTGACTTTATATCTTTTTCTACATCGCCCAAATGAAAGCGATCAAGTTCAATAAAATAATCCATATTCTTTAGTAGTAGGGTCACAGTCACCCTCTTGTACGCTAGATCTTACTGAGATAAACACTATCACTCCTGAACCACAGAAGCTTTATAATAATCCTTTTTAGTAATCATAAAAGTTTCACTGCCTGAGACAAAAAGTTGTCCTAAAATGTGCCCTATATTTAGAAAAAAATATTTTTAATACCCAATTACCGTATGTCATTTTTAATTCCATGTAAATAGAGAATGACCCTAAAGTAGAGAAACTCCCTTGTCTTAGATAAGATTAATGGATTGGTATGACTTTGATATTGCTTTCAAACGAATGTGGTAATGGAAGGTGTACCCTTTGGGGCCTATTTACTACAAAAGACGTTTGCAAGAGAGTGAAATATTTCAGCTCTGCGATATCAGTTTGCATTATGGAGGACAAAGCCCAAGAAGCTTTTGCAGCAACAGAGTTTGGCTCTGAAGAATACATAGGCTTTCTTAAAACTCTCCTTCCTCGTTTACATATGCATGAGGCAGGACCTGCTCTGCTTTTCTCGAGTTTTGAAAGCACTTTACTTTGAAATATATTGGCAGCCATTGCACAATTACAAAAAAAAACAGCAGGAAAAAAAGAAGGATAACGTAATAAGAAGAACAAAAATAATTTATACAGAGGCAATATAATGGTTTGAGTCAATATAAAAGGGATGTAATTTTATCCACCTTCTGAAAACCATCTATTATCATTTGTCTCACAACATAAAGAAACTTTGCATGCAACTCACATTATTACTTTTTCAACAGTGCAGTGTGAGTAATTTTGTAAGTGATGTTTGCCACAGTCGCACAATAAACATGACCTGAATGGAGAAACTGGCCAAATGCGTGTGGGTCGATGCCAATTTGGGTCATTCACATACCTTGCTTGCCACTAGTGGCAGGTCCAATATTGTGTGGCTGCACTTATCCACCTGGAAACCACACGCCATTTTTTTTCCTGGTTCTCTCAAGCAGTCATGACCTTAACTTCATTTCTAGTTTTACGTCTCTTCAAAATGCAAATAAGAACCCAACAACATTCCAAACATATATTTTGCCACACCATCTGTTCACACCCATAGTCTGAGATAATATGCATTGAATAGTTAAGCACTCCTTAGAAAGAACTACATACGCAACAGCTGGCTGCTTTCACTTTACTCTGAAGCATTAGCAATTATACACATACTTAAACAAAAAATGTTAAGTGTTAGGAAGACCACACAAAATGTTGGTCTAAATTACACATGTCCTTCTCTGATCTCCACACCCAACATACACTAGACTGGACAATACATAGACATGGACCAAAAACATGGGTTGGAAAGAAATGTGATATTTATTCAACATTTTGTATTTTTTTTTTAAAGTGAGGAGATTTAAATTTTATTTAGAGGGTTATAAAGCCAAGTAAAAGACATGGATTTCCCCCCCACTGGATTTCATAATAAACACGATTCTTTCCAGTTACAATGAAATCTAAATTATCCATAACAGGAAGGTAATTGACAGAGTTTCACAATCACCAGTGCTCTGATCATACCATCAAAAGAGCAGCCACCTATTAGTTTACCTACAGTATCCTTGGGCAGCAAGACACCAAACAACCCAACCCAAGACAGCAAGCCCTCTGACTAAATCTGTAACACACAAGAATTGCATCAGGGAAGGGCTGGCCCATTGTGGCTCAGCCAAATGGCCCCATACTAGTAACTCCACCATAAGAGGAGTGGTGCAGGGCACTATGTTGAGCCAAGGATTACTGGTACCTGGGTGCAGGGTGCCCACATTTGAAATGTCATACTTTAAGGAATATAGCTGGTCATGGTTGGTGAAATGGAGCCTGTCCTGTAGGAGGGCTAAGTACATCTGTTAGCACTAAATAAAAAATATACTTACAGTGGCCCCAAACTTAAATACAAGCACTGAGAGATACCTTAAAGTTATCAAAGTCCATTTAATACTTAATCCATACTTAAGTCCATTTGTTACTTAATATCAGACATACCAGTAATGGAAAATGTGTTTGAAGCAAGCCAATGGATTTAACTGTTACTTATTCAATAGCTCCAATCCAACATTGTACTTCGCTTTTAATTATAGCTTGAAATGATTTTATTAACAGTAATGACCTTTGTGTGTCTAGTCTTAGCAATTATGAGTGGTTTTTGTTTTTTTTATCATATGCCTGGCTATAAAACTAAATGCAATCCATTTTCATTGCAGGCTATCAACTCATACAGCTACTAAGCGAACCTTGCAGCTGGCCTTGTACTCTTCAAACAAGATAAGGACAGCTTTGGCTAAGCACAACAATGCTCTTTTGTAGGTGCCCGAAACCTGGATACTATAGTTTCCACACCGGCAAGTCATCTTCCGTGTTGACAACATTCAACACAAAACCACTGGTTTACCAAATATGTATGCTGTGGCATAGGGCAAATAGAACAATCGGCTGCTCGCTCCTTGTAGACACTAACATGCACCATAACATTTCACAATATAGTGCTCATAGGTCTCCCAATTATGGACACTGATAGCAGATGTGTCTTAAAAAGGCATTAAAAAAAACTATTAAAATACCAAACGGAAGAGCTGCAAAACTGTTTCAATTCCAGCCAGGGGTGGGCTGGTCCAAAATTCTTCGAAAATGGCAGATCAGACGTAGGATATCGTGACTAGTACACTGGGGTGCTATAGGTGCGCTTTTAGAAACATTTGGGTATTCTAGTTTAGTATTCTACAAAGGACAGCAAGTGGACATAAAGAGGTTTAATCAATAGAAAGGAAGTTAACAGACTACACATTATCCAAGAATACATTGGATGGCCCTGAATAACGCATATTAAATCAGTGAGATTTCTTGAAAGTCACTATACTGGTTGAGCAATGTATTATGCAGGGAAAACTCAACTAAAATGTTGGGTTGTCAAAGACACAAAGTGTGTTCCTTAGTGTTAACATGTGAGTATTTGCATGTGTTACCCCCCCCCCCCAGGTCAGAAGGTGCCAGCCCTCCCCGGTTTCCAGCACATTTTAAAACCTGTTATCTAAAAGGCGTTTTCAATCAGGTACTGTTACCATTCATTTATAGCAAAGAGTTAGTGCATGTGAAGCGTATTGTGTTAATGCTTAAAACATACAAAACACATTTTCTAGGTCTAGAACCAAAAATGTTTTCTTTAAAATGTTATTTAAATCCCCCTGCCTCTACTAAAGTCAAAGTGTAAGCAATCAATGGGGAGCAGTTACAACCAACTGGATATTTGCTAGCTGGACATCGACATTAACTAGCGCAGAAACGCATGCAATGGATGTATTGATCTGCATATAGTAATACTCCAATATCAGTGGCGAACTACCGGGGTTGTGACTGCGACCGGGCCCTGGAGTTCTACCAGTCAGGGGGGCCCAAGGAGTGCCGAGCGGTTGCTCAAAACGACCGCTCGGCAACTCTTGGGCCCCTCTGACTGACAGAAATTCAGGACTCCTCTGCTCCCCGCTGCCGCTGCTGCCGCCACCGCCTGCCTCAGCGCTGCCCAGAGTGCAGTGTTGGGAGCGTGAGGCATTTGTCTCGGGTGCCGGCGCTTCACGCTGAGCGCCGGCATATGATGTCATATGCCGGCGCTCAGCAGTGAAGCGCCGGCACCCGAGACAAACGCCTCACGCTCCCAACACAGGAGTTGACGGTAAGTGACCTACAAAGGGAGGGAGAGGGTAGATCTTGAGAAAGGGGGGGTAGGGAGGGAGAGGGTAGATCGTAAGGAAAGGGATAGATGGGTTGGGGGGCCCTTAACAGATTCTCGGACCGGGGCCCTGAGGTTTCTAGTTACGCCCCTGTCCAACATGAAAGCAAGACGGTGGGTCTTTGCATTTCCCCGACCAATAATGTGCCATAGATGGTCTCTAACAACAATGAAATCAGACACTTCCAAGTTGTGTGTTCACTTCACAGATATTAAACACTTGCAGGTATCCAGTTTCAAACGTGGGCTTTTCAAAAGTACAGTACAGTTTTAACAGAATGGCTAGACTCGTTCAAGTACAAGCTGACAATGTCTTAACTGCTGATTAAAATTAAAATTGTACTTTGAACTATGCATGATAGCATTATCACATAATTGCTTTCTCCTGCTGGGCTTGCCTATGAAATTACATCACGTTCTTATGTTTACAGTGTTCTGGAAAAAGTAAATGATCAATCAGGCATTCGGCTCAAGGGAAATTCTGGCCATATTTAGATTCTTAGAAATATTCAATCACATATATTATATTATTTCCCTTTAGAAAGCTTTTTCTTTTATTGTCCCTAAGAATTTTTTATTCAGGATAGCATTATACCTGCCCTATATATGTTTAAGTGGCTATTCACCTGCGACAGCATGGAGGCCAGGCTTGCCCTGCTTGGCCGCTGGGTTGCACTTAGGCGGGTGCCATAAGTGTTGGTTGTGAGCATTTGGTATGATGCGTGTCAGAGTATGGTATTCGCATGAGTGTATATATTTGTATATAGTGTGTGTGTGTTACAGTAAGGTGTTAGAGTGTTTAAGTGTATGTAAGCGTATGGTGTTAGCATGCGTGTATATGTGTTCGTATTTGGTGTTGGCATGTGTGAGTTTGCATATCAGTGGTGAGCCTAATATTAGTGGTGGTGCCTGGGAGAGGAGAAAGAACGTGTGTTTATGCAAGTGTTTGATAGCAGAGCTAGGTTGCTAGAGTGAGTTTGTGTGCTAGTGTGTATGCATTTTACTTACAGGGTGTCCTGAAGAACTACTGCACCTAGGTGCCACTAATCCTAGGCTTACCCCAGTTCTCATGTGTTATGGGAGGATCTGAAGAGCAGTAGAGATCATTGGCGGTACTATAGAGATCCTCTTATATACCCTCACTAGTTGGCCCGTGCCTGTGGCCCTGCCCACTTCTAGCCCAGGCCCTGCTCCTTTACTCCACTGGAAACACCCCCTCCCCCAATAAAGGTGTCCAGATTTGGGAATGGAACACAGTAAATCTGACAATATTCCGATCACAAATGATACATCTTCTATTTATAAGTATCATATCATGATAAATGTCATGCATTTATTTTTTTTACTTAAACACAGATGTAATTTTCTTTTAAACTGCTATCTTGCAGACACAAAATATATAAAGTATATTATAACAAGCACGTGCGGGTCTGCTTTCAAGGCTATATTTCCCTATTCTCAACATTAACTTGAAAATCCTCTAACTAGATTACAACTAGTATTTGCAGAGTAATCATATCTGGTATCCACACACACAGATAGCCTATGGCAATAACCTATTACGGCAATACCTATTTGCACCCTTTCATCTCTGTCACAAGAGTGCACAAAGAAAAATAGAGTTATGAGAATGCATTACAAAAGGTGAGGGGAACAACATGAGACCTAAATTGGGAGGTGGTAGCTGTGTTCTAAAGCAATGTGCCCTTAAGCACTGACAGACAGGTGTGGGGCCAAAAATGCATAGCTATTACATATGTAGGGGTTCTGTGCTCTCCAGGGACATGCAGCAACATGCTATACGTGTAATATTCTATATTAACAAATTATGAGAATAAAAGCAAGCAAACATATTCAGGTCTAAATGAGCCAGAGTTACTCCAGGTTGAGATAATTGCAAAATATACTTGCAGAGACTGGAGAAAATTTCTACAGAGAATGTACTCAATGTTGGGTTCCCTGAAAGTGCCAACACATTATGTCACACCCTGGCTCAGAGCAACAACAGAACACCCAGTGGGGAGCACACATTACACAAATATGTGCTGGAAGTGTCCAAAAGTAACCCTATGCCACCTCTACATACAATCCCTAATAAATCCCTAATAAAAATGTATTCTACTTCCTAGCGGGTAAAGCAAATGTATCCCACGTTGTGCTGCAAACTGTTCCACAACATCTATTTTCTGTTTTCCCATCCCAAACACTTATCACAAAAATATATCATTTTTTAAAGACACAATTCCAGCACCCACATTGAGACAAATTATTAATAAATGAACATGCTAATCCTAGAATGAAAAACAAAATTCAAAATATTATCCTCAGGAGAAACCTTAAAATTGAATTTTAGTTTAACACGTTTTAGAATTAGTGAAATATATGTGCAATTTTAGATAATATATACTTAATTTTCTGTATTTCCTATGAGAAGCTGTAAACATTACTTGAATCTTATTAACTAAAGTGCTTTCTCTACAGTCATGTTCACAGGCCGGAACGTCATCACTGAGAGGACAGGTGCCAAGATTCTAACGGCATCAATGAACTATAGAATAAGGTCAACTTGGTGGGAATGTAGGCTGTTTGAATCTGGCAACACAGTACTGTTTATATAACTATGAACAAGATACATTGTGTTCAGTTTGAATTCAAGAACAAAAATCAAGCGGGAGATTTCATAATTTTCTGGGAATCAGAATCTGCGAACAGCACAGACAGAAGAAGAACTTCTCCAGTAAGCCAAGCAGCACTTGAGATGATAACAGACTTTAAAATGTGGACTTTACGTTTTACCATCCCAAACGTAAATCTAGAAATCAAAATATGTTCAAGTGGTTAACATGTGTAAGAGAACTTTCTGCTTAGCAAGCCAAGAGGACATCTGCATGCCACCCTTGGGTTTTTTCCTCATTGTAGGGGAGTTATATCTCTGGTGCCCCCGTCCTGCATGCTCTTGTTTACAAGCAGACAATAAGCTCATGACAACACCCTTACCACCTCAGATTATAATGAAGCCATCTGGTTTGCTTAAGACCAATCTAGGCATTTACTTCATCCTTCCTACACCAACTCAATGCCTGTATCAAAGGAACCAACAATTTTTCATTTGGTTTCCATAACCTAAAACAAATTGTGTGGGCCTGTCCCTACTTTCATCTTGGTTTTTATTTTACACCATAATGTCATAGGTAACAAAGCTTAACAAAAATGCTGCCATGACCTTGTGGTATTTCTAGCTTAACATAGTTACATGGATGATCTTTCCCTTCCTAGTCCAGTAAAACAGGTACTATGACTTTGTGAGGACTATATGACTGTTTATGTGGTCATGGTAACGATATTTTGATTCAGGAACAAAGAAACCAATAGCAATATATATGGTACAATATTTTAAAGAGGAAGAATGTGAAATTATTTTAGTTAAACCACCCGTACCATGTATATTTTTGCTTTGCGGTCAGGAAGCAGAGTTGTATATCAAAAATGGCAAAATGATATCCAATTAATTTACATGAAGATCTCTCTTTTCAACTCCACCAACCCTTCAGGTTGTCTGAATTAGTCCACATCAATCAACAACTTAACAGTAGGGGAGTGATAACCAGGATAGAATGTTCTTACCCTTAACCCATTCATTGGTAATCAAACCTACAAATCAAATTTAAAGATATAACTATAAAAAAACTAGCTATTAAAATTTTACTATACTCAGGAGTAATACATAACTACAATGTCTGTAAAAGTTTTTTGTTTTTTTTTTAAATGTGTATTGTTAAATTAATGATTTGCTTCTCCTTTTCAGGTCTGCAAGGTGATTCCCTGCAGAAGGCTTTCGAGGGGCTCATATATCAAAAGTTGTCTGAAATATAACAGTTTCATGAGCGGCCAAACAAAAGCACATTTGTGTATTGAAAAGAACCTGGACTAATGTGTCCCTAATGGGAGGTCTGTCTGTTTTTAGTTAGAAAGGAAGCGATAGGTTTGTCTTTTGTCCAATTCTTAATTACTCAAGGTTTACTCGCTATGAGGCTTTCGTGTCCCCCCGTGCGAAAAGGGAATCGTCGGAATAGCTGCTTTCAGAGACTTGCATTTGTGGAAACAAAAAGGATACACAAAGAATGAGTATACATGAATCCACCCATAAACAATGAAATGTATTTACAGAAGTTATACGTACATCTGAATTAAAGCTGTGACATGTGGCCAGTTCCAATGTTCTCAGACATCATCTAATCACTGACTGAGTTTTTATTTTTGGAAGGAATTCCAGAAGGGAAATGTATACAACTATTCCATTCAACAGCACGAGAGACGGCAAATCCTTTCTAAATGCACCAAGCAATGGTGTGCCGAAAAAAAGCAGCCAGAGGAATTCCATGGAAGTTCAAGAATGTGTAATGACAACCGCATATTGTACGAGCAGAGGGTTACAAACACACATGGGCTGGGAACTGCCCGCCGTTTGAATCACTCTCTTCTTTAATAGGGGGAAACAGATTCCAAGGAGTCTCCAAGATGAGACCAGGCATCCCGGCTGCATTGAAAGCATCACAAAGTTGGCATTGTTTGGGAAGAAACACTGGTGACCACTTCTTCAAGAGCCCTCAGACACATGCAAAGGGTTTTACTTTCACCAAACCCTTTCAAACCTTAAAATGTAAATGATGTATGCAGAAACCACAATATATCAACTTTATTCCGATACTCCATGCAAAAGAATTCATACTAAATTATATAAAGCTTTAACTCTTTGCCTGAAACCAAAAGCCACTACTAATGTTCACATGTATCGCAGAGGAAATCTAGACTAGTATGCAAATGAGTACAATTTTTATATGGTGGAAAAACAATATGTGACGGTTCTAGTTAACCTTTTTGTTTGCCATAAGAGTGTGCAATAAACATTTATATTTAAAAATGACATTAGCGATACCTTTGGCCATTATAGATATGGCACCAAACTTCTGTTCGGTTCTCGTTACACACAGGGTTTAGTCGAGAGGTAAAGAGCTATATGTGCATCTATGATGGCTCCTACTTCTATACTGTCTTGTGTGTTGCCACAGCATCATTGACTTAGGTCAATCAGTACAACTAAGACCTGGGAATGGGACTGATTCGGAGTAACATTATACTACCATAACCACACTTTTAAATGCAAGGGAACATACGTTACAAGCTTAGTGATAATCACAACCGTGACTGAGATTTTTCGTTATAAAGGAACAGCGATATCAGAAACCTAATTGTCAAAAGCTTTTAAAAAAACAGCACCTGGTGGGCCAGTCGCACCCCATACTTACCAGATCTGCCCCTCCAGCAGAAGATTTGGGTCAGTAGTCTGTGCCAGCAGGTGGCCACATGTATGTCATTTGGCAGCTGCTGGCCTTAAAGTGTCATCCCCAGTCCAGATCTGGAACTTATCACCACGTCACCCAAAGAAATGTTCATGTTGGCTGCACCATCCAACTGATTAATTCAAATAATACTGAGTTTTCTTCCCAGCAGAGCATAAAACAATGTTGGATAGATTTTCAAAACACTAATTCCAAGGATGGCACAGGGCGTTTTTAAATATCCAAGACTATGTACCCCTTATATACAAAATATTACATTGCAAAAGGTCACCCTGAAAGGGGCAATTTTCAGTCCTGAACATAACAATTAATTGTGATAATAACATGGATTTCAAACAGAAAAATATGAACTGCTGCAGGCACATGTACAAAATAAGACAGACTGGGTAGGCATTGTCTTTACTTGTAACAGGTTAATGCCAGCTGACACAGCTACACAATCATCTCTCAAGAAGATCAATGTAAATTTCCTCCTCAACCAACTAGATTGTAATCTCGCAAGAACAGGGCCCACTTAAAATTAATTAAAGAAATTATGAATGTCTATATGTTTTTCACATCTAAATACAATTTTCAAACCATTTACAATTATGGATTTCTTATGCTTTCCAAAAGACACAAGGTGGCATGGAAGCAATTTAATACTCAGCATTTTAAAAACATTGTTTCTGGGGATAGAAAAATCTTACTTTTTACTTGCTTCACAGACATCTGTAATGTTGGAGAAGAGGTGATGGCTTTCAGTTTTGGTCATAGTGGAACTCAGTTGTTTGGAATTCTTAAACATTCGGATCAAAATTTCTAAGCTAAGTAGGTATGAATGCTCTGAAGATATCACTTCAAACATCGCCTGTGAAAAGCCATTAGAAAAACTGATAAACAATTACAAGACATTTGTGAGAGAGACAAAAGATGCATTCTGTTAATGTAGTATAATGGATGACTGCCTTAGATCTCCCGTAGTGAGCCATTGCTTTGGCTCCTGGATCTTGCTGTACTGAAGTTTTCTGTGGCTCTAAACATGTACTTACTATTAATAGAAACACATAATTTAATGGCAGATAAGAACCATTAGGGCCTATCTAGTCGTCCCATTTTTTGTGCTGTAAAGACTCTTAATCAGTGCTTGGTCTGGTCTATAACTTCAGATTAAAGACAGCCATGTTGACTTTTACTTAATGTTCTACTGCTTAGCAAGGAGACATCTTTATTCCTCCCAGTTTTTGAATTTGTCTGTCATAAAAGGCATGTACTACAGAAAGTAGACTCATTATCAAAGTTCTCCTACTCAGTACATCAGCTAGTGGATTTAACTTTCAGACTTATTAAAGGACCTTTCTTAGGCACTCAATGAGTAATCAAAATTACAGAATACATGACTAGCTGGTGTTGGAATGTTTGGCACTCTTTTAGGAATTGCTCTCTGCTGTATAGAATATGCCATATTCAACCAGATTTTAAGCTGCACTGGGAGACTCCAATGGAATAATTACCTATGCTTTCACCGATATATATTCAACTTTATACTGAAGAGATCCTTCAATGTGGTCTTTCTGTGTGGACAATATGTCATACAGCCACAAACGATTGTGAGTTGGACCATATTTAAGGAGAAGGATGGCATGAGTCTTTTGGGAAGTTTGAGTTCTATAAAGTGGCATGAGGTCCTCACTCAGGCTGGTCAACAAAAGACACATGACACGATTAGCACGGCATGATTGTGAAGAGTGTAAATACCTCTTGTCTTTTTCTTTCTTCTTGGCTAACTGACTGGGACAACCCATTCTTTCTTACCTAAGGGAGGAAAAAAAAAAAGACATCAAAACATTCAGCTATTTGATAATTTCACTTAGGAGACACATTACGTATTGCGATTCACACAACTAGAACAGGTCTGCCAAGTGTACAACCTATAATATTACTTAATACATTTAATAAAACTACCACAATGTTTTTTATTTTTCAGATCGGTTCAGGGAAATCGGAATGTGCAGCTGAAACAGTAATATATGATTTTATTTATATAAGAATATGCATATCCATGAATGGAATTGTCAGTCTGATTCCAGCGTCTTACGATTTACTGGCAGGTGGTTGAAGCATTTGCCGAAATTGCGTTAACATTCCTTCCACGTGCTTCAGCCATGTTACTAATAAGTCTTGTATATATATAAAAAGAGCGTAGGAGCAGTCATATTGATAATACCATGTAAGCTTTCTTTCAAAGGAAGGTCCCTGTATCCTTGTGTACTGCAGAGTGTTTTGAGAACACCGTATCGATTATTTGGCACATCCTTCCCTACTTCCAAGTACCAAAATATTAGCCTGGCTTTAAGACAAGCGTGCCAACAGCGAAGAGAAACCACAGCTGGGGTCAATCCTGAATCTACCTTCTAGAGGAGAATGCATCGGTGGCGTGTGAGCATGCGCTTCCAATGACTAATCATGCAACATAGAAGTATTAGTACTTTATAGATCCCTACAAAATTGGAATGCCAGACTTACTTTGTGGGGTATAAGATATCTCACCTCTGTATTTTAATCCCATAAATTCTATCAAGTTAAAGTATAGCCTAAATTCATATATGTTTTGCAGAGGAGTGCAGTTCTTGCACCTTCCAGCAAACCATTGTGGAAAACCAACCTCCTGACATATATGTGCCCACATCAAAGGTCGAGATTCTCGCAGTATTCTTGTCAGGCACATTTTAGTCAAGACTTCTTTTTATAGTTTTCTATGAATCTGGGAGGGTTTGGATGTGATATTTCATAGAAATCAAGTTGTTTATTTAATGATTCCAGGAATTCATCAATCAACAAGTCAAATCTAACAGTATGTCTTAATCGCTCAGGAACTTCCTGGATACCGGAAATGAATGCAAATCAAAATCTAATTCTGAAACGGAAAAATATGTTGGTTATCCAACCGAAGTATATTAAGACAATGTGTGGAAACAGAAATATAGATCCAACAGCTAGTTGATGGACTACTTTTCTCTTGTGTATTAGAAAACATGTGTCATCATAAATAATTCTGTAAACAACATGCTTGCTCTGTAAAAGAATGCAGAAAATAAATACTCCACTTGTTTGGAAAAAAAGAAGATTATAAATCTCCCAAGAACTTCATATAAATATAACCAAGGTGCCTAAACTATTCTTCCTGCTTTACAAGATAGGAAAACCAATTTTGTTTGTTTAGTAAAAGAGATGTAAAAATCTACGTATCTCGAACAATATTTAACTAGTAAGAAATGTAAAGCTGGTGACTATAACTAAATCTGCACTTTTGTACTTTGATTTACCATATATATTCATTTTGAATTTGTTTTTGTGACAAAGGTTTTGTGAAAGGTCACTTTCTGAGTGACCAGCTGCGTTACTACCACCCTGTCATGCAATGCATATTGAATTGATTGTGACTGTTGATTAACCAGTTTTGGTGGCAAAAATATCACTTTACAAACTTTGGAAAAGAATCGTTTTGTATACATAACCTCAAATTTATTTTAACCTATGCTTTTCCACCCCACCAACACATGGCTAATAAATTTGTTTTCCCCCGGTTATGAACTAGAATATCAATGTTCTTTTACAGAGCTGGCAAACGCATTAATAAACTCAACACCAACAAATTGTGCAACACTTTACTAATCCAAGTGACACATTCAAAAAGTTAGAAATACACAACTACATAAAAGGTAACATTGGTGCTTCTGGTACATGTACAAGGATTATGCAACATGACACGCTAACTATCCAGTAGTTTTGGATTAATGTAGAGCCGAGAAGTCCTTTGGCCCATCTTCTGTGTGTTGGGAAATATGTTACAACAGTAAACAAGCATAAGCACAGGACATTATTCCAATCATATCTTATGATAAATTTAGTTAATAATTTACCAGACACAAGGGACACACCAGCATCCCATATGGTTACAAGGAGTGGCACGTGATAATTGGCCTAGTGCGGCAGTTCCAGCTGGCAGTAGCGCCGATCAGGCTCCCTGGGTCAACTGGGGCTTCAATGTACATGTACCATATACGCTATAGAGCCACATGCTCAATGGTGAACTTCCTCAGCGCTTCATACCCTTAAAATGATGTCGGCCTGGACATAAATGTGGGGGGCGTAACCGAGGCACTGCTCTGGGTCAGACCAAAATATGCCACTGTTTATAAGGAACATGCAAAGATTAATCAAGAATGGTCAACGTGGCGAGTGTGGGCTTTCAGACTCTATATGAAACATATTTTTCTAGCTGTTTTCTCAATACTAGGGTAGACCATGAAGAATAAGATAATTTTATAACAGTTTATTTTAAGAACTGTGCATCTGGTTGGATATGGAAAGATCTGCAAGATTGCACCACCCTTACCACTTGATCAATATCTATTTACTTTTGATTGCAGGCTAACCAATATTGATTTGCAATATTTTCCACCTGATAATAATAATATAATTCCAATTTTACTCCTAAATAACAACTAAAAATGGATTAGGAGATGCAACCATTTTGCTTTTTTCGCATATCCTTAAAAAGAGGGAGTATTTCAAATTGCATTACCATTATTTCATAATCCTATTCATCTTTCAGATTCCTATAATATTTACTGCAGAAGCAGTAGGCTAGATTAAAAAAAAATAAGAAATACGCTTATGATTTGATTCAGATATTTGTAAAATATTTTTTCTAGGAAAATGTATATTGTGATTCTCATTTGTTGGGATATACAAAGCATATAAAAAATAAAAAAAAAAACAAGTTGCGAAATGGAAAATGTGGGTCAACCTAGAGCAACAGAGAAAGACCACTGTAAATCACTGGTAACAAAATGCATTGTCAAGGATGAATCCATAGATTATATTTCCTAACCCTCTTCTTGTATTATAAAGGGCTGGTTCAGCCGTTCTTGCATAACTATATCAGGGAGTTGAATTGTTCAATTCTGCAAATTCCATCTTGAGTGAACAGACCACTTGGCGTGTCTATGTACTAAATGCTGGTACAAAAACAGAAGCAGTATCTCTGCTTCAATAACCATGTAATATGTGAAGATCATTTTATACCGTTTCATCTTATGGATGCTTGGTTATATATTTAAGCATTGAGTTGCTTTGTAAATCAAAATACACGGAGATATTATATAATATTGTGGAGGGGACCCTTTGTGACGATGTAACCCTAGGCCATGATGCGTTTTTAAAACTGCAGGTAAACTGGGTGAATATTGTTACAGAATTGTTGTATTTGTATTTGTATGTAGACCAGCAACACCGGTGATCAGATCACTTTTCCTGGATAAAGTGTGCGTTTCGACACGTGGTATCTGTTTGCATCAATTAAGATCTTCCAAGGTCTTCTCTTGAGTTTCTGAGTCAGTGGGGATGCTATTAAGCCTAAGCAGCATTTGGCTTCTAATATGGCTGCTATAAATATTCAAGAAAGAATTATGGATTCCAGTACTCATCATGAAGCACCTCCAACCATGATTTCATTCTTAAAATCAAACGCATAGTTAAACAGTCACATCAGTTGAAAAGTCTACAATATCCCCTTTGTTTAAAAGACACTGAATTACATTCAATATGAGCAGACATGGCATTTGTACAAATATCAAACCATCTGCCTCGCATCTTTAAGAAGAATTCTAAAATAACGTATTATTTTCCCATAGCATTTAATCAACCCAAACAACTCATGCCAAGTACTCTGAACTGTTGAAATGGTTTTTGACCTTCTAAACAAAACGGGCATGAAGCTAACCCTCGGTGAGTGACACCCCAGCACTATTTTTAGTCCCTTTTAAATGTGTAAGACCCTTTTAAATGTTTGCAGTGTACCTCTTGCAAATGCATAGAATTTTTCTAATAGATGTAAGGCAGACGGTTTGATATTCTGCAGAATCCCCCCCCCATACCTATTCGCTCTTTTCCCAGGCCTCCAGCTATTAACAGTGCAGGAGACGCATTCAGCTAAACACATCGCTTGCAACGTGATATAGATGTTCTTGCCACCAATTAGCTTCAGTGCCTGCTTGGTGAGAATTCCAGTGAGAGTCTAACAAGATCTCCCATATGCATGCGCAGAAAGCACTCATCGATCGCCCGTTTCAAGCGGCCGGTGAGTGGCGTACCAAGTATTTTAATACACATTCATTGTTCAGGAGGCTGCCAGGGACATTTAGCGAACTTCATATTAGAGCCCAGTTCGAATAGAATATATGAGATTGGCTGCTAGTCAACTCACAATTATTGTCTGTGGGTTCAGTGGGACCTCACTGAATTATACATTTATTAAGGAGTATTTGATTTCAGTCCAAGCTCAAGATTTGACTCAAATCATAAATTATCATAGAATCCAAATAATTGTATTAGTGTTAGGGCAATGATTATGAGACGATGGTCAAGGAAAAATTGGAATTAATTAGGCTTATTGCTTTCTTTTCTACAGTCTTACATCCTGTACCTTCAAACCCACGCTTTTAGTTAATAATGCCCTAATCCTATTTCTGCCTGCTCCAGCACGTCACCGATACCCAACTGTAAGAATAGGTTAAGGATGCGGAGAACGGTATCTTTTGAACCAGCTCCACCATTGGTGATACTGAGGGAGTGATATTGAAAAGTTATGAAGTGTTGGTCTTCAAAGACACTTAACTATACGCTATTATTTCTGACAAACTTGGTTAAACAATGTCTTAAAACAAATTCCATTCTATAAACAGCAGTTTCATGTATACATTACAAACCCACGTTCAGCAGATGGATGTCACTACACAGAGAGGGGGAAAATAAATGAACGCCTTTATATTGGGAAAAACGTGGCACTTTTTTGTTCTTAAACCAATAAACACCAATTACAGTCAGTACATGATTATTATTTTACTAAAAAAAAACCCTAGATCTATGTATTTTTAGGCTTTCGTTTTACATAAGCACCAGCAGATTGATCAGAAATAGAGGCCAGGGTACCAAATCAGAAAATGGATGATGCATCCTGAGTAATTGAGTTAAAAATCAAAATACAAGCATCAATCAAAATGGTTTGTATCTTATTTTATATCAAAAGGAACATAAATATGGTGAATATGGTCACTCCCTCTATGCGCAGTCAGTTGACAGCAAACAACCATAATACAATCAGTTTTCAATATGTACTTTCCGGCATTTTTAATATTTTAATATATAAAGTAACTTGTTCCTTTGCTTCCCCTTCTGCTAGCTCATTTTATTTAATATTTACTTCAAATCATATTTCAGTGATTTTGTATGTGGAAAAAAAAATACATATTTTTTGTTATGGGTACAAGCTGTAAGGCATCTCAAACATTTGTGTTCTAAGTTTGTGTTGTTTAGTGTACTAGAGCGCAATTAATATTTTCTCTAAGTGGAACAACACCTTCAACAGTAAGGTTGTTTCAGTCTGTATCTGGCCCAGTGAGAATATTTTGGTATTAAGTGTCGGAACCACTGACATCCAATTTTGCTTTAACTGCCCTTTACTGATCCTCAAAATACAATTAGTAATAATAATACAGTAACCCAAATCATTTTAAAAATGCATTGTAGCAGTCAGTCGTGTGTTTAGGGATTAGCCGTCTTTGTGCATAATAACCTTGAAATGACGGTTCTTTTGTGTAGAGTCTTGTCAAGCTTGTTTAACAGAATTATTTTATCTCAACTACATATTATGTTATTCACACTTACTTCTAGGTCTAGGCTGACTAGGCATAAAAAAACTAGGTGGGGAGGTAGCAGAGTAGCTTCTGCCACCCCCCAAGCTAGTGATCTATGCCTAGTCGGCCTAGACCAGAGACCAGGGGCAGATCACAACTAGTCCATGGGACCATAGGCAAGGAACATATTTGCAGTCCCCTCCTAGTCCCACAGCTATATAATACTGCTCCCATATATATGAGTGGCCAGGTACCCCCGAGCACCTCAGGCCCTAAGCTTGCACCAAGGCATTCTTGTGCATGATCCGGCTCTGGAGACTGCCATATGCCTCTGTTACTCAATAATACAGATTCTCACCATAACACAACTTCTAAAGCATATAATTCACTGTAAAAGGGCGTTTGGAGCTCAAGAACATCGTTCTAAGTTACATAGATACATAACATACGTAGTCGCTATAGGCGTGGGTTGTACTTGGAATGCGCTAGGAGGAGGTAAGCGGTTCATGTATATGTGTACGGAGAGAATACGGTACGAAGAGCAAACCAACAAGAAAACAACAAAGAAAACAGGAGATGGCGCGTGTCACTCAAATCGTAAAAGGAATTGCCAAGAGAGTGTAAAGTAAGTCCAGGGGTTGGGGAAGAGAGTCCACATGTGCAACCCCGGCGAGGGTAGGGGCCCCACGTACACGATCAGTCCTAATGAAGTAGCTCAGGGAATCTTGGAGAGGAAATAAGCTCCTTCCACCAAAACCAGCGCCTATTACCAACCTCCATTCTGAAGAAGACTTTTTCCAGAGATTTGGTAATCCACTCTGACACCTGGATGATACCCATGTATAAACCAGCCTCAAAGCACAAACATACAAATAGGTTTATATTCAAGGTTTAAGGATCACATTAAACAAGTTGCTTTGCACAGTTCGTAGTTTCAGCTTCTTCAAGATTTAAGCGGACACTTTACCAGAAGCATGTAAATATCACGTATGGTGACAGACATTTATATATATAGAAGGACACGGGAAACTTCAAGGACCCAGCAGATTGGAACCAATATGCAGTACTTGATCTGTGTTTTTAGTGTTCACACTACACTAGTGTCAAAGGCAGAATGCCTGGGGAGCTTTTCCATCTAAGCTTTTGCAAGAATACTAAGGACTTGGAATTGTGAATGGAATACATAACTTAAGAGTCTGGCTTCCTGCCACAATGCCCTTCTCACAGTGCTGTGGCCAATAAAAACAAAAACGGAGAGCTATTGACATTCACTGCATCTGATTGCATTTTCTATACTGTGCTATTTGTGTTGCCTTATTCACAAATGGGCACAGCTCAAATCACAAATCATGAGCTGTTACCAATAGCCTGTAGAAGGCAAGCATTATCAGTCCACATTAATCCAAGAAAAGCCAAGCTGCATGAAAAGGCCCTAAAATGTAGCAGGCCTTATTTGCCACCACCTATGGAAAGAGACAAAACTCCAGCATTCTTCTCGTTATGCACATTGATCTGGGTGAAAACAAACTATATTTTATATATATATATATATATATATATATATATATATATATATATATATACATACATACATACACACATTATATATATATATATGACACACACACACGTTTCATCCACTACATGGTTTTATCTGCTGTCGAAAGGTACATCAGAAAGAAAATAAGTAAATAAATGATAATTTAACTAGCAAGCTCTTCAGCCTTAGGAGAATATTCGTCACATGCCACTGAGCAGCTCAAAGGTGCCATCACTTTGGCATGTGTGTGGCACCTGCCCCTACTGCCCTGCATACTTCTCTGCAAAGGCAATCATAACACTGCAGAACACTGATTTTTACCAGGGATTTCAGCCTTGAACTGGCTGCTTCTTGAGACAAGCAAGCTAAATAAAAAGGTTGGCTCTGGTTCAACTACAACATAGAACTGGTCCAATGGAATCTGCATTTCAATTACTCGCTGACAAAAACCATTACACACACTCAACATCATGCACCAAACTTTCTCTCGTCTGAATCCAGTTCTTCCTAACTCTAACCAGCATGGTGCCTCTCCTTCTCATCTACAAAGATGTACTTTGTTAGGTTCCTGTTAGGTAATTACAGCTAGAAGGATAAGTACGCGCTGAAATTTCAGTTAAGGGGCAAATTTTTTACATGAACGCATCTTGGGAATAGGTAGGATACTGCTTTTTAAAATGTAGGGACTAAGCTATTGGACTAACTTAGAAAAACATGTAACGTTACATAAACATTTGGTACCTTAGAGGTCTCCTTAGTATGTAAGTATCTTCATATTTCCCACCAGTCACAGTTTTGGCAGGACAGTCCGGATTTTCAGTCACTGTCCCGCTATCCTGGCTATCTGTTCCACTGTCCTATTTATGTGCTTAGTGGGGAACACAGGCTTGGTGAGGAGATGAAAATGAGTGTAGGCCCCACTTTGCCTCTTCACGACGCTAGATACACAAGATTGCTATTTGAGTAAGACCATGCTTTCCACTCACTTCCAGGGCAAACTCTGCCCCTACTGATCTCTTGCCACAACCTCAACATAGGTGTCCGGATTTGGACATTTAAACCTAGTATCTTAAAATCAATTACATGGATTGAAAAAAACTAAATTAGTTATGCTAAAAACCGTGATGCAGCTGAAAAACCTATATCCACCAAGTATCACTGGATGCACCAATTCCTTGTTACCTTTTGGGAGGTTAATTTAGAGGAAACACATCAGTTGACTATGAAGCTTAAAAACTACGTAAGGGGCATTTGGCACAAATGTCTAAAAACCTGTCAACATCATAAGACAATAATATACTGTATATTATAAAGTGGCATATCAGAAGGACTTTCATAAGAATATAGTACGATGTGCTGCATAAAAGAAAACCAGTATGATGACACACGAAACAAAAATGCTTTCTCAGGAAACAAATTAAAATGCTGTGTAATGATAAAGGAAATTTGTGTATTTTTTGAAAATTCATCAACTGTATTGTTTGTTCTATGTTAAAGGAAGCCTATAAAAATGTAAATATTGGCAAGTAACCTACCACCGAAAGCTGACTCCATGTCGATCTTAAAGGTTTATATTCGACAATAATCCGCTCTTCCTTTTGTTCTTTGGCATCTGCTTCCTCATCAGAATCGATTTCAAGGGCTTTTTCCTTGTAATTTTGGTATAGCACAGCATTTTCTGCAATGGATCAGAAACAACCATTTAGGACAAACATCACCACTATGAACACTCATGAAACATAGGTTCAAAATGTAGAGAATTATAAAATGATCAAAAATAAAGTAAAACAGTAACATATTCACATATGGACTTTGCGATATATTGGAGGTATAATAATGTAGTCAGTTTTCCTGGTTTATGTTGGTTTGGAGACTTTTTGACAAAACTAAAATTCTGTAGTGTTTTTTTTTTCCTTCTCTCCATTCTTATAATGGCTGCCAGACCCAAAAGAGAACACTAACTTGATACGAATGGAAGAATAATGGGAAGCAATAATCACAATCAACAGGAACATTAAAGGACAGTTACTGTCCCTGGCAGCCCTACAACTCTGTATGTACTTTAATATGCATGCTTCTGAACCAAAAAATAAACTACACTTACTTAAGGTAGAAACTGCAGCCCTGTAGCTGTAGCTAACTTCCTACTCCTTGGTCGAGGATTCTTCTTAAATTACTTTTAATGCATTCCTGCCACTTTTTAAGTGTCATCATGAGGATGATAAGTATATCACATATATTAAGTATATCTTCTGCAAGCTAAATAGCAAGGAGTGACAAAAGGGGCAAATGCACGTGCAAGATGGACTACGTGGATATTTTAAGGGAACATTTATAGGCTTCTTCTGTTTAGCCATAATGATGTTACATGAGAGAACGGCACATGTATATTTATTTAGTTCAGCAAGTTCACAACCTGGTGCTATATCTATACGCAACAACTACTTTGCTCTGATTAACAGACAAAAAAACATTAGAATGTACTTTACACTTTTGGCAAGCATCCAATAACAATCCCCATCCAGATTTAGCTTTACGTATATGGGTTTTTCTAATGTAGCTACCTTTTAAATACTGCCCATAGGCAACGCTGCATGTAATTGTATCCAATTCTTTGAAAAACAACTCTCTAAATACAAACTTTGTACATGAAACAAATGTAACATGGTACAAATGTCAAGTCTTTTAAACTCAATTACAAGTGTGCTTAGCAACAAAATCACCAACAAATGACCTCCAGCACAGACCTGTAAAAAGTACAGCAATAAACAAACATTTGTAATATGCATCATGAACACCTAAAGTAGAAAAAAAATCCATGTTCTTATGAGCTGATTATTGTCATATAGGGACAGTAAAATAATTTTAAAAAAGTTCACTAATAATCTTCTTAAATAATATACGGGTGGATGGGCTACATGAGATCCTATTTAGGATAATTCAGTAAAATAATTATTTCATAGAAAAAAAGACATTTTGAGCCTTTGCACTAAGAATAAAAAAAGACTCAAGAGAGTGACACTTAAAAAAATAAATAAATGTGAATATTTAGCAAAAAAAAGCAGCTTTCAATAAAGGGATCCTTCCCAATGGTGTAGTTAATAGCCCTTCCCAGGATTAGCTCCTTTGATATGCATCCAGATGATGGCAGGCACAGCGAAAATGCAATGGATTGTAGTTTTAAAGAAAGTGATGAGAGATTCATGGGTTATGCTTCCTGTACTTTTTAGGGTAAGCATGATCAGTGAAATATGTCAGGGGTGACTAACGTTACCATAAATATAAAAGAAAGAAGAGGGGTCAGTTGCAGCATTCCTTTTTTGGAAAGAGATGAATACAATGGCCTACAAAATTGTTGTCTTTTAACTATGTTTTATAACATACCTTCTCCATCAAATGTCCCTTGTCCCCGTAGAATTTTTCTCTTTAGATACACGAAAAATAGAAAAAAAAAAAAGGTCAGTGTTAATGAGCAAGTCATTATTATCTTACAAAAACAATCAAAAACGGTGGGGGCATTTTTAAAACGAATCAATCAGAAAACAATGATTAATTTGCATCACTTTTAGAATGTATGGCAGTGCCAATCAGACCAGTACTGGAGTATATACACAATTGCTGAAATCATAACTCTCATACAAACTCCCCTTCCAACTCTCGCTTTTGTGAATAAGCCTCCTTGGGTTTGGGCTCCGCAAACTGGGATTGGATTGCGATGGCTCCCAGCTTGGATCAAGTCCTTCTATGCTAAGGTCATTTATTTCTAGTAAAATAAAGAATGTGCATGAGACCTAAATCACATAGCAGAACATCTGGGGTGGGATGAAGGGGAAGGGAGAATAGATAGGTCATGAGAGGCCAGTATCTGACACACATTATTTGGCAGGAGAAATGAAGAGTAGCTCGAGAGCTCTATCATCTTGTCCCCCTTAGAATTAACAGTCCAGTTCAAAGACGGCTAATTTTAAGTTTGCTGTGATAAAGTATTTACGCTACAAGATCCCTGCTGGAAAAATAGTTTAGTGGAGAACAATCAGCAAGATAACGGTTTAGTACAGTAAACACTAAACTGCAATTGAACTTAAGAAACTACAATAAGAAATATGTTTTAGTCCACACACTGTGTTAAGCTTAAAAAGTTTAAAAAGCGATCACCATAGCAGCCAATGGAAAGTTCATGTTGAATCAACTAATCCACTGGTTGCTATGGTGATCATACCCCTTTTCAAACTTTGCTTTTATTTTCCCCGTACACACGTCTACAGGGAAGCTTCCACACTGACTTTCTGTGATATTTTAACAGTTTCCTTCGCTGATGGCTAGAAACCGAAACATGGGCACCACTACCACCTTAACCAAGCAGGGCATATATGTTTGGTAACACACGGGAAGACATAACACTGTCAACAAATGTAAAGGCAAACTATATGACCTTAAAGCAAATATAATCAAAAACTGTAATGGTTTATAGTAGGGTTTGCAATGAGGATGATGAAGCAGCCCTGACACTTTAGGGCTGATGGCCACTTATAACATGGGTGCCGCTGACAGTGGGATACACGTGGCCGCACACGCTAAGTGCTTATGCTAATACAGGGTGCGACTGGACATATCCAACGGCTAGGCGTACACTAAAGACCCCGATCTGCTGCTCCAGGGAGCAATATCTGGCAGTGGCCCACCGGGCGTCTGGTTTATAGTGAGAAACACCAATTATTTTTTCACAGTAGCTGCCCCCTGCCTCTTTAGCAAGAAGCTCACCTATTTCAATGTGCTCAGGAAAACAAAACGTTTCATTTATAAAGTGAACCGATTACCCTTTCAATCGCCGGTAAAATTTCAGGTGTCCGGCACACTGCTATTTTCAAAGTGATTAATAGATTACATATATTAAGGGATACTTCCTTATTCACGTCTATTGGATATTTCCCACATACTTCAACAAATCATTTCAGAAGTTCACAACAGTGCTCTTTATCTCTTAATTTAATTCTCTAAAGGATAATGGATTGTTATCCGTTCATTAACAGCAACCTAATTAGTAAAACTAGAGATTTCAGTGTTAATTACCGAATTGTATTCTGATCACGTCAGACTTTAAACAGTGTGAACTTTTCAGAACATTCTGAGCATTCTGAACGCTGGGGTTGATTTATACAGTTCTTGCAGGCAGACAAATTAGGACAATACTGCAATTTAATTTTGGCGATGTGGCAGCCATGCCAAAATGGAGATCTGTGAAAGAATACAGTTGAGGCTGAAAGTTGACATACACCTAGCCTAAAGACATTCAAACTCAAATTGCTTTACTTTAATCAAAGGCTTGGGGTTGCATTCCACAAGCTACCCATTCCTCCAGATAGAACTGGTCTAACTCAAATTTGTGGGCCTCCTTGCTAGGACATGTTTTTTCTGTTCAGTCTACAAACATCATGTGGTGTTTGGGTTAGCCACGCCAATTCTTTCACTTAGTTGTCTATAAGCCATTGTGTTACAACTTAAGAGGTATGCTTACGATCATTGTCTTGCCGGAAGAACCATTTACAATCATGATTTCACTTTGTAGCTGATGTTTTGAGGTGTTGCTTCAGTATTTCTAGATTATCCTCTTTTTTCATGATGCCATCCATTTTCCAAAGTGCACCTATCCCTTTTCCAGCAAGACACCCCCACCATCATGATGCTGCCATCCTCATGTTTCACACTTGGGATGGTGTTCTGCAGATTAAAATCTCATCCTTTTTCCTCCATACATAACGCTAATCATTATGTCCAGTTACATTTTTGTTTAGTTTAATCTGACCAGAGGAGAAGGCTAGGTTTTCCTCCTGTCATCACCTGCAAACTTCATTCTTTCTTTCGTCCTTTTTCATGCTGGTCTCGGAGTGGGGGCTTCTGCCTGGCGTGACAACCTTTCAGGCCATGGCGATGTAGCAGTCTCTTAATGGTAGATGTAGATACTTCCCTTTACCAGCTCCTTTGTTGTTGTCTTTGGGTTCAGTTAAACCTACAGGTAGGCCCTTACAGCCACAGGCACTGTGTCTGTAAACTTTGACCCATTAGACATCTGACATAGCGAATTAAAGCTGAACTAATTCTGTCTGTAATGGATCTTTATTTGAAATGCGTGGTAACGAGGCATGTGTTGGGTTGTGAAAAGTTAAGTTTGAATGTCCTTATCCTAGTGGAATGTAAACTTTGGGGCCTTAACTGTAGGTGGACAATCACACCATAAAAAGTGGATGATCTCATTTAAAAATATATCTTCAGATTTTTGCAACAAAAAATAATGGCCATATGTATAAATGTTCTTAATTCAAGGCTTTATTCTGAGCAGTGCTAAATGTATAAATCACTCCCACTGTATGGAAGGTCTTTATATAATAGCAGGAATAACTGCTTTTAGATCTTCAGGATCTTCAGGATCTTTATCCACCCTTTGCAAAGAAATATCAGGATTTTCATCTACCCTTTGGAAAGGAAATGTTGACAGATGTTTATGTGGGCTGTAGTTCAATGCCTACAGGCTACCTGTTGGCATCCTGTGATTCAGGCTATTCATGAAAAAGGCAGCAAATGTAAAATATTTCCAACCAACTTTTTGTAAATCAATCAAGAAAACTTTTTCTTAAATATTTTCTAGTTTTTCAAACATTTTCTAATTTAAAATTCCTTTTCTATGCTCAATTAATAAATTCTACTGCAAATAAAACCATCTTACCTTTATCCTTCCCAAACTGGAAAATCTCTCTTTGTCCTCTACGACCGCCTTGAGGTTTGGCTGAGACATACGGTTATTCTTTTTTCTCTCTGTAGGACTGTTAGTGTCAATGCCACTTACTACTGCCCTGCGATAAGATGTGGATCGAAGACCTCTCCGCAGTGTTCCTGGGCTATCTGTCTCAGGTTCTGCTTTTCCATCATCTGAAGCTGCCACTAAACGAGCTGAGTTGGTCTCCACCATACTGCGTGTCTTAAGTAGCCTTCTGTTAGGTTCCATGTTTTGGGATCCACTAGTTTTGTTTGTTACTTTTATTTCTGAAGCTAGACTTTTAGGAATAATTTGTTGTGCACCCATTCTTAAAGCAGCTGCACTGTTTGTGCTTAGCACTACTGACTGCTTTTCTGATAAGGAACCTGAATTAGATGGGGTTCTTTGAAGAGCTTGCTTTTCATCTGAAGGTGATTTTGAAGAACCTAAAGAAGAGTCTGGATAGAAGGAATTCACATCCTGCTTGGCTTGTGTTTGAAGAGTCTGGTCACAGTTACCAGATTTCTCTAATCCATTTTTTGTGAAATAAGAATTGGAGCCAAAAATGATCTGTTCTTTATCAGGTGTTACGGTGACACTACTGGATATCCTGTTGGAAACCATTGGTTTTTGATTTGGTGACAGATTTCCATTTGCTGTAAAACTAATGGCGTTATTTGAAACCACTTTTAGAACCTGAGATGAACGTTTATGATTCTGGGCCAAAGGTTTATATTCCAGAGATGATGATGAGGAGGAGGAAGGCAATAGTTTACCATTGGGAGCTGTTGGAAAGACAGCTTGTTGGTGAGAAATTTTGCTTTCTGGAGAACTTGTAATCCTTTCGTCAGGCTGGGTCAGTGTAAAACAGTGTCTGTCCTCTACAGGGAAGTCTGTCACTAGGAGTCCACTTGGACTCTGATAAGACTGTGGTCTAGGTCTGGGGCTCCGACTGTAGTACAATCCCTCTCTCTGGGGAGGAAGAGTAGCTGATCTCCTCCACGACGGAATGAACTTGACATCACTGCTAGAAAATTCCACCTCGCTTTCAGCCTCCATAGCAATGCCTGTTCATCCTCCAAAAGCCATAAAAAGCACAAATTCTAGAGTCTGACAGTATCCACCAACTGTCTATCATTCCTAGAAAAAAAGAACAAGGACAAAGCTTAGTAATACTAAACACGTCTTATTTATGCATATTATTCTATGGGGGAACCAGTATAAAAGGCTTTCACCTTAACTATGCAAAACAAGGAAGTCTGTGTCACATTATAGTTGCTCACGAATGTAAATAGACTGTTCCTTTACTGTAGAGAAAGTTTAGAAAAAGGTCAAATTAGATTAATAATAAAAAAAACAACCTGGTAGTAAAAATATATACGGTACGTCATGCTGTAGAAATCAATCACTGAAGTATATTATGCAAACCTACAATGCGCTGCAAATGTCAATAGAATCTATTTTATTTATGATGGAAATGGCAATGGATATGTGCTGTTCAG
>VKOC01000005.1:34776954-34791923 GCA_009364415.1 Spea multiplicata
CTGCGATAAGATGTGGATCGAAGACCTCTCCGCAGTGTTCCTGGGCTATCTGTCTCAGGTTCTGCTTTTCCATCATCTGAAGCTGCCACTAAACGAGCTGAGTTGGTCTCCACCATACTGCGTGTCTTAAGTAGCCTTCTGTTAGGTTCCATGTTTTGGGATCCACTAGTTTTGTTTGTTACTTTTATTTCTGAAGCTAGACTTTTAGGAATAATTTGTTGTGCACCCATTCTTAAAGCAGCTGCACTGTTTGTGCTTAGCACTACTGACTGCTTTTCTGATAAGGAACCTGAATTAGATGGGGTTCTTTGAAGAGCTTGCTTTTCATCTGAAGGTGATTTTGAAAGACCTGAAGAAGAGTCTGGATAGAAGGAATTCACATCCTGCTTGGCTTGTGTTTGAAGAGTCTGGTCACAGTTACCAGATTTCTCTAATCCATTTTTTGTAAAATAAGAATTGGAGCCAAAAATGATCTGTTCTTTATCAGGTGTTACGGTAACACTACTGGATATCCTGTTGGAAACCATTGATTTTTGATTAGGTGACAGAAGATTTCCATTGGCTGTAAAACTAATGGCGTTATTTGAAACCACTTTTAGAACCTGAGATGAACGTTTATGATTCTGGGCCAAAGGTTTATATTCCAGAGATGATGATGAGGAGGAAGGCAATAGTTTACCATTGGGAGCTGTTGGAAAGACAGCTTGTTGGTGAGAAATTTTGCTTTCTGGAGAACTTGTAATCCTTTCGTCAGGCTGGGTGAGTGTAAAACAGTGTCTGTCCTCTACAGGGAAGTCTGTCACGAGGAGTCCACTTGGACTCTGATAAGACTGTGGTCTAGGTCTGGGGCTCCGACTGTAGTACAATCCCTCTCTCTGGGGAGGAAGAGTAGCTGATCTCCTCCACGATGGAATGAACTTGACATCACTGCTAGAAAATTCCACCTCACTTTCAGCCTCCATAGCAATGCCTGTTCATCCTCCAAAAGCCATAAAAAACATAAATTCTAGAGTCTGACAGTATCCACCAACTGTCTATCATTCCTAGAAAAAAAGAACAAGGACAAAGCTTAGTAATACTAAACACGTATTATTTATGCATATTATTCTATGGGGGAACCAGTATAAAAGGCTTTCACCTTAACTATGCAAAACAAGGAAGTCTGTGTCACATTATAGTTGCTCACAAATGTAAATAGACTGTTCCATTACTGTAGAGAAAGTTTAGAAAAAGGTCAAATTAGATTAATAATAAAAAAAAAACCTGGTAGTAAAAATGTATACGTCATGCTGTAGAAATCAATCACTAAAGTCAATTATGCTAACCTACAATGCGCTGCAAATGTCAATAGAATCTATTTTATTTATGATGGAAATGGCAATGGATATGTGCTGTTCAGTGCTTTTTTCATTTCTGGCATCTCTTTGGCACTTAAGAGTTAAGTAAATTTGTACTACCACCTTTATAATTTAGTGCAGGGCTTGGTCACTTCAGATTCTCAGTTGGTGTTACAGCACACCATAACTCCAATCAGAATTTTGCTGGCTGAGGGTAGTGGGAGCTGTACTTGAAATGGCAGTTTTATGTCTCGACGATGAACTGCCCAACTATAAAACTTTCTTGAATACAACTTCTCACTTGTCTGATGGGATTACGCACTCCCACAATGTTGGACAGAAACCATTAAGTTGAATCCACTCTGCAATATAATAGGCAGTTAGAATCTGCCAATAAAAGAAAACTTGCCTTTGAAGAAAAGATGCATGCATGTTAACCAGGGGGGTATAGAAAAAGATTCCATACTCCGACTGCGGTAGATTTGAAGGAAAAATACAGCAGTAAAATCACACGGTAAAACAACTCCATGAAAGCTACTTATTAGAAACAACTTGGGAGTCCGGTTGATGGAGGGGTTTAAAGCCCCCTTGCAGGATAACCATATTATTAGATCTGTTCCAGCCACAGACTGATACCCTTTTAGGGATTGAGCACTGCTGTGTAATATATGGATGCTAAACAATGTCTTACTGATCTCAGCAGTCTATAGGCTGGGAGCCAGACCTTACACTGACATTACACACCTGCCATGGAAAGCATGTATTAAAGAGGTCTGGCTTAACCCTTAAGCTACCAGATACACCAAATGAGGTTTATTAACACACACAGGAAACTTGGAAAGAAAGTTTTTTGGAAAGTTGTGCTTTTCATTATCTCCATTCACTTAACCCAAGAAGGGTTAAGCTAGCCCTGTGCAATGTATAAAATGTGAAGGGGACATGGAAGAAATCTCACTGGTTTAACTACACTCATTAAGCCTGCCAAGCTGTTCCTGCAAACATAAGCTCACTGGAGTTGAAACTTCAGAATGTATAGTGAAGACAAGGGGCAGAAAATGAAGCACAGCTCCCCTTTCCTCAATCTCTACTGTCAACCCTCCCTTTAGTGAAGAAACCCTAAAGATCTTCTAATGTTCTCGCTTTGAAAAACAGTATTTGTCAGCACTAGTTTTTTTTTTTTTTTACAGGTACACAACAAAACAGGTCAATTGCATAACTTTCAATGTTATCAAGTTTCATGATAGGAACTAAAATACGAAAAATAGGAAAAATATATTTATAGGAATCAGTAATGCTCCTATTACTGTGTGTGATTAAAAGTTAAAAGGTGTCTAATTCTACCACCAAGACTCAGCTGGATCACTTACTTACATTTGCTTGGGGCTGTCCTGGCTTGGCACAATGAGTCGAGCTACGGGCTTGGGTTTTACCAGGTTTGGAGAGGCTGTAGCAGGACACAGTGGAGATCAGAAGGTGATCATGAAGTTCTGCTCCTCTAGGTCACTATGACAAGACGCAGCTCCACCTGCCCACAGGGTGGAGGAACAAACCGCTCTCTTTTTCCTTCGGGAGGGACAGCTGGGAATAAAAGATCAGAGTCCAACGGGTCTTACATTACAGCAAACTAACTATCGTTTCACAACTCTACAATCCACTCCGGACAATCTGTTTGCAACGGCACCTAACAACAAACTACTTCGCACAGGGCTGTTCACTTAGCCTTGAATTGCTGTAGTTACAGTCACCACATTCCATTCAAGGTGAGAGTGCCTTCTAGTGGCCGCTATGGGTAATTACACACCCAGCAATTACTGAACAGGGGGGAGGGAGGGGTGTTACATGTATCAATTTACCTTTAAACAAATAGTCGGCTACCCTCTTAACTACAGTACAAAAGGTAAAGCAAATGCATTTTTAAATATATTTTATTTCAACTATTAATTATTGAAGATTGTAATAATAGAGATTACACTTTGAGTAGACATATTTTTAGTATTTATTGTAAGCACTAATTTGCACACATTCATTGATTGTTAGTATCATATATGGGACATGGGTCAAATTAGCCAATTCTTTAATCTCTCAAATATTTAAGTATATTTTGCTCCAGGAATAGAAAATGTTTTCTTTTTTGGTTTTGCCCAAGAGAATTTAAATTACCTATTGAATGTATCATACACAGCAAAAGTTATGGTGGGGTAAAGGTGATGGAAAACCCCTCCATTTAAAATTAAGGGGGTAGCAGAGGAATTAATAAACACTAATCTGCAACCACCTGGGACAATTGGCTTTTGCTCCTCTGTCCTGAGCTGTATAGTACAGAGTACATTTGCTCCAAGGGCTGCACACCCCTTCCCAGAATCCCATGCAGTGGTGACATCAAGTCCATGGGCTTGTCTGGTGGTTAGTAGACTTGGGCGCTGGCGTAAAAAATCTCATCGTCCGTCTCCTGTTTGGGCGAAATTCATCCAAAATTTTTGTTTTCAGAAATCCCATTCGTCTGCCCGGTTGCTATGGAAAGAAGAAATAAATGTGTAGAAGAAGTTGAATTAAAAAGGCGAGATTCTCCTCCTCTTAGGGTAGTAAAGATTTGCTTTTTGTTTTTGTAAAATTCGGCACAAAAATGCATTTGTACGAAAGGGAATGTCTTCTATTTAGTGTATGGATGGTAGAGTGGCGCGATAACTTTACCCGGTGTCTTGGGACTTCCTGGGTTTGGAGTAACCTTTAGTCTTGTGGCAGGGTAAATACCAAGGCTGACTCTTGAGTAAATGGCATTATGAATGGAAAATGGATGCTACTCAAATGCCCCACTCTCATTTTGGGGAAGGGTAATATGTAGATTGAGGGCAATCAGTGATGTTAGATACATTAGCCAGACCTTTACCACTTCATTTGCTTTTCCAAGAGGCCGGTATGGATTATTTAAAGTGCATCTTTCATTATAACTGACAAGGTGCCATTTTATAGGACACATAGTGATATCACATGTACAAGTGAACAGAAAAAAAACAGCTGTTGTTCTTCAGAATCCCATGGTTAAAAACAACCTTAGGGTAATTTAAATACAACTATGTGCCTGACAGGCTCACTTTAGGTATACACACAGAGAGCTTTATTCATTATGAAAGGCCATCCCTGGCAAGTTTGTGCTGGCTGGCTTTGTAAACGCATAGCTCAATGACTCAAGAAATCTCACTAAATTAACCATGCGTTATACAGGACCATGCAATCTTATCTTGGGACAGGAGCTCTTTGAGGTTGCACCTTTTATATTGTTTAATAAACTTGGCAATTCCCACTTTAGAGTAACATGCAGTCTTTATGTGCCACTTTTTGGATTTTTGGTTGATTAATGGCAGTTTTACCTTATGAAAGCTGACATCTGTAACTGAAAGTGGAAGAAAATGAAAGTACATTATTTATCAGTTTATTAAGTTGTCCTCCCTTCCCTTGCCCAAACTCCTAACAAATGGGTGAAATAACTTGTATTATCTCACAAATCCATTGAATGGGATGTTGAAATATTGTTACTTTAGTAAAGCAATGGTTATAGAAGTAAAGATATGTAAGGCAAAGTATTTGCTTGTAAGCGGATATTTCAAAATTCTAATCTATGTCTTAATAACATCAATAAGCATAGCAGAAACAACATAAACATTGCGATGTTTTAGTAAGACACTATGTATGAGGTAGGTATGACTGGAATTGAAATTGATAGGATTCATAAAAATAACAATAATGTAAATAGATTAATTTAGATCTTTATGAATGAATCACCCAGATATGCATTACTAATGGATTATTCTGAGGAGATGAGTATTTTATTGCTAACGGCAGGAGAGCGCTGCTAAGGGGGCAGTTGGCCTAATAGGCTGTTCGCATTTAGAGAATTGAAACCACTACAGAAGCCAGGGGTGGTTGGACTACTTCTGGTCAAGGGGGCAGGTAAAGCCCATCCGCCCCCCTTCCTGGTAACTAACATACGCACTCACACACATATTTACACACTCTTGAGGCAAAAACACACTCACACTTACATACACATACACACTTACACACACTTCAACTATCCCAAACTTCCACATACACACTTAAACACATTCTAACACACACCTACATACACACTCCTATATACATACATACTCACTCTCTTCCTCCATTACCCCTTCCCTTACTGGGAGACTTTTTTTGAGCCAACACACCTTTACCGCAGAGTAACATAACATTTCATGGGTGTGTGTATAGTGTATGGTGTTAGAGTAGGGTTTTTCTGTATGTGGTTATTATTGTATGGTGTTAGCATGAGTGTGTGCAATAGGTTTTAGAGAGTGAGCCCTAGTATATTCTTTTAGAGTGTGTAAGTGTATGGTGTTAAAGCAAGTTTGTGTATCAGCAAGTGTTATTAATGGAGGGCAGGTGACCAGAGGGCTTCTTGGCTTTACTTGTCCCCAGTCTAGAAAGTGCCAGAATGTGCAGGCATAGTGGGCTTATGCTATCAGGGCAGACTCAATATAATAACCTTCCCCAAAGAAGATGCGAAAGAATTATTTTACCCAGGTGTCGGCAACTCTGTGCCTTACCTAGGCCTTAACTTACATTCAAGGTGATGAATGAAAAGAAAATAATTTGTTTTGTTCTTCATTAGAATGCAGGTAGCTGGAATCCCCATCTTCACCCAATCTAAATCCATTACAATAATCACAATAACAAAAACACATTAGTAGCGTTATGCCCTTCCTACAGATCAAGGAAACTGAAGTATAACTAGAAGGAAGATGATAAACTAACTATTCCAGTCCTACAGCATTCCAGGCTACAAGTATAATGTATGAAACATTTATGTCTCTAATAGTGTAACAGGCACTGTAACCGGAGTTGCAAGAGTATCTGATGTCGCAGGAATAGTACAAATGAGCTAACGCTTACCTAAGAACCAAGTTTAAAAAGTGAATTCATAATAATTTCATTAAAAAACACACTTCTTTAGATTACTTTTACAATTTTAAGCCACACTGTAATTTTCAGCACTATATTGAAAAAGTAATTCGTGTAATTTCAGTGTAAAAAAAGTGGCAATTTTATAAACAATGAAATGGTGATGTATGCCTTTCTACACACTCAAAAAACCCATTCAAACATATACGGTTTGATTTATAAAGGTGTTGCGGAAACAGGAATTAAGTGAATAGCGCAAAGTGTAAGCACGGCAACTTATAAATTATTTTGTGATAAAGATTTTAGAATGGGATAGTCAAAAAGTATATATAAGACACATAATCATGGCATATAAAGCGGTGCATCTCAATTCTCTCCTTACTTTCTGACAAACTTTTGTAAGCTGTTAGAAGAACCATATGGTTGCAACTTGCAACCATTAGTAGACAGAATCTTTGTGATGTACTCTTAAAAGCTTAATATTTTAGGACTCACAGTCAGCTTATTTAGAAAGTTCCCATGTGTGCCCGTACATTAACCAGCAGTACTTTGACTTGAGACACATGGAGAATACCCATGAGACCTACTAGTACAGTGTGTCCCGTGTTGCTACTTTCATTGACAGGCAACCCTTATCAGTCAACACCACAGACAGTCCTCTCACCCAGATAGGCAAACTATGCCTGCAGTAAGACATTCTGTCAAAGTTCACATGAATACTGGTACATACTACCTTAATTTGAGAAACATAGATTTGTTTAATTGTTTAAAAAAATCAAGACGTTCAAGCCACCTCCGGCGAGCTGTTAAGAGAAGATCATCAAACATAACCATGGCTTTAAGAATTTTTTGGTGTTGTTTCAAGATAATTCATGAAAACCTTTTATGGACTGTTCTGCTGCAAGAGGAGCTTGAATACAGATCTCAAAGATCTCAAATAATTTTGATGTAGAAGTGGAGCAATGAACAGGAACATTTCATTAGCGTCTATGGTGACTGCACAGTTTGCATCACAACTGGCCATTATACACAACCCCTATCGGCCCAGAAAAGGGGTGGTTGGTTGCTTATATAAGAGATATGAAAAGTAATTTGCAGGCTGTTTTGTTGTTTTCAGGCAAAAGTAAAAATAAAATGCTAAAATGTCATGTTTTCTTACCACACTGGTTCAGCCTCCCTAACACATACATACGGTATATAGCATACACAGGCTATATATATTCACATTTTTAGTTTCCCAGTTTCACTCTCCTTGTGCTTACTCCTCCTGAAGTCCATAACATAAAATTATACAATGATGGTTATATATAGAATATAAAAAGTATGTTAGCCACACAACCCCCTTCACACAATGCAGCATAGCACTGATTTTGATTCACTGCAACATATACGACCAATCACCTTAAATATTCCATTGGTTTAAATGTGGATTCCTATACTTTTACTATATTGCTGCAGGATAAGTTGTCTAATTTGATTAAAGGTTACTGTCGGTGCAGAGCGATGATGACAAATTGGAAGCAGGATTTAAAATCATGACAAACAGGTAACATGATCTTGTTGTTCAGCCTCACAAGGACTTCTAAATGCTCTGGCACTTAAAGAATGCTCGAAACCATGCGCATTTTCTCTGTCACCACATAAAGTAAAGGAATTGGACAATTAAGCCAACATAAACATTGTTTTAATATAATTCATTCTGATTACTGTACACATTTACAGGCATGGAGATGACATACTGTCAATGTAAACAGCTGTGTTCATGGGAGAAGATCGGTCTCAGGAAATATGTCTTGCGTGAGATTTCAGTTACTTGTGCACTTAGATAAAGGTTTGTGTGACTGATAAGGTCGGAAATGGTGGGACGTAGATTTAAAATTATTTCAATCATCATCAGCCTATTCATACCACCATTTTAAAGGTGCTGTTCCATCTAATCTGCTGAATGTAACATGTGAGACCAAATGCAAAAACATCATTCCTATTACTGTTGAATGCCCAAACCATTCCCAAAATAATAATTTACCCCCTTTAGGACTGAGAGGTTTTCATACCCTGAACACAGGTCTTTTTTAATTTCTACAATATGGTGGGTAAATCATTATTCCCCTTTTCCACACAAGCTAGAATAGAGTACAGGAATCTAAACATGCATGTGCCTTTAATTAAAAATGGAGATGCATAAAATATAGGGGGGAAAGAAAAAACAACAACAATAGTGTCCATGAGTGTGGGGTTGGGGTGAGGTTTATACTTAAGCTAAAACACACATTGTGATTTGAGACCGAGCTAAAATTAAGAAATAACCTGAAGCTAAAAGTCACACCTAGATATTAAAAACAATGAGATCACAACGTAACAAACATGTTTCATATTCTTTGGAAAGTAAACAAACTCAGGAATTACTCAAAATTCCTTCCTTTGAAGGCTTAATCTCATAATTTATCAGATATGAGGAATATTTCGGCCTTATTTTCGACAAGGAGCATCTCACATTATTGGCGGCAAATGGCCATATATGAAGAAAGGGCCACATGGAAGGGTCTTATTCTTGGCAGTACACAGCTTGTGAGTGCCTGATGTCATCAGATGATGTCACCACGCTGTTTGGTCTGTGGTCCAGCTGGGGAAGTTAACCCTGGAGCAACGTGATGACTGAAGAAACAACATCCTGTGTTCATGGAAGGAACCTGGAAGCAGGCACAACCACTGTAATAAATTCATGTTATTTTTCAGAAAGATTCAGCTAAGTTTTCTGACACACTGCTTGCTATGCACACAGAGCTAAGTACCCTAATAACTACACAGTTATAACACCACCCAAAAAACCTGTGGCAGTTCCCCTTTAAAAAATGATCTCTCATAATGGTTAGAATATCCAGCAGTACTAAGAAAGATGCCTATAATATTACATTTAATCAAACAAGTATTACATTCAGTAGAGTTGGCGGAGCAGCAACATTTAATGGTTAACTAAACAGCTACAGTTAAAGCAAAGGTGTGTCTCATGTGTTTAGAGCACTTAATGTCTAAAGGATCAGTAAGAATCCTTGTTCTTACTATGGGGTTAAATGGGGCTGAGTCAATTTTGTGACACACTGATATTGGCTGCTGGGTAAAAGTGACCACATATTTAATATGTATGGGAAACAACCAATTGTTATCACAGCATATGCATTGTCAGAATTGCCACCAATAATACAGCTCATACATTACCCTTTTTATTGCTAATTACCCACTGACAATGACACCCCCTCTTCCAGCAGGGGCGTAACTAGAAACCACAGGGCCCTGGTGCCCAAAAGTTTTCAGGGCCCCCAACATCAACAGCTGGTCTGTGCCATCATTACCCCCCAACAACTTGTCAGTGCCTTCTTTGCCCCTTGCCCTCCCCCTTCCAACATACGCTCCGGCTCACATATGTAAACGCATTTACACACATTATACACACTCATACTCACTAACACACATGTATATATTCATTCTAACACTCCATCTCACCCCGCTTACACATTAATGCTCTTACACAAACACCTACACATCCTTGCTTACACACAAAATTACACATAAATGCTCACACACACAAATACACATCCATGCTCACATACACACATACAATTACACATCTATGCTCACACACAATTACACATGCATCCCTGGCACAGGGAGACAGAAACGTGACCCCGCAGTCCGTCTGGTCATATCCAACAGATGAGCTACTGCAGCTTAAACTGCTGAAAAAGTTAATGCTGGTTTTGATAGAAAGGTGTCATGTATGTAGGTAGTGTGTACCGTGCACCGCCAACCAACCACCACCAAACCCACCAAGTAACGACACAGAGACATTATTTGGGTAAATCAGGCCACAGCACATTTTATTTAACAATAACCATAAACCACACTGTGTTGGCCTAAACACAATATACCCATAAAGATAACTTTGTAAAAGAATCCACAAATAAATTTAAATACAAATATACAAATATACATGATTAACAGATCTTCCTCCATTACCAACACAGGAAAAACTATTAACCCCGTCCTTGCCGGCCACTCACCACTGTACACTCCAACACAGATGCTCGCCTCCCCCCTCGTCCAAATAACACTGACAGCTACCTTCCGCTGTCCCAAAACCAATGCTAACCACCAGCCGTCCATCAGCTCGGTGGGCACGTCCAATACACCAGAGGTTAGGGGAGGATTGAGCCTTCCTTCACACCATCATCCAACTCCAAAATTTAACACCAACCGGCAAGGACACATAAACCGCCTGCTGTGACAAAAGAAAAGAGAAGTTAGTACACACAAATTAGGGAGGGAGGGTGGGAAGCAGGTAAAACTGTTAGCGTCTCAAATAAAAAGTGACAGTGACCGGGTCACCCAGAGGGCACCTTTAATCCCCTAGGGTCTCCCGCCCCTCAATTTACATACCCCAATCAAAAAACACCCATGCCCCAAGCATGCACTCACCCACACACATACATGCTCCCTGTCCATTTAGCTACGCTGATTCCCAGGGGCCTGAACTTTGCATCATACTTTGTTGCATATGGGGCTGCGTAGCCCATACTGACCCCCTGTCCACTGCCAAAAGTGACTACAATGGGCACGTGCACCTTAGAACGGTTCCACGGAGCGATGGAAGAAGGTGGCCTGGTCTGATATGAATTATGTTTTCTTTTATATCACTTGGATGGCCCGGTGCGTCGCTTACCTGGAGAACACATGGCTCTTGGATGCATTCATAGAGACCCAAGCTTGCAACTTAAAGGCTTGTTTGCCTCCCAGCTCCATGTATGAACCACCTTGTCTGCCCCCCAGCTCCGTGCATGAACCTGGCTTGTCTGCCTGCCAGCACCGTGTATGAACCCCTCGTGTATATCCTCTAAGTATCTGGTGATCAGTTTTGTATTTCTTGCTGTTTGTGGAAACCCCTTATTTAGCAAATCATGCCCTAAACCAAAGTTCTCTAATAAAGTGTATTTCTTGATCTGCCTGCCTACTCTAGAACTACTATCTATATTAACCTTCTCCAGGGCCTCCTCACTGTTTGGATTTACCAACCCCCGGCTTTTCTGCCTTGGAGTATTTCTGCGGTGATTGCTGCGGTGTCTGTAGCATGACAGCACTAAATTGATAATGATAATTTTCCATAGGACTTAGGCTTTAAATATCCTCATTACTGTAATACTGAGTAATATAGTAGAATGTACTTGTTGGTTTTTGTTCATTTTAAAAAAATGGAATTTCAGTTCTCTTACTATTTATGTTCCTACATTATCTCCTTATCTCTAATTTACTTCCTAAATGTTTGGCTTTATTTTTTCCTATTAGCATTGATTTATTTGTCTTTGTTGATGATATTCCATAGACTTGTCACATATTTCTGGCTATAATTATTTTTTCTTTAGACTAGTTTATTATTAATGACTACTTACAAACTGGAAAAATAAACAAAACCATGTGTATCATTAAATCTAGTTTTACATTTTCTAATATCAAGTCGCTCCAATGGAAGTAGAATTAAATTATATAAGACCCTTGAACGGTGAATGTATATTGTACGCAGGCACAAAACAATTTGATCTACTCAGTTTTGTTCAGAAACTAAACAAATGCTTCCTCCTAATAACAACCATTTAATGTTCTAAATTCAAATAATCCATAAGGTAGAAAACTAGCATTTTTCAGAATGCATTAATGGATATGTGTATCATGGATGTGATCTAGGCAAAGGCAAACATGGCACAAGCAGAGTGTTTGTGCCTTGAGGACCAAGATGGCACAGACAGGGTGTTTATAGGACAAAGAAGGCACAGAGCAGGCTGTTTGGGGACAAAGTTGGCTCATGCTGGGCTGTTTGAGGAGAAAACTGGCGCACTCTGGACTGTAATCTGTTTGTGTAATCTGGCCTTTGGGGTGAGCAACCTGTGATCTATAAACACCAAAACCTATTGCAAGGAGAGCATGTAAGGAAAAAAGGTATAATACAAAGTAATCTTTATTAAACATATGATTTAAATACATATAAAAATATATAAATATAATATAAAAGCATCTCGGCACCAAAGACACATATAGGAAGGTACCCTATGAACAGAGGCACAGGACTACAGGAACTAGGATGGAAATACGTATTACGGTATATAAAGGCACAAATAAGAAACACAAGGATGACCACAGTGATAAAGTAAAAAGGAACAAATGAAATAACGTACAGCAATGGTACATCGGTGCTCAAAAGTTACTAACCAAACTTAGAAGAAAGGCTGAAAACAGCAAAACGCCTGGTAATGTATGGTGTCAAGTCCAAACGTACCAACCCCAACGTACGTTTCGCTGCAATGAGCAATGAGCTTCATCAGGTGCTTTCCTGGGGTCCATTTTTTCAATATTTCACAAAATATTTTTGTTACAAAGAGAAAGCAGCATAGGGGATAGTGAGGAAAAAGGTATCTGATGGGGAGAAAGGATGGGGGTTCCTATGCTCATGCCTCCATCCCTTTGCAATTGAGACCACATAAACTTTAAGTGCACATGATAGCTGAAGTGTCCTTTTTCAAATTATCTTTTTCTTCTGGAATTTACTCATCCTATTCTATTCTGTGAAAGTTCCTACTTACACTAAGCTTAAATGTTGTCTAAAAACCCAAATAAAATATATCCTCCTAATACCCAAAACCTACATTCTGAAAGAAACCATTTATTCTCCCCAACCTTAAGAACTTCATGCTTGTTATTTCCTCATTTGCACAAAATATGCACATCATTACAGCATGGATACAGAACAAATTGTGCATACACCATTGTCACCATAAATGCAGAGGCTACAGAACTTTTCTGTCTCTCTTAAACCCAGACTGCCCTTTGGCGGTATGCATGTATAAACTCTGACGCTGTAGGATGAACAACTTGTCTTACGAAATCATGGGATCCCTTGGGCCTTGGGGACACACCTTCCTGTCATGGGAAGTGTAAGGTAAAATTAAATATTACTCACAGGTAGGGTATATGCCAATGTAATGATGTACAGGTTATTCAAAGATCTGTCAAGGTACAACCTTATACACCTGTATTAACTCATTGTTGCTACACTGGAAGACATATGATGACAATTAATTGGCCTTAAAGCCTGTTTGGTGAAAAAGCATTTCGCCGTGTCTTCCTTATGCAGTGATGTCTCAATCGAATTAATTTAAAAGATAAATTGTATTCTAGATAGTACCATGTCCAGTACATGTGGTTGAGAATGTATTTACTGGGCCAGTATAGCTTTCTTCCCTGCTGCTAACGGTATTTTTTCCTTTGCCCCAAATCGAACTCCATCATCGTGCTAACGGTATTTTTTCCTTTGCCCCAAAACGAACTCCATCATCGTGGACACTGATCTGAACAGTGCCCAGTATGCAGATAATGTGAACTTAAGCTTTAATGTACTAGTAAAATAATGACCAATTGTCTGTCCGAAGTGTTTTTGTAATGGAGGGGCATGACCAGAAACAATGCATCATGTCAGCATCGTGAGCTGAGCACTTGGGGTATTTTGAGTTTCATTTGGAATCTTAGTATCGGAGTGGCATATGCTCTATGTAACACTTTAAGTAACATTTGCTATATCATTTAGATGACCAGTAATTTGGACGTAATGTTGGTGGCCACAGTGAGATGCTTGACCTCTGAGTATGGAAAATCTGCCTTCCAAGCAGGTAAGTCCCCTATTGTGAACTTCAAGATTCAAGACTGGTCTGATGAAGTTATAGATTGAGGAGAACGGTAAATTATCAAGAGGATATAGTGTAATAGGTGGCATGTGAAAGATTAGAATATGTCTAAGACGGGTAGTTTGCATGCCTATGCTGGAATAACAGGTTTCTCAGCAATGGCATGAATCTTGAGAGTCGAAACCTGTAAGACCAGCCACTTTCTGATCAACTTAAAGCACTTCAGGTGTAATATAGTAGAGGGTTTGGGATAAGCACTCCAGCAAGGAAGGCCTTGGCAGATGAAGAAGGGAGGCCAATTGTATGGATTGAAAGAACTACCACTCCAGCTAAGGCCATGTGAACCTTGAGAAGCCAAGAATCCAGTCTAGCAATTCTGTAATTAGCTACTAAAGTATTGGAGCTATTTTGTTGTAATTTGAATACTGATATTCTGCCCTTTTGTTTTGACAAATATATTTTTTTTGTTGTAGACTATTATGTTTCTTAATGTCTTTTCTTTTGAGAAGGAAAGGGAGCATGCTTAGAGGATATAGTAGTTTAGGAAAATTGATCATTGTGTATAAGTGGCAATGGCCCGTAAAGGATAAATACAATTACATCCACTTTTCAAAATCCTCCTCCAACCCAGACAAGATAATGGTAACACATTTAATTTGTACAATTTAGGTATTGTTAGGTATGTCAAGATAAGCAAATGGGAAGCCCATTTGAATGGAAAGGGAAATGTTCAGCCAGGCTTTGCCTGTGGCAAAATATGCAGCGATTCTGTTTTCTATGTATTTATTAAAAACCTGAGGCATTTTGAAATAGCTCCAACACGCTCTCAAAATGTCTTAGGTTTTTAAAAGATGAGAGTTGGTACTGGGTTAGCCGTAGAAGTGGAGTTTGAATGATACCTTTATTGGCTAACTGAGTAAATATAGATTGTAAGCTTTCAAGACTTCTCAGGTCCCTTCATCAGGCATGT
>VKOC01000005.1:34801923-34844823 GCA_009364415.1 Spea multiplicata
ATATAGGGAGTTAAAAGGCATATCTGGGGCAGAGTGGCAAATAGCGGGGTATAAGGCATTTCTGGGGGGAAGATGTGCATAACTGGGGGCAGAGTGGCAAATAAAAGGAAATAATAAAAAAAAAAATTCTCAATCCTTATTAAATATGAAAAAATTGTAAAACATGTGAATTAATATTTCCTAAGAAAATTTTTCGTATCGGGTAGTCTTATATTCAGGCGTTTTCTTTTTTTCCTAAATTAATATTCAAATTTTGGGGGGGGGTCTTATAATCGAGCAAATATGGTTTATTTTCAACAGGATTGCTGCCTTACCAATGTAAGTTCATTTGTTTCTATGAATCTGCACAGTTACTGATAAACTGAAATGAATCCCACTTTAACCCAGGGATCCCTTATTTATGTATGTCCTAATCATGTAACAAGATGAAAGGTTTCTTTTCAGCCTGTAGAGAATTCCTGCTTTTCCCAATTTTAGCCTTGGTGCTTCCTGTGTTTCCCCCACCACCCTGAAGAAAACCTGCCAGCGTTAACCACCGGCTATGTATCAGTTTTAAATGGACTGAAGGAAATCTTTGCACTCTAGGTGGATTGGGTATGAAATATATTTTCCTGTAATATGATTTACATTCACAAAAAAATAAGTTCACCACCCTATGTTATTCCCTAATTAAATGGCTTTTAATTTGCATTTCCTATAATTCAAAGAAATGTCAAGGCTGTGTACAAACATTGTTATTTCTAAGAAATTTTCAGAGCATGTTGCAACAAGAACAAAGAATTTGTCTTCTGTAGATTTCCTAAATAACAAACCATGTTGAAAATACTAAGAAAATAGCTTTTGGACCAAAGTTTTTAGTAGTAGGTTTTAACAGAAGGGGTTCTACATATACAAATTATTTTGCTAAAGTTTGTTTGGAGGATTCCATGCTCAGGGCATTAACCAGGGCATTAAAGTTTTTTTTCACAGATCAAAAGGCTCAAAACCTTTCAGGGGTCCACAGATGACTCCTATCGACACTGAAGCAACTAGTTAAATATATATATGCTTGTGATGATCTGAGGTAGAGGTTGGTAGAAAGAGGTAGAAATAACGTTGTAGCGACCCAAAACATCTTGTACATTTATGGAAATACAATGTGTGTAACCTTATTGTTTCTGTTATCTGCAATCTGAAATTATTTATGTAGATATCTATAACTATATATATGTCTATATACCTATATATATATATATAAATATAGATAGATACACAGATTACCGTATTTGCTCGTTTATAAGACGAGGTTTTTTCAGAGCAAATGCTCTGAAAAATACCTATTGTCTTATAATCGGAGTCGTCTTATAATTAGACCTCAAATAGGTTTGACTATGGGACTAAGATCCAGATCCCCCGCAGCGCTGCAGGGGACCTGGATCCTCCTGTCTTATGCCCCCATTTAACCCCCCCCAAAACTTACCGGTGCGTCTGACTCCCTGGTGTGTACTTGGGGCAGCGGGTAGATGTCCATCGCACAGACCTTCCCCGACTGTCAGAGAGGAGACTTCCCCGCACCGGGGAATTCTCTCTAGTTGCCTATGCGAATCGCGTAGACATCTACCCGCTGCCCCGACTACACACCAGGGAGTCAGAAGCACCGGTAAGTTTGGGGGTGGGGTTAAATGGGGGGCATAAGGCATTTCTGTAGGCAGAGTGCTCTATGATATGCCTTTTAACCCCCTTAATGTCACTCTGCCTCCAGATATGCGCTTTAACCCCCTTTATGCCACTCTGCCTACAGAGATGCCTTTTAACCCTCTATACGCCACTCTGCCTTCTGAAAAGAGTGGCATATATAAGGCATTTCTGGAGGCAGAGTGGCACATAGGGGGTTAAAAGGCATATCATGGGGCACAGTGGTATATAGAGGGTTAAAAAGCATATCATGGGGCACAGTGGCATTTAGAGGGTTAAAAGGCATATCATGGGGCACAGTGGCATATAGAAGGTATAAGGCATTTCTGGGGCAGAGTGGCAAGTCTGGGGGCAGATGTGCATAACTGGGGGGCATGTTGGAAAATAAAAGGAAATAGTTTACATGAATTAACATTTACTCATAAAACTTTTTTCCTGTAGGGTCGTCTTATATTCAGGCTTTTTCCTAAATTAATATTCAGATTTTGGGGGTCGTCTTATAACCATCTAATGATTATTAGTCGTCTTATAATCGAGTAAATACGGTGTGTATATATATATATTATATATATATATATAGATAGAGAGAGAGATATTTATATACACACACATGTGATTAATGATCGTTCAATAAATACGAGAAATAACCAACTTTACCTCCTTCTATTAATATTCTACCTAACTTTATGACATTCAATGTCCACATAAGAGTGGTGATTAGATTAAGGCGTTATGCAAAAAAAAGACACAATATAAATATTCAAAATAGTCTTTATTTCCATCCCAGAAACAAGTCGTGGCATGTTTCGTACTGTGCTCGATTGGGCATATTTGCAATAAGTCAATAAAGATGGTTTAAACGTGTGCTTATTTATGTCTACTATTGAATACATGCAGGGGTAGACAGCATCAGGCTATATGATAGAGCCGAAATGGAAACTTACCAGAAAAATCCCACTTTAGTGAATAAAACCCTGAATGCCCTATAGGCGAATAAGACTCAACAAGGACACTAGTGTTTTTGTATGGCCTCTTTCTCTATCCCTGCATGTATCTGGAGAGGGCTGGCAGGGGGCCTCTTGACTCCTCTATTTTAATTTAAAGGTTTTGGTCTGCTGCCTAAAGCTACTTCAAAGCTATTTGGCCATACTCGCTCTATGCTTCTCCCCTTACATTATTATCTTTTATTTATATAGCACCAACAATTTATGCAGCGTCATATATGCAAATGTACCCGTTTATCCGCTATGAGACTGGCGATCTGCTAAGCGATGCAAAACAATATTAGAATTGGCACATCTGCCAATCAATTATATCAATTTAGAACTCCCGATCTCCAGAGATTATAAAACTCTAGCTATTGTAGCCGTCTACATAGAATACCTCTGCTTAACTGCCGTTTTCATATCTAACCTCATTGCACAGTTCTGCAGAATCTGTTGGAGTCTTTATATAAGAGTCTACGTAGATGAAAAAAATGATCACAAATAAAGGCCAAATACATTTCAAGTTAGTGCAGATGATTTTTGAATCCAATTTTTGAATTACAGTGATCTGTAAAAGAGGCAGATAGCCAGCTGATCAGAGTTCAACAACAACCAAGAAAACAGAAAAGGAAAGTGATAATTAAAGAATATAGAAAAGGAGTGACAAGGGTGAAAAGGTATATGGAAAGAGAAAAAGGTCAGGATTTACCTTACTGATGCCAAATGCCCTTGGTTCACCTGCTCTGGAACTGGTTTTAGATTTGGGATTATGAAACTAAACCATGTGGTTTAGGAAATAAACTTTTAATGTGTTTCATAAATGAGAGTAAACTAGTTGTTATGCAATAGTATACCTATAGTCACACAATTGCAACATAGATAACATGAGTAAGGTTTACCCATCACAGTAAAGCTAGCTGTGATTCATTCTGTAAAGCTATTATTAAAAACTACCTTCCTCTCTGAGTTTATAAACTGTATTTTTTTCAAGAAGTATGTCTGAAATATGACAAATTAACTTTCAGAAACCTGTTGTAATGAGTCAGCGGTTAAATTTCACCATGAATCATGAAGCACTAAGCTTTATCACAGTATCTCCGTAACCACACCTGTCTGACCTGTTCCAGTAAACTTTCCTGCAGAACAGTCTGACGTCACAGATAGATACTAACTCCGAGAGTGCGGATGTGCCATTCGAAAAACAGCTAATAATATAATCACAGTAAGAACTTACATTAGATGACGCTGATCTTTGATTTTTAGTATTTTGTTATTTGTACTTTCACGTGTGGCTTCTGTTAACCCTCACTAGACTGTGTGTGTGATAAAAAGCATTCACAAGGCCCAAAAGGAGTCTGAATTATCAAGACAATAGCTTAAATTAAAGATATAAAACTACTCTATACTAAAGGACCACAAACCGAATGATGGTGGTATAATATATTACTTGACAATGCATAATGATAATAGTGATTACCTGCTAATTAGAGAAATCATACATTTCAAACCGGGTTTGAGGTTTGATAAATTGGAAAACTCTTCCTAAGAATGTTTTAATCCAGTAGCAGGTTAAGCATGGTCTATCCTGGTAGAAGGATTTTAACCTTTTTTTGTTTTAAGAAGTCCCTCACAATTTTGAAAATTAAGGAAAATAGACAGGATTGAGCACTGAGATCACAGGCAATTTTGCAGCCAGCCTTGGACGTGCACAGTGGTTTAAGCATCACAATTAATGGGCTTACGCCTAACATGTCGCCTTTTTTCTCTTGGTTGAATGGAAACTAGGCCTTCTTTTTGTTGGCCCTAGAGCTCATCTCCCCTCCAAATCAACCTTGAGTGAGTGTTGTATGCCTTTCCTAAAAAATCATTTAACTTGGACAGCTTTAACCCTTTTTCTGCCTGAGGGTACTTAGCACTCAAATTCCAGTTGTGTTGGGTGAAATAAATGAAATCATGTGACATAGAAAGAAATCTATTATTTCCCATAGCCCCATACACCAAAAATTGGCAGGTACTTGCCCATCGCCGTAAAGCTATGAAGGGGTTAATTCAGACCAACATACCATAACATGTTTGGAAACAACCACTTTAACAACTCAAATCAGACTATGCTTTGGCATGTGTATCTTATTTTACAAATAACATGATTGCTGCTGTTAACTTTTTTTTACATTCGGTAAAAATGAAAATGTTAGAGGGATGAAGATTCGGGGGGGGGGATTATGTTATAAATTTGCTGTATGGTACCTGCAACACATTTATTTTGCATTAAAACATACCTGAAATAAAATCCTTGCGGATTAGAAAATTCATCATATACAGAATATTGCTTCCTCCTGATGAAGAACATTCTCAAATCGGTGAACATTCATGGTTTTTCTAAAACCTCTTGGTATTAGATTTGCTTAGTACAAAACAAATCTTTAATTTCTAGTCGAAAAACAGAGAATTTGATGGCATCTAAAAACCATTTAGCCCATGTAGTCTTAGGCTTAGGTCTGAAATAGTCTTTGTTCTTGTCTTGGATTCAGGATATATTTATGCCTGTCCCATGTATGTTTCCATTTCCTCACTGTATTAGCCTCTACCACCGATGGGATATCTACCACCCTCTCGGTATTGTTATTTATTGTTCTATAGAGCACCTTCATACAGTATTCCATAGTGCTGTACAATGGGTAGACAGGACATAACAAGAAACAACCTGAGACAACGGGTGAGGAGGGCTTACAATCTAGAGAATCAGTAAAGTAAAACTTCCTTTCGTTACACTAAAATTTCCCATACAGTCCCAGCACTGAAGAATGCATTTTAAAGTACTTTGCAAGCACTTCAATATGCAATCTTTCACCAGTATGAGAAAAATAAACTACTGCACCCTTCCATGGACCCATTTTCACACCACTTTTGGTTACTTGAAGCCTCCAATCATTAGTAGGAAAGCACTCCCACTAAAATCCCTGGGAGCACTCTCAGAGTCATCCTACACTGCCATAACTGGAACAGTGACCCGCAAACATGAATAAAAGGGATTCTATTTGAGCCGCTAAGCCCAGAACTGGGAAAACAGCATTAGAAAATAAAATCACAGTGTCTGTTAAATAGGGTTATGTTAAACATAAGGAAGCTTTCACACATAATATGTAAACAGTGAGTGTATGAATGTATGTATGTATGTATATAGATATATATATATATATATAAATATTATTACATATTTTAATCTGTAAACAACAATCCATACTTTTGGTTAATGTATAGAAATTCAAAACCTAGGATGCGGGGAAAAATAACAAATCTGCTTTAATGTCTATCCTGCTTTCTCCGTGTTGAACAAAGCACTTCGCTTCCTAAGTGATAAAAATGTATAACTTTTTTTTATTATTATCTCTTGTGGATTTTCTTCTAAAAGCTTTAAAATAAGCCTATGACAAGTTTGAAATGTAGAACACATTACCTTTGGAGATGTGTACTTAATTTATGTTTCTCGGTGTAGCCAGATGGACTGTAATATCCATACTTTAAACCTAAGACTAAATCATGCCGGTTAAGTGCTTACAGAGAGGCCCGAGTTCACTTTCTGCCTGTCTCGAATTGTTTTGTAAGTTCATGCCTTGTGATGACTGCAGCTACTTTCCCAGTAGTTTCAACAGAAAGTATTTTCTCCCATGGGCAAATTCCTGGTCCTATGATGACCTGAAAAAGGCAATTGTATTTATCTGCTGTCAGGCTGTATTTTGGGCGTAGATGGGTTGAGACATGACTAACATTTTTTCTCCTTCCTTTACTGTTAAAGGGCTAGGAATCTTTTAAGAGCTTCTGGGTTGCTTCTAGGTTGCAGCTGGTTGCCGGTTATGTGTAAACATTACTTTTATAGCACTACCCAAAGCTCGTTACATGCTGACACAGCATTTAGGAGTTTTGGAATCTTGTCAAGTAAAGGTTAATTAACTAATTAACATTGTACCCTATAACACTAAAGAACAATCTCAGTATACAGCTGTGTATCGGCTCGAACAGCTGGCCCGTCTGACCTCTGAGAATATAAACCATTGCTTCTGTTTTATGATATTCCAGCAGGAACAATGTGCAATGCAATTCTATTATCAGTTTAATTAGGGTCGCTTCTAAAACATTTATTTTGCGGAGCAGTAATGATTTTAATACAGTTGCACATTTAACCCTTTAAGACGGCATGTGATCCATGCTTACGACTGTCACAGCATCGCAGCAAATGAACACAGATTTAAGGTGGAATGTGGCAATGGAAACATTTCCTAAAACTTAAAGATGACTATATCCTCATCTGGCTGATTCTAATTACTCAAAGCGATGGGAACTTCACTAGACTTGTTAGGCAGGAAGTGTATGCATGTGTGTATAACCCACTTGCTATTCAGAGTATCTGGAACAAAGGTACAGTAATCTTTATCTGTCAAGACAGGAGCCGACCTACACACAACAGAGAGCTCCAATTACCATGAAGTCGAGTCAGCTTGTCAAGGCATGTCCATCGATTTCTCTAATTGGCTGATTCCTCCTGCATACTTAATGGTCAGTTCCGCCAAGCTGCGGGACCGGTCCTCTTGATGCAGGTGTATACACAAATATATTTATCAAAAATCATTCAATTAACTCAACTAAAGGCATTTGTATGATAGAGGCAATAGGGGGCAGGGCTATGTATAATAAGAGATTGTGGCACAAAGGTTGGTAAGCGATGCTATCGCCACAGCAACCCATAAAAAAGTTCCAGATGATTGGACCATTCCATTGGTTGCTGCTGTTATAAGCATACTTTTTATAATTTGCACTAGAATGACTGTTTGTACTCACAGGAGCTAATCGGCAACATCAGGGCAATTGGATTGAAGGAAGTATTAATGGTTAAAATGCTGCGGAATCTGATGGAGCTATATAAACCGTAAATAATAATAATTAAGGAAGTTTTAATATTTTTTCTATGATCTAAGGGTAGTAAATGAACAGATACTGTATATTTCATTTAGAACTATAATAATTATGTAAAAGGTCTTGCCCCACTTTTAAAGATGAAGTCAAGATTCTATTTATGTAATGAGACAATTTGCTGTCTTTCACTTTCCCCTTTCACTTACCATGGTCGAAAGAAAATGTATAAAGGTCACAAAGTGTCACTTTCCAATACTGTTACAAACACAAAATGCATTTTCTAGCCTGCCACAATAGCTCAAAATGAACACGTAAATTGATACATATCTGGCGGCCATTTAGAACCTCCTCACAGCAGGTCTCGATATGTGTTACACGCAATCACAGCTATTGTCGCGTGTTATAAATCCAATACAGTCACACGACGCATGTGCTGCAACGCTGTACAAATTGCATTAACCCTTGCAACCCATGTCAGGTAAAAGTGACAACACATAAAAATGAACCCTTGCAAAGTCAAATAAAATGTTATCTCATTCTCTAGCTACCACAATGCACCACTTCCACTTACTACAAAATAAAAGGAAAATGTGTTGTGTGTGAGAACAAAAAACTAATGAAATGTGTGTGCAGATGTAGTGTGTATGCAATATGCGGTAAGTGTATTTGTGTCTCAAATGTAATTTAAATCACCTCTCGCAGAAGTAACCTTTTGCTTTTCGATCTGACCTCTGTACCTGTATCAAATTACTAATTACAACAGGCGTACCTGTATCAAATTACTAATTACAACAGGCGTTATATACTTTCTTTTGATCTGTTTCAACCATACCCTAAACTAACACTCATCATGTGCGTCTCAGCTACATGGCAGGTAAGACTTGACCACTAGATAATGCAGTTTACTAGCAAAGTGGTTTATGGGGTGAGCAAAATTGTAACGAGCAATGACAGAATCAAGACCAATATGGTATTATAGTAATCAATGGATTATTCCATTTGTCAAGAAGATTCCATTGGTTTTGATAAGATCGCATTTTTAACTTTGCACCAGAATATTTTTTTAATTCATAACCCCCTTATCTTTATTGAAATTTAAGTGCCATCATAGTCATATTTTGATACAATGGATGGAAACTGAGGCATACATGATAACATTGCTTGGTAATACATAATTATGAAAGTAATTGATAGCAGTATTCATTAGTGCCATCAAAGTGCCCTCATGTACACAAAAAAGACTTAGGGCCCCATTTGACTGTAACCTTGCAAGTGGGGGCCCAAAAAGCCCACCATTCTTGCTAGGAACTTAGTATGAAAATGCCAGAAGGCTAGATGGCAATCTCAACTTCCTAAACTTCGGTTGTATCTGTATGTGTAAATGCATATGTTATATATTTGTTAACAACCCCATATTTCAATAGCTAGGAATTTGTTAGAATTTAATAAAAAAATAATTAGAAGAAGAAGACAACCTGGGAGTCCCTGCCATGCTCGACGGGCAAGGAGCCTATGTTACACTACTACATGCACACATCATGCATATGCATTTAGGGCGTGTGGTGGTTCTCTGTGGTGGTGAGAATTTCGCAAAGGTTGCCTAATTGCCTAACCTTTGGGCAAAACTTCAGTTGAGCAACAGGAGGCTGGGAGGGCTGTAAATTTACACTGTAAGACCAGACACATACATGGTTGGTCATTTAATCCTATATTATGTTATGGAGATGTAAATTTACATACAAAAATTAGATTATAAAACTAAGGTGTGGATTTCTAGGGCACCGGACTGCCACACTGATCACATTATTAGGATGTTTATGATGTAACTGTTAGAACAGGAACATATCAAGTGACAACAGTGACTGACAAATGATGGTATATGCCTGGGGACTTGGAACTGATGCAAAATGAACTACTAACTTCCTAAGTAGCACTACATCCTGTTTATTGTGTAACTAATAAGCTGTTGTACATTTGTTGCATAATAAAAAAAGCATAAGGGAGTCATATCCAAAGTCACTGCAGGAAAAACTTTGTAAACTTTTAAAAATGTCTTTATTTTGCACATTTAAGTTCAATACATTTTACAGACAGATCTTTGTGAATATGATTAAAAAAAAAATAAAAATACATGGGTAAATATTATATATTTCTTAATTATACTGATTTACTAACCAACTCTAACAGTGAGTTTTGAATGCAGAAAAGAGCAGAATATTAAGCTTAGTATCTGTGTTTTTTGTACACACTAAAAGAATAATACAACTTAAACCCCAACATGGCATATAAATCTTTTTTTTTTAAGGAGAAACTTTAAATATGAAAATGAAAATAAAACAACGGATTAAAATGCTGTTTCTGTTGCGTTGTTTTTCAATTGTAAAACCACAGTCGGGATCAAGGACGTTAGCACCAAATAGAGGTGTTTCTCTGTTGTTATTGTAATTCTTCTTTTTCTTCTCCTTTTAACACATTAACTGTGAATAATTCAGTCAAGGAACATGTCTGAACGAATAAGTAGATTTGCTGCTTTTGCACGATGAGGAACTTCTAATATTAGGTATAGTTCAATGAGTGCAATGAGTTGTCCTGCATTTTTGGCACAGAAAGTGGAGGAAAGTACTATTATTTGTTATAAGTACATGCAAAATAATACAAAGTTCAAGACTTATGTCCCATTTATTACATGGCGTGGCCATAATACACAAATTTGATGCACAGCTGTGGCTTACCATACAGTTAAAGTGGTTCTTTTAAGGACCATTCATCATAGAAACAATAGAATTTGACAGCAGATAAGAATTTATAATCATAAATATAAATATTAATCTTTTATTGCAAAGTGTTTTATATTAAGTGTTAACCCACACATATATAGTTTTATGGATTTAAGGACATGCATATTTAAGGACATACTGATGTATTGGCAATACATCATAATACCCCCCCAAATATACTCTTTTATAATCAACAAAATTTCAAAATACAAAGCTATAGTTTAATCTTGGATGAGTTAAGTAGAGTGCCCTTGGGCTTATTCACCATATATCCAGTCCTACAATTGTCTAAATGCAATGAGTAACTGACTGGTCATTAAGTCAGCGAGAGATTTCATACAAACTACATGGCAAATCCATTGTAAAGAATACAAATGACAAATGATTTATTGCCATGGAATTAAGATTAAATTACAATTTTAAAGATTAATTTAAACTCGCAAGAGCACAGCGCTCTTCTGTTTCTGTTCCATGGGTTCATTTTTCTGTATGTATTTTACCCTGTAACAGTGCTAGTGTATCCACTGATGATCTATAAACTAATAATAAAAATGATAATAAAAAATGTAGTAATAACTATGCCCACCCATGCACTGCAGAATGTACTTTGTGACACTCAGCAGAACCACTTGGCTCCGTGCCATTTCACATTGATAGCCTGTTTGACTATCTAGCAGCATGAACCCAGGCGATGTTCAGTGCTGAACCCTAAATTGAACACTCTTTTCCTTAATGCTTTCCTAAGTGACAGACCAGTAAACAGCAGCTATTGACCACTTCTCTGCCCCTTAAACGGCTAATGTAAATAACAGGCTGTCCATTGTCTTAAGCAACAGTATGATCTTGTATTGTCTGCAGTCTCAAAAGTTTGTAATTGGATGGTAAGTAGCAAGTTTTCGAACTGTGGATAGGATTATCCACAAGTAACAAGTTCCCAACTGTTACTGTCTCTTTTTGAGCTGTAATTAATGCCCTACTGTCTTTTGATCCATGCATTCTAATGAGGCTGCTTGGGTGTGGATCCTGTCCACATGTGGCCATTCAGAATCGTCAAGGTAATCACTGATTCTGTAAACAAAACACGTTTAATAGCACGAACAACAAAAGCCTAAACTGTAAGTGGATTATGTATTCTTCAGATTTTCCTAATTGCATCTGGAATACCAATTTAAATAATTGAATCAATGCATTTAAGAAAATGTAGTCTTCACAGGATGTATGTAACGTCTTTCATTTTAAAACCTTGCTTTAGGAACTTTGATGCTTCATATGACCTTATGCGGTTGTATGTATGGATTTTCAAAATCTATGAGATCATTTGACTGACACCGCTTTGTTATTTACAACGTTTGTCATTTTGTGTGACTATGCTGATTTTGTTTTGCTTGCGAGTTGAGCAAGTAATCCGAGCTAAAAAAATTTAAAATGTAAAAATAATTTTGCCAGTTTCTCAGAAATCCATTTTTATTCTTTAAATAAGCTAAAAAATCTCCTACCCTTTAAAAATATGTAATGAAAGAAACACTGAGTAAATTGTTGTTGCTATATAAATAAAAGCTAATAATACTACTACTAATAGTAAATTGATCATACAAAAGTTGTCCCTTAGAACTGAGATTTTGAGCACAGATACCCATACAGACAAGCTAAAAAAAAACACATTTGTAAAAGAAATGTACAAGATACATCGGATCCTTCAGCTTCAAGGAGTGTCTTGGTAACTCTGTTTTACTATAATCTCTAGCTTGGGTGGAGTTCCTCAAAAGCCATACCCATGGTTGCCTGTTGCTAGACCAGCCTGTGCAGCACATCAAGGATCTCTTTTTTAATTACAGGCCTGAAGAAGAGACATCTGTCTCCTCCCTTTAGATAATACATTTAGGGCACCCATCTCATACTGTTAACTCATTGTCTGCCAGAGCAATGCGATTTTTGTTTCCGCCTGGTACTCAGAGGGTTACTTGGGGGAGAGGTATTTTACTATCAGAGTCATCTGGTTGAGCTGGAACAACTAAGCTAAACATTAAGCTAGAATCTCACTGTTAATAAACTCTGCTGAAAATTATGTAATACAGTAAATCTATATACAGAGAGACAGAGTTTATATATTAATATTTTAATGGATTTTTTTTATAATTACATTTTGTCCCTTGTGGCCCAAAGCTATTTTGATGATATGTGGTTTACAAAAAAACCCCCCACAACTTCTGGGCCCTTTTAAAATGTGAATTATCCCAAAGCATGTATCCATTAAGCAATGCAACTTCTCTCTCCACCCCTTCGTTAATAAGAACTAAAAGCAAGATTATGCAATATTTAATAAGGGCTTTTAAACAAATGCATACTGCAAGGCAGGATATTCCATTCTGCTGATAATGTAAAAAGTGTCCATACTATAGTTACGGTAGATGCTAACCTTTCAGATATTGCTAATATGTAACGTAAGAAAGTTTTAAGTTACAGAGAGAGTGGTAGATAAATGGAACAGCCTCCCATCAGAGTGAAGGATAGACAAAAAGCTATCCTGAAGATCAAGGTCTGAGTCCTTACATCTGGGAAAAAATGGGCAGACTAGACTGGCTGGATGGTTCTTATCTGCCGTCGAATTCTGTTTACCCCATGTATGGTTGTAAGCTGGTAAAGTGTGGTTTTTTTGTAGTTAATGTACTTACTTTTTTAACCCATACGTGATTGTAAGCCTGTAAAGTACCGTTTAGATAGCAAACGTACTGACTTTTTAAAACTCTGTACGTGGTTGCAAGCTTGTGAAGTGTGGTTTAGCTGGCTAATGCTATGTAAACAGAGCAAGCCCACGGCCGTAGCTTGTATAATATGCGTACGCCGAAAAGCATAAGCAGCTTATTGCTTTAGGGCAAATTCACAGACACATCAGAAACTAGGATGAGACTTCCCTAAACTCCCCCACACCTAACTTTTTTCATTCTGTTTTATTATTTCCTTATTCCTATTTACTTGATGACGTCTCTTCCCATCTTTGTATTCTACTGGAAAGCATACATCATTGTCATTGAGCTTTGTGTGCCAGGTCGGCGAATTGTCTCTTAAAACCATCCTGACAGTCATTGTCTTTGAAAGGAAGATTTCAAAAGAAGCAAAGCTTTTATACTGAGTATGAAACTTATCAAAGCAATAAATAAATAAACACAACATTCTGTTTTAAAACAAACATTGAGATCTGCTTTCTAGAAAACAATTGAAGTCCATTATTAAGTAATCAGCAGAAAAGTGATTCATCTCAGGTATTTATGAGCACAGAAAATACAGCTAATCATTAAAAAACATGCTGTACAAACACCAATCAAACACTCCACATGATTAGCCAATGGTGAATGAGTCATGCTTGACTAATGAAAATACTTTCTCTGCGGCTAAACGGACGAACCAATCAGAGAGCAACTGCTGCGGGACATTCAGAGATGACAGCTTGAGCAGCCAATGAGAGGCAAGCAGTTACAAAATGCAAGTGTAATTCAAGATAACTAGAGTGTGGGCTGCCTTTAGAAAGGAATGGAGAGGAGGGCAGCATAAGAGAGCTGCAGGGCTGGTCTAACACATTGTGCACGGTAATAACTGCCCCTGATCCGAGCTGCTCCCAGGAGCTGGGGAGAGTTAAGCTTGTTTTTTATTGCTGGTGCCCCCTGGATGCATGCGGAGCAGATGAAGTGAATTCTTCTTGGGGAGAGCTGCCTTTCCTCTTACTCCACCAGCCTGGAGAGCAGAAGGCAAAAGGCAGGGGAAGCAGCAGCAGCAGCAGCAGACAGCAAGAAGCCATGAGAGAATACAAAGTGGTTGTTCTTGGATCAGGAGGGGTGGGGAAATCAGCCCTGACTGTACAATTTGTCACCGGATCTTTTATCGAGAAATATGACCCCACCATTGAAGACTTCTACAGGAAAGAGATCGAGGTGGACTCATCGCCTTCGGTACTGGAGATACTGGACACGGCAGGGACGGAACAGTTTGCCTCCATGAGAGATCTGTACATTAAGAACGGACAGGGCTTTATACTGGTTTACAGTTTGGTGAATCAACAGAGCTTCCAGGATATAAAGCCCATGAGGGATCAGATCATCAGAGTAAAAAGGTATGAGAAAGTGCCCATGATCCTAGTGGGGAACAAGGTGGATCTGGAGGGTGAAAGGGAAGTTTCCTATGGAGAAGGCAAAGCGCTGGCTGATGAGTGGAACTGCCCCTTTATGGAGACTTCAGCCAAAAATAAAGCCTCGGTAGACGAACTGTTCGCAGAGATTGTGAGACAAATGAACTATGCTTCCCAGCCCAATGGGGACGATCAGTGCTGCTCCTCCTGTGTCATCCTCTGAACACGACTCCCTGTTTACAATGCACTATTTGACTTGTAACATGATTGGAAACAACTTTGCATTACAGTGATTACAAGAGTTCCAAAGGGCTGGGTTGTCCTCAGATGTCATCTTGCAGAAAGTGGGCTTTCGGATTGGTGCTCATTCCAATTGTGAGCCATGGGATCTGCACAGTAAAAGTTTGGGCACGATAAGTGTGTGTGTGAGAGAGAGAGAGTTAGGGGGGAGATGTCTTAGATTTGGCCCGAATGGTAGTTTTTTAAAGTGCAGGTTTAGAAGATGAAAGATCTCCCCTTTCTCCAGCCAACACCACCCCAAAAACAACTTTTTGTTGGCTTAGAGGGCCCATTGTGGAAACAGACTTACAGTGATCACCTGCTGACTTGACATTTTACGTATTACTATGCAAAGTTGGATTATTGTTACAGAGTATCCATTCATACGTATTGCACATCTAAAAATGATGCCAACTCAGTAGGGTGCCACTTGTGGCCCCACGCTGATATTGAGTGTGATGGGGGGAAAATCTATTTTGTTTACCTGCTGTATCCAATGGGACTTTGGGAAGATTGGTAGTATTTTTTTCTTATCAGCTGTGAAAATGTTACTAGTGTATTTTTTGTTTTTTTTTTTTGCTGGTAATATCTGATTTTTGATACCAAGTTATTTAATATACAGTGAAATGACTTAAATGTGTACCAGGGCCATCAACCCTGTGTCCTTAGAGTGCCTTTAAAATTCAGTGCCAACCTGTGAAAATCTCTACAAAAAAATGACAATTACCTTTTATTCTGCAAACTACTTAACAGTTTCCTCTCAGAAATCATGGTGAACAAGCATGGACAAAAGGATCTATTGTCCCTTGAACCTATTTCTGAGCCTGTAAATGTAATTTCCATGTCTTGCACATTTTTAGAGGGGGTGGGGGTTGGAGTAGGGTTGATTAACCCTTTCTGTATTTTTCATCCCCTTTGTAAAAAAGAAAAAAAGGGTGTGAGCTGACACAGGAAGGGGTTTAATCTGATTGCATTTAATTCTCCTTACTTTCATGTTTTTTTAAATTGCCAGCAATGGTTTAACATTGCAAAGCAACAAATCTTTAAAAAAAAATGTGATGTACCATTAACAATTGTAATTTTATTTGTCAAGACATGTTCCCAAAAGCTTGTGTCCTATGTTTTAAAATAAGTTGAATACAAAATCAGTTGTGACATAACTTGACTTGTGTTTTTTTTTTTAATAAGAAGGTGGCTGGGGTGGTGTCCAGAAAAGGACCTCTGATTTTCCCTTGGGCATATGCCAGAATTTGTGCAATGCATAAAAATGAAAATTGCTTGTACACTGAGTTTGTACATGTCTTAGATGTATGAATATATATATTTTTTTTATATTTAATCTTTGTTGGTTTGTGGTTTATTTATTATTGTTATTATTCTTAATTTTATTATTAGTATTTAGCAGAGGCCTTTTAATACAGGACTTTTGCAGAATTCTTAACAACAGCATTAATACACTCTTACACTGGCATTTTTGGTAGAATATGTAAGTAAACGAAAAAGTACCGGTAATCTAAAAAGAAAACTATACACGTGACAACCAAGTTGAAATTCTTGTCTTGTTGTTTTAGTTTTTGAAAGAATATTTTAAAGTAATTTTGCCTTAATGTTGTAATCATTTTAAGTTTCTTTTTTTTATCCGGTTTATTAAAAAGTCTAACAGGGAGTGGGGATTTGATGAATGCATTCATGCAATGGAATGGATTTTGTTCTTTGTAGGAGTTTTTATTGCGTAGTCTTAGATTGGCTACAGTGGTTGGTTATCTCTTTGGTAGTTTAATGGTTAACACTCCTATAACTTCAGTCATATTGTGTCTGGAGGATAAGCGGAAGTAATGTTTAAAGCAGACTCTTGCTGTGTGTTCCTCTTCCTGTTACTGTTAGCAAGGAGGAAACTTCTGTAGTTTATCCATGATGAGAAGGCCACTGATATCACTATGGATTTCTCCTGCAAACAGCCTGGGAGAACACAAACTAGCATTTTATTCTTTACAAATCAAAACAAACTACATTTTACATAAATATTTACAGGCCCTCAATCACAACATATAGATAATGGAGAGCTGCTAGCTTAGTATACATTTTGTAAAAATAAAAAAAAAATAACAGCAGAATACATTACATCGACACTCCCTGGGTTAAAGTAACCAAAGTGCATCATCTTTAACATTGTAAAATTCTGTATGGTATAAGAAAGCAATATCATTGCCAATTTCAGGCGTATGAAAGTGCTAGAAGAATTTGACAGCCTGTCAAATATATTTAGGAATCAAACAGATTTTATATAAAATACTAAAAACAAAAAAAGTCATGTGCCAGCAATAACTGGGAATAACGGCTTATGGCATTTAATCACAGGACCACTGACTTTGTATTAATAGGTATTAAAGTCCCTTAGAGATTTGTCTTATTGTGCTAGTGGCAAGAAAATAATGCAGAACACTTTTGGTTCACTTCGATGAGCAGATCAATATTACATATTTTTTTGCTGTGGATCTATGAGACTGCCTTCAGATTCTGATGAATGTTAATAAAATCATCCATGCAAGTCTAAAGCTGATAAGGTTTGAAAATTGTGTTGAAAAAAAAAATCTTATGTTAAATATTGATGGCTTGTGTCGTACTACCCACCCACTATTACGGTGTACTGACCACTGCACTTGGCCACTGTTGACCTTACGCTCCCTCTATGGATAACTAGCATGATATGTAAGTGTGCTGATATGAGCACACATGTTTGCCTTGTTTTTGCTAAAGTAAGCATATACTAGGTGAAATTAGTATTAGAAATAAAAATATCAGTACAAATGCTGCTGGATTCCCTCATCATAAGGCTACCTTGAACCACAAGAGTAGAGAATATTATACTATAGAGTTAAAGGGGAAGTCCCATAGTTTTGTTTATTACCAGAATCATATTATAATTATATACTATATTTTTCGCCATCACATTTCATAGCGCTGTACAATGGCACAGGACATAACAAGTAGTATATAACATAACCATTTGACTTACAGAAACAGCAGCTGAGGAGGGCCCTGTCCTTGTAAATGAGCTTCCAATCTAGATTTCAACAGTTCTAGTTTGTTGCATGATATAATGTTTTTGGGCAGCTGCATGTTAGCCATTTGCATGTGTTCTAGCTCTGTTATCTTAGCCCAATCAATTAGACAAACACCCTAACTCATTATAATACTGCCTGTGGTAAACAAAAGAATGGCTCTTCCAGCCGGACACCGTGACTAATAAAAACCTATAGAGGAACAGACTTCATTGGCATTGCCATAAAGAATAAGCTCTGTGTAGCATGTGTGAGCGCGGAAAATCACCCAAAATATCACATCACTGATAACAATGGCAGCCTCCAGATCTACAGACAAAAATTGTTTTTGGAACAAATTAGTTAAAATGTTGTCAGTGTTTACCTGCATTATAGAATACAGCACTCTTACTTTATGTTGAAGGAGAAAAAAACATTTTATTTCACGGGACAGCCTATTAAACCACATCTAGAGCATAGGTTCTCAGCTTGTGGTAAATGTATACCTTGTGGTACATGAAGGGGTCATTGTTTCCTTCTAAGTGTCACTTGTAAATAATATTTGATAGAAAACAGCTATTATCTGGTGTGATAATAAAGTAAAAAAGTGCTACATGTTATTTGGTTGGCAGAATCTGTTATTGGTGCAGTTGCCTGAGAAATACTGTTCTACAAAATAAAAAGTAAATGGTAATATTGGCTCAAAATGTTGCACTTATGACATGAATACTAAGTGTGACTTGAGTGTAATTCGGGATGCACTTAATCATATTAAAAAGATGTGATAACCAAAGTCATATCTAAAAACTAAAAAGTACAATGTTTGTATAGTTTATAATTTTAGTAAAGATGCCTTTTGACATTCCTGGTATAAGATTTGGATTATGATCTTTTAACCAGCTTGTATAGCTTTCTATGGAACCCAGTATTAAGTTATGAAACACAAAATGTGAAACTCCCGACATTTTTAATTACTCATATCAGATTTTAAATAGGTTTTGAAAAACATTGTGCTTACCTTTTTAAGGTTTTGAATAATAAAATGATTTCAGATACTTACATATATGAGTCTGTGGTAAACAATAGGATTGCTCAGTCTTAATCACTTGGCAAGACACTCGGGACTTCATTAGCATTGTCATAAATAATCAATTCAGTGTGGTGTTTTATAGGGGGTAAGTCACTCAAAATTTTGAAACAAAAAAAAGTCAAAATATATTTTTTTTCATGGGACTTCTCCTTTAGGAGTCATATGGCCCAAATCTGGAACACTTGGAAGGCTTTTTATGCCCTCTGTCTTAGTGAAGAAATACTTTTTAGCATTAAATCTAGGCCACTGACTCTCTAATAATTTTTCACTATGACCTTGTGTCATGCTATTTGTCCTCTTTCAAAAATATACTTCCCACTTGTATCTTATTAACCCCTTCTCCATTGTCTTTTCCAATCAATTCATGTTGAGAAACTTTAATCTGTCCTGATTTAAAATGAAATGAAATGCAAAGAAAGTCGGAATAATTAACACATTTCCTTTATTCTTTATGGATTATCAGTTCCTTTTAATTTGCAGGTTTTTACCTACTTGTTGTGGAACCAATTATGGTAATAGTAATTGGGTCATGCATCTGAAACTTTTAAATCCAAAGAAAAAAAATGTAAGGTGAGAAACTGAAACATGTAAAATATAGAACATCATGAACCACAGATTGCTAACAGAGTCTGATGGAATGTAAAATATATACAAGCAGTGTGGTGTATAGAATACATTGGCAAGGTGAAAAAAGATGTGTATTAGAAGTACTGGTTATTTTGTAACTGTTTGGGTTTTTGAGGTATTAGAGGAAACATTCCTCATTCACATACACTGTATATTGCTAACATATCTCCAGTAGAAAAATTGAATCATCTCAAGCCTTACGACAGATGTTTTTTGTGTAATGCTTTGAGTAATAAAGTAAAATAACTTAACATTTTTTCCTTAGTATTCAATATTGCCACACATTAAAAAGGGATGGAAACTCGATTCTATAAAAGTGAGAGTGCCCTATAAATCATGACCCAACATCATACCAGTGTTTGACTACATTTGTTAATTCATTAGCATTTGATACATTATATGCAGAGTGACATATTATACTGTATAAGAAGTTCTGTGCAGCTGGAGGCCGGTATCGCCAGTACAGCTACAAGGGGCCAACCTCTGGAGGTGCAGCACATTACCACACTGGAATACTAAACTCACATACTGTATGTCTACCTTGACTAGAAATCCATTGTTTTTAAAGTAGAGACTTAGGGGAGATAAGGTGCATTTGATCGGGAACGAGCTGGTTGGCTTTTTTTAAAACATAATGGTGGTGGGGTGTAGACGTTTCTTCTTTTTTTCTACATTGAGCACACATTGGTGATTAACCTGTGATGGAAGCCCAGCTGAAAGACACTGTCTTTTGTGCCACTGGCACAAAAGGCCTATTCTATAAGTTTCTCTGTTTATACATTTTATCTAACATCATTGTTCATATAGGCTCCAGCCTACCATGAAAAGTTGTACAGTCCATCTCCAAAGTATAGCAGATGTGGTACAAATAGGCAACCTCAGGTGCTCCAGTTTAAGTATACTATGAGGTTATGAATATGGAGCAACATAGTGTAGAATTCAGCAGGTTCATTCCACTGGTTGCTATTGTAATTCTGCATCATTCACCACTTTGTGCCAAAATGATCTTTATACATAATTCCCTAAGTGTTTTTGGCTAAGCATTGTATTGATAAGCCATTGTAACAGGAGCCTTGATTACATACATATATTTATGTGAGATCAATTGGAAGGAAAAGAAGTGCAGTAAATAGATCATATTATGTTTTCAAATGCTGTTTTTCCAATTACACAGTAAAGTATGTAAAATAAGCACATTTCCAATGAGTATATCCAATTGCTTTTAATTTCTTTGCTACTATGCTGCTTGCTAAATGGTTTTTTGCTATTTTTGAATTATTTATTAGATATATATATTGTTTTTCTCCCTTTGGGACTGGAAGCACTTTACAATTTTATCAAAGACTTATTTGAACTAACCGATTTTGTTCTGCTAGTGCAGTTCATGGTGATGTGCTGATTAGTCAGTTTAAAGGGTCGCTCTATCCATTGTAAGCATTTTATGAGACCCAAATATTTCTCCCTACCCCTTCCCTTGGAAATGCATGGAGGATCAGAATTTCCCTCATACATTTGCTCTTTCCCAAACTCCACAGCTCCTTAAATGCATCTCCTGTTTGCTAGCTTGCACACATGTTATACTTACCACCAGCAAGCTCCAGTGCTCGCTAGTGCAAAAGTTCCAGAAAGTTTATGGAACCCACTATGCACTTGCGCACTTCAAATGAATTGATGCTTAAAGTGGTGAAAACTGGCACAAAAATAGGACAACAGAGGGATTTGGAGCTGCAGCTTCCCTTAAAGGTAAACATGCATGCCATTTTTTCCTTTCAGTTAAAGAATATGTATTAACCTCTTCAGGACCAGGATTACTTTACCATGTTTGCACTACCAGACCAGTGCAGTTTTCAAGTTTTTTTGTTATATGTTTCTTTCTGTAATTTCTCTCGTAGTGTACCCACACAAATTATATATTTTTTTTTTTCAAGCAAAGCTTTCTTTTGAAACCATATTCAGATGTGTAATATGGTACATTGTTTTGTATTAATAACATTGTAAAAAGTGGAGAAAAAATTTAATATTTTTTTCCACAGATTTTTATGTATATATACATCTAGAGCCAATGGGGAAAAATACCAAAAATATACTTATCAACTCATCGTTAATCAGAAACAACCATTACAGGGCAAAAAATGTTCACAGTATTTTTTGGGGGGGGCCTCTAACTGCAATACTGACCACAGATTAAAACCACCCCATAAAATTATCTGTTGCTGAAAACTTTGTTGCTGTCAAACTAACAACATGCAAGGTGTCATGCAAAATGTTTAAAGGTTAACTAGGCATCTTGCTTAAAGAAGAGAAAATATAGTATTTTCTTAGGCCACATCCTGTCATAAATGTTATCTGGAACCCTGGCCAGACCCCATGATAAAGTTGGTGGAACAGTAAGAGCATCCATGCAGGGCATCTTCAAAGGATGCCTTGTTTATAAACATTGTGTTTGGCATTTTTACAATTTGTGCAGTGGTTCGCTTTAACAGCGATCACGTGTGGAGAAATACAATGCATTGGCTGTAGATCGATTGCACGGTTCACTGAGCAGTCAGACACAGCCATGCCCTGTAAACCTGACCTGCATCGTGTCGCTGGAGTGACTTTTAGCAATCACTTACCAGGTACATCCATTGCCCGCTAGGTATATCCATTGCCCGCTAGGTACATCTCTGGTTGCTAGGGGTTCAAGTACTTACAAAATACTTTAAAAAAACATTCTAGCATTATTTATTGGTGTGGCTGCATGGGTCACTGGAGTAACCCTTAAGTACACTAAATTATTTCTACTGTACTTGTAGAGAAGTTCATAGTATAAAATAATGAAGTGGTCATGGACAATTTTTTTTCTGGTTTTTGTTTTGTTTTGCTAAGCATTCAATATTGTTTAGCTATAGAAATCAGAAAAGAAAGTAAAACAAGGATTAGTTAGTTTAAAAACAAAAAGAGGAAAGTAGGTAGCAGAGGATAAAGATCTAGCTTACTGTTTCGATGAATAATTTTGTTCAATTTTTACAGATAAAAAATATAGGAAAGGGACCTCAGTTAGGAAAAAAAGACTAATGAGTTATTTGATACATATGAGTTTATTCAGTTGTCTAAAGACAAATAAGTTAATAAGGCCTGATGGGATACGCCCCAAGTTAATAAAAGAGCTTAGTGGTGTATTAGCAAAGCCGTTAATGGATTTATTTAACCAATCATTGTTAACAGGAGTAGTCTCAGAAGATTGGAAATTAGTGAATGTTGTGCCCAAAAAAGGCAGTAGGGAGAATTCGGGTAACTACAGGCCAGTAAGTCTTACATCTGTAGTGGGGAAATTAATGGAAACTATGTTAAAGGATACACATGGATTTCAAGATCAGAAACAATATGGGTTTACTTCAGGAAGACCATGCCAAACAAATATTAACGATTTTTTTGATTGAGTGACTAACATCATTGATCAAGGTGATGCAGTAAACTATTTACTTTTTGCTTTACTGAATATGTTCTCATTGTTGCCCAATTTGGCAAAGAACTCTCAGTTTAAATTAAAGCAGATGTCATGGGAAATTAGCACATTTTGCTAACAATACCACTTTGAGTCAGTCAGTATTTTATGGCACAGGATGAATTACATCTGGCTCGCTCAGTGTAACTTCTATATTTGTTTTTTACATTATTATTGTGTTGCATTTGTATTGTAATTTCACATTGCTGATGTCACATGGAGATGTTGTGTTGAAAGCTATTTGTTGCCGTCTTGCCAGTGCTCTGTTCAAGTGTATTTTCACGTAAGCAATACATTTACACCTTCACAGAAGGATCAAATAATAACCAAATAATCTTATTACACACTTATCCATAGTGGTGTTTTTTTTAATATCTGTATTCTTTGCTAGATAGCTGCAAAATATCTTAAGTCAATTTTTGCAATTTCTTTTTTTAACCTATTCATGCAAAACAAAGTTCCAAGCCATCATTTAAACAATAGTCCTTAATGTACGCTGCAATGACTTGAAATGTTGTGTGAAAATCTGCTTTGTGTGCCTCTGTAGGCAATTGTTTCCATCAGGTCTTATTGTAGGCTGTCTTGAGGTCCTCAGAGACATGATTGGTGGGTTGTAGAGTCATGGGATCTCTGATTTTTCCAGCTCTATCCCTTTTCCTACTTCATACTAATCAAGAAGCAGAGGGACACACCTAAAAAGCCAGTGTTCTCAATATTCTTTCTTAAAGTTTCCCTGTTGCTTTTTTAACTTCTATTTTATTGGATGGTCAAGTGCAAAATCCACTGTCTTTTCATCCAAGATGCTAGTGAAGTCTATGAAAAACACATGAACCTCTGGAGCACAGCATATTGAACAGAGTGATGGTAGCAGAGATCTGAACCTCCACTGTAGTCGGTTGTAGCCCACGAGCAAAGCCCCCTTGAAAGAAATCCAGAATCAACAGATAAGGACAAGCTAAAGCAAAGCAACCTTTTGACTCACACTAGAAACATATTGACCGGAACCCTGTCTTTAGATATTAAGGAAATCTCTTTCTTTATGCTGAGAAGAGTCCCTGTGACTGCATACAAAAAACCCTTTGTTCCCCAGGAGTTGTCATTTAATCTCCAGTCCATCAAATGAACAATTCCTGGATTGGGATGGAATATGGGAGCCTGATAAAGGAGATCTTTCCATACTGGTAACCTTAACCTTGAGGTGGATCAATCTGCATTTCGTCCTCTGTGGCCAATCTAGAACTACCAGGATAACTTGTCCTGTCCTATGTGAGATGAGATTCCAAACTCAGCAAACAGGAGATCAGGACTTAAGCTCTAAACCTGGAGGTCCTTAGGGTCTATTTTGGTTTCTGGCATACACCATTCATGAGTGATCATCTGGGAAAAACTACTTGATGAAGAGACCAGTCCCCTGGATGTACAGATATTCTGCTTAGGAAGTCTGCCAGTCATTTCCAACTCCACCGATGTGAACCGTGGACAGTGCTCTGGTGCCCAGGGAGCAGCATATCTTGCCGCCTCCATATCTCTCTGAGGAACGTACCTCTTCTTATAGAACTACTTCTTGAGAAAATAGTATCTCTTAATTTAAAACCCTGCCTAAGCATTGAAGTGTAATTGCTGGGGCTGGAGAAATAAAGGTATATCCCTTTAATTTGCGGCGTGTGCATGCACAGTGGACCATGAGGTCAGCCATCTTGGTTGCCTCGTCGGTAGCAGTGGCTGGCAAGTTGGTGACAATATATGAGCCAAAGTAGGAGATTAATTGGTGTAGATAATGATATCCTACTCTGTCCCCACCTGGCTAATCTGATTTCTTCAAACAGGGCCTGTCTGACTGGGAGCACCCACTTATAGAGGCAGGAGCATAAATAGGGCCATGTGTCTCTGTGGTAATAACGCATCCATTAACACAATGTGCAAGTAACTTTAAAGAAAGGCCCTGGACAAGGTAAGAGCATGTGGTGTGATAGAGTGAATATGTTTTAGTGCGCATTTGTATGTGTAAGTGTGTGTTAATGTGATTGTGTTAGAGTGGGTGTTTAACAGCGTGAGTGTTTATAAATGTGTGTCAGAATGACACTTGGCTTTGCATGCCCCCTGGCCAGAAGTAACCATGATGCATATGACTTATAAGAAATTCATAATCAATGTAAAATGTATTAACTGCAGTTTGTTAATAGTGTATAAATGTACACAATATATTTCTTAACTCTTTGGTAGGTTCATGTCATCATGCTTCGGTAATTGGAAGTCACCAATGAGCAAATTTTGTTCACTGTTTTAAATGTGTGTTTGATGACAAGGACCATCTACCTACCCTTATATCCAATTCAGATGTCAACACATACACTATCTTAAGTAACAACACAACTGGTCCATTTTCATACAAACTGTAAAATTAAAAAAATACCGTTTCTTCTTTGTGTTATGTTATCAATACACATCATTTGTCTAAATACATGAGATCTCTTTTTAACTGTATCATCCTGAGAAACATGTCTTTGTGTTGATATAGAGACAGATCAACGGGACCCATGATAGTCTGTAGATCAAAATTTCAGAATCGAGTAAAAAATGTGGAAACTGTTTTACTATCTTAAAGCTTTTCAAAGACATTGTGTTTTGTTTGCATGTTGAATAAAACATTAGATTAATCATTTAACCCTTTTACAAAGAAGCATACACAAGTACTTATACAATGACCAAAACAAGTTTTTTTTGTTATGTAAAACGAACACGACAAACCTTTGTACTTTTCAATATAATATTGTGTGTATGCATACAAATAGTTCAATGACAACAAATTTCTCCTTGCTAAATAATTTTGGGAGCCAAATAATCAATCTTTTTTAGCTAGAGGCTGGCACATGCAATTACTAATACCTGACTCCATGAAAACAAGAATAGAAATGAGATGCTAACAAAACCTGAGTTTGTTTTCAATTTTTGCACATATTCCTAGGCATCAATTCTGCCTGTTCAGCAGGTTGTCATAAAAATATTAGAGAAGCATACACCAGCCATGAAAGTCAGAACAATGTCAGAATTTTCATTGTACAAGTAGATCTTTGAATTCAACCGCAAAAGAAACATGGATCTGATTTTGCAATTTGTAGGCAAGTAATTCTAAAACTAAATAGAGGGACTGGCTCATTTGTGGGATATCCATTATTTTCCATGAAGAAGCTTAAAGAGATGGCTTCCAAAACTAGTTGTGATTCTTTTTAAGTTGTCATTTGAAGGATCTGGAAAACAAGGGATTACAGAGCATAATACACAATAGGTCAGGGGCGTACCTAGAGTATTTGGCACCTGGGGCGGATCCTGTATGTGGCACCCCTCAACACATACTTTAAAACTGCATAGCTTCTTTTGTTAGGCAAACATTGACGATGGTACAGCATAACTTTTATCGTTATATAATGAGGCAAACATTGACGGTCTTATAGGATTACTGTTATCATTATATACTGAGACAGTCATTGACAGTGGTACAGGATAACTGTTATCATTATGTACTGAGGCACAGACTGACGGTGTTAGAGCATAACACTTATCACTATATACTGAGGCAAACATTGACGGGGGTACAGCATAACACCTATCACTATATACTGGGGCAATCATTGACAGGGGTACACCATCGCACCTATCACTATATACTGAGGCAATCATTGACGGTGCTACAGCATAATCCCTATAACTATACATTGAGCCAGGCATTGACAATAATGCAGCATAACCCCTATCGCTATATACTAAGCCAAACTTTGATGTAGTGTAGGCATACCACTTCAGTGTCTGACTTAGCATATAGTAGGGATGCACCGAAATAAGAATTCTGGACAAAAACTGAAAATTCAGCATTCACTTCGCCAAAACCGAAAATGACCCCCCCACACACACAAACAAAAAAAAACAATCTTATTAAAAGTAGCACACCAAAATTAGACGAAAACAATATATATATATATATATATATATATATATAATTGTTAACAGTGATCACAATCCCATCATGCCTAGTCATACCCAGATCCCAGCATGTACTGGCTGCTTGGCATGATAGGAGTGTGATTGCCGTTTTATATATATATATATATATATATATATATATTGTTGTTGATTTTTTTTTGTCCAGTTTTGGTGTGTTAACCACACTTTTATTAAAAAATGCAATAACAATAACAATATATATATATATATATATATATATATATATATATGATTGCTAAAAGCATGTACCGGTTGCCTGGGCATGTTAGCAATCATATTTATATCATATCATATTTGCTGTTAGCAATCATATTTATATATACCATATTTGCCCGAATATATGCCAAACTTCTCCCCCCCACTTTAAGTGTTTAAAGGGGGGGTGCGGCCTATATTCGGGGTTTAGCACAGGAATGCACGATTCGTATCACCCGACGCCCGGGACATGCAGGCAGCAGGGTTAGGATACAGATCCCCCGCAGCGCTGCAGAGGACCTGCATCCTACTCTCCAATATGCTGAGACAGCCTTTCCTGCCAGTACTTTCCACGGGGGGAATGCCGGCACGGGAGATTGTCTAAGCGCATCGCGCAGACGTTCACCGGCTGCAGCAATGCGTGTAACAGCCTCCGCTGCCGGCACGTCTGCTTGATGTGCTTTAACTATATCCCTTGCTGGGACTTCACACGGGGGGAGTGCCGGCAAGGGAGATTGTTAAAGCACATTGTGCAGATGTGCCGGCAGCGGAGGCTGTTTACACGCATCGCCGCAGCCGGTGAACATCTGCGTGATGTACGTTAACAATCTTCCTTGCCGGCACTTTCCTCGGCGGAAGTGCTGGCACCGGAAGCTGTCCACGCGTATCGCGCAGATGTCCCCCGCCGGCCCCGCTAGACACCAGGGAGACTGCATTGGTAAGTCTAGGGGGGGCATATCTAGTGAGCAGAGTGGCAGCATATCTTGGGGGGGCAGAGTGAGAGCATATCTTGGGGGGGCAGAGTGACAGCATATCTCAGGGGGGAGACTGGCAGCATATCTCAAGGGGGGCAGAGTGACAGCATATCTTGGGAAGCAGAGTGACAGCATATCTGGGGGAGTAGAGTGGCAGCATATCTGGGGGCAGAGGGGCATATCTTTAAGTAAGGTGCATTAAAATGGCTATTGGTTTTCTGTTTGTATATAACATATGTTGACTGCATAATAGAAACCAAAAAATGTTAAAATACAGTGTGTTAGAATACTGTTTTACTATTCCACTAATGTGTATTTTTTCTAAAAATCTAAATTTTTCTTTAAAAAAGCACCTAACTTTTAGGGTGAGGCCTATAATCGCACCAATAAGGTATATATACATATATATATATATATATATATATAATATATTCCATAATGCCAGTACATGCTGGAACCTGAGCATGATAGGTTACAGCCTATGCTATCCCCCACACACACTTATACATCCATGCAATCACACACACACACTCATTCACAAACATCCAGAATAAACTACAGCATAACACCCATCACTCTCACACACTTACTAATCTACTCTCACTGAATGTTTTCCTTTTTCCCTGTCACTTTTCCTCCTCCTCTTCGTTCTTCCTCTTGGCTCTTGTTCTTCTGTGTCCTGTCTTTCCGGTGCATTGAGCACGGAAGGCGGTGGGCGTGGCTTCAGTGTTGTGCACCCGGATATGGCATCAAATCCCGACACACAACAGCAGTTGCCGTGCGCAAGGAAGCAGGATCGGAGGTCTGCATCAACAGACCTCCTGCTCCACTTTAGGCTGGTTAGTGGGAGATCCTTGTCTGTCTTTGGAGGGGTGCCGGCATGGTGGCACTCCTCTGATGAGCGGCACCTGGGGCGGACCGCCGCCCCCGCTAGGTACGCTACTGCAATAGGTTATTACTTTACAACATAGTATGTTAGAGAAATACAGACAAACTTTCCAAGCCTTCCAAACTTTAAGGTTGACCTTCACCATTTTATGTGTCTTAGAACTTTGTACACCAGATTGTTTTTGTAATAGGGTTATCTCCCACATGTATACTAACTTCATTGCCAGGGCAGAGGGAAGCCCAATACAGCTTATTGTGTTTAAAATGGCGGTGCACTTTTCTATTCTAAAAAAAGCACAGTTCACAGTGTGCCAAAGTCCATTTGCCATATGAAATCCAGATTGTAAAAAAAAAACAAAAAAAACACCGGAACAATAGTCACCAGTAAGCAGTTGAACTCTCAGACACATAGTCAAGTGACAAGCACTAACTGCTCAACCTTGTGAATGCTTTTAGCAAACATATCTTAGAGTTTCCTCATAGCAATATTTAATTTAATATCACCATTTGTCTAAGCAAATCAAAGCAAACCAAAGCAGCCAATTAGAGCAACACAATTGAATTTGGTCAAGCTAAAACAGTGATAAAAGTGTATCCAGATCCCCTTGATAGAAACCAAAATTAAACTTTTATATATGTATATTATCATTATATACATTCAATTATAATTATATTTACTTTTTCGTCATGTTGATGTTACAACTGTTTTGTGTGCGTTGTAATTTTAAATATGTTACATAATTTAAGTAAAATATGTAAAATAAATGTCACAATGTGCAAGAACCCCAGGAGCACCAGCAGAAGTTATTCACCCTGACAAACTACCCCAAGGTTGAATCCTCATATTGAATGTCCAAGGACTTAGATGATTCCCAGAGTGCGGAAATTTAAGTAAAGTCTCCTACAGTAGAGACTATGTGGTAGTGTGACAAAGCAGTCGGAGGGGAGGCCAGATTTACCTCCAGTCGGCAGATAGCAGATGCTTCTGGTTTGAACGTAGAGCTGGTAGCTGCCAAGCTTGGTACACAGGGCAGGTATGCAGACAAACCTGGGTTTGGTACACAGGACAGGTAATAGACAGATAATGCAGCTCACAAAGTGGGTAGTCTGTACGTGCCAATGTCTGTACACAGGGTGGGTAGTCAGGGATAGCCAGGTATAGCCAGGTTCGGTACACAGAGCAGGTCAGCAGGAAACAAAATGCTAGGCAGAGAGGAGTCCAGCAAGGGACATTTAAACTACAGTGCCAAGCCTGCACCGCCACCTTCTCCCATCACACATAATGAACGTATCCCTTACACCTTCATGGGATGCTTGCGTCTGCTTGCGTCAAGACATGACCACGCAGGAGATGGCCATCGGGTAAGTTAGCTATTATCGGAGACCACTGGATGTGATTAAAATAAATTAGTATTAGGATTAAATTAATAACTGTAACATGACCTCCGGATAAGTAAAAATTGGGCCATTAAGGCAAAAAACATACCATGAAAAAGGTTCCAGCATTGTCGGAGTTGCATTTAAACTTTCTCTTATAACTGATATCTGGGACATTTGCTACAGCAACTTGCTAAAGTACATTAATGTAAAGTATAAGAGGGCTTTTACCTATTATGACAATTCATTTATGAGGACCTTGTTCCTGAACTTGTTTCAATATTAAGTGCCTGTGAATATACGCCATCCACGCTGAAGGGTTCATTGTGTAGAAAATTAATACTGGGACAAAAACCATGGAAGATAATTAAGATCAAATCATTGTATGGCCTTTGCACTGTATTTTCCACAATACACGACTGTTAACAAATGTAAAGTGCATTATAATTAGTTGACTCATTTTAGCAGAGTTTGCTGTGTTATTTGTGAACTAATATTAAAATGCTATGGAGGACACAAGGTATATATTTTCAAATGTTCTAGTGAAAAACAAGAAATATTTTGTGATCTACATAACTTTGAATAATTTAATTTTCATATTCACAGCATTCTATATGGTAATTAAACTGGAACATGTCATGTGGCATCAAATATGCCTCTGATGTAAGACAGTAACTGCCTATTGATCTGTTGTGGTGCTTAAATAAGATCCATGTAATTGAATTAGTGACTTTGGTATGTTTTGAATAGAAAAAGGCTCCAGGCACTCAAGGGTTCCAGCTCAGGCAGATTTATTGAAGGAGAAGGACAACAACGTTTCGACCTCACAATGAGGTCTTTATCAAGTTTGGTATGTTTTGGACAGCACTATGTGTTTGTTATGTACCATCACATGATCCAAGGTGCCAAACCATAAATGTGACTTCTTATATTTTAACCAAGTTTGTTCACAGTGGCGGAACTACCAGGGTCGCAGGGGGCCCTGGAGTTCTGCCAGTCAGGGGGGCCCAAGGGGTGCCGAGCGGTTGCTGAAAACGACCCTGACTGACAGAACTCCAGGACTCCTCTGCTCCCCACGGCTGCTGCTGCCGCCGCCTGCCTCAGCGCTGCCCAGACTGCAGAGTTGGGAGTGTGAGGCGTCTGTCTCGGGTGCCGGCGCTTCACGCTGAGCGCCCCCACCACAGGATTGCACGGTAAGTGACGGTAAGGGGGGTAGGGAGGAGTGGGTGTAGATTCCGTGAGAAGGGGGGCGGTAGACGGAGAAGGGGGAGGAGTGGGTAAAAATCGTGAGAAGGGGGGGGAGTAGCGTAGATCGTGGAGAAGGGGAGGGAGTGGGTAGATCGTGAGAAGGGCGGGCAGTGGTAGATTCGTGAAGAAGGGGGGGTAGGGAGGGAGAGGATAGATAGTGAGAAGGGGGTAGGGAGGATGAGGGTAGCATAGTGAGAAGGGGGGTAGGGAGGGAGAGGGTAGATAGTGAGAAGGGGGTAGGAGGTGGAGAGAGGGCGTTGATAGTGAGAAGGGGGTTAGGGAGCGGAGAGGTAGGATTAGTTGAGAAGCGGGGGTAGGGAGAGGGTAGATAGTGAGAAGATGTAGATAGGTTGGGGGTGGGGGGGCAGATTTTCACATTGGGGCCCTGAGGTTTCTAGTTACGCCCCTGTTTGTTCAAATGACTATTCATGGTATTTCTGCATTTATGCACGAGTATGAAAAGTTTATCCATATTTTTTGCTGAATAAATCATGACATGGTTAAGTGTTGACAAAGAGGGTGTACTTTCTTATTCACACAACTTTATATATATATATATATATATATATATATAAACATACAATGGAGGGTAGATACAGGTATGAAAACTTAAAGCACTTTGAAGATCACTATAAATAAATGCTACAAATAAATTTCAATAAATAAAGTACCTTACCCAGAAATAATGCTTGTGTCTGACCAGATTAGTGCCACAGGACATGTTTCGAAAAAACATATTCATATATATAAAGGCAAATGTTTTCTTAAATTTTTTATTATTTAATATAATTTAATTGTTTATATTCAAGTCTGTTGAGTTCTTTATATTTTCCTTAAGCCTCTCTATTTTAGATGGTTCTTTTTTTCTAGCTGGCATCTCAGTGACCCTCCTCTTTGTTGGTATGTTACACTTTTGGTTCACTTGTTCACTGGTGTTTTATAGCTATTATTAGTGTACACTTGACACAGTATTTATAAATATATTATAAATATAGATTTGTAGATTTACTAAATGTTCGTATCTGCTGCCAATTGTGTTAATTGCCATCAAGAAATGTAGAATTACTGGGTAGTAGCATGCTTTGGAGGCTGGCAAAACACACATATAATCCCATGTCTCATATCATTCCTAATTATTTATCTTCAACAAGAGTCAGATCACATTGGGGAAAAAATTCGATTGAGAAAATAGAGTATGTGCAGCTAGGGTAAACTATTTCCTTTGAGAATACTCTTAGTACAGCGTATTTCTGTGGATTTCAATTGCACATGTCACCCTATTGAACAGTTCACTATGTTTCGGATGTACATTTCGATTAATCTGTTTGCAATTGCCTGGAGTTCAGCAATTCAGAGGAAGGAAGGGTGTGCCTGTGTGAGATTTCCTGTCTTGTAGTGACTCACTGAGAGATACCGCTGCTGTCCATATGTCAGGAATGCAGACTTTTCAGTTAATAAGAATCATGATGAGCTATCTGATCACTGCTAACTTCAACCAAGGTGTAAACGAGATGTTACTACATAAAGCTCGTTGTGCAACCCCCTTCCCAAAAAGTGTATGTATGTATATATATATATATATATATACATATATATCACAGATTAGTTACAGGACATGCGATTCTGGCACTTAAAGGGTTATTTCAGATAATCTTTTTTCTATTATTTACCCGGAATACTACAATAAACACACATTTGCCATCACTGATTAAATAGTGCAGTAGAATAACCTACAATTAGTAAGAGTTTTTAAGTATGTTTATTTTAGACTACAGAGCTTTATTCTTTTAACGCCTTAAGGACCGAGCTGTTTCTTTTTTTTTTGTACCCATCTGGAACAAGGCTGTTTTAACATTTTTGCGGTGCTAATGAAATAAGAGCTAATAAAAAAACCTGCTAATTGTGTCCAGAGTTTAGAAATACCCAATGTTTTAATGTTTTTTTGCAAGTTATAAGGCAAAAAATACAAGTAGCATTTTACTATTTCAAAACATTTTTTTCAGATCTGGTAGTCCTGTCTCCATGTCCTATTTGGTACATCTTTGAAGCCGGTCAGTTCAATTTACCACCATCAAACCATATATTATTGAATAATAGACACCTCAAGGTATTTCAAAAACCTTTCCATACACTGATTTTACTATCAGCCTTTGTCAAACTTTGTGGTAGTAATTAATTTTGGGGTTTTTTCCATACACGTTTTACTTCAGGTATGAATTTACAGCTTCCCACTATTTGTTCAGTAACATCTCCTGAGTACAGTGATACCACCCATGCATGGGTTTGTCAGGTTATTGTCATGCGCCACGGCTCCTATTTCCGCTGCAGTCACGTGCGCTGCGGCTCCGATCTCCACCGCTCGTGCTGGCTCGCAACCCTTTCTCGGACTCCTCCTCCGCACGTCTGCGTCGCAGCCCAGCCTCCAACGCGGACGCACAATGGCATCACGGCCCAGCTCCATTGCCTTCGGCCGCGTATGTGCGGTCGCCGCGGCCTCCACGGCTTACGGACACCCGCAATCCGGTGGCGATGTCACGGTGGCCCAAGCCGCTCCCGGCACCCGACGCACGCATCGACGAGGCCCGTGACATGAGTACCTGTTTACTATAAATTCCTCAGTCTTGCTGTGCCCTTTGCCCGTTCTAAGCGTTATACTGCTTTTGGGTGTGCTGTTCTTGTGCTTTACTATATATTTAATCCTGTGTTCCGACCTTTGGCCTGTTGCTCGACTACGATTCTGCTCTGTCTGCCTGCGACCCTGACCGTTTAACCATTTTGCTCCTGTTCTGCCTGCCCTGATCTCAGATTTGTTTGACCTCGCTGCATGCTTTTGCCCTCTACCACGGACTGTGTATTTGATCTGTCTCTTAGCGGAGCCTTTTGCGTCCTCCTGTTGGAGATAAGGTACCTGTCTGCTTAGTCGGATCCACCTCTTCTATCTATACCGTGACAGTTATCTGGTTTAAAGGCCACATTTGGGGAGTGTGCAATTCAGTTCCCATGTCCTATTTGGGGCGTCTTCGATGCACTTGACTATGGTACCTATAAGAGCTTGTTGGATATACAATTCGCAAAACTGTTGGCATTAAAATGAACTTGCCCCTTACCTCGCCTTTGCAGCTAAAATAGTATTTACTCTTCAATGTGTTTAATGTCAAGGTTCTGTGCAGGCCACTCAAGTTCCTCTACGCCAAACTTTGAAACCATAACTTGCTTTGTGCACGGGGGCCTAGTCATACTGGAACAGGAAAGGGCCTTCCCCAAACTGGTGCAACAAAGTTGGAAGAATACAATTACCTAAAATGTCTTTGTGTGCTGTAGCATTAATATTACTCTTTACTGTACCACCCTCAAGCACAGATCATTATCCCTCTCCACTAAACTTTATTCCGGTAGGTAGCGTTCTCCTGGCATCCGCCAAACCTAGAATTTTTTATCAGACTTTCAGGTTTGTGTGGCCTACCACTTTGTGTTTGAGCTGGGCTTCCTCTTCACAATAATAGTACTTACAGTGGACCTGGGAAAACAAGCCAGGAAGTGATTTGTAACAACCTTGTAGCAAAGGTGGTATTCTATGATAGTGCCATATTTATAGTCACTGTGAATATACACCAAACTCAATAATTAGGAGGGTAGTCCACATACATTTAGTCATATACAGTAGTGAAATTGGTAAGATTTCAGGGCCAGCTCAGTCTTTCTAACAAAAACTATTGAGAGTTTGAGCTTTGTTTGAGAGTTGTTCAGTGAGCAGGAATTATGGAAACAACACAAAAAAGTTGAATCTCAAAAAGATACATACCACAACCGTTATGCAGTGACGCTCACAGGACCTTCCATTTGACATATTTTGTGTACGATACACTATTACACAAGTTAGCTTGTATCTATGTATTTGAGGTATTTGAGGCCCGCAGGCTCAAAACTGTATAATTTTCACATGTGTGAGCTTTATGGAAGCATTACTAATGTAAGCAACTGTTCAAATCCCACATACCAAAACACAGCTATGTCATCATCAGTGGCTCTCGGTTAGATCATAAAGGCCAAGCTTGCATCTGCAATTACCTACCCTTCATATTCCATAAGCATACCTTAGAAGTCTCCATGTTTGACACGGAGTCTCTGGGTGCAGTACTGCTTCCCCGTCCACTTCCCCTTCTACATCTTGCCCGCTGTAACACTAGCCTCTTCCCCTCACAAAGCCATTTCCATCCCTAAAATAAAAAAATACTTTTGGGTTCCAGAAGGGGTACATATGCTGACTTTCAACCTGGTGCATCCTAGCATGCAATCACTCCCTTTTTCCTGCATCACAAAAATCAGAATCAGACATGCAAATCCGGTATTTTCAGGTATACAATAATAATGTATAGAAATAGAAACATAGCACTGCAGCAGCAGGTATAGATCATTTGGAATTCACATAAAAACTCAGCATTAAAGGTATGGATAAAACCCCCTAAATTACAGGCATAAATCACAGTTCGCACACCCCAAAGGCCTGCCCTGGCATCCACATTGATCACATAGCCCAGCCTGTGCCATCTTTGTCTCAAAAACTGCTTGTGCCATCTTTGCCTTTCAACAAATCAATTATACATCTATGATACACACAAACACTTTTACTGTCACTCACTCATTCACACAAATCATTTACATATATTCATTGATGCATTCTCACAAATTCATTCATTTATGTTCTCACTCATTTAGACAATTCATCCACACATTCATTCATACTCCCACACATTCACACAACTCATCTAATTTTTAATTTTTTCACTCATTCACACAATGCACTCACACATTCATTATTTCTCTCCCCATTCTCACTCTTTATTTCAATATTCTTACCACCCCGTTTCTCACTATCTTCCCCCTCTCACTGTCTGCCCCCTCTCCCTCCCTTCTCACTATCTACCCCTCTCCCCCCTTTGAAATTCACTTACCTGGTAGAGGTCCTGCTGTGGGAGCGAGAGGCCTCTGTCTCCCTGCTCTACTGCTGTGCGTGCTGCTTCACTGCTGAGCGTCATTATATGACTTCATATTCTGACGCCGCGACCAAGCTAGAAGCCTTGAGGAGGAGACTGAGGGGCGCTGAAAACTTTACGAGTTACCGCTCGGCACCCCTCTCTCTCCTCCGCGTCTGAAAAAAAAGAGGCTGTCCGGGATCCGGGACTTATTGTCCTGGGTCCTATTGCGAGACTGTCCTGTGGTCACCCTAAGTCACCCTAGTCTCTAATACCGTGGGGTCACGTAATACTCTTAATAACAATCTTAATCTTAGTAATACACGTAATAATACCATATAAAGAAGTTATTCAATTTAGAAACACACATACAGGTTGTGTATAAATAATTTTATCATCAATCGATATATGCTAAGCGCACTTAATACTTGTTTTATACGTAATAATACCAGGTGAGAGAGCAGGGAGGTCAAGCCCGGTACACTAGTACCGATTGTACCCCTTGATGGCGGCCCTGACTAAAGTTTATGCAGAATAAATAAAATATTAATGTTACTTCTCAAAAGAAGTATTTGAAGAGCACAGAAAAAGGATTGTTTTTTCCAGAAACAACTATATTTCCCTGCAAATTAGTGCTGCATAATGGCAATATAACAGAAACCATTACTTATAAAATAAAACATAAAATTCCAGCACATTACACTGTTCATTATCACTAGGCTGATGGGAGTTTGTCCTTTGAAGTTTACGCATAGCCATTTGACAGGAAATCAGTTTGCATATGGAATGCATGTGCTCGCTGAGATGACTGAGTGATGAGTCAAAAAAACAAAGTTCATGGAACTTCATTCAAGTTTGTGCCAAAACTGTCAAGGGATAATATAGGTACTGCAAGATGTTTGCCTGAAGCATTCAGTCCACAATTTTAGACAAGTTCTTTCAACCTAAAAATTACTTTGTTAAACACAAAGGAATATATTTGAACCCTATTGATGTTGCTCTTTAAACAATATTTGAATGCCTTAGACGTATATAGTAGGAACAGTCTGAGTACCAGAGAGGCATTGCATCGTTAACTTTTCTGGGCATTCTAGCCCAGTTCTTGGAAGCTTGTCAATATAGACTGCTTTAGCATTTTTATAGAAGAATGTGAAAGGTTTGAAATTTGTGCACAAACAAACCTTTATATGTAGAGCAAATCATTTTCTATGTTACTCCTATAACACACACTGCACTCCTCTGACTAAAGGCCATATGATACAACTCAACAAGTCCTTAGCATGACATCAGATGTAAGGTACAAGCACTAGTCATAGGTTTGTGATAATAATTCAGTTTCAACTGGAGTGGCAACGAGGACTCCAATTCCACCTTGACAAAAACATTACTGTATAATGTTGTGTGTTTTGTTATGTTGCAGAGTGATTGCTTGTTATTGCTTATGTGCTGTAGAAACCACTTTTTGCAACTCCTATAGTGGACATATGGGAAATCTTTGACACTCCAACCACTGGGATCCTCAGCACTCACCAACCTACAGTTGCCTACTGCTGATAAAAGCAAGAGTCAGACAGGTTCTTAAAACACAATGCCAAGAAATAGTTTCCAGTACAATAAAATGGATTTAAATTGTGCAGAGCGGACTGTTTTTGACATGTCTCAATAGAGCAAGGGGCATAAGAAAAATACACAATGCACCCTTACTCTTGACTTAATAGGCTGTTTCAACAATGCTGTTTTGCTGCTTTAAATGTTTCACAGATGTTAAAATTTAGGTAATATCTATATTTTACAAGTTCCCTGTTTCCAAACAAAGTTGCTTACTACATTGGAACTAAATATATAGTTCCAAGAAATCTGTATTGAGAAAGTTTCTGAGCAGTGACTATAAATTTGTGTACCATTAGGAGCAAGATAATTGAATGACATGGGGGTAGTGTATAGTAAGTGTAATTGTGGTAACATTTAATTTTAGACCTGATCACAAATATTATATATAATTAAAACTAATATAATTATACAATTACACTTGAATTTACACTGATACTGAAGATCCCCTTTTAACTTTAATGCTATTTTGCCTAATAGTGATTTTTTGTAATGGAACATCAAGACTGGACAAGCCATCAATATTTAATATTTTCACCTGTTTTTTTTTAAAAAAATGTTTTTTAACATTCCAGACCATAAAATCCAAGTATCAAGATAGACATAACAGACACAGACAGTTAAATGACTAGGTGAGTCAGAACAATTATTAGATATAACTCAACAAGCTAGTAGCAGTAAAAAAGAATATTTAGTTTAAAGCAAGTCAGCTGGATACCAGCAACAGCTTGACATAGGTATTACAATTAGGCACATTTACTCTAATGAGAATGGATCTGCAGCACATGCATCACACTTGTTTTTTGTCTGTATATAGAAGGCAAAAATAACATATATGCCCATAGGATACATAAACCATTAGGCAGATTTAATGATACATTTGGTGCTAATAAAATCGCTGTCAATTAAAGAGTACAAAGGTCAATGGACAAATTAAATCACTGTATTTTAACCATCACTTTTAAAATGCATATAATATTCTTATGTGTATAATCAGTATGTCAGGTAATTTAGATTTCATTGGTAGTAGTGTATTATTGCATGAACAAGATACAATGAACACTAATTGATCTATAACAAGTTAATAGACTATGACATATTGTACTGTATTTCTGTGCTATTCTTACTGAATTTTGAATGAATGAATGAATGAATATTGAGGTGTAGCAATTAGTATATTTAAATGCACGTGATTTTATAAGAAAGAAAGTCCGAGGCACATTATTTAAAAGGAACTTGCAAGGTTGTTAATATTAAGGTGCATGATAGGCTAAGAATTGTGGATATAATAAAAGCCATTTTAGGATTGTTATTATAATATTTATCTTTAAATGTGCATTAGAGGATTGTAGTAGGAAATCTAGTTTTCAATTCTTTTATTTTTATGATTACTACTTTGCATAAAGTTCCATACCTTTGAGCACTACAGTTGTATAACTGTGTAAAACCTGTAGCTGTGGTCTTTACAGCTGATGTTTGAGGCAATAAGTTCTCTTACACTGGAACATTTTATGTACTCATAACCTTTTTTATTCTTCTAAATTCTATTGTATCCAATCCAGTATCTTTCTCTCACATTTCTTCCATATCCTCTCCTCTTATGGTCTTTTTTAACTTCTATACCTCTCATTTTTCTACCCTCTACAATCTTTTTGGGCCCCTTTACTCTTTACTGTTTTCCTTAGCGTCCGTATAACCGAATGTTTTTAACGCTTCCATTCCATTTACCACTTGCCCAACCACAGCATGCTTTTAAACTCTGCTCATCTTTTTTATCATTCACCACCATTCAGCAAACATATGTATTATCCTTTTCTCAAATTGCCTGCTTTAGGTGGCATCCTTGGTGGTCTAGTAGAGTAGAACGTTTTCGTGCTATTCATGCACACTGTTTATTGCTAATGTTTACACTGAGATTGACATGTACATTATGGACAGTCATCAGCAGATATAACATTAACCGATACTCACACTTCTTTGGCAATGCTTCAGATAGGCACTCTGGGTGACAGATACAATATTTGTGAATAATTACAAGTTTACAGAAATTGGCACAGTGCGGATTGTAACCTGATAGTATCAAAAAAGTGCAAAATTCAAAATGGTAAACTTTGGATCAATCATTAAATTAAATTAGAAAAATAACACTTATTGCTTATTGCTTTACATTAAAATGTTCAATAAACCAAAATATTTTATATTTTTAGCTACATTGGGAAAAAAATAAAAACAAGCTATGAGACCAGACAGATTCCTTCAGAATTATAGCTTGACCTATTAGTTAAAATATACCTTGTAGCAAGCATTCCTAGCCAACCTACACTCTAAAAATGGTTACAAATTTGGGAAACCTGGGACAGTACTAAATGTGGTTAAATATGTCAGGGCATTAAAGTGCGTAGTTTATTCGCCCTCCAGGAATTTGAGATTGATAATCCTGGAAGCAGCTCATTCAAAGCTAAATTAGATCCTACACACTAGGGACAATTCAAAGGAGCATTCTTGGGAAAGGGAGTATCATTGCCCTGTCCCACACAAGGCTTGGCTCAACTTGAGTATGTATATATGTTTTATAGATATAATGCTAATAAATGTAATTAATACGCTACAGCCCTATCCCGCAACAATTTCATACCTCACAATTGTACATCATTTAATAAGTGACAAGGGCAATGATAGTAATACAAAGAGATACAGTGAAGGAATGTTAGAATATTTGAGATGTCCATGAAGCTATCCTAAGGGACAAATAGGTATAAAGTTATTAAAAAGGAATAGATGCGCCATTCGTTCTTTTCTGCCATTCGTCACCATTTCATAAAGTGGTCTCTTTAGAAGCCTTATGGATTAAATAGGAGCTTTAGAAGTGTCCCAATATCAGGACTGGAGTTAGTGAATTGCAAAATATTATAGCTTAAAGTAAATAAAAGAGCAGTATTTATTTATAGCATTATTATAGCATTCTATAGTTTGTCTCTTAAAACTGCACTGGATTTTTAAATGTGTTTGCTAAAATTTCTGTAAATTACGCTAAAGTATTACATTGTAGCCTATATTCATTATGGTTGGAATAGATAAAGCTCTCAGATAACCATTAAAGTGTATATGTTTAGTGCACTAAAGTGAAAACCAAAATCCAATATATAGTTTAACAACTTCACAATGTGTTATGGATCTCCTAGGAGCAATTTCATTGAGAATCAAAATAGAGCATGCGTTGTCGTATTGTTGATGGTACAGTAGACCAATGTTTTATATCATTGACTCCAAAAGTTGGCAGTGAGTATCACCTGGAATATTGGCTTCACTATTTAACAAGCAAGAATTGCTCAGCAGGCATATCTGAAGACGAATCTGTTTACGCTGAACCTCCGATTTAGTTTGCAACAGATGGAACATCTTAATGAAAATTACCTGTAATTCAGCCAAGAACCCAGAGGATATATGAGGGTATTGGTGTGAATAAGCACATGCATTTGTTAACATAATAAATTATATGTTTCCTTATTAATAATGTAAAAAAAAATCATTAAAACACACAAGTAAGCCAAATAAATGAATAGTAATAATAACACTATTAATGATAATAATGATGATAAACATTACTTAAGGCAGACTAATAGGCTGGATAAGAAATAACCATCTGCAAAAATCCTTATGAATTTCTGCTCAATTTTGCACTCAGAATCAGACAAAAATCCAAAAATGTTTTGCACCACCCTGCAGACTATACAGCTATCTATATATTGTGTTTATAATTTCAGGTTTAGCTAAATTTCATATCATTGCAAACATAGCGTGTAATGGTTCGAGAATTACTCAAACACAAGGTAAGTCTTTCCTCTTGTTTTATATTTGAACTCCTATTTAGGGTTAATTAGATGAGGCATATAAAAAGTAGAGGGCTGGTACCTTCTGGCCTGGTAGGCATTTACAGCTGAGTGGCTCCCGGCCCTTGCCCCCCAGTAACTAATGTATGTACTAGCACACACAACCACAAATACTTACTTAACACTTACACACTCAATATCATGCACACACTGACCTTAACACACACACTCACATCTAATGAGATTTTTTGACCCTTTGCTTGCCTGACTCCTCTTCTGCCTAGCAATTTTGTACCTGTGCATGTGATATCCTGTGAAGACTGTTTAACCAGATAAAATATTATTTTTAAATGCGATCTAGAAGACTGCCTTTGGAATAATTGCATATCTGATTTTTCACCCCTCCCCACACATTCACCCTGTTGTGCTTTTTATGAAATGTCATGGTTCAGATTAAAAAAAACCCATTCCAATAGAAGGTGAACAATATATGCCTCCAATTCAGTACAATCAAAGAGAGCCTTCATTAAATTAAACATATTGACAACCAAATCTAATTAAAGTCTAAGATCTGCTATTGATCAGTTTATAAAACACATAATAAGCCATTGGTTTATGTATAAAACCTCTACCATTTTTATACTATTAGTTCTCAAAAGACAATTAACTTAAATTGGATTTGTCACTCTTCCCAAATCCTGAATTTTACATTTTAGAGTATTTAAATAACTGATGTAATGCATTTACAGATTAGTTGTGTGTGTGTGTAATACAAGCCATTTATGTATTACTGGTAGTTCTCTTAACTCCCTGTTCTCATGGCTTGCAAGATTATCCCTTCCTGTTGGATTATTCTTTCCGTTGACTTAAAACTGATTGGTGCTGGTAGCCATTATGGAAATGTGTACAGGCACATTACATATACCTTCCAGGAAGGAGTAGCTTATAAATGACAGACGTATATAAAGTATAATAGTTCAGAGCACTTTAAACTCCTCCGTAAGGCTAGGTTTCCACTTGGGTATTTTTTGCAAA
>VKOC01000005.1:34844923-34941734 GCA_009364415.1 Spea multiplicata
AGGAAGGTTAGGTAGAAGGGTTGAACTTGATGGACTTAGGTCTTTTTTCAACCTTATGAACTATGTCACTAAGTATCCCCTGTAGTTACGCCAGTGCCTGTGTAAATATTTCACCATAAAATGCAGTGTTACATACAGCCATGTAAGTTAGTATTGACAAAAACCTGGTTTTATCTCATTTTGTTCCAAAAACCGGGAGGCTGCCATTGTTGTCAGTGATATGATATTTTGGATGACTTTCCCTGCTTACACACCACATTGGGCAATACGACAGTTTGACTGTGCTAACCGAGGTAACCACATACTTAAATGCATTACTATTAAATTCCTTAAAACATTAATAACAACAATAATAATCATAATATTAATATTATTATTATTATTATTATTATTATTATTATTCAAAACAATAGCACTGCTTTAATAAACACCACAATATTTTTGAAAACCTATTCTTAACCTGGTACTAGTAATAAACTATAGTGGGCTTTCCTCTTTAAATACCTTTAAAGGTTTTCAGCATGGTCAAATGCATTATAAAAGAAGTTAACTTGTTTTATTGAATTCCAGACCTAAATACCATCAGCTTTAATGTATGTGACACATTTCAGCTATGTTCTAATCTATAAAATACAATAATATCTAAATTCGATTTAAGATCCTACTTAAGAAACTATTTGAGATTTAAGATATCCCCTTACTACACTAGTAAGCTAGTGGCTTTGGTCTGCAAGACATTTATGCTTCTTGCACACTTTAGAAATAGGCTTGATTCCCAAGTATATTTTCAAACCTTCTGAAACTTGCAGCTGGGAAAAATAAATCATCAAGAGGATCAAGAGGATGTCATAAAGGGTCTTCCTTTATCTTTACTTTATTACTTTTACTGTATTCCACTCTTAAATATTTTATAGGCCATAAATACATGTGGTTTTTCTATTTAAAATAGGATAATTTGATGCACAATTGTATACCATTCTCTCTAAAAATTAGCTTTTACTTATTAGTATCATATTGTTAATGGAAAATATAACCAGGATCAGCAACATCCAGTTTGCTTTATGTCCACTGATCAATGTAGAACTAAATATCAGAGAATTTGAACCAGAACCGATTTATGAGTGTAATCATATCGAATAGAATTTTCATCACACTCGATAGTTCTTTTACACTATTGAGTATGGTCACTTGTGAGGCAAAATAGTTTTTTCTGATCAAACATATACATACAAAAGTGTTTCAGTTTAATAGTTCTTCCTAATCACCGCACTGAATCGCATTTATCTGAGATGAAAAAGAGGTTTATGGATTCCAAATTACTAGACAGCCTGGTGTTTAAAACCTATTACAGCCATCTGCAGAATATTGGCGACCGTTTAAAAAGCATGCAGTGTTCCGCTATGAACATGCTGCTAAATGCTGTTTTCCTGGCCTCGCTCGGCTCCATAGAGACCATATTAGAAATCCTAATTTTGATGCTAGGTATGTGCCCTGCAACAAACATCTTAAAAATAGAGAACACTTGATATTGAGTAATAATGAGGAATCTGGAAGCACGCGTTATAATGTGTAATTAAGCCGACTTGACTGATGGTGTATGGAGAGCTCAGAAGGATACTTAATGTCACACTGGAAAAGGAATGGATTGCTTCCAATCTGCTGTCTGATGTAACCATCGTGACACGAAGGGATGCTGCAGAAGTAATCTCTTGTATTTGGCACATTTTTTGGTAAATGTGCAGCCCACACAATTAGACAAATGGCCTGGATGTGCCCTGCATCTGTCGACCTTACATATAACCTGTGTTAAGCAACTATTTTCTAAACATCTAACTGACCTATTTGCAATTCAATGAACAAACCCAAGGCATTCGATGCCTATAATATTTTGACAATAAAAAGCTGCAAACTACATAACAGAAAACATATGCCTTCTGGGCGACCAACAGGTATTCACTTAGTGATGTTTTTTGGCTTTATCTTCAGGAATTTGTATACTAGTGAATGTTAAGGAAATACTGTTGCTAACATCCTCGCTAGACAAAACGAGTAGAATATAACATTCATTTGAGCACAGTTTTTAGTGTTATGCATGGCTGTGTTACTTTAAATTGTGTTATTTTGTTAAGTGTATTGAAAGGTTAAAATTCTAAGTAGGATATAGAGGAGCTCCCGTTTTAGTGTGGACTATTTTGGCAATATGGGAATGACACAACATTGCTTGAAGTGGATTCATTTATACGAAGGTTGTCCAACCTTTCGTTTCATTAGAGCTAATTATGGTTACTGGAAAACCACAACACTTGCTGGGGGAAACAACACTATTCATGTGTTGTTTCGTAATTAATGGAATTTTCTTCTGAGAGTTAGTTGTGCTAGAATAGATACAAGCACTCGCGACCACCACAACCTGCCTTCTTTGGGACCAATCTGGAAACATTCACTTAATGTAGAAAATTAGAGAAGCAGTAATTGACTGCAGTAAAGTCACAGATGTCTTTGCCCTAAAATTGAAACTGTACCACGTCACTTAAAGAGGTAAGTCTCAGATGGAAATCCACTTTAACTCGTAACTACAATGTATAGAGTAAATTTAAAGTCTAGCAGGTGATATCTTGCCATCTGTGTGAAGATAAGTGCACTCAAATTCTTCATCTTATGACACCACATGTTGTGTGAGTAAACTGCTTAGTGAATTAGGTATGCGGCATGTTCATTATGAGCTTTCATAGCCATAAATGAGATATTCGTACCATGCTGGGCTTCCTCAGGGTAAAATGATGTAAAAGGATCTGAATGGGGAGTCATACATATAATATTTCTGCTGTCACTTAACCATTGCAATATTACCCTCACACAGCAGCTGGATGAACATTTTTTTAAACAAATGTACAGGTTCTTTGGAAGGCCACCCATCTCCCGTCAGAAAGAACAAACAGAGCCTGCAGTGATTGATTCCCCCCTGTGTGCCAAAAGCTAATCAAACAGCATTTGAACTGCCAGGCATAACAAACAGGATTTCTCTCTCAGCCAGGGGTGAGAGTAAAGAGGTGGGATTCATTTATCCCAATGGGCAACTTCAAAGTGGCGCAAGATCAGGACATCTCTACTCAAACCATATATGCAAATTCAAGTGATTCTTTGAAGAGGCTATGTGTGGATTAGTGCCCAAATATTCTTTATCTTATTTTTGCATTTTTACTATTGCGGTAAATGAAGTGTGCCTTATTGTTTTCAAATCAAAGTTTTGTTTGAAAATAGATTTATACCAAACATTGGGGCCGGAATGGCATGAATAGGTTGCCCTGGTACTTTAAGGTGCTCGTAGCGTGTGGCCAGGCATATCCAGCCGCTTGAGTGGCAGACCGGGTGAATGTGTGGAGTTGTCCACAAGTGGCCCACTGGCCATTTTCCTGATGGCCGGTCTGATCCTGTCAAATATGCAGTGAGACCAAAAAATTTTTTTTAAATGGGTGTGCTTAATAGTGTAATCAACATTTCATATTGTATGTCTTTGTTTAAACAAAGCTGAGCTATATGTAATACATAGATTCATTGATCCTAGTGCGACATTAGAACTGTGGTTGTTAAATCTGTTAAATCTGATAATCTGATATTTCTTTTTAATACAAAGAACCAAGGAACATACCTCTTGTCTTCTAACAACACTCCAATAGTTTAATATGTTTAATGTCTGATTAATAATTGATCATCTGTCACATTTAGCACCAGGAAATTATTTTATTGATATATTCACCTGTTTACGTTAACTAGACTATTTCTTGTTCTCACAAAAGCTGGTTATTGTATAATTTTAATATCCAAGGCTGACACTAAAAATAAGGAGATGGATTCAAACCAAGTGATAAGTGGGAAGATAAGGCTGTATCGCCTCTTCCACACAATTACTTTTTTCTAAAAAAAAAAGAAGCAACACAAGCCTTCGGAGAAAAGGCAAATGGTGATCAATCCCACTATGATTATCCCATGTGCAAACCTCTTTAGGCTTTTTTTTATATAAATGGGTTGGTTTTATGCCTTCAAGAGGTCACTTTCTCTGTCAAGATCTGCAATTTAATGTATGATTGGACATGGTCTGTTTTTTTGTTTTGTTCAGCTGATGTGGAAACAATTGAGATTAAAGCAGCATCTTATGTTTGGAAACCATTTTGCTAGCTGAAATTGGCTATTTTCAAAGGATAAATAGGGTTGTATGCAGAGAACCGTGCAGAAGTCCCATTAGCCCTTGCTGTGTGTCAATGTGACAAGCTGTGTAGAAGATGCTTTCCATCTTTTTGTCACATAAAAATATAATTTAAATCAATTTTTTGCAGGCAGCCTCAGGCATTTCAAATAATTGTATTAATAATGTACATTAAATTATTCTATAATTTCCTGCTTTTCTATTACTTTGTCAATCCAAATGTAGTATTTTGCTAAATCATTAGACTATCTATGATTGTGGATTGGGAACTGCATTTGTCACATAGAAACATAAAATTTAACGTCAGGTAAGAGCCATTCGGCCCATCTAGTCTGCCCATTTTTATTGCTATAAAGACCGAAACCTTAATTAGTCCTTGGTCAGGATAGCCTTATGCCTATCTAATTAAATCCCCTTATTATTAACCTCTTAACCTCTACCACGTCTGCTGAGAGGTTGTTCTTTTCTGGTGTAGAATATAAGACACATATCTTTTTCTACAATAAATATAATTAAGGATATCCAACTCTTCAGGACCATTCTATTATTTTATGTTCAATTTATTTTGTCATCTTATAGTAATGAGAGCAATAAAAGCCCTAGGTGGTTGTAAGACACAATTTTTTGTCTAAATAATTCCATGAGTTACTGTTTTTTTTTTAACTCAGCTATACTGAATTCAAGTGGGAGAAAGTCAAGTGTTGTTCAAGTTGGCAGCGGAAAATATGCAAGTCTGACTTTTATTGATTAATCATTATAACAATAATTGTTAGCGGTAGTGCAGCTGTCATCAGTTTAACCATTTGAAATAACTGAAATGTCATTGTATTTTCAGTTAAAAGGATCTGTAAACTAGGAAGCCATGCTATCGATAATCCCCTTGTTTTCTTGTTAAGTAATTGTAATGCCACCGTGAATAACGTACGAAATTTCTCTTGCTTACCTCGGAAATTTCAGTTCCTGTAGTCCGTAGGCAGCACAGTATGGGTTAAGTTCCTTTCCTAGGAACAAGGCAGAAGAGTCCAATTAGCATAATTAATGAGCAACCTATTTAAGGCCCCAAGAACAGACATACACTGAGTTCGTATGCAGCAAAGAAAAATTTATTGGGTGGGATCCCTGTGCTGCCTACGGACTACAGGAACTGAAATTTCCGAGGTAAGCAAGAGAAATTTCGTACGTTCCTGGTCGTCCTACGGCAGCACAGTATGGGATCTAAGTAGCAGAACTTAAAGGGAGGGTCATTAGTAAGCTCTAGCCTTTTCTAGCACTTTTTTGCCTAAGGCTGAGCTTCTGAGACAAATCCAAACGGTAGAGTTTAGCAAAAGTAAACCGAGATTTCCATGTTGCAGCTCTACAGATCTCCTGTAAAGGCACTTGACATGCTTCGGCCCATGAAGCGGATGTAGCTCTCGTGGAGTGTGCTTTCAAACCCAGCGGAGGATCCATGCCTTCCTGTAAAAAAAGAGAAGATTATAGCATTGTTAATCCAATTGGATATGGTCGCTTTTGCGGCCTATTGACCCATGTTTCTTCCAACAAATTGAAGGAAGAGATTCCCAGATTTCCCAAAAGCTTGAGTCTAGATAACATAAGACTGCACTCCTAAATGTTCAACGGAGAGGGTTCTTCAGAATTAACTGATAACGGAAGAGATGGAAGAATGATCTCTTGGGTGAGATTATCTGGTTTGTTTAGTTTGGGAACGAAATCGGGTAGCGGTTCCCACATCCCTCAGATATGGTTCTTTACAGGAGAGACATTGTATCTCACTGATCCGTCTGGTGGAGGCAATGGTGACCAGAAAGGCTGTTCCATGATAAGAATTTTATGTCAATATCCTTGGATTGGTTCAAACGGAGGTAGGGAAATATGTTTGAGGCCTGCAGGTAGATCCCGTAATGGCATGGGTCTAGATACTGCATGTGGAATATTCTTCACACCTCAAATTCTTCATTACCGGGTGACCTGTTAATTTCCCCATCAGAAAATGGTTAATTGCAGCAAACTGAACACAAAGTAGAAGCTTTTAAACCTTTTTCAAGGCCGGCCTGCAGGAAACGAAGAATCATCCGAAGATTGACTTCGTATCCGGATATGAAGTTCGAAACATATCCCAGATTCGGTTATAGGATTTTTTGTATTTGGTCTATTTGCATTATCCAGAGTGGGTAGCACATCTGGAAGACCTTCTTGTCTAAGACACTTTCCATGCCTGAAGTTTAGGGCCTGAAGATTTTGATGTAGCATTCCTCTTTGTTTGAGGAGGTCTGGAATTTTGGGAAGAATCCAGACATTGTTGTTGGCTAGCTGTGTTTCCAAAGTGAGCCATGCCCGTCTTGGCCAATAAGGGAGAATTAAGATGGCTTTCGGTTTCTCCATTTTCACCATCTCCAAGGACCTTTGGTGCTGGTGGAGGAAATGCGTGAACAAATTTCTTCTCCCAAGTTATGGCCAGACCATCGAGGGGAAATGGACAATGATCCCTGTTGATGGAACAGAATAGGTTCAGCTTCCTGTTGTCTCTGGAAGCAAAAACGCCTATTTCTGGGTGACCGAACTTCACTATTATCTGTTGAAAAATCTTGGTGTTCAGTGACCACATTGCTGGGTGTATGACATGACGGCTCAGGTCGTCTTCTTTTATGTTTAAGATGCCTTTGATATGAACAGCCGAGAGACTCTGGAGATTGGCTTACGCCCAGTTGAAAATCAACTAGCATCCTCTCATCAACAGTGGAGACTTCGTCCCTCCTTGCTTGTTGACAGAAAATACCGTAGGGAGGTTGTCTGACCTCACTAACACACCTTTCCCCATCAGACAAGACTTCAATTGGAAAAGAGCTAGACTGACAGTCTAGACTAGACTGCTCTTAGGTTTCTTACGTTTGACGATAACCATCTTTCTGTTGAGGACCAGGAACCTTGTAGCCATTTTTGATGGGCACCCCAACCTGTGTGTGAAGCATCGGTTGTTACTACCACTTTTTTTACGTGTAGTAGTGATCTTTCTGTTTGCCAGACGTCCTGGTTCTAGCCACCAAGTTTAGATCTTGACAGACTTGTGTCGGTATATGGAGGAAATGATCCAGTGACTGAGGATCTCTGTTCCACTTGTTCAGATGCAATTTTTAAGAGGTCTCAAATGGGCTTTCGCCCAGGGCACTGCGTCTATAGTTGAGGACAGGCAACCCAGGGTTCACATGGCTTGCCGAAAGGAGATTGAATTAGGTTGTAGACCTCTTTCTTGAGTTTCGTGATTCTGTCCGAGGAGAGAGAAATATTCATCTTTCTGGAATTTATCATGAACCCGAGGAATTTAATAGACTGTAGGAGTGAGTGGTGATTTTTTGAAGCTTATGAGAAACCCGTGTCTTTGAAGGAATTGGATGGTTGTCTGTACATGCTGTGTTAACAGAGCTTCTGATTCCACTTTGATCCACCAGTCGTCTAAATAGGGAACGATGGATATCCCCTGCAATCGGAGTGCTGCTGACAGTACAATAATGATTTTCGTGAACACTCTGGGTGCCATTGAAATCCCAAATGGAAGACACGTGAACTGGAGAAACCAGATTCGTTGATCGACCTGAAAGGCTACTCTCAAAAATTTCCTGTCGAATTTGGCAACCGGGACATGTAGATACGCATCTGGAAGATCTAACGTAGCCATCCAATCTCCTAGACTGAGAATGGGAAACACAGACCTTATGTTCTCCATCTTGAAGCGCTTCACCATCGTTGATTTGGTTTTGGGATTGTAAATATTCTTGAGAAACCCCCGTGTTTGACCCTGGGGGACCCACTCCAAGGCGCCCTTATGAAGGAATACCCGTACTAACGGAAGTAATTGGGGTTCGTATAGTTCAGGACTTTGGCATATCATTCAACTCGACGGAATATCCATTCAGAATAATGGAGCGAACCCACCTATCTTGAGTGGTTCTGGCCATTCCTGAAAAAAAAGTTTAATCGACCCCCAAACTGGACAGGTGGTAATCTGGCGTCAGAAATCAGATTTCTTCTGGAAGTGGAAGCTTGAGGATTATATGCCTTTTGTCTGAAGTTCTGGAACGCCGCTAATTTCTGAGGGTTACTACTGATCTTAGGAGAACCTTTGTTTGAATTTGTAGTTATCCCTCCTAGGAGGACAAGGAAAATGTGCCCCCTTATCTTTGTTCAGCTCTTTCAAAATTTCTTTAAGCTTTGGCTCGAAAAGCGATTCAGGAGAAAATGGCAACGAACAGAAAGAATTTTTTGAAGAAATATCTCCCGTCCAATTTTTTATCCATAAGGGTTTTCTTATGGAGTTGATGACGGTCATGTTCTTAGAAGAAAAGCATAACATATCTAGAGGGGCATAACATGAATTCAGCTGCAGTCTTCATGACGGGAATTTTTTTTTTTTTTTTTTTTTTTTATATTTCCTCTCTGGATACATTATCTTGCAAATCAGCTGGCTAACCAGATTCTCAATGATCTTGCCACAAGTAATGTTGCCATTGCAGTTTTAGCTACTGCAGTAGCTGCTGAGTATGATATTTTTGCCAGAGCATCTGCTTTTTTGTCCATGGGATTGGACAGCATAGAAGATTCTTCTGAAGGAAAAACTGACTTTTTCACCAGTTTAGCCACAGATAGGTTAATCTTTGGAGGAGCGTACCAGGCTTCTGTCGTCTCCAGATCTAGTTTATACAAAGATTTAAACCTATTGCCCACATCGAGCATTTTATCTGGCTTGTCCCAGTCAGCTTTAAACCACTTATCAACCAAAGGATGAGAAGGAAAAAACATTATCTGGGAAATAGTACAAGCCTTCCTTGGGCGATTTACCCTTAATCTAACGATCAGATTTAAGGACATGTTTTACTGCTTTATGGAACAGAATATAATTTTCAGGAATATATGAATCAGACCCATCTGAAGAATCCGAACTGGCGGCTGTGTCAGAGGAAGAAGGGGAATTATTTGTAATTCTTTCTTCTTAGTGGGTGATAGCATATCACCTATAACTTGAGACATTTTCTCTGAAACCAGGAAAAAATAAAATTGTGGCTTCTGATTGAAAGCCATCTGTAGGTGCAGGTGTTGCGCATGATACACAGACATCCTCCTCATAATCCTCTGGTAGAGGTTAAATACCAGACAAACAAAGACTATGACTAGTCTTCCTAGTCGCCTTCCTTCGTCATGAAGATGAGAGGGACATCTATCAAGAAGGAAAGACACCATCAATAACAATAAAATGTCATATTATTGCCCATAAATCTGCAAAGAAAGATATCCATAGACATGCATATGAAAGGAAAACAAATGCTGAGCAAACTGCAGTGACAGATACTACTGTAGATCCCCCTGCAGGGAAGCAAGATACACATACAAAGTATCATAGCCTGTAATAGGAACACATATGCAGCCAGTCTGTGTTGAATTACATTCCTGCAGGAAAATTGCTCTGATTACCCGAGCAGGGATTACTCACTGCGATGTGCTCAGAGCTCAGCAGCCCGGCCATGCTGGGACGCTGAATGCAGAGGTAGGAGCTTTATTTTTAAAACCTCCAGAACCAAGCCGCATAACACTGCAGGGAGCAGAATGCTGAGTAGGAAGATGTCCAACACCTGCTGCAAACGGAAGTTGCACTGCTCCACTCTAGAGTGCAGGAAGCTGGGTGAGAGCTATCCTGATGGCCAGGACTCTGGGTGGTAGAACTGCACACCCGGATAGAGTCTGCCAGCAGCGGCTGGATAAGCAAAACGGGTCCAATGCCGGAATATAAATGCCCCTAAATAACACTCCCGGCGGTAGAACTGCACGCCAAACGGAGCATATGGGGCAACGTAGATAACCCATATAGGTGGTAGAACTGCACACCTGTAGAGGGTTAATCAGTCCAAAGATAACACTGTTGTTCTTTCCAGGTAGACTCTTCACCTTGAGAAGAAAAAAGAACTCAGTGTATGTCTGTTCTTGGGGCCTTAAATAGGTTGCTCATTAATTATGCTAATTGGACTCTTCTGCCTTGTTCCTAGGAAAGGAACTTAACCCATACTGTGCTGCCGTAGGACGACCAGGAACTAAAGATACTTGTTGCGTGCACAATAACCCATCAAGGTTTATCTTGTTAATGTGACTTCTGAGCTTGGACCTCTTGCAATCCTCTTTTGTTGTACAGTTTAGCTGGGGGCTACATTATTCAATTACAACTCGATATGAGCAGGCGATGTTTCAACAAGATTAAGCTGATCATTTACGGTGTCCCTTTTATGCCGAGACAAATGTTGTGACTCAATCTCAATACTTGAACAACTACCAAAACAAATTTCGACTATTTTAATTGTGTTTGAGTATCTTAAAGGTTAAGAAATATGTTTCCTTGATAGGCAGTGCTGAATTCATTATTTACTTGTTTGTATATATATATATATTATATATATATATATATATATATTATATATATATATATTATATACCATTTCAAAGGATGGTCAGCACTCCAGGTCTTTAAATTAACAATTTCACTTTATTCAAAGTCAAGTCGACATTTCAGTCATTGCTGATTGCATCAGGAAAAAAGTCAGCAATGACTGAAACGTCGACTTGACTTTGAATAAAGTGAAATTGTTAATTTAAAGACCTGGAGTGCTGACCATCCTTTGAAAGTGTTTTGTGTGGAAACTGCTGGTTAATAGCACCAGGCTTGGAATATTTGGAATGGTGTGCAATGGACTCTGTGAGTAAATATAATAACATAGAAAATATATTTCATTTCACCCTAATACAAAAAGTTGAATGATCTTGTTCATAACTGTATTGGAGCAGTAATGATCATGTGTTCCGCACCCTTTAATCATTAACTGCCACTATTTTAATAAGCTTTCGGGATTGGTTTGTAACCGTAGCTAAAGCATAGAAACAAAATGCATGCTTTTGTGATCATTACTGTTGAAAACATAAATACCATTGAAAATGTAAGCCAATGATTTACACAATCAATTTCTGCAAACATTAGCTTGATTTGATGTAAATCCCTTTACAGGATTTGATAAGGAATCTCAGAAGTACTTAGCGTGCAGTCTTATACCGGTAATGGAGCAATGATGGTTAGTAGATAAAGAATCATTAAACAACAATGAGACACATACCAGTATTCAAAAAGATTATTAAAACATATTGGTTCCAATAACACAACTACTGAATATGCTGTATTCTCTTTGCAAACGTACAAGCGTTGGCAAAATAGTATAGTTAACTCTCTCTCCGTTTTGCTACACATTAAATGTGGAACGGCTAAGACACATACATTTGATGCAGATAACAATTTGGCGAGTGGCGGAACTACCGGGTCAGGGGGACCCAAGAGGTGCTGAGCGGTTGTTTTCAACAACCGCTTGGTGCCCTTCTGTCTCCTTTGCTCTCTGCCACCTGCTTCAGCGCTGCCCCGACTGCAGTGGTGGGAGCGTGAGGCATCTGTCTCGGGTGCCGGCACTTCACGCTGAGCGCCGGCATATGACATCATATGCCGGCGCTCAGCAGTGAAGCCGTGCGCACCGCAGCAGAGCAGCAAGACAGAGGCTTTGCGCCCCCACCACAGGACTGCACGGTAAGTGAGAAGGGGGGTATGGAGAGGGTAGATAGTGAGAAGGGGGTAGGGAGAGGGTAGAAAGTGAGAAGGGGGTAGATAGCCTGAGAATGGGGAGATAGGGAGAGGGTAGATAGTGAGAATAGGGGGGTGGGAAGAGGGGGGTAGATAGCCTGAGAAGGGGGGAGAGGGGGTAGATAGTCTGATAAGGGGGTAGATGTTGTGAGAAGGGGAGTAGATTGGGTTGGGGGCGGGGAGGCCTTAACAGATTTTCGCACCGGGGCCCTGAGCCTTCTAGTTATGCCCCTGCATTTGACCTCTAGCGTTTTACCATTTTTCCTGTTTTAAAGACTCCATGCATGTACCAAAGATACTGTATATGCCTAACCTACCCTTTAAAAATGTTATAATAATAATGATTATTATTATTATGTGTGTTGAATGTACTGTAACAAGCGATGCATAAATTATTAGAACTATATAAGTGTGAAGGGTAGGTAGGGCATATAAATTTGGTCTAGATGGAATGTGCAGCTGTATTAAAAAATGTATCATCATAAGCAGGGGCGTAACTAGAAACCACAGGACCCTGGTGCGACAATCCCCCCCCATGCCTCCCAACTTCAACAGCCAGTCTGTGCCATCATTGCCCCCACACAACTGGTCTGTGCCTTCTTTGCCCCTTGGCCCCCTTCCAACACACAAGCTTCCATGCTCACAAACACATGCACACACACACACACACAAGTACACAACCATGCGCAGACACACACCAGTACACATCCATGCTCACACAGGCCTCGGTAAAGTCACCTGACCCCGATAAGCTTCTGTCTCCCATACCGGTTTAAAATAGTTTAGAAAGGCCCCTTCCTATCTGAATCTGTGTGGTCCAGGTTGAAAGGGCCCTTTCTAAACTATTTTGAACCTGCATGGGGAGACAGGAAGAAGGGGTCGCAGTGTTACGCCAGTGATCATAAGGAAACATAGCGTATTTGCTTGATTATAAGACGACCCTGATTATAAGACAACCCCCTAAAATCGGAATATTAATTTAGGAAAAAAAGAAAAAGCCTGAATATAAGACAACTAATAAACGTTAATTCATGTAAACTATTTTTTTTGTAATAAAAGCTATGAGAAAAATATTTTGTTTTTATTTCCTTTTATTTTCCAACCTGCTCCCCCCCCCCCGTTATGCACATCTGCCCCCAGGCTTGCCACTCTGCCTTATGCCCCATTTAACACCCCCCAAAAAAAACTTACCGGTGCTTCTGACTCCCGGTGTGTTGTCCGGGCAGCAGGCAGACGTCTACATCATGGATGTGTACTGGTGTGTGTCTGAGCATGGTTGTGTACTTGTGTAAGAAATTTATGCACTTAGAAATATACTCACACTAAATCACACTAACTCACTCTAAATCGCTCCTAGAAATTATGACCCTCTTACAGCAGGGTTATTCTTTTAGGGAATGTGTGATGAATAAAGCACAAATACAAGCGTATAGAAAAATGTATATTGATATTGAATTAGGTTACTGTTACAGGTTATAAAACATATAACATACAGAAAACATTTGCCAATAACACAAAACAAAAGGGATACTTAAACCAATTCTTGGGAAACCTCTCTCAGCTCACAGGCTTCTCCCAGACGTCGTCATGCGCAGCTTGACCCAGGACACTTCTGTTCGCTGCGCTCTCCTTTCTCTGAGACTCCTCTTTCTCAGAAACTCCTCTCTCTTACTCTTCGTTCTCTTCTACTCAGACTCTTCTGACTCTGTTCACACTCTTCTGTCTCTGATTCTTCTTTCTCCGACTCTGTTACTCAGACTCTCTCCTTACTCCTTCTCTCTGATTATTGCAGCCCCTAACTAGTCATCCCAGAATTCCTTGTACCTCCCAGAAAGTGGTTCACCCAACCCCTCTTTCCAGAGTTTTCCTGTATGACCCAATTATGGAGGAGACAGGTAGTCTATGTAAACATGTACACAGTTATGTTAATATAGACTGGCTTCAGTTGTCTGACCCCCTGTGGGGTATCCCACCTCTGCTGGAGCCGTTGTTCCAAACCCTTTGTAATGCATTACTATGCAAATTACCTTACATTGTAAAACCAGATATCTCACCATATAGAAACCCAAATCGTCCCCAAAACATTATGCAATAAATGTAGTAATCACATTTTAAAGGCACCCTTCATTTCTTACACTTGTGTGTGTGCAGAGAGAATTCCCCGCACCGGTGCGTGGAACTCTGATCTCTGACAGCCGGGGAAGGTCTGTGTGTACTGTGTGTAGCCGGCGTCTGTGTGATAGTACAATGCATTGGGAGCACAGATGTTATGCTGGTGTATGAGGCATTGTGGAATCATGCACAGTAGATTCAGTGGTGTTGCGTCCCAAGAGACAAGCAAAACTCATCTGGAAAGTATATCAGCGTATAACTTATATTAAACAAGCTCATGTATGCTAGCTATTACCAGTTTAAGGCTAATATATTTAATCAAGCTCCAAAAAGTCACAAATTCCACAAAAAAGGTTGTGTACTTGTGTGTGTGTGCAGAGAGAATTCCCCGCACCGGTGCGTGGAACTCTGATCTCTGACAGCCGGGGAAGGTCTGTGTGATGGACGCAGACAACCCCCGCTGCTAACCGCACCTCCTTCCGGCTGCAGTGGAAGTTGTCTACGCGAATCGCGTAGACGTCTACACGCTGCGCCGGCTACATACCAGGGACTCAGAAGCACCGGTAAGTGGTGGGTGGGAAGTCAGGAGGATCCAGGTCCCCTGCAGCGCTGCGGGGATCTGGATCTTAGTCTCATAGTCAGACCTATTTGAGGTCTGATTACAAGACGACCCCGATTATAAGACGAGGGATATTTTTCAGAGCATTTGCTCTGGAAAAAACCTTGTCTTATAATCGAGCAAATACGGTATTTAATAGAAAGATAGTTAGTGAAACTATTTGTCTTTTACATATTCCGTGGTATCCATTGAACTCTGAATCTTACCAGGGCACATATCTTCCCCTTGCATTTAAACGTCGCATTTTTCACAAGTAAATACATTTCCTTTTTTCTATGTCTTCTACGCTAGTAAAACAGCACAGATAAATGGTCAGAAGATCTGTTACTTTCAAGATTGTAAGCCCATTTGAGCAAGGCCCTTCTCACCTTTTCTCCATAGTGTTATTTCATGCACTACTTGTTATCTGTTTTTTTTCTAATCATTGTGCAGAACTGCAGATGGCATAATATAACTCAATACATAATAATAATAATAATAATAATAATAATAATAATAATAATTGTTATGGCTACAGATGTATTTAGGCTATAACTGTATGTATTTGAAAAGCAAAGCATGCTACTTGGCTATGCACAACTAGCTGCATACTTATAGGAAAAAATATTTAGAATACATAATTGATCTTCTGTACTAAATATATTTTACAGATGCTAGCTGGAAGGTTATGATATTATCTGTATATTGACCTTTTCTACTTTACACTGCTTTTTAGCATTCAATATGATTACATCAGAATTGCGATGGTAAATTTTAGTCAACACTGCACTCAAAAACTGGCAGCAGGCAGTCGGTTTTAAAATGAGCCAAATCTTTGATAGTTATATAAAATACTTAATATTTTTTCTAACCAGATGAAAATATTTGCATTTTTAAATGTTGTAATAAGTAGTGCATTTGGTGACTTCAATCAGTAGATGTCTGGATGATTTGAGGTCATTGTGTTTTGCTTGCAGCTATCAACTCCTATCATTAATTAGAGGCCAGTAAGTAGCCAGCAAATGCAGAAAGGCATAGGTACAGCCATGATCTGTATCGTTGCCACTAAAAACATTAACATCAAGTAAATATCTGACTGATACTCCATAACGTGATCAGTAGGATGAAAAGAATTGTCTCAAATTTGTAATGTCTCATTGAAAATGGCCCTGAAAATATGTGCAGTAAAACATAATGTTAACACACCACAAAATAACATGCATTATTTTAACTGCTAAAAATGACAGTTTCAAGAAATAGTCTAATTATTCCTTTTTTGATAGTACAATGCATTGGGAGCACAGATATTATGCTGGTGTATGAGGCATTGTGGAATCATGCACAGTAGATTCAGTGGTGTTGCGTCCCAAGAGACAAGAAAAACTCATCTGGAATGCATATCAGCATATAACTTATATTAAACAAGCTCATGTATGCTAGCTATTACCAGTTTAAGGCTAATATATTTAATCAAGCTCCAAAAAGTCACAAATTCCACAAAAAAGGTGCACCAAAAGCACATCCAGTTAAATCCATTATTTCAAAACGAAGAAAAGAAATCTATGCTTGATAAAGATCAATTGTTGTCTTTGCTTTTGGATATGAAATAAAGGATTCTACTGGGAATGATTTACAGGGCTATTTTTGAAGATAGTAAATAATCAGAATTTCTATGAGAACAACAATGTTTGCTTCTTTGATGCCTAAAAATTTTGGCAGCAACTTCAGCAGAAATTTCCCCGTAGGCAAACTCACCTGGGGCCAGTCTTGAGGCTGGCCATCTGAACATGTGTGTCTGTAGCCATAAAAAGAGATCTGTGCCAATGTATAAGAATTATGGTGTATGTGGTTGTCATGATGGTCAGGGGCATACACACATATATAAACACTGTACACATACATGTACTACTATTTAAAAGTTTGGGATACATTCACAGTCCTCAAATGGTGGACCTTCTTTCTGCTGTCACTCACAAAATTAATGGCAAGTGGAGGGTGGTGGATGCTGCCGATCTGCCACTTATTGAATAAATAAATCCCAAATAAGTCTAGAATTTATTTTTTTTCCCTGAAGTTATTTTAGATAACTGTCCATGCGACCTGTGGATAAAATCCAAGACAGAATATTAGCAATTTTTAGTATAAAAAAACCCTGGCACCTTCCATACGATATATACTTATATTACACGACAGAATAACACAATTTCAATGATAGGCACAAGTCATATATAAGATTCAAGTCTGTTATATCAGAATGGAAGCTTGTTTTTGTTCAAAGAAAATCTGATTTAAGATTCCCAAGTTACATTGTTTAATTAGTTCTAAAAATGAGTTTTTCAGGCTTTTTAGCTTAACATAGTAATTAGCTCTGTTGATCATACACATTCCTTTTTAAGGTGTATCATGTTTCATTTGGACAGCATGGGAGCAGATTTAAATTTAAACCAAACAGGAAGACAGAGGCAGGAATGATTCATCACCTGGTTTGGGAATTACTAAGGAGCTCAACTGCTAATAATTCAGTTTGTGTTGGAACATGAAAACCTTATTTGACTGCATAAGGATTATGATAAGCAGGCCTGCTAGCAGATTTCACCAATGTACTTCCCAATGCAGAGAAACACGAAAACAAAATTAAAAACGAGTGTTAATTACATTAGGCTGTCTTTAAATGCCTCCCTACAATCTGGTTGTACATAAATGCAGCAACATATTAGATACACACAGACGATGAAGTGATGGCACATCTGTATTTATTCTACCCATGTCATAATTAAAACAAACTAGAACTATTCCCTGTGTATTGTTTCAGTTCTAGATACTCACCTCACATGCATTCAAGAACCCTTTTAATAATATGTATGAAGTAAAGCAGTGCTCCACACTGTTCCTCTAAATAAATATTAAAATATAATCTGTTTGAAAACATATAACATGCAATATAGTTATTATATAGAAGATACAGTCAGATTGCCTGTAGTCCATAATATAAAGCAAATTAGTGAGTATGTACTGTATATATGTTTGTACATTATATTAGGTCGAGTGTAAGTGTGTGTGTCAGGGCTCGGGTAAGCCCTCGGACATGGCACGCGGCTGGAAAGCCCTCGGACAGGGCACCGGACACACGGCAGGGTACTGGACACACGGCATGGAGCCATCAGGCAGGGCACACGACAGGGAGCCCTCAGGCAGGGCGCACATAGTCAGGCAAGCAGGGTCAGAACCAGAAAGACGATTCAGAAACCAGGAGCAAAGTCAGAACAAGCCAGGTCAATACCAGGAGATCACAAATAAGAGCCATGAACATGGCAGCTGTAGTTTAATGTTGATAAATGTGAAATACTGCACTTGGGATTTAAAAATCCCAAGGTAGGATATAGCTTTGAGGACACTGTTCTGTCAGTGACAACAGAAGAGAGAGATTTAGGAGTAATTATTTCTCAGGACTTCAGAAGACGCTGGGTTACATAGCTAGAGGGATTAGCAGCAGGAAGACTAAGGTCGTTATGCTACTTTACAGATTTCTGGAGGGAAGTTTATTTCAGAGGAGGAGAAACGTTATAATCTAAAACTAGAGGGTCAGATGTTTAGATGTAATATAGGAAGTTTTATTTTACCTAGAGGGTGGTAGATAAATGGAACAGACTCCGAACAGAAGTTGTAGATGCCAAAACAGTGAGTGAATTTAAAAAAAATTAAAAAGAATCAAAAATGCACAAAAGAAGGAGGAAACACTCGCTGAGACTGTCTAAACCAGGGATCCCCAAACTCGGCCCTCCAGCTGCTGCAGGACTACATCTCCCATAATGCTCCTTCAGCTAAGGGGCTGGCTGAGGAGTATGGGAGATGTAGTCCTGCAGCAGCTGGAGGGCCGAGTTTGGAGATCCCTGGTCTAAACCCACCATGTTCCGGGCATGGGTCTCTCACCCATCAGATGAAACGGAAACAGTAGTAATTTGAATTAAAATAGTCCGGACAGCAAGCATTTTAATTTGAATTACTACTATCATGAATCAAAGACAAGACCAAGGAATAGGATGTAGGGCTGGACTGGTAAATAAAATCAGCCCTGGAAATAATTGAATATCTTGGTGCCATTTTTGGGCACACTGCACATGTTGGGTTCTGGCTCCAATGATTTTTGTTTAGAGTAGGAAGAAATCCTGTATTTTAAAGTATATTAAAAAATGTAATATTAAATAAAATACATATTAAAACGCATAGTTCCTAACTAGTGCTCAGTTGGCTAAGACCAACAGAGCACTAGTATAGTTTGTATAATGCAAAAAAAACCCATCTTAATTAAAAAAAATGCTGAAAACAAAGTTATTTACAACAAAGAGAGTTATTTACAACAGAGAAATTACTTTGACCGTAGGTAATAAACATTACAAATGATTTCGTAGAGCAAAAAATGTAAAAGGGAGGCTGAGGGAGGGGGGATGTGTGAGCTGCACGGATGAATGTGTGTATGTATATATGTATAACTGTATATTTATAGAGTGTATGTATGTAAGTGTTTAAGTTTATGGTGTTAGTGTGTGCATGTATTTTTATATGCATAAGTTCATGGTGTTAAGAGTGGCTATGTGTATGTATGTATGTATAAGTGTATGGTGTTAGAGTGGCTGCGTGTGTATGTTGTAAAATAGTATGTATACATATATGTGTAAAGCATTGCTGAGTATGTGATTATGTATGTATGTTTATGGTGTTAAAGTGGCCATATGCATGTTTGTGTTAGTGTAGAGCTGGCCTTGACCATCATCATACCCACAACATGCTAATTTATTCCAATACCCAACCACATGCATTATCCCCAACCACCATATTAATATCCCATCATCATATTCCTCTCCTATATCATTCACATTCCCAACCATTATCACCCCACAATCACCCCCCTCTATCTTCATGCTCTTCTCATCCTTTATTTTCCCATCATCTCAATACTGTTCCCTTAGCATGACCCCTTCACATTGATACAATATTCAACAATAAGCGACTATAAAATACAGGGCCAATAGTAATTGCTCCGGGCCCCCTGAATTCCCAAGCAGCATGTCCCACAGTGCCACTTTTGTCCCCAAAGTTGTGAGTGCCATCATTGCCCCAAACAGCTTGTCTGTGTCTATGCCATATTTGCTTTAAACAGCTTGTCTGTGGCATCTTTGCATCAAACAGCTTGTCTGTGTCCTCAAACAGCTTGTCTGAGTCCTTAAACAGCTTGCTAGTGCCATCTTTGCATCCAAACAGTCTGCTTGTGCCATCTTATCCCCCAAACAGCATGTCAGTGCACCCAAACAGCTTTTTCCCAAAACATCTTGTTAGTGGTCCCAAACAGGTTGCCTGTGCCATCTCTGCCCCAAGCAGTTTGTCGGTGTCTCCAAACAGCCTGTCTGTTCCATATTTGTCCCCCAAATATATCCATCCACATCCATGCTAGCACACACAAATGCCTACACAAGTACACATGTACATTCATGTACATATACATTTAGACATTTATGTTAACACACACAAATATTCTCATTTTCACATACAAACATACATATTTTCTCTCGTACACCCTTACCTCACCCGCAGTGGCCTGCCAGTCTTTTTCTGCTTTGCTGGTCTGCCAGTCAGTGCCGTGCTAGATATGACATCATCTAACTTTAATTATTTTCAAGATCCCAATCCTACTCTCTACTTCCCCTCTCTCCCTCGTCTTTCTATGTTTCTTCACATCTAATTTAACTTGAAAAATATGTAATGCATAATAGAGCTGTTTTGAGCCACACTTAATTAAAAAGGGCACAAACAAAGCCTACACAATCTTTACTTTACAGAATTACATTTTAAGTTGCTATAATTTATTAAAATTAAAGGTTTCATTATTCTTAATTAACTTTCAAAATGGACAAGTACTGGATGAGGATATTTGCACATGCAGTGTTCTACACAGACTTTTGTCTTTGTGATGCTTGTCATTGTTCTCCAATGACACAGAGACTACTTTCTGGGTTTTTTTCCGAAAGACAAAGCTAACAGAGCCTCACCAAAATGGAAAAGTTTTATAGCAACACAATGTAGTCAATATAAAAAAATAACCCAGAGGTTTTGGTCAACAGGAAAAGGGTATGATAAATATATCTTTACAGAGTTAGTAATGCTTCCTCTTCTATTCTTTAAATGTAGCTTTTGTATTACAATGCATTGGATTACTAAACTAACAAGGTGAATACATAATATGGATAACACTTGGTTAAAGGATACTATTCTGCATGGTGTTTGCATGTCCCTTTGCATTTATTCTTGCATTTATTCTCTAATTGAATATACTAGAAATAGTTATATTATCATATTTAGACTTCAAAGTAGATTTGGCACTTAAATCCTAGATTTTACATTTCTGTAAATTAAACTATACTGTACTGCACATGGGAAATGGTACAGATTAAATTCAACAATATATGTATTAAAAATCCACCTAATGTGAATACCAGAGGAAAGATCTGCATGATTATTTTTTCCCATTTGTTATCTGTGATTTATTATTAAGTTGGTAATTATTGTTTCTTAGTTAGCATTTCTAAAGGTGAGCAAGGAAAAGAACTATAGCCAGGATATGAAATTGATTATACAATGCTGGCTCCTGCCTACCAGTCTGTCGATCTTAGATTCCATGAGACTTTTAGTCTAAAATTTCCAAACCAAATACAATGATTGACCAAAAGAAAAGCATTCTATAAGTAGTTTAAATAAATAAATTTACTTTGCCAAATGTATTTACAACCCCTCTGCAGCATTAGAATCTCATCATTCCTAGACTGCCCAACCCATTCCAAGAAATACGTTTTTCATTAGGTAAAACTTTGTCTCCTTGATAATTTTTCCAGGAATATTTGTCATCTGTCACCCCTCCTCCCTCCTACCTCTGGCTCACCTTTCCTACCCTCCCTCCTGCTGTCAGTCTGTACATATATCCAGTAATAGTATTTATTTAATCAATGTTTAATCAAACTTCTACCTCTTTTGTAACATAATCTTCAACCTTTTGAAGTGTAAGCTTATTTGTGCATGGTGTTCCTTACCTTTTGTTTCTAGGAATCCAAGTTCTTGGGTCCATCCTTGGGTCCAAGAATGAAATGGTGCCCCCCAGCCACCAAAATCACGCCCATATCTATTATGTTATATTATGATTAATATATTCACTCTCTCGTGTTCTCTCACACTCTCATTCACTCTTTGGGATCTCTGCACACTCTCCCATGTTTTCTCTTAACATATTCCAACCATAGGAATTCCATAGGAGGGGTGCAGCGCGAGTGAAATCCTGAATACAGGAGTGGGAAGAGGTAACAACAGTAGAAGATAGCCGTAGGTCGTGAGAGGAACGAAAGGGGCCGGTAAGGGGTGTATTTGGCTAGGGGGATGGAGATGTAAGGTGGTGCAGATTTGATGAGGGCTCTATAGGTCAGGGTCAGAAGTTTAAATTTGATTCTGGAGAGTATGGGGAGCCAATTAAGTGATTGGCATAGTGGGGCAGCGGATGAGGAATGGTAGCAGAGAATAATTAATTTAGCTGCAGTGTTGAGGATGGATTGAAGCGGTGAAAGGCGGGAAAGGGGGAGACCAGTTTGTAGGGAGTTGCAATAATCCAGGCGGGATATCACAAGGGAGTGGATTAGTGTGACGAAAGGGAGGATTCGGGAGATGTTTCTCAGGTGAAGGTGGCAGGATTTGGTGAGGGACTGGATGTAAGGGATGAAGGAGAGAGCAGAGTCAAGGGTGACACCAAGACAGAGAACCGGGTCTGTTGGTTGGATAGTGGAGTTGTCAACAGTAAAAGAGATATCAGGAAAAGTGGACAGAGCAGATGGCGGGATTACCATGAGTTCGGCGAGGGGGAAAGGTCAGGAGCAAAAATATAGATTAGGGTGTCATCTGCATATATGTTGTACTAGAAACCAAAGAAAGTTGTCCGAGGGAAATGTAGATGGAGAATAGCAGAGGCCCAAGAACTGCGCCTTGAGGAACACCAATAGATAGCAGTAGGGTAGAGGAGCATGTTCCAGTAAATGAGACACTAAAAGTACTGTTAGAAAGGTAGGATTTAAGCCATGAAAGGGCCGTGTTATGGATACCATGAGCATTGAGGGTTTGTAGGAGGAGGGGGTAGTCGACTGTGTCAAAGGCTGCTGAGAGGTCCAAGAGAATACCCACTGACAAATGGCCTTTCCTTTTAGCTGCAAGGAGGTCATTAGTAATTTTAGTGAGTGCAGTCTCTGATGAATACTTTGGATGGAAACTAGATTGTAGAGGTTCAAGTGGAGAGTTTGAAGAGAGAAGGTTTGTTGGTTGATTGTAGGTTAATCATTCCAGCAGTTTGGAAGCTAGCGGGAGAAATGAAACTGGACGATAGTTTGGGGATAGTTGGGGATGTGCATACACCAGAGGAAAAGGAGAGATTAAAGATGTGGGTTAGGGTTGGGGTAAGGAACTAGAGAGGGGTGGTAGGAGATGTGAAGGTGCAGGGTGGAGGGGACCCTTCTCAAAGATTCTCATGCTTTCCGATGAGTGCAAGGAATGATCTATGCTCCTGTAGAATTTGATGTTACTACCAAGAACATACCATGTTAAATAGCATAGATAGCAGTAGATTGTTACATTATCAAGCACTCACTGTGTTTTTGTTAAAGGAGTACATAGCAACCTTCATTGCAGCTCCATTAACATATTGCATCGATATGTAAATTATTTTTCCAAGTGTTTTACAATGCTTTGAACTCCCATCTGCCACTTAAATGTTCAAAACAATTGAGAATGATAAGAATTGTATACATTATGTTTTTATTCTGTTTATGCTATGTAGGCTATTTGGTGATATAAAAGTACACATCTGTAAACTGATCTAAAAATAATTTGCGCCTTTACAAACCTTATTTTATTAACTAAACAAAACTCCCTCTAATGAACAGAATTTTTTTACATAATACAGAAGTGTGACAGGAGGTAAAAAAGATTTACAATGAAAAAGGTTAGATTAGGTAAAAAAGGTAAGATTTAAAATGAAAAAGGTTGTACAAAACATTTCTTAAAGTTCACCTGTAATCACAAAATAAAAATATGGCTTTTGTATGATACAATGTACGATACAATGTATTTTACATTGTGTTATTACAGTTGTATAGATTAAAATCTCTGCAATTTTGTAAATTTATGATCCTGTCTAGCTCACTCTATAATATATATGTATTATTATATAGTATACATATAGTTATAGACAACAAATATGGCCACCAAGCTGGCTGTGTGGTAATATTGGCCAAAAATAAAATAAAAAAATGTTTTAAAAAATATGCTTTTTAGTCTAATAATTTGATTTATATGCTTTATATAGTAATGCAATATAAGCTTGTATGTAAATTAAAATATAGTATACTAGTATAATATAATTCTATGTATACAATACATTCTATGTTGTCAGTGCTTGATATATAATAAGGAATAAGTTGGATATGCAAATTCATAAGATCTTAGATTCATAAGATAAATTTGTTTTAATGACCCATAACTCTCGAACAGGGGCCTCAAAAGCCCACGATTCCTAACTGGAACATTGTATAAAAGTACCATAAGGTTAGATGGCAAGCTTATAGACAGGTTCTCATGTCCCGATGTGTCCTTTTGTGTTAATATATATTTGTTATGTCTGTTAACTGTCCCATTTAAATTATACAGCATTGTGTAATTTGTTGGCGCTTACTAAATTAAAGATAATAATAATGTTTGATTCTCCTTTGTTCCAGATCCCCTTTATCTGCAGTATGGCGATGGATGTGTGAGGTTTCATGTTTATGCTTTCAGTGAAGCCAGCATTTATTACATTTATGTTATCAATTGCAATCCCCTAAATGAAATGATGGTATATTTTAGAATTTAAAACATATGCATTCAAAGCATTGCTCTTATCATTGCAGATAAAATATATTGGATTAAGTATATTCTTTTTTGCAAAGCTTTACATTTTATATATACATTTTATATATGCCCATATTTCCTGATGTAAAGACCATAATTAGTCATTTATTTATTTATTTAGAATCAGGATAGCGGTATCCCTACTCCATGAATGTTAAAATTCCTTCTCTGTATTAGCCTCTACTTCTTCTGATGAGACACTGCTTCATTTGTCTACCATCCTTTCAGTAAAGTAAAACTTCTTTACATTACATCCAAACCTCCGCTCTTTGATCACAGCTTGGGACAATTGAATTGGAATTATTCTGTTTATTTTAATACGGCCTTAGTACCATTTTTTTTTTAAAGTCTCTAAAAAACATAGATAACAAAAAAAAAGAGAGGGCATTGTTGGTAATAGTAGGTAGGTGGAGTGGGGATAAATATGAAAAGGTACTACTTTAGAAAAAGTAATTAATAACTGAAATACACAGTTAAAGATTGTCATATGAAGTTCCTTTAGAAACCATCAAAAACCATAAGACAAGAAAGAAAGCTTTGGGAGCTTTTAGAATGGGTGAGACGGGCTATTTTGGTTTTCACTTACTTACAATCTTAGTTTCTATGTTAACTAATAAAACATACATAATCATACTCAAGCAAGCCTCGCGGATTCTGGAAATTTGCAGATGTTCAGGAAGACAGGCAGCCACACAAACATTTCCTGAGTAGGTACAGAACACGATGCATCCCTGATACGCAGAAGGCATCGCAAGATTAAAAAGGTGCGCAATCCCGAGGGAAGGGAAGCCTCGTTTAAAGAAACCTTCAAATTCAAATATATGTAACAACACTTTCAAACATCACAAATATATTTCAAAAGACTTGGGAAACCAACTTAAACCTAACCTTGTCCAATTTAAATGTTTGACGTAGTTTTCATAGAAACAGGCTTCTTCTACACAATGGTTTAATACGATTATTGCTCTGGACAATAAGGGAGGAACACATAAGCACATGTTAAATAAAACGTAACGTAAAATGAAGATAAAGCATTTATCGATATCAGGATTCTTTGTGTGAGGGAATCAGTTTATCTCTGCACATATTTTTGAATTCTGCTAAGAAAGTGATGAATGTAAAAGAATATATTTCAACAGCATGCATCTGAAAAAGTATACATTTGTATTGTATATCATATGCACTTTCAATGTACAAAAGTATATATCTGTCATGCTACATAACACCAGTTCAAGTAGAAACTGTTACTTTTACCTGCTGTGTCAACGGGCGATAGCTTATGGGTAAAGCACCATTATTGACACAATAGGCTTGATTTAATGACTTCCTAAACTTAAATTAGAGTTGAAAATGCACTGTTTGTGGCATGCAAAATGCCAAATAACAACTGTGTAACCTAGACATGGAACTGCTACAAAAGCTACAATGAAATCAATAGAAAACAAGACATGTATACAAGGTAGAAAGGAGAATTAATACCTTGCACATTTACCAGTGACTGGCTCAGCCCCTTGGTAAGCAATATAGCCAAGAAAAATTGAATAGGACTCGCCAAACTTGGGGTACTTTGACCTAGTGGGGGGCCATATAGTGTGACGGAATCCCCAATATGAATGCCTCTGATGGTTTTTTTGAATGGTATTCACTGGGTATGCGCTGAATTCTGGCTTTGTTTTATATACTTTTTGGTCATTATTATTCTAGCAGCCATCTGGGAATCTAAATGTGTATACCTTATAAGCTTTTTAGGTTGTGTGCTCCCCTATTTTGTATAGAATTTACCAGTGACGGTTTAACCCTTTCAATGTCGCCACATGGACTATAGCATAAAAAAGAAGCCACAGTGCTGCTCCAAGGATCAGAGGTTTAATGTTTTAATTTACAGAGAGAGTGGTAGATAAATGGAACAGCCTACCATCAGAAGTGGGAAATTACCCATGCATGGGATAGGCATATGGTGATCCTGAATCTAAGACAAGAACATACACACATACGTGGCTATATGAGCCTCTGCTTTGAAGTAGCAATATTTTTTTTGTATTTTTGCTCTGGGAGTTGAATTGCTTACCTGTGTGTATGATTTTTGCATGCAGTCTTAATTTTTTGCAGATGTTAAACTCAACTTTGTCATGTGTTACAAAGGTTTTTCCTGTAAGCGAGCTTGATCGGCCCCATATAAAATAAAAGTGAAGTCCACATAAAGCAAGGCAAACTTAACCCATCTTTCTAGCATGAGCTCACTAGGGTTGGCCTGTCCTAATGTATAATGACGTCAGATTTCTAACGTATATATATTAGTTACTTTGCACATTTGTTCATACAATTCAACAAAAGTTACAAAATAAGAGGACCATATAATAAAAGGGAAAGCACGTCTGGCGCTTTACTAGTTTCATCTGCTACGAGCTGTAGAAACATGTGCGCACCTTTTGGTGGTGTGCTTCGCTTTGCACACAGGGGTGTAATGTAAACACTAGCAGTGGGGAGAGGGGTAGGTATTAGAGGCCCCAAGGCTTATTTGTATACAAATATGACCTTCAGACCTTCTATACAGTTTGGAGAGAGACCACATTTGAGGAACGCCTCTATTTGCACGCCCTGCAAAATATGCGCAGAATATTTTAGATCCTTTTCGTAAGCTTTTTCTCCTGCCCCTTCTTCAGGAGCGGCGACAAACTTCCAGAGTTTGTGTCCATACTTTTCACGAGTCATCAGAACATCTGGCTACACCAAACAGATGACCTTCTCCTCGAGTAATGTACATCCTGCTGGGGTCCTCACCATAAACAGATCCATAAACAATAAACCTGATTAATCCTGTAAAAAAAAAATCTCTATTTACAAATAAATGGGTAAGGAGACTAAAATGCCACCAGGGCCATTCAGTGACTCCACAGAGTGAATTTTATGACAGGCGATATCGTGGGAAGCGCCGTATAAACACACTTTGCTAAAGGTGATAAAAGGAGACCTTACACCTATTGTTTACACAGCTATTGCGGTTTCGGCACCCTGTTTTGCCGTAACTGGTCAGCAGTCTTGCATTCCTGCTCCAGATCCCCGATGGGCAGTCGTGCATGGGCTTCCCTACCAATTCTGTTCTGATGTCCCAAGTCTTTCGTACTGACAGCAACTTGCTGCTTTTTCTCGTAGTACTTTATACTAACACTCCTCTAATCTTCATGCATCTGATCAAAAACCAAATACAACTGATTCCTTATTCCCTGCTGGCTAGAAAACCTTCTTTCCTTCACTACGGTTGTCAAAATGTATCATACTGAAAGGAAAGCTGAGAATAATGCAAGCCTGCGGGGAAATCTCCTTATCAGAATGCATGTTGCTTTAGAGAGAGACCACGCCTGCTGCCTGTGACAATGTAACAAGGAGGTTGAACTCTGCTCCCTCCCACCTCTCTCTCTCTCTCCTCTCTTTTTCTCCTCTCTCTTTTTTCTCTGTATGTCTCTGCGTCCCCTCCCCTTTCTCACTGTCTCTTGCTCATTCTGTTGGAGGAGTAGCTTCCAGAGTTTCTGCTCTGTGTGTGTGAAGGAATCAATGTGAGAAGGCAGATTATTGCACTGTGCTGGAGAGCTTCTGAAGGGCAATGCAACTTTCACAGCGCGCTACCCCACACTTTATTGCTCAATGAAAAGACCACTGTGAGAGCTTTCTATTGCCAGGATCAGAGGGACAACACTGTGAGGTAGGCAAGCCTTGGTGTAAACGCACACACCCGAGTTATTTCAATGGATGGAAGTTTTTTTTCTCTCTCTGTGATTTTAACCCCATGCACTCCTTAATATTATTTGCATTATTATTTTATTTATGTAGCGCCAACAATTTACAGAGTGACTCTTACGGTAAATACATTCAAAGGGTGTGAGAAAACTACAATTGACGATTAAGACGAACTGATACGTTAGATAAAGAGGGCCCTGGTTACAAGCTTACATTCAAAGGTGACCAGACACTATATACTTCTATTAACGTAGTATTCTAGATCGCAGGCAGCCCTGCAATGCAATACAGAATGGGAGGGTTGGTTATCTTATAAATTACCAACGTGTGTCCACTGCACCGCCTGTTTAGCCTAAGTAGGAAGTTTGACTTTTTATTGCTCTGTTTTTCGCATTTGTTTTATAACATCAAAGAAACCCTACTGTCAGTTCCACTGCATATTAACCCTTTATTGACCAACGCTGTAATAACTGCCAGTTCCTATATTTTTTTTTCTTCTTCCTCCACATTTTAGATGATCGCAGCCACCGACCCCGTTGTTTTCCTCTCTTTGCCTGTTTTGACTTGAAAAGATCATGACAGAAGTCTTTCTCTCAGCCCTTTTGAATGTTACTCAGAGCACTTTGCTAGCAAGTGGCTCCTCTGCTGGGAATGTCACAAAATGCTCTCTGACAAAGACTGGCTTTCAGTTCTATTACCTTCCTGCTGTGTATATAGTAGTTTGCATTACAGGATTTATTGGTAATAGTGTAGCAATATGGATGTTCATTTTTCACATGAAACCATGGAGCAGTATTTCGGTCTACATGTTCAATTTGGCACTTGCGGATTTTTTATATGTTCTATCCCTGCCAGCGCTGATATTTTATTATTTCAATAAAACAGACTGGATCTTTGGAGACGTCATGTGCAAATTGCAAAGATTTATTTTCCATGTTAATCTTTATGGAAGCATTTTGTTCTTGACTTGCATCAGTGTGCACAGATACACAGGGGTAGTGCATCCTCTCAAGTCACTTGGGAGACTGAAGAAGAAAAATTCCGTCTACATCAGTGCACTCGTCTGGTTCATTGTGATTGCTGGTATCTCACCTATCTTATTCTTCTCTGGTACTGCAACCAGGAAAAATAAAACCATCACATGTTTCGATACGTCTGCTGATGAATACTTAAGAAGCTACTTTATCTACAGCATGTGCACCACTGTCTTTGGGTTCTGCATTCCCTTTATATTAATTCTGGGTTGCTATGGATTAATAGTCCGAGCCTTGATCTACAAAGATATGAACAATGCCCCCCTTCGAAAGAAATCTATTTATCTTGTTATAATTGTGCTGACTGTTTTTGCTGTTTCCTACCTTCCCTTCCATGTGATGAAGAATTTAAATTTGCGAGCTAGGCTGGACTTTCAATCTCCAGAGATGTGCTTCTTCAATGATAGGGTGTATGCTACCTACCAAGTGACTAGGGGCCTTGCTAGCCTCAACAGCTGTGTAGACCCCATCCTCTACTTCTTGGCAGGAGATACCTTTCGGCGGAGGCTGTCCAGGGCAACTAGAAAAGCATCTAGAAGAAGCGAAGCAAACGTACAGTCTAAAAGTGAGGAGATGACTCTGAACATCTTATCAGAGTATAAGCAGAACGGGGACACCAGCTTGTGAAGACAAAAAAGATACCTGGATTACCGAAGACACTCAGCGTAATGGAATGTGTCTCGTCTGATTCTGGATGCTCCTCGTAATGATGTTACGGGTAAAAGTCAATTGAAATACAGAAGCAAGCAGAAAAGAGATACTTGTTCTAGAGAAGGCTGAAAGTTCTATGGCATAGTTGTAGACGTGCATTTCCAGAAGCATCTTGTGGAACGAAAAAAGTTGTTTGTTTTCCGTACATTTTCTTTACCCCAAAAAAGCTAAATAACGGTATCTTTATTTTTACACATATTCCAGAATTTACTGTGAATACGATTTAACTACTGCTACTAATGGTGAAGGAATGTATCTGAAAAAGCTGTAATGTACTGTTCTAAAGATATCTTAAAGTATTACTAAAGTAGGTGATTTTATATCTTGTGAATCTGTTTTCATCTTAGCAAATGGACATTTCAATTATTTTTCAGAAGAGACACTCTATTTAGAATCAGAGTATGACAAAAACTCACCTTACATATCGTTTTGGGCTGGTTATACCCATTAACTCTTGCTGTCATTTTTGTCATTTAGCCGTGTCAGTTAAAATTAGACAAATGTGGTGAAATATTTTAACCAAATTTCATTATTGAGCGGGAAGAATATCGTTGACATGTTTTTCTGATGATGTCTGTTGTGAACAAAAGGTGATTTATCTACCTACCTACCTACCCACCCCTATCAGCTTTGACGTGTAAATGAAGCACTTGGTACTAAATATTAGAAATCTATATTACAGTGTCAGTTAACAATGACAATTGTATTGCACAATTTTTTTTTTATATATATATATGTTTGTTGAAGCAATTTCATTCTAGTTGAAAATGGGTGTGTATTGAGTTGGATGCCAATAAGGGCTTTATCTGTGATTTTAAAAAGCTACCTGCTGAAAGACATTCTTCTCTACAAAAATACAGTGAATAGCAAGATATTCATGGGAAGACTAATTAGAAAATATGGTATGCTAATAATTAGCTATGTGTTTTCCTTTTGTTCACCTCCTGGCTAAAATAAGGAGAACATGCCACAGCACAATACAATGGATGTAATATGTGACTGTTCACTTCTGATCTTGAACTGGTTCCACTTATTGCTGATAAACACTGTTTTGTATTTATAACGACATAAACATGACCTAAGCGTTGATACTTTTCCAACTCCGTTCTGAACGCTATAATAATTTTCTTGACATGTGGCATGATGTATCTTGCATCAAGCCATTAGAATATGAATATGAAGGAATATGTGATTTTTATGTTAAACGTACTGTGTATGTTTGGAATATAGTATGTGTTTAATGCTCATGTGAAAAATGTTTATTTTTGTACCATCTGTAATTTAATATAGTTCAGTAAATCAGTTTTACTTGTGATTAACAGTGCCATTTAATTGATTTGCCTATGGAGATGGTGTTACTTGACATTTAAGCTTCTCAGGTTTTGTAGGTCGCAATTAACTAAATGTGTTTAACTTTCACAATAAAAGGGTTGTCCGTTTCTATACAGCGCTGTGATGTGTGCATGCAGGTGTATCTGTACAGCATGGTATTAGAGGCTAGTGACATCGACAAGGGAACAGCAGTACAGTGTGTTTGGTATTGTAATTAGCCATTTAAAGCTGAAAGAGACCCAATAAAACTCTAAACTACTTTTTTTTGCTGTTTTTATGTTATTAATCATAAGGAAAACAAGGGAGCAACAATATATTAATATAAATTGGACCTCAATGGTGAGTCTTCAAGAATATAGGAGGAGAGTGTATCCGTGTATGACATTTTACTATTCCTTAACTCGTTCTATCAAGAGGCATAGACGTGTGTACGGGGAGCATACTTGTGTGTGAAGCATCTGTCTATATAACCATTTGATAAGGCTACTGTCATTTAGCCACTATTTGTCATGGGAAGTAATTGGGCAAGACAGCGGAAGCCAAGGTTTACCTTACTATTGCCATCAAAAAAACACCTGTTTGAATTTTTGCTTAGATTTAGCCTGCAGATGCATTTCAGTAGCTTCTCCTGTGCAGAAAGAAGCAATGCACATTATCATTCATTTCGCTTGATTAGCGTCTATGTCATTGATATGATTGTGCATGACAGCATTGTATGTAAATTCCTTTTCTGTCAGTACTATTGTTGTTGTCTGGCTTCTCTCTTACCTTTTTTTTTAATGTGCTTTTCTAAAACATGATAACTAAGCTAATTGAATAATAATGGGGGGTATATAAACTTAGAATGCATTCAAATTAACCTGTAGGGATAGGATAGAAATATTTATAATTACTATTTATACAACCATGGAATATGATTCGGAAGTGTTGCAATGTACAATACTCATTTAAAAAAAAGATTAAAATATTTAGGGTGTGCTCCAGTTTTTTTGTTCAAATAGAACCTAATTGTGCATTGAATTTCATTACACAGCTTTCTTCTGTAAATTTCTGAAAATAATATCAGAATGAGTAAATATGTATTTAATTAGCATCTCGCAAAATGTCTCTTTTCACCCCACATTGCATTTATTTTGTGATTCTTATCTTTTCATTATCCATCCAACAAACGGCTTACAATGCAGGATGCACAAGGGATCATGGGGAAATTGAAAATGTTTTCCAAATGATTGATTCTGAATACTTTCATTTATTTTTTCCATTCTAACTATTTTGAGGAATTAATATGTCTTCTGTACAATGTCTATGCATAATTCATTCATCCATTAATTCATTTTTGTTTTACAAAAGCCATCACAAAACATATCTTAATATATTAATCTGTAATAATGCATAAGACTTATTATGGATTTATTTTTCTGTTTCATGGGGAACGTTGGAAGTAAAAAGCTAAGCAACAATGGGGCAAACAGTGCAGAATAATCATTTCAGGTTTATGAAAGGAAAAAAATATATTGATTTTTTTTTTACTGAAAGTCTTATTGTTATCTTAAATTCCATGCCATTTTCTTGACCCAATTTTCCAAGCAGAGATTTTCTCATGCAGCAGAAGGACTGTTTCTAAACATTTCTTTTAGCCTAATGTTTTAATAATTCTATTTCCACTCATGCGTTCTGACTATAATAAAACATATATTCTAGCGACATATCATACTTACATATATTGTAAACTGAAATTCTTAGGGGTTTAAAGCCTGATTTGCCCAATCGTTTGATTACATAATGCCCATCTGAAGATGATAGTATTGCTTTTGGTTAAGGAATCTCAAGGGATTAGTCTTCCTAATCAATGAATTGGACATGTAAGGGCCTATTGAAGTGTATTCATTGTATCTGGAATTACTACCTTCACAGTTTTGTGAAGGTCCAACCCATGCAAGAAGGGTTGAGCTGGCTTTGTATAATGTGAGATAAAATGAAATTACGTTTAGGAGAGGCTACCCAGATTGGACCTTCATAATTCATAGTAAAGGTCAATGAGTTTACATCTATACTTTGTCAGTTCAGTATCTTATACGTATAACTTATACAAATCCGTTATAATGTTGCTTCACTGAGCATTAAAGTTAAGTAGAGCAATCTATTTCAAGTAAATTGTTGTCCATGTCTTTGTGGCATATTACTTTAAATGGTACCTTAGAAGTAGAATCATTGGCAAAGTTGGCAAAAAGCCTTTTTTTAAAACCATGCATTTTTTAACCATGGAGTATAATGCAAAAATAACGTTCAGTGGTGTGGTTGTTATCTACCATAAAATACTGTAGACAGGAACTATAGATGGCAGTCGATGACCCTGCTGTCCTTTCCGATCTATTTGCAAACTGCTGGGCCATGTTCTATATATATATACAGCTACACGTATCCCATGGAAGACCTCATTCTACTGTATTTGCCCCAATGATTCTTATATGTAGTTTACATAAACGGGTCTTAATTTATGGTACCCAGGCATTATCTAGAATCTTTATCAATATCACGTTACTCATGAGTTTTTTGCAATCCTCTTTTCATTTAGCTTTATAATCTGAATTATTGCATACTGTATGCCATTACTGTTCTTTAAAATCCACTCTTAGAGTTGGCTTAGCTCTGATATAAATTTTCTTCTATTGCACAACATTTTTAATGGCGTTTTAATTTAATGATTTTATTCAGTCTCATGTTGGGAAATATGCCAACTCTAAAATAATGGACCGCTTACGAGATATATCTACTAAATCTTTCAGTCGTGCACTAATACATTTTAGATATTTTATTTGACATCAAGCCCAAGTATTCATGTAAGTCGAACATTTGATTTATATGTGCCCAGGCCATTTTTAAGTGTTTAACTATCAACTTTCACTATGAAATTCCTGCTACCATCCTATTTATGGGTGACCAAAGGTTGTTAAAGTATGAAGGCATTGGTCCAAGATAGGGTTGCTTATAATTGAGCCTGCAGCTTAGCAGAGTGTTATATTAAAAGACTGTGTTTCTTTTATCTCAGAGAAGTTATGTTAGCGTGAAATAAAGCCTGTGAAATTATCAGATATGCCTGTTGTGTGAATCTACTGCGCTTTGCCCCTTCTTTTTCTTTTTCACAATGAAAGAAAAGTGAAAAATGTCTTAACACTCACTGTCTTTGTTATAACTTCAGATTTTTTTTTTCTTGTGGAACAATTATTTAAGCTTCAACTATGACGTTTTGTGCAGCTGTACAAGCTTCCTTAAAATAAATCCACCAATAAGTCCTTCTTATGGATTGCTGTGATAAGCACTCTCATTCAATCCATCCATCCATGGGTTGCCATGCAGTATCTGAACAAACATGTTTCTGCTCTGTTCAGCAAACTATTCTTTTCAACAAATCCGACAAATTGATTTTCAACATACTGCTTTAGACATGTCCTTATTTTCCTTACAAAAAAAGTATCACTTAAATCTACTTTTACTTTCCAAAGAACAACATACTGCAGACCAGTGTACACAATAAGCCTGTCTAGATGACTGGGTCTGAAAGCCCTAAAAGCGAGATTGAGAAGAAAGGAGATGGGTTGAGAAGTGATTAATTAGGTAGATCTTTTTTTGTGCTACTTAACATATATATGTGGTTTTTTTTTAAACAAGATATCTCCAAATCAGTTACACTAAATGGCAATCAGGAAGCATAATACATAGCTAGCATAGCTGAATTTAACTATTTTAAGAGCTGTGTAAGCGACAGGCGTACTTCATGAGCTTTCAGACGCCAAAGTATGAATCCATTTTCAACCATGTTAGGTTAAGTGTCACAATAACATTGAAATTATATGGCTGAGTGGATCTCCTTTCATTGGTTTGTTACTCTCTCCAGTGAAGGTCATCTGTTTAAAACAACCCAGATCCAGATAATACACCTGTTACTTTTGGTTGTCTGCTCCGCTGTCAGTTCATAGGAATTGTAGTCCAGAAACAGCTGGTGTACCAGCGGTTGTCTGCTACTGCCTAGCCATCACAAAACAATATATTAATTGATTTTTGGTACAAAAATGGACACAAAAACACTCAATTAAGAAATCCTTATAGAAAATCACATGAATGAATATGTTTCGGTAGAGGACCTTAATGTGTGGTACATAACAGAGTTATGGTTATGTTCTTGAAATCATACACTTGAATAAACATTTTAATAGAAAAATAGTCATTACTTTTAAAAATCCAGTGGGAATTACATTATGATGTATAGCTGTGTGTTTGTTTCCTTTATTGCATAATAGATTGAACTTGCCAAACAGAAGACATTTTCTGTTAAGCATTCTTGTAAAACCAGAGCGGTTTTTCTGATCTACTGTACACAATTCCACGAATGCCAACCCCACCCCATAAAAATGCACAGCGTTTTCTTTCTGGGGCTTTATTTTTAAAAAGAAAAAGATAAAAATAGATCAACTATTTCAACATGAAAAATTTCCTATAACTCTTTTTTCACCATTGTATAATAATATTTAAAAATATAATGAAGTAAAAAATAAAAACATGTTCAATACTTCTACATGTTTTTTTTTAAAAAAAACAGTAAAAACATTCAGATCATAATATTTACAGGACAATGGGTGGTCCCTTACCCCATTGAAAACAATGCATTTTGAGCCCGTACATGTATGGGCTTTGTCATTAAGGGGTTAAAATAAAGTGGATAAACACACTTTTAATATATGCCATAGAGAAAGCTAAGATTTCACGAGATTAAATTTAAAGTACATGTTCATATTGTGTGTCTTTATAGCCAAGCATTTCTTACAGGAGCGTTATTCTTGTCCAAACAGGTATATGCCACCTTTTAATGGGCCAACATCCATGGAGTAAGAAACAGAGTGACATAGTCGCTTTTTCAACTGAATTGATTTTTGCGTTAACGTGTTTCTGTTAACCTTTCACAGCTGGAGCTTAGTGTATCAGAGGGTTATACTGAGATATGGATTTATATCTTGTGATCTTCTGATGTTCCCCATCTCCGAGTAAATTCCTCAGAGGATAAGAGTAGAGAAAAGGATCTAGGGAATACATTGTATGTCCTGAATAGGTTTTCTAATTAGCTCACTCTACCGCCATAACTGAGCACTGGGCAGGCATCTAGTTCATCCTCTAGGCAAGAGAAATGTTGAATTCTTTTGTCGAGTGCAGAGCTGCAGGTTTTAATATTGTGGAAGTCATAATGTTTATTTTGCTGGACGGTGCTAGTCAATGAATCAGAATGATGAGTTGTGGTGAGACGTTTTGTCAGATGTTTGGAAAGATCTTATTTGGAGACTTGTCCTGAAAGAGGAGCTGTGGGAGGTGGAGGTTAGATAATGCATAGTTAAATCTTATAAAACTTCTTTCAGGTTTAAATATGAAAGGTCTTCCTTTAAATACGAAGACGATTATATGAATATGGAGATTTTTGCCAGGTTACTCCTACGTAGCTTTAGCCTTCTTCCGACTCACAATTTAGTGAATACACTTCAGCATATTAGGTGAAGAAAATGATTTTATATTTAGTACTTTATTATATTTTGCTGCCAGTAACTGGATCGGATAGCCCTAAAATAATGTAGCACAACTCCATTCTTGAAAATCAGAAGATCTATTCAATGTGTTTTACACAATTCAGTTATTACATTTGGACACTCATAAGTGTGACTTTAATCCATGTTTAATCTCCTTCATGATCCTAATGATGCCATCACAGGTTGCAGAAGAAGATGAAATCTGTGCCACAAAACACTGATTCCTTCAAGGAGTGGAACTCTTAACCAGATGTTTATCTATAAGCTCAAAACATGCAAAAGACTCTGTCGATCAAAATTATCCTAGAGCTAATGTGCCATTTTTTACTTGTCCAGGTCATTTCTGTTTCAAAAATAGCACTGATGCTGCACCATCTGGTTTCAACTTAAATGTTGATTTTATAACTGAAGTTTAACTATTAAAGCAAATAGATTAAGAAACCACGCAGATTAGACTTTAACTATTTAGTCTATTTTGCTTGTTGTTAGTGAGGTGGACTGAAACAGACAGACGAAGCTGCGCAAATCTATGTAGATGTTACTAGCCAGACAGAAAATTTCAGGAGCCAGGATTTTTTTTTTTTTTTTTAATAAATGCATCCAGGTTGCTTATAGGTATAATCAAATGTATGTTACATCCTGGATCCAGAGAAGTTCATTTGCAGATGTGTTTGCTGACATACGTACACGCACATATACAGTGTATATCTATCGAGACTGTATGAGAAAGAGAATTTCTGTTCGAAGATTATGTATCCTAATGTCAATTATACAGTATTTCTCTCATTCTAATGGTAATTTTAAGCCGCATATGTTTTCATTATAGTTTCTCTGTATTGTTTTAGCAGCTGACAATTCCCGGCTTGTATAGACAAAGCTAGAAGAACATTTCCCTCGCGTTTAAGCCACATCCAATCCTCAAAGCAAGTCTAAGTAGTGGAATGCTTGCATTTCCTCCATACAATTAGTATACTGGTACACTGGCCTAATTAGACACCAAGAGCTCTAGGGTCGGCAACCTCTGGCATTCCAGATGTTACTCTATAACTCGCAGGATTCTCAGACCACAGCAGTGTACAACAATGGACACGCACCACGTGAAGCACTATTCATGGTACTAGATGGGAAGCCAGTAGACGTCTATCACTGCATGGAGGAGTATTATGCAAATAAATGTGGTTTTCTGTGATCTGTACTTTTCCTAGCTGGATGTATAATGAGAATGCAATTTGAAATGCAATCATATTATAACATATTCGCTTTACATATTGCTGAATTAAATGTAAATGAAATATGTGTATGCCTTGAACACCCAAGAGAGTCCTGCTGAAAACATCTTGACTTCCACATGAGAAGACTTTTAACTCATACGAGCTGGTTTGCATCTTGGCAATGGCATACCCCAGTTGCACAGGCAGTTTCGCTAACAGCATAGACTTGAAATGATGTACCTCGAAGAGAGTTTAGAATTTTTATTTATGTTTTGCTATTTTTAAACGTACAGGGGATGGTGAAAAGCTACATGTCCCACCTGATTGTTGAAAAGGTAACAATGTCCTCAGGGCAGGAATGACAATACTCAGCCCAAGAGGAAAGCACGGACAAAACAAAACTACCGGGTGATATTTCTCTACTATCCCAACAAGCTCACTCCACTGTATTGTCCGAGCACATTGTCTCTAAACATTACACTCCTTAAAGAATGCCTACAAAAGCAGCATATGAAAGAAGTCGAAAAATATGGCCTGGGGTCATGAATGCATGTAACCAAATACTTCTGTGGTATTCTAACTACAAAGAGATAAAATCCTGCTGCCACCCCCTGATCTTCTGTTATTGGCCATTAAGTAATATGTATAGCTTGGAGGAAAGAACAAATAGGGGACATGTAGTAGAAACATTTAAATAAATAATTTAAAATGTGTTAACAAAGTACAAGAGGGATGTTTGTTTTCCAAGGAGGAGAAATGTTACAACAAGAGATCCTAATTTAAAACTAGACAGTCAGAGGCTTAGGTATAATTTAAGGAAGCTTTATTTTAGTGGGTGGTAGATACATTGAGCAGCTTCTCAGCAGAAGTGGTAGAGGCTAATACAGTGAGGGAATTTCAACATGCATGCATACAGCTATCAGTAATCTGAGATAATACTAAGGACTGATTAAAGTCTCAGTCTTTACATCAGGGCCACGTAGTTATTACCAGTTGTCATCAAGTGTCATGTTTCAATGTAAGTAATCACTAATGTATGTGTGTATATATATCATGGCTTATTCACAAAGCCTTGTGTTGCAGTTCAAACAAAACCCTTAATTGAATTGGATTTACAATGCATTATAAAGGTTACATCTTCTGAGAACTAACACAGTTTAGTTAATAAACCTCTATGTTACTCTAATAGTAGAAAACCATGGGTGAACAGTCTCTTCCAGCAGAATGTGCTAGCATTTAAATCTGTGTCATGTAATGACATACTCTGACGCATAGATCAATGAGTATATTGTGCTTATATGGAATAGTGGCAACATTGTCACTTGTCATGCAGGCTAGCTAAAAGGTTACTTGGCTTTGACTTTAAGGGTCTTGAATGTCTATGGTGCTTTGTATTATGACTACTTCATATATAAATGCTATACTCTATTCACACCAAGGGGGAGAGATATACAGTTATGAGTATTCTTTATCCATAAAGTATCAACATATTGCGTGATATAGTACAATGATGGCTAAGAACGTATGCATCAAGGAAATGAATTTTGCATTCCGAATGCCCCCAAACAACTGCACAGGGACAAATGAATTTAAAAATAACGTATTTCGAGTATGCATTAAAGTGCATATGGTGGCTGGAGTGCCCCTTAAATGTGCAATGTCAAGAAAAGGGTATACTAACCATTGAAAATTATTAATTGGATTAAAAAATCTTAAAATGCTACCATTACTAAAGGCAGAAAATCATCTGTCAGAATATACTGGGCCTCGATTCATGGCATTAGTTGGTGGTAAATGGAGTAAAACATTTTTCCTAGTTCTCGTTGCTACCAAGATTTGTAAAATATTGTCATGGCCGGATTAATGGCGGAACACATGGATTAGTTGCTCCAGAGCCCTGGTGTTCTGAGTTTTTACCTCTCATCTGTCCCATGAAATGGAGATCCAATTTAGTCCTTCGACATGCAGCAATGATCCAGGAAATTACGTTGCTTGACATCATGCTGTGTCAGTGAGGGAGGATGATTGTCACACACCGCGGACCCCATCAGATCACAGCTCAGTGAAGGATCTACAGGCCACAAGACACATACAGGAGGGAAGTGGATAGTGCAGTAAGTACTGTGTATGTGTGTACGTATATATGTGAATGTGTGTTTATGTCTTGGGGAAAGGAATATAAATAAGAAAGAGGATGAAAAATGTTAAAGCCAGACAAGCAAGTAAAAGGCAAAGAAGACAGAACAAAGTGATGGAAAGATGTGAGTAACTGAGATGCAGAAAAGGGGGGAAATAGAGCAGAAGAAAAAGGCCACAAGAAGCAGAAAGCAAAATCAAAGGGGGAAAAGAAGAGCTTGCTAGAGACAGGCAATCCAACAGGCCCCTTCCTGTATAATTGCTCCAGGGCCCAAAACTCCGTAATCTGGCCAGAGTCTTGAGGGAAGCCCTGTTTAACTAGGGAGTCAATAGGCCATGGCAGCAGTGTTTGGCCATGATCACTTTCCTCCCAATCCCCACTCACTAAAAGCTGTCTGGGGCTACCCATGCCCCCATACACGGAGCTAACCCTTCCCCGATACATGGCTAGCCCTGCCAACCTGTAGAAGTTACCAGGTATATCCTTAATGTCTATGATTAGGTAACATATATTAATAATTTCATAGAATGTGGCTGGTGGCCACAAACTTTAGCTGGGATGGCAGATCGGGTGTTTATGGAGGGATGTTGGCGAGTGGCCTGATGGCCAGACTGGGCTTGCATATTAAACTTTTTTAATAGCAGGAAGACTTAAATATTTGAACCAGGTTTAAGAATAAATTATCTTGACCACCTTGCTTTTCACCACGCATCCTGAGCAATGAGAGAGCGAGAAATGTGTAGAATGTGCTTTTCACTGACTATGCATTTTACAGGTTAATTCTTACCACGTTATTTTATTCATTTTTTTCTCCATTTGTTAACCATTTCACAATAATTTATGAAGATGCTCATCAGATGTAATGAGTTTAGAATTTGAATAGGTATCATGCTGATAGCATTATTAATGCATAAAGAATAAAAAAAATTATTCACTTTGATTAGCCTGGCTTCACAAGATCACAGGAATAATGTGCCGTGATCCAAAAATGCATTGTGAGGTTAAAAAATGTTCTTGACAGAATATTCTAGGTTTTATTTTGTTATATTTAAAGTAGTTTCACTGTCCTGCTTATCAGCAGTAGGTACTGTCATATCATCAATAATCACCTTGGGCTTTAAACCTATTATGATCTTGCTTTTCTTTCTAAATAATAACGTTTTAATAATATCCAGGAAATTTAAATGTATCCCAAATATACAGATCTTTTCTTGATCCATTTGTAAAAAAACTGTCACCTGAACAATAATGCTTGTTAATGCATTAAACATTCAAAGTAAACTGTGTTTAACTGCAACTTAGAAAATTAAATGTATGTTTTCAAGGCTGTGTAGTTACTTACATAGTACTTTTTCAACCATAGCTCACATGAAATGCAAACAATATACATACTGGAAAGAAGAATTATCATTATGCCACACAACCCTATACTGTTAACAATTGCCATTGTACTTTGTTCCCATTTTATAAACATCAAATGAAGCTTTTATGATTTAATCCTAAATGTTCTCGAGATGGGATAATCCACATTTTTATACTTTGTGTTAATCTCTCCCTTTTTCTTTCTTTTTTTTTGAAGCTAACCCTAAAAAATAACATAATATTCAGTTTCCCTTTCTAAATATACAACCTAATTAATTATGATCTTTTTCAAGCAGTAAATATCCATCAGCCTAGTCTTGAGGGTATATAGAGAATCAGATGGCAATTAATTAAACATCAGATAAAATAATTGCAAAGTTCAAGTGTAGTACATCTCAGCCTGTATTTTAAAGAGTGGTTTATATATTTTAGTCTCAATGATGACGCGTTAAATACTGCAATTGCTATGGCTGCTATTGCTACATGGCCCTTTTTGAAACAATCAATCATAATGGTAAATATCATTTATAGCCTTTTTTCAACAACAATTGCAGGGCTATAGGATAGTCTTTGTCAACTGCAACTAGACCACAATTTATTTCAGAAGCACTGCCCTGCCTAGTGGATAATCTGGCCACGTAAAAGATTCCATATACCCAGAATCTGGATAATCTGGATAAGAAAAAAAGGCAGATTTTGGGCCCAATGATGATCCTAGCAGTTAGAATACACACTGTAATGGTTATCTCAAATCCATCCCTAAAGTACATTTTAGTTATTTATATATAATTCTAAAATAGATCTACATGAAGTTAAAGCTCTAAACCAAGTCAATGATACTGTTTCAAGTGTGTTTAATAAACATATTACATCTTGAATAGAGAACCACAAAATATAAATATTCATTAACAAATGTTGTAGGTGGTTAATAGAAGGCTACATGTCATTAGGAAGGATGTCAAAAAAGGGTAAAGATCTGTGGTGAGATCTTTCCAATCTCCAAACTGTAACACTCCTGGGAAAGATTGAGATGTATAGATATTTGTCAGTGAGAATGTATGTAGAGTAGGACTCATCCGGTGCATGCATCCTGGGTCTGTTTCCCAAGGGAACCAATGACAGTTAAATGCCCAGCCACAATTTAGCATATTCTGAAATGTCTAGTTTGCTTCCATCACAGTTTTGATATTCAAAAGCTGCCAACAGTCATACTTAACATTAAGCAAATCGGACAGATGTGAGGATAGCAGAGTTGGGGGGCATTGGGCTGCCAATCATAACAGCTACAAGAAAAAAATGGCTATACTTCAGACAGATGCATATAGTGATTGATTCTAGATACAGTTACTTGATTAAACAAAGCCCCTATCTCTTTTATTCAGGAGAGTGTTAAGGAAATGCCAACAATATTAATATTCTTTTGAAAAACTGCTTTACAGACTGCTTTGGTAATACATGTCGAACAACTTGAAACGATTTGACCTGCCAAACATATTTAATATAGCAACACTTACCATGTATGCCAAACAAAAAATTTCATTTGGAGTCTGCTTCCTTAGTGTGGACAAAAGGCAGGGGAGGTTATAATATCAATTTTTATATTCCCCTGAGCCTGTAGCGGTTGCTTCAAGGTAAAGATCCAGACATTGATGGATTTCCAATCTCAATAATGGAAGTAGTTAAATTAAGCCTATACACAGATAACATCTTGATCACTCTAACAAATGTTTTCTTTTCATTGCTCATCCTACAAAAATATTGATACAGTATATCTTTGCCTCGACACAACATTCGCCATACAAGTATTAGATATAGGGCGGATGCAACAAATTCTAGAAATGCTTCAAAGCACTTTCAAATTGGAGAAGAAATTCATTCTAATTCATATTAATGCAGTAACTACATGGCCAGTCTACAGACTATATTGATTTGAAGTGTGGCAGTTTTAAAGAAAATGTCTGGACAAACTTCCAAAGAAGAGCAAACCAAAAGAAAAACTCAAAATTTTGAAAAAAATTCAAAAATTAGATTTCTAGTTTTTGGAAACAGGCAGACCAACTTTGAGTACCTAATTTAATTGACATGATAATGTTTTACACCAAGAAAAGTTGGATTGCTTGATTAAGTATAGAGTTTGCATCCATGCTAAAAGAAAAACTCAATATATATATTTGGTCTCTTTAGATGTTGGATGATCTACTGTGATATAAGAAATGCTTGTTAAAAGCATATCATTTGAGCAGCTAAAATTTTTTGGGGATCTGTGCCCTGGAAGTTAAATTGCTACCTGGTATACATATAGCATGAGAAGTGCTTATCATGAAAAGTCTGGATTTTTTAAGACTTGTTCTGGAGGACTTCTTCCTATCACTTATACTATCATAGGTACTAAGAGGAGTATAACAATGTATTCATTTAAACAGCTTTACATTTCCATACACGTATTACTAGGAACTTGTCTTAACATTATTCCACAGCCTTTTCAATCTGTCTGCAGTGATATATGGAACGTTATATAAGTCCACATAACATGCAGCAAAGTTTTACAGAAAATGTACCCAATAAGGATTAGAAGAGTCTGACCTAGATTACCCTGAGGGCAGTTTTGTAGCTGCCAGTATCGTCAGCCAACAAGATTCAGAATCAAGATGCTAATCACAGAGCCAAATGTTCCCTTGATTATGATACATTGCACAGCTTGGCATCTGGACACAGCTTCCAAACAGTGAGAATTGTGACAATTTTAGGAATTTTTGTATCTGAAGTACCAAAGTACATCAAAGGGATAATACATTTTACAGTAAGTTGTTCAAAAATATGATGTGAAATACAGTAAATGCAAGTATACAAAATAAAAAGGCAAAGACACATTGTGTAGAAAAATTATACAAAATGGATACTTAATAAAGTTCAATAGATTAAAATAAATGTATTTCTTATGATTTGTTAAAATGATAAAAATAACACACTACATGCTATACTTGTTTAAGGTCTAAGGTTGCAGTGTCGACCACAATAAACAGAGTAATGAACTACAGAACTGTGACACTGTTCCTGAGAGCAATAAATAGCAATGACTTGACAATTCACAGTTCCAAAATCAGTGGCTACAACCAGGGCCGGCCCTACAATAGGGCAGACTGGGGCAATTGCCCCAGGCGGCACTTTAGAAGGGGCGGCACTTTGCCGCCCCGAGCGTTTTTTTTTTTTGAAACGGAAGAGAGAGAGAGGGGCGCGGGGTGGTTTTCGCTTACCCGCTCGGCGCCCTCTCTCTCTCCTCTGCGGCGAGTCTCCCTCTTCGGTCTTGGTGCCGGCTTGTAATGCTGAGCGCCGGAAGTGGCGTCAATTTTCCGCGCTCAGAATTTACAAGCCGGGCACGGGGCAGAGCAGGGAGACTCGCCGCAGGACTCTTTAAAGGTAAGTACCGGGGGGGGGGGGCGTTGGTGAGGCAGCAATACAATTAGAAGCCAGGTTATGATACATTTAAATGGAAGCATTAACTGATCATCGGTATTTCACAAATGTGCTGATGAAAATGGATTAGTAATCACCGGCAGGCAGACAAAGTATACTTCTAATAATGCATGTGTTGACACTGTGTTTTGAAAATAAAAAAAATAGAAAAAAATTGCAGGAAGAGACAGAAATAGTTTGCTCTCATTATATGATAAGAAAGGGGGGCGGTAATTATTTTTGAAAACAGCGTATTTTGCTAAGAATCTAAAATGCATTTTGATAACCTAACACACTCGGGATATCACACGCCACAGCAGCGATTTTAGCTGGTTTATGCTACAATCTGCAGATATACAAGAAGTAGTGTTAATGTCTTATGTTAGATGTAAATACATAAATCTAATCCTGGAACTAGACTAGCGTGTCATTGAAGATATAGTTAGTATTCTGGTCTCTGAGCACCTCCACATAACTAACTTCCCAATACCATATATGTTACACTGTTCAATGTGACTGCAAAGGATTCCAAAATCCAAATTGTCCTTTCCAAAACAACATGACCTTTTAGTTGGTATTGAGTGCGTGCAATATTTTAAGATGATACATGGCAAAAGTGGCTGGATACTAACAACAAAATGGATGCACTCTACAAACAATACTCCCCAGTTAAAATATATCTACCACTCGATATGTTCTGGAAATAAAGTAATTATAGTTACCATTTGCTAGTGGAGGTTGGCCACATGGTGTCTAGAGCCAAGTAGAACCATATCCCTGGTGCTGCCTCTCTATGTATGCTTGCTTAAAAAAGCCTAATAGTGTCCCCCTCATGAGCTCAGCTACTTGGGCAGCTGACAGGTTTGCCTATATGGTAAGGTCATTCCTGGGAAGAATTGATTAAGGCAGCCATTTCATCAATTTGGAAGTTTTTGAGATATCCAATAATATATTGAAGATATAAACAGTGGAGAACAGGAGTAAACACCTAGGACCAAATGCTGAAGGCGAACAAACAAAAATGTTACCATGACAACCACATTTTTGGTACAAAGCTATTGAACGTTGCAACAGATGGGTAATTATTTCTGTGATGATCAAGTGATTAATCTAATGATGGAATAAAGCATGTGAACGATGGATTCACCTTCTTTTTTAGTGCTTAGAAAAGAGCAGCTTAGTTACCGGCAGCATTTTTCTCAGTTGAAAGAATTTTGCATTGGAAAGCTGTGTGACGAAAGCTATTTAAAAGTTAAAAGGCCGAAATGAGAAATCTATGGCTAAGAAACCTATCACTATAGTGCAGAATGTGCAAACGTCAGTGCCTCAATTTCACTGATTGAGAACCAGCCCTTCTCATCCAACATAAGTATCTGACCTCACAAATGCTCTTTTGTCTGAATGGGAACACATTCCCAAAGACACTTCTTTCTTGGGGTGAGAGTAGGATTTCAAAGGAACTTTAACTGACGGATCATAGGAAATTAAGTGAAATTTGCATGTAATGGCCTGGCTCTGGCTTTAGTGGATGCCAGAGCTTGAAAATCAACAACTAAATAACGTAAATACATTAAAGATAGCAATAACACGGGTTATAGCTGGACTGGATTGTGGTTTTATCACCCTTTATAACAAAGTGGAGCTATATTAACTTTTTCAGCAATTTGAGCTACAGTAGCTTGTCTGTTGGATTTGACTACAAGGGCCAGCCCCCACGTGCATCAATGAGCTTTGGCCGCCCATGACCCTGTCGCTGGTTCACCGCTTTTCCTTTCTTGGGCCACTTTTGATAGGTATTGACCGCTGCATAGGTACTGACCGGGAACACCCCACAAGAGCTGCAGTTTTGGAGATGTTTTGACTCAGTTGTCTAGCCATCACAATGTGGCGCTTGTGAAAGTCGTTCAGCCCATTACGCATGCCCATTTTTCCTGCTTCTAGCACATTGACTTTGAGGATGAAATGTTCACTTGCCTCCTAATATATCCCACCCACTGCCAGATGCCATGATAACAAGAATATCAGTGTTATTCACATCACCTGTCAGTGGTCATAATGTTATGGCTGATCGGTGGATATATGTAATGAGCATGATAACTTATTATTTTCCTTAACCCTTCAAGTATGTATAACTGCCCTTAGTTTAACTGGACACAAATTAATAAAATTTACCAGAATGGTCACATTACCAGCTAATCCTAGCAGTATTGAATTCTATACAAGCAGAGAACTTTGAAAAAAAATCCCATTAATTGAATAAGCCTTAATTATATTACATCTGCATTTCATGCAGAATGAATTCACCTTTAAACATGCTACAATATGGCCCCTTCGATTTCTTAGTTCAACATGTATATTCTGATTTATCATGTGCTCTAGATGTCCTTGTGCCTTTATAAACAATGGCCTCAGGGCTAAGTTTGTGCCACACATATCATTGTTATTGGAATTCTTTCTTCTGAATCATAACTCTAGTGAGTCATAAATGACACGTCCTGACAGCCTAGTTTATGATTAGTTGGCAGCAAGTTTATCACTGAAATTCCAAGGGGCAGGCTGGCATGATCGAGTGAATGAATGATTAAATGAATGCAAGCATAAGTGTGTGTTACCATAGTTGTGGCTGTGTAAATGTTTGTGTGTTAGCCTGGACGTATAAGAATTTGGGGGTCAAAAATGGCAAAGGTAGGCTGTTTGGGGGGCGGAAATGACACAGACAGGCAGTTTGTGGCAGAATACACAGGCAGACTGTTGGGGCATGCAAATGGGGCTTCCAGGGGACAAAAATGGCTGTTTGGGGAAAAGATGGAACAGATAAGCTCTTTGGGGAAAAAAGTGGGACAAGCTTTTTGGGGGCACTGAAAGGCTGCTTGGGGCAAAGATGATACAGACAAGCTGCATGGGGGAACAGATGGCACAGGCATGCTGTTTGTGAGAAAATGTGGCACAAACCAGCTTTTTAGTGACAAAGGTGGCGCTTGGCTGTTTGAGGCAAAGGTGGGTCTGTGGGACATGTTGCTTATGAAGTCACGGGTACTAATTTGGGCCTTTTAACACTTTTGGTTCCAGGAATTTTAATGAAAATTGGGATATTCTGTTATCATTAAGGTAACAATTTAATATAATTTTAAAAACAGTTATTTTTAGATATTTGGATGCAAATAGTGTGACTCATAGTGTGGGGCAGAAGAGCTCAACCATACAATCAACTATATGGTGCTGGTGTCAAAATATTTCCAGGGCTTTTCACTCCCAGTCTGGCCCTGAAAATTCCCTAACAAAAGGGGACTCATTTCCATTTACCAGCAGAATAAAAATAAATATGTGAATATGTATACATATTGATTTCAGATCAGTAAACTGACCCTGCAGAATCCTCCCAACAGCCGAACACATCTCCTTGCAAGTGAAATATTTACCTTCAGTCAGCAACAGCGCTGGCTTGGGAAAGCATGGCGGCAGGGTTCTCAGTGGTTTTAATGGGAGCACTTTCCTGCCACTAAGTGACTACTTCAATCAGCCAACCAGTGGCAAGAACAGTCGTACAACAGATGAGGAAGACAACCACTGCTGTGTCAGGTACATGCTTATTTTCTGTTCATTATACTGTTCCTTTAGCCTGTATTTCTGAAAATCATCAGATGCCATGATAAGGAGTGGGACTTGCAATGAATAGGTGTGGGGCTAGCCCCAGTCAGAGTTAAAGGTCATGGGAAGTGGGACCTGAGAAGAACTTAGGCAAAGAGAGCATAAACAACCTGGAGATTGAAATACTAAACTAGAGCCCCATGTAAGCAGCATTTGACCTGGGGCCCCGACAGGACATCTGGCACACTGGGCAAATGCCCTGTGGCACAGTGGCTGATGGGACCACATACTTACCAATCCAGCCACATGAACAACATATCAGGTCCTGCAGTTGGCGCCAACTGGTTGGACATGTATAGTTGCACGCTGAGAGAGTCTAAAATTGAAATGTGTCGCAGTAGGCTTCCAAGGATTAAAACAAAAGACTTGGCTGTACCCAGCCAACATCTGGGCTTATGCAAAAAGTAAAACGCACCACATCATGAATATACTCAGGCATAAATTATGTAATTTATTACTATATAATTTATTTATGCCAAAAAAAACTACACAACATACAGCAAATCCCCCACCTGTAAAGATATCTGGAAAATAATTATTATGGCATGTGACTATGTATGCTGAGTGTGTCCTTTGAGTGAACAGGTTTAGGCTGGTTGTATAGATAAATATAAAAGTATTTGTATGTATGCCTTTATTAAGATACTAGAGCCCAGAAAGCAAAACACCACCAGCATGTAATATACTGTATCTATATAATTTATTTCCTAAATATTTTGGTGAAAATTTCAAATATCTATTCTGCATAAGTACATATTATGCTAAAGAGCTTATTGTGCACTAGTCTTGCTTTTGATGCCTTTATTAACCCTTCATTTTGAATTTTCCATTTTTCCATTGTATAGGAACTTCATTTCCTTTTACTACTCTCTTCCATTTGCATGGCACACTTTACTCCTGGATATGACTGTTAATTTTCAAAGTGTATTATAAATAAATTATAAATGTAAAGTACAAATCACAGAGTCATATTACAATTACAATGAAAGATTGCGATCTTTCATTCTAATTGTAAAATTGCACCGACAGTCCGAGATCCATCTCAAAAACAGCTTAGAAAGTGTGCAGGTTACAGCTATACTGTCTCTTTAACAGAAGCCTCCCAAGCCAAAGGTTGTCCACTGGATCCTGGAGCAGAAACCTTGCATGCATTCAGCACATGGATTTTTAAAGTGCTTTCACTGCCCAGACTGGATCAGTGCCCAAACAAAAAGTCATAAAATCAATGCCCTACCCATTTTGGTGGTAATTGTCGACCTCCTCGGGGTCTCACAATAATACATTGCTTGCAATTTAAATCATGGTTGTAATTCTAATGTTAGAAATAATAATATTGCAATCAGTTACATGATAATATATGGGTTTTTTTTTACATTACTTTACAATTTCTGATATTAGCACACAAAGGAAAGTTCATTTCAGGTCAGCTATTCAAGGAAATTTTACTTGGTTCTGAAAAAGAATATACATATTCTATTTGTTAACTTGACCAAGCAAGTAAAAAATGCTTCTGTTCCTCCCGCACTTGAAATATTACCGGTAAATCCCCCCCCACTGATCATGATTTTAAGAATATTATGGAAATCCTGTTTTCTCTCATCACCATTTGAATGTGCAACACTATACCTCAGGTAAAGGGCTGGATTGCTCTAGGGCCCTAGTGCTGTTAGAGGCCCATACCTCAGTACCTACAGGATAGGGTGACACTGACACTGCGCACCAGAAAGTGATGACGTCTCGGTGTCCACAGCGTCGGTGGTCGAAGTATAGGCCACATACTGTAAGTATTGTGGCCTGTAGCTCCCTCACTGTGCTGGGCGTATGGAAAGGATGTCACCTCCCAGTGTGCAGCGACAGTGAGAGAGTTATAGAGAGTTATAGGCCACTTTCTACCATGGCCTATACCTGCCTCATCGTGCTGTTTGCATGGAAATGACTCCACTTCCCAAAGCGCAACATCACTAAGGGAGCATAAAGGACTGGCTATGAAGGACATCCGGGAGGCAAGCCCTCCTTCTGCCCTTGGGTATAGCTAACCTGTAGGCTTTCAGATGCCACAATCTGTATAACTAAAACTAGCACATATCCAAAAAACGATCAATCCATTGACACTTTGCCACCTTCCCAAAAAGAGGAAGGCTGCAAAACTTCATTTTATAGTAACTACAGAATAAAATCTGATATCAGAAGTATTTGTCGACTATTGCACATGACCATAAAGGGCACACTGAGCACTTTTAAATACATTTCAGCAGTTATATTACTTAGCCAGCGTTAGCATAACAATAAAGTACTGTAATAATATATAACGTACTGTAAATTGGTAATACAATGAGTGCACTTTTTCGTGTATTACACAACGTTTAAATAACTTAGCCTTCTGGAACTACGCCACATTTCTTTTGATCTTCTTTTAAAATCTTCCCCATCATTATAGGAATGGTTCAGTATCTGTTAAATGTCTAATTGCTACTGGGGAAAGGATTTAAATATGCTCAACCTACTCATCATGCTTTTGCTTTTAATTAGAATGAGTTGTTGAGGTCATCATATGAAAATAATAAGTGCCCCCCTTTCCTGTTTACACATGCTTTTAGAGAAGGGCTTTCATCTCATTCCAAATGCTTATAATGTGGTCTTTTTGAAAGAAAACATAGCTGCAGTAGCAATCTGTTTACAAGCCGTATGTATACATGGTCTAGAAATATACAGGCGCCTGCTTCTAAATTATGTGTTATGATAGCAATTAAGGGATATATAAACAGAGAAGCTATCTTGATTTTTATTCCAAGGATAAGCAACATCAAGTTCTCATGTATTGAGAGTTATAGTCTACTGCAACTAGTGGCTGCATTTCCTTGCCCTAACTTGGTATAAGCACTTTCCCATGAAGCCCATCTCATCCGTTTCCTAAATGTAATACCAACTACTTCCCTACTTCATATTAACCTATTCCAACCATACTTCCCTGTTTAAAGTGTTATTTATAAAACTACCCATCAATAACCTTGTATGTAGCATGCACACTTAACACTTGCTTTTGGGTAGTCATTGCTGTTAATTCTCTTTTAAGTTTATTTCTCATAATACTTTGCCTAGTGATTTATGCGTTAAACCCTCTCCATAAATCGGGGCATTCCACTATTATCTTACTATGCATGCTCTGCCATGTCTTTGCATGTCTATGCAAAAGATGACAGAGCATGTGCAATAGTCACTGTCATGCCTGGAAGGTTAACCCTGAATACTATGTATGTTCCCATGGGGGATAATCTCATCCCTGGAATTTCTGAGATCAGTTAACAACCCACCTATTAACCCATTGAATGCTGTGAGAAAATGTAAACAATGCTATTACTGCCTTACTTTGTAAGTAAGGAAATGCCTCACTTTGTAATTATTTTTAAACTGACTGTGAACACAAACTGTGCCTTAATTCTGCTGTGATGTGAAATCTAAAAATTACTGAAACTCAATTCCTTAAGCCTGACTGGATTCCTTTAGCCCAAGGGACAAGCCCAGACAAACAGAAGAATAACATGACTGACCAAAAATAAATGTATTACACAGATAACATCAAACAAGCTGCTTTACACACCAGCCCTCATATTTCACTATGTTGATTAGTATATTTCAGTGTATTGGCTTTATTGGGTCAATCAGAGTGAGGTTCTCCTGTTAGAAGGGCCCAACCCATCTTGTTGGAGAAGCTCAACAGGACGGACTCTTCATAAGTCATGTAGCCAAAATCTTTTAATCATCTGCTAAAAGTTAGCCTGGAAAATTTTGTCGAGAGACCTGTTTACAAGTGGACTTTTTTAAATACATCTTGATATTCCATCTTGATATTCTTCCAAATCAGAGCATCCCAGATGGCAATAACACAGTGCAATCCTTACAATGCACATTAAAAATGTATATTCACAATATCTGACTGAACTTTGTGTAAAGGACACATTCTCAGTCAGGCCAATTGTTACATGGTGAAAATCTACAAAGCAATAAAGATTTGATAGACTGGGAGAACTTTATGCACCTAAGCTTCTCTGGAATCCACACATACCCACCCATAATTGGCAATTACGGGGTTTCAAAATTCTCATTCCACCAAACAAACAATGTATTTTGCATTTACTACTCTTGATGGTCCATCTGTTGCTAGAGTTCTGCTTCAGTACAATACCTGACTTCAAAATCTTCATATCCCCAACATTTAACAAATTGGATGGCCTACCTTTCCAGAAGAGCCAATTCGCACAGCTCAGGCAATGGAAAGCTCTATTGCAGGGATATGTTCCTTGCTTCAGAAAGCAGTCAGAGCTAGAACAGTTCAACATTATTTACACCAGTGGTACTTTATGCTGTCAAAACCCCATAGAAATAGAAAAGAACAGTTATTTAAAATATAGCTGAATGATATTAACATCTGTACATTTTAATTGTTATAACAGTTCTATCAAATAATAGCTGGCGGTTGCCATTCTTTTTGTTTCATCGAGACGCTTAGGGAAATGTGAATATTTGCTATGAGTCCCTTTTGTTGAAGTAGGTCAGTAAAAAGCCAAGATACCAGCAAGAAAAATGTTTCTAATGATAAAAACTTGTAAGGGAGAACAACGTAACAACCCATTATCTGTAAAAATTTCTTACAGGCACTGCTTCTGTATCTGTCACTCAATACTCCATTATAATGGTTTGGTGCTTTGAAGCCCAACATTCCACTTTCTCTTTTATATGTAACTCTAAGTTGAGAAAAATCTCAGAGCAAAGCGTAACTGAGCTTTTTCCAATACATCATCTATTGTACAAAAAAAACTATTATCTCTAAAAGGCAGGCAGGCCATAGCTTGACAAGGTTAAGATAACTAAAAGAAAAAGTTAGCCATGCTCGTTTCCTACCTGCTTGTTTGATGGCCATTGAGGTGATTAACTATCAATTGGGAATCACTCACACACACACACACACACATCTTCCTTTCTTTCTTTCTTTCTTTCTTTCTTTACCCCTTCTTTCCCTCTCTTTATCTGTTTTTTTTTTCATCATTAATATCTTGTTTTATTACTTTTTAACAAAACAGTTATAGCAATGCCATGTTGTATACTATGTATGAATCAGATATAAAAGCAGCATAGCAAAGCAACCCCGGGGTAAGAGATAACATTATGTTGGGATGTTTGGTATACTGCTTAAATTCTGATGGGGAAATTCTGAAAGTGAGAGTGACAGGTGGTCAAGGATGCCGGAGGGCTGTCAGAGTACTTAAGCTAACATGCAGCACCAGGCAGTCCTGGTGAATTTTATGGGTGAAAACAGGATTTTAAAATGAATTACTTAAAATATAAACAGCTAGTCTGATAGACAGGTATAACGTATAATAAGCAGTGAATAAGGTAGATTAGTCCGACAATATGGTTCATTACGGATTGTAACAGAAAAAGGCAAATGCGATGGCATATGTAAGATGAGAGAGATCAGATGCAGGAAAATAACTGTGATTGCTTAATTTTACTTTTTGACCAGATAAATGCTATCTATTTTACTCTAATTATACTACATAGTATATAACCCAATTATATATTTGATGGTTAGCCCTTTAACTAGAAAATAATACTAGAAAGGGTATTATCACATTACAATCACACATTTATTGCTTATCTTATATTTGTTATGTTTGTGGAAAAATGAGGACATCCTAAGGTTATGCAAAGCATTGTAGCTACTACCACTTATCACTCTGGCTAACAACAGCAAAGGTGTTCTTTGATCGGCAATGCCATTTGCTGTACCAGATGAAATGATAAGAATTTATCTGTATTTTTCTTAACAATTACTATCCATGGTGCTAATAATCAGGCTTCTCAAAGAGCTACAATACTGGGCTTCTATTGGATTTAATATATATTTTTTCTTACATGTTTTCTTTACAAAATCTGCTTGAAAGTCACCTGAGCTCCTGTTCACGTCCTACCCTAAAACTTTTTTAGTTCTCTCGACTGGGGTGTTTTTCCTGAGGTCTGAGGACAGAAGGCTCTTCTGGACATTATCTGGTTTAGATGAGCATTAGATGTTACTGGCATTGCCTGTGTTTCACATAAAAGAAAATTTTAAAGAGCAGTGACGAAAGTGTGATGTTACTAGACACTTCTGAGGAAGCCTAATTGGGCGCAACGCGTCTGCATGTCGACGTCACTACGTTGTATCCGGAAGCCGCTCGGTCGGAGAAAATACAAGAGACAGAACTTTAATGTGAGCATACCGCACTTTATTTTGTATAATAAATTCTCTGTATACCTTACCTTTTGCTTCTCCATTCGTGTCCTCCTTTTTGATATATTGCAGTATGGACGGATGACCGTTCGAGATAAAGCTTCGGAGGGAAGACCTTCCAAAGAGACTCGTTAGGTGATTGTAGAGCCGGAGCCTCTTGCCGTGTACTCCAAAAAGTCAGAGCAAACTATATTGCTCAAGTTTATGTGAGTGCGATACCATTTAGGGGGAAACACCTAATATATATATTTATTAGAATACGGAAAGCACTATGATTTTTGTTTGTCTTTTATTCTTCACATGTTCATATGCCTTTGTGATACAACGGATGGAGGTCCAATTTTGACAACTGAGAGAAATATAAGTATTATTTAAATTACCGTAGTTTCTTTGGGGCACACAATTTGTGTTGTTGGTGGTGAAATTCAATTAATTAATTATCTAAAAAATCTCTTTAATATCTTCTTAAAAATTGATAAAACAGACCGCAATAGTGATAGTAACTCTGGGATAGTATCATGGGAAATATAGGAAGTTGAATTGCACTTACAATTGGGTTAAGCGCAAATGGCAATAACAGTATATAGTGGTATTAAAGTGTCACTTGATCCTCTCAGAGTCCACAGCACAGTCCGATAAAAAAATGTCTTTTAAAACTGCTCTCTTGATGCGTTTCGCATTGATGTACAATAGAAACAAGTGCAAAACATACCACTAAGGACTGAAATAATACTTTTGTGTTTTGATGTGCCAAGTAAATTGACTGGCCACGTTCACCTTCTGTAACGTTTATGGCTGTAAGGTTCATGCACGGTACATGATACCTATGGTTTCCCATACAACAACCAGTGGCCTTTGATGTGCAGGTAAATTCTCTTAGTCTGTTGTATAGAGTCATTTGTGAACACTTGAGACTTCACCTGATCTTTGAATACTGTAGTGTGGATGTGTCAAAGAAATTTCCTTGATTTGACTTTCCGACAGATTTAACATTGTTTATGCTTCCTGTTTATAAGTACATAACCTCTGGCTTTTGGTCTGGAATGTCTTCTAATCTTACAATACTAGGGCAAATGAGGAACTATTTACTGATGACACCCTAAGCCTGGGAAATCCAAGTGCTTGAACCTGATGCAGCTATTGGCCTTAGATAACAGTTGCTACACTAATTGCTGGATTCTGTAGATAATAATTCCTTAACAAACATGTAATGCTACAAATCAGAAGAGCAGGAACTACCATCTGTAATGCCTTTCAGAATGTTTTATACTCTTGACAGGTTATAGAATCCCATCAATGTTATACACATGAGCATATGTCGGCATGAAACCGGTAAAAAAAAAATCTACTGGTTACACTGGTTTTTTTTTATTCTTTCTGAGCACTGTTTTTTTTTCAGATTTCTATGATGTGTTAAATTTCTTTAGAAATGTCTTGAGGATTCTAGGCAACATTTTTCCTGCTCTGGAATGCATTTAAAAAATATATCCATTGAAATTGCCTTAATACTCAGTGCAACCCATTGCATCTCTTTGCAGAAGTTGGTTTCAATTAATTTCAATGTTTTTTTTTCCCCAAAGGTTGCAGTCCTGAATCCACAACCTCTATTTGGTGGCCAGTGAGTTGAATCGCAAACCATGCATTTTCAACTGCAATTTTTAGATTAGGATTAATTCAAGCCCAAGTAGTGAACATACACAGAGCAAAAATAGCCATAAGGCTAGGTTTCCACTTGGGTTTTTGTCCTGCGTTTTTTTCTTGATGAAAAACGCCAGGAAAAAAGCCAAGAAAACTGCCACTGCATTTTCCTGCGTTTTGGCGTTTTTTATGGAGTTTTTTCTGGCGTTTTAGCCTTTCTGTGGAAATTGCTTTTTTTGACCTTAGGCAGTTTTTCCAGCCTTTACAAGTTAGATGTTTCACCCAGCTAAAAGGGATTAGGATAAATGCCAAGTATCTGCCCTCTCCTGATGTCATTTACTTGGTAGAGTTCTACTTAAACGCCCCGGCGGACCCTTTTTTCTCTTTTCTGTGGTTTGTAAGGCATGCTTTATTCCGAATGTCTGCTCCTCTAAGAAGATGTGCCCCAAATGATGGTGCAAATTGTTTGCTGTTGCTTTTGGCACGCAGGATCCAGTTGACGCGTCGCGTATGTTTGTTTGTAATGGCATGTTTGTTCCAAATGGTGTAAATTCAATATGAACTTTGTTTTGTGTGAAACTGTTTGTTTCCAGCCTATTTCTCGTAGGACACACAGATACTGGGTCCATCCTCTGCATTGTAACTGTGGAAAAAACGCCATAAAAAACGCCAAGGCACAAAACCCACATGGCTTTTTCATGGCGTTTTTTCTCTCCCATAGACTTCTATTGGAGAAAAACTCCAAGATTTCCTTGCAAAAAACGCCAGAGTGTCAACATGCTGCGATTTTGAAAAACTGCCACAGAGCCCAAAAAAGCAGAAAAACGCCAAAGAGGACTGAAAAAACGCCAAACAGAAAAACGCCAAGTGGAAATGGCATTGTGCGATTTCCTATTGAAGAACAGCGTTTTTTCACTAAAAAAACGCTGTGTGGCTGAATTGGCGTTTTTATGGGCGTTTTTAGCAAAAAAACTACAAGGGGAAACCTAGCCTATCCGGGACAAATTGCATTGCATGTTTCTTTTATAGGTTTTGTTCTATAGGAATCATTTTACTATTTGCATTTGTGAATGTAGTGACCAATCTCTCCCTTCAGCATAACCATTTATTAGCTGGGATTGTATAGAAAGAAATTGAAATGCTGCTTCATATTTAGCAAGAATAAAATGTGTCAGTTATACATGAATTATTTTTAAGGAAGTATATTTGCTTTTATTAATTTTTCTTTAATTGTGTTTGAATCTTTGTATTTTCAGGAATCCAAAGTGTATGTTATAGGAAGGATAGGTTAAAATGTAATTTAACAAAGAATTATAGTTTGATCCTCAATATTTTAATGAAACTGAGTGAATCATTTCTAGGTAGATCCCTGATGTTAGAAGTTTAACAAAAAAGTTTCACCAATGACAAAAAAGATTTGGCATAGGCAGAGGAGGTTTGGTGTATATTAATAAATATAATGCACTTATAAGTGTTCGTGAAATTATTAAGCATTATAAAAAAATATTTTAAAGAAATTATGTTAATTAACATACATTTCCAAAATTCCCCAATTAAATATGTTGGAAATATTAAAATTATTTGAAAGAAAATTGTTATATTGACCTTCCTTGATTAAATCATTTCTGTGGCAGGTCCAACTGTTTTAAATGTTATAATGACCGAATATTAATAGTTTTACTCAAGGGCACACCAAAAAAAATAAATGAATTGACACAAGGTCTGCCCATTACAGACAATAATGAATCATGCTGTCTATCTTCTGACCTTTTTATCAGAAAGTCAGCTGCATTTCTTCAACGTGAAATGAAAATGTGTCCTTGTCATTTCCAGAATTCCTTTCCTGTTATCTAAAAGACCTTATGACTTCATTTACAAATTATGACAATTTTGAGCTACTGAGACAGATTCACAAAGGTATCCATTGTGCAAATTAGGTTATGTGAATTAACATTATATAATGAAGACAGTGTACTATGGATTCTATAATAGTCTCACTAAAAATGCTTTTAAAACCCATTAGAAAATACTTTAGGTCTAATAACCTTCAGAACGTAAATGCTGTTGTCATCCATATATAATACCACCACGCTTACACAGGCGGCAGAACGTGACACATCTTACACCATACCGCAACCCACAATGTAATGAAGATAGTGTATCTATGCACCTGCTAATGTAAGATAACTGTGCTTGGTTTGAGATGGTGGTTTGCAGAGGGCTTGAGATGTTGCAGGAAAGCTACAAGAGGGAAAGGAGTGAGATGAATAATAGAAGATAGTTTTAAGGTTAGAAAAAGCGGGGGTAATGGATGTATGAGGCCAGGGGGGGGTCAAAACAAAGGAATGTATATTCCCAAGACAAACAACATTTGGCCAAAAAATAGAAACAATGTCCCCAAAATACATATTTGGCACATTTGCAGGCGAAACATAATATAATGAAAACTTGCTTGCGGACCTGTGAAGTCCAAACGAGGTTGAATACCTTTTTGATGCTTGAGATGGTGGTTTGCAGAGGGCAAATGATTAGTCCTGTTAAATTGTGGCTGCAGGCGTACCGTGTATGATGACTTTTTTTAGTGTACTGACATACTCCCAATTCCATCCCATCACATTACATCAACATGTTATAGAAAATCGGGAAAAGATGTGCATGGATGGCCACTTGACTAGACTTGCCCCCCAGGCCGTAGGCTGCCAGCTCTCACCTGTAGATCCCTGATGTTAAAAGTATCACCTATGAAAAAAGGATTTGGGATGGGAAGAGGAGGTTTGGTGTATGTTAATAAATACAAGAGAACCTTTTTGTGCATTTTATCTGCAACAGTAACCAGCATGTCTATATAGTAGCAGGCAGTTTAGATTCCTTTTAAAGCTGGGTGCTTTCAGTGCTCGTTGTATTGGGTTTCTCTGCAGTTCCCTGTGAGAAATATGAATATTTTTGATGCCAGGATAATAGATACTGAGTGTTTGGTATACCAAGTTACCTTTAATGCGGCATTGTATCTTTTTCCTCGAGCATCTAAGAATCCCCCCCCCCCCCCCCATTACAGCTTATTTTGGTGCTATGCCTGTTGGACATTTTTCTCTTGTTGCTATATTTTGACATTCTCTTTTTCTCTGGTTACTACATTTTTGAGTAATTTTGGCTGGCCTTGTCCCTGACAGAAACATGCCAGCCCAACACCCCCCTCCCATAATAGGAGTTTTAAAAGAAGTTGAATTTACATATTAATTTGATTTAATGATTCCAATAATATAGTAACAATTTTTGTAACTATAGTGAGTATTTGCTTTAATTTTTAAGGCATATTTTTAGAGGGAGTTTATAAAGACAACAATAAAAAAACCTTTATTTTAACTAGCAAATAATAAACGCCAGTAGAAATAAATGGCAACAATTAATGAAACCTAACATTTTGTGACATAGACCAGATATACTAAGTTTAATAGAACATTTAGAACAGTGAATAACAGGCCGGATATGAAAGAGTCACACATTTTACATTACATTTAAATTAAACTTGTATGCTATCAACACATCTGCTCTCCTTGTTTCTAAATCTAAAGTAGATAAAAATATCTATATGTGTAAAGTCAGATGACACTCAGAAGACACTGCTAGAAGCAGCACATAAAAAGAAAGCAGAATTAAAAAAAACGAAAATGTTTTCTGTTTTCTATCCGATCACCCAGAAAAATATTTGGCATGGCAACAGCACACTACTTAGTTTTGCTCGCTTACGAGAATGCTTAACAATCCTGGAGGGGATTTAAGATAAGTACCAGTGCAAACAAGCTTTGAAAGGATCACACTTAAGTCCAATCTGTGATTCGCGGCTGTGTGAACACTGTACATTATGTCAGATCTACCAAATCATTCTAAAGAGGGGTCACTTAAAACAACATTTGAAATCTAGGCATCTAGTCAATTTGTATTTATAATGCTGTATTGTGTGGTGCTTTAGACTGCAGTAAACAGTTTACAAAAGAACTCAACAGAAAAACCCACTGTACGGAGAAGGAGACATGAAGCTGCCTAAGTCTATATAGATATAAAGGGTTTGAGATCATGGTCAATAAAGACTCACCATACACCATAAAAATGTAATAAAAAGAGCTCTGCCCCACACCCAGTACTGTGCTTTGTGTAGGGCAACATTTGGAGGCCCAAGGTCCCAGCTGTGCCACAGTGAGAACTGCAAGAAGACAAGGCTTTGCACATGTTAAGAAAGAGAGGAAGAGGAACCTGGGAGATATTGAGAGCTATGAGAGGAAGTGTGTGTGTATATGTATATAAACCATATTTGCCTGAATATAGGCCGCACCCCCTCACACACTTTAAAGCCTATATTCGGGGTCTAGCGCAGGAATGCGCAATTCGTCGACGCCCGGGCGCTGGGCAGGCAGCAGGGTTAGGATACAGATCCCCCGCAGCGCTGCAGGGCACCTGCATCCTATTCTCCAATACGCTGAGACAGCCTCCCCTGCCAGCACTTTCCACGGGGGGAGATTGTCTAAGCGCATCACGCAGACCGGCTGCAGCGGCCTATAATTGAGCCAATACGGTATATATATATATTATTATATATATATATATGTATGTATATACGTAGATGTATGAAGGAGTTTAAGCAAGCATGGGATAGGCATAAGGCTATACGATATGGCCAGGCCAGGGACCAAGGAAACTATTCAGAGGTTGCGCAGACTACATTGTCCAAATGATTCTTATCTGCCATCACTTTTCATGTTTCTATGTGTATGGTGTTAGAGAGTGCACTATATGTTTAAATGTATGGTGCCAGAGTGTGTACGTACGTGCATGGTATTAGAGTGTGTGTATTACTATATGGTAGCGTGAGTGTTGTTAGCACGTGTTTACACTACTGTGTGGTGTTAGAGAGTGTTAGTGTAAATGTGTCTCAGCATATAGTGCTTAGAGCAACTAAGGTCACTAATCTGTAGGGAGAACATAGTTTACTGCCAACAATGCAGCTACACAGGGCACCACAGAGACCGAGGGAAGCCCCAAGCATGCAAGTAAGTTGAAAAGCCGATAGGGCCTCAGCAATATTTTGTATTCCTTTATTTTAGATAGCTTAATTTTACATGCAACCTTTAATATCTATTACTTACGATTTCCTTTTATAAGGTGTCACAGTGCAACTATGTCCTCAAAAGAGCTTGTCAGTACCCCAAACAGCTTGTATGTGCCATCTTTGTCCACAAACATCTTGTCAGTGTCCCCTAACAAATTGTTTGTCTTTATCACCAAACAGCTTGTCAATTCCACCAAACAGCCTGGCTGTGCCATCTTTGTCCCTAAACAGCCACCCTGTGTCACCTTTGCCCCCCAAACACTTACACATCCATGCTCACACTTAAAAATGCCTACATATAGTACACATACATTCATGCTCACATACATATTCATGTTAACACACACTTATACATACATTCTCATTCTAACACACATACATACATACATACCCTCTCTCACACCCCCTTACCTTAACCACATCTGCACCTACTTACTTAATTTGTCCCTCTAATTTTTAAAATTATTTTATTTAGAGCCAAATTGCTCTTGACCCTTGGGTCACAGAAGGTGGCCAGCATGTACTCTGGGGTGTCCATGTCGGCTTGCAGCTCTTCTATCAACACACTTATCAGCTTCTCAACCTCTACATGTAATCTGTTGCCAGGAAAGACCTCATTTTGTTCCAGGGAGTTGTGCTTTTTTTTGCTTAAAGTAGGTACTTAGGGGAATGACCTGGCCCAAAGTGGTAGTGCTCTGGCTTAAATTCTTGGTCATATTCTTGAATGGCTTCAGGACCACCACTAGCTGCCCTATTGATGCTCATTCCCCTCTGCCTAATGGACTGGACACCCCAATGTTCTGCTAAGAGGACATGGAGTGAAGAGCCCACTGCTGCTTTAGAATCTGCACCATCATGTCCAAGGTGGAGGTCCAGCGAGTGACTAAGTGCTCAGTGGTGTGATATAACTGCGGTCTCCTGCTCCTCTGTCAACTGCTGGCTTGCCTTCATGCTGCAAAGAAGGTGCCTGACAATCTTACGGCACCTTTCAATCAGTTTCAAGCCTACACTGCCCATCAGTTGGAATAGCTGCCCCAGCACATGGTATAGTTGTAAGGAAACACGAATCAGACAGACACAAAAGGTAAAATATAATAACACCTTTAATAAGGAAAATGCAAAGTACAGAATCATAGTACAAAACATAATCAAAAGCCGGGTTTGGTAGCCAGGACACGTAGTTAAGCGAGCCAGGTTCAGGAATACGAAGATCAGTATACAATAGCCAGGGATCAGGAGCCAGGAGAGAAGTCAGACAAAGTCAGGTCATACACAGGAACACAGGATTCAAAATAATGCACCTGGAAGCCGGTAAAGAGGAAATTGATGTGGCTTCTTAAATAGCCAGAAAGGAATTGTCTGATACCTTGCAGTGCACTCATCTCCCACACTCTTGAAATAGCAAGTGTTTTTTTTCTCCTATAATAGCATTCATGATGGTTGTGATGGTGGTAGTGCTGCCAGTACATTTTGGGGAACCTGTAGCAAGTCTAGCAGATAAATTATTAATGGAACATGTGTTGCTTGACTCCTCCAACTCTGGCTCATAATCTAATTGCAAGCCATTGTCATTGTCAAGGACTACATCCTTTCCCACCTGGGCAGAAGTCCACTTCTGCTGCAAAAGTAGACTTACCCTTTTTTTCTTCACTATTTGCTGGACCAAAAATAAATCTGCATCTGTTATCTGCGTTTTAATCTTTGCTCTGGGAGTGCTGGCAGTGCTTGCAGTAGTTGTAAAAATTAAATGGATAACCCTACTCAGCAACTTCACACACACACCCCATTTTATCACAATATTATGATAATATTTTTATCTTGTCTACAAACTAAAGGTTTGGTTGCTAGTGTAAATGGGCAACTGTCATTGCGTGCAAGCACAGTAAAATGCCTAATTTTGTCACAAATATTTTTGTGTTGACCAAAAACTAGAGGTATGTCCTCAGTTGATTTTTAAGTGGAAAAAGCACTAAACTAAGTGGGAAACCAGGCTGATTGCAGTCCTTGTTTATCATTAACTAACTGATTTACAGTACATTAAAGCGTCTCCAATCCACACCAATGGTTGAGCATCAATCTCAGCCTATTCTAAGTTAACAAATTCCCACAGCCATTGACTGCCTCACACTCTAACTCAGCAGTCTGTAACTGCTGTTAACAAGTTAAGTTAAAATTGCATCAGCACACTTATATATCCACTGCTTGTCCCTTTGTAAATGCTGATTGGCCAGCAAAAGTATGGAAAAAACTCCCACAGGTTAGTGGACCCATCTATCACTGCCATAACTGTTAATGAGACCACCCATATTTTCTGGCTACTTCAACCGATCAATCATTTACATTTACCATCCTACACATAGTCCCTTCCCACTTTACCTCATCAAATAGTGCCAAAATGGCTTATAATAGAGGCAGCTTAACATGGCAAACAAATGGATGAATTTGAAATTACAGCACTTTTGCCTCCATTTCAGATTGTTATGACGGGGACCCTCCTTGTTATTGAAGATTCGTATAAGTGTACAAAAGATGCACATTTTGTTAAAAATAAAGTTTGTAAGAACCAAAATGCAGAGCTGGTATCACCTGATGGAAAAAGCATGACACAGGAGAAGCAGGAAAGTAGTGGAGAAAAACCTTAGTCAAGGCATGCCAAGGTTGGGAATACCAGAGAAGAATTTAAGATGTAAGTACACAGGGATGAGGCAGGAAAAAGGTTAAGGCTTAGTAGAGGTCCAGTTTACGATCCAATGGTGATAGTACAACAGGATAAGGTAATGTGTGTTTATAGCAAGGACAGGTAACTGGATACTGGTGCAGGACTCAGGACAAGGCAATTACATGGAATAACACCCAGAGACTGAAGGTAACTCTTGCATGGACAAGGCCTACAAGGAGAGTGGGGCAATATATAGGTACAGTATAAGTGGAAGGAAGTGCACATCCAGCAAGTGAAACTGATTGTGTGTTCCCCTTTAAAAATATAGGGCAGATGTTTCCCTTTAATTCATTGCTGAGTGGATTTATTATGTCCAAACTGGATATGATGAAACTAGATATTGGTTACAATTGGTTACTACTTAAATCATACCTTAAGTAAAAAGTCTTAAAACTGCCCATCAGCTTACAATGATGTAATTATGTTTCAAATGTGATTACTAATATCACACTTTGTACTAAAAGCATGATCTAATTTTATTTATTTGCTTCTGTTTTTTTTCTGTAGCATTTGATGACCCAGCATACATATAGAACTAATGTAGATTTAAATAGATCCAGGCTTACTGTGTTTCAGATCGTTATTTACGTAATTATAGTTAGATAAGATTTAACTTTTGTTTATCATTGTGAGATGAAAATGGATAAAGCCATATTAGCCAAGAGAATATGAAGTCCTTTTAATCAAAAGTCAATGCCTTTTAGTGGCTAAATGTAGAAAAAGATATACAGTAAGAGTTCCTTATAGTTAAAGTTTATGGGTTCCTACATCTTTTTCTCTGTTTATCCATTAAAAAGTATCAACTTTGACAAAAGGCTCTTTGCTATTTTACATTAGAACTATGTAAATGTTTTTGTTTACTCCATTAAGTAGCCAAAAAGCCAAGAATGCACTGCCGTTTCTGTAGTATGTAGCATCTACACACAGCAATGTATTTCCTTTAAGGTGTGCTGTGCCTTTAATACATTGTGCACCACGATTCAACATCATACCCTGGTGCGCTGTGCCTCAAAGGCGCTTAGCATCTTCTAATGAAGGCTGTGCTGAACTGGCAGTCTCCATAGTGTAAATGGGCAGGGTTGAGGAAATCAAAGTTCTTTTCCGGGACACTAGGAGTCCTAATTGCACAAAAAGAGGGATCTGACCCCCTCCGATTTTGCAGTTTAATGGCACTGAGTGTGTTATCTCTGTACATTGTATTTAGCCTGTACAAACATGTTAGTGTGTAACAGTTCCTGTTAGGGATGCACCGATATATCGGAAGTGGGAAATATCAGCCAAAAAGGGCATTATCGGCAAAATGCCAAATTAAAAAAAAACGGCTGGAAATAATTATCCGCAGGGGCCAGGCTGCTTACCTGTGCGTTGCTCACATAGTGTGCGAGCAGCGTCTCTTGTACCAACCAGGGGAAGCAGGAACTGAGTGGAGTCACGTGAATGCACGTCACAGGACTCTGCTCTGTTCCTTCTACCCCTGGGGGCGGAACAAGAGAAGTTGTTCGTACAGAGTGCGAGCAACACAGAGGGAAGCAGCAGGGCCCCTGCAGAAGTCTGCGAGTGAGAGGTCTGCAGTTCAGGTAAGACGAGAGTGTATGAATGAGTAATTAAGGGAAGTAATCGGTGAATGATTAGTATCAGAATGAGGGAATGAATGAGTATCTGAATGATTAGTAGCTGTAAATTAATGATTATATGAATAAGTGAATGTTTGTGAATGAGTAAATGAATGAGTGTGTGTGACAGCATAGATGTGTAAGTGGGGGGATAACATGGCATAGGGAGGCTGTAATCACGCTCCTATCATGCCCAGGTTCTAGCGTGTACTGGTTGCCTAGACATGATATAAGGTCCCGGGTCCATGGTCAGACGGCTACCATGACCCAGAGCGTCCCAAAGAAGGTGTGCAGGGGTTATTGCACAGAAGTGGAGTGGTCAGAGTCTGATGCAGGGCGACCGTACCCTCCAGGGCACCGAGCACCCAGGGTTGTGCAGCCACATACCAGCACCCTGACATAGCAGCGGATGTTATCCAGTTCAAATCAAAGTAATAACCTGCAGGCACCCTGGAGCAGGTATGAGACATAATCGAACATAGAAATGGGCAGGATGCCGCAGGCTGGGAGTAGGGAAGCTAAGCAGAGTATATAGCGGAAACATAGCTAGCAAGGGGGACAGAGCTAGGAGCAAGGGGCAGGGAGACCAATCAAGGAACATAACCAGACAAGACATACATGATACAGGGCACAACACAGGACAGGGAACAAGGCAAGGAACACAGGGGATAGAGTGAGGAGCCAAAATCCTCGGACGCTTCTCCTTTAAGCAAGTATAGGACATATTAACTGGGACATGGGGAAAGGAGAGAGGAACCGAACTCCTCAGGTGCTTCAGGGAAAGGAGGGCAAGGTACATAAGAGACAGACAAACATGAATACAGGAACTAGCCTAGGACTATGTGATAACTATTGGAGATTCCATCACATGACATGGCCATAGTATGCTTAGCCCACCACTATGCCAAAGTACTCCAATTAAGGTGGGTCCTAACACTAAAACCTGCCTACAGAGGTACTAAACAAACTAAACATGAAACCCAAACACATATCAGAGAGACATACCTGTAGACTGCAGACTGAGACAAACAGAAAACACAGGCGGGGCACACCTTATAAAGGAAACAGAGCTAAAGCATAGAGCTAGACTGGAATCAAGGAATCAGAGGTACAGGACAGAGCATAGGGAAATCCAGGAATGGATTACTGCAAAGGGAGAACTATAGCAAGGACTAGGGAAACTGTAGCAAGGACTAGGGAAACTGTAGCAAGACAGGGAAACTAAAGACATGCAGCTCCGTGGCCTGGATGGGGCCTGACACATGACAGGAGTGTGATTGCGGTTATTGTTTTGTCCAATTGTAGTGTGTTAACACAGCAGAATTGGACAGAAAAAATCAATAACAATATTAATATATATATGATTGTTAACAGCAATCACATTCCTATCATGTCCAGGCAACCAGTACATGCTAGAACCTAGGCATGATAGGAATGTGATTGTGATATTGTTATTTACTTTTTTTGTCCATTTTAGTGTGTTACTAACTTTTAATGAAAGTGTGTGTTTGTTTTTGGCCAAGTGAATGCTGAATTTTCAGTTTTAGTCCAGAATTTTCATTTTCATCCCTAGTTCCTGTACATGATGTTTGCAGGAGCTCCCAATACAGGTGCTATCTGCACAATAAATATTTATTGCACATGAACAGTGTATTACAGGGACTGCAGCAGACATGTGTTCCCTTGTTCCTTAATTAAGACAGTTGCCCATTTATGGTACTAGCCAAACCTGTAATTTGTGGGCAAGTTAATTTTTGTATTATCTTTCTATCATATCATCTATTATTTTTCAGTGATAAATATTGGTGGAAAAAAATTGCATTCTAATATATATAATATTGGGAAAAAATGAGTTGTGCTCCAAGGGGCTGCAGGTACCCATCATCTGCCAGTGTCTGCCTGCCCAGGCCCAGTACCTTACTACTTCTTCTGCTGCAACACTCTAATCATCTTTACTCTGGGAGAACCTTTTTTTAAAAAAAAGATTCTGTAATATTGGAGAAATTAAGTCATGCTCCACAGAAGCCTAGTGCCCTACTACTTCTGCTGCTGCACATCTTTGACCGTCCTTACTCTGGGGAAACTTTTTTTAATAACTTCTACAATGGTCAGGGACCTCCTCTTTTGGAAACACCCCCAGAATGGCATTCTGAATCAAAAAGGCCTCTTAATTTTGCACAACTCTATTATCTAGAACAGTATATTGAAGGTAACATCACACAATTTGAGGATGACCAAAATCATGTAACATAAAAAAGACTGGACATTGTTTCATTATAAAAGGTTATTATTAAAGGGTTTATTATTATTAAAGGTTATTATTAAAGTGTGTACATAAAATAAGAGAAAACTACATACAAGTTATAAATTAAATTGTTGTTTGCTAGGCAAATCTACTATAGAGAAGGATCTGGGAGTACTTGTTGATGATAGCCAAATCCAGGCAGATGCAGTAAAAGAAAGGAAGTTACCCTGCATAGAAGGGTATCATAGTATAAAATGAAAATGCAATATTCTGTCTGTGGTGTGATAATATATATATATATATAATTTCTAGAAATAACCCTTTCATGGGGTTACAAGTATATTCAACAAAAACCTGGAGATCTCATTCATATGACTTCACAGATCTCTTGTTAATCAAAAGAAAGTTTAAAAACAAACAAACAATGCAGTGGATTTTGTTAATACTGGTACTTTCAAAACTAGGGTGGAGTCCTTTCTAGAAACTGCAGGTATTCAGGCTTATAAAAATTACATTTTAGCTATGGTAATGTTGATTGTCTATGAAGTCAAGTCTACCTTACTTTATGGGGGGGTTAACATGCAGAACTATTTAAGTACATTGGATGTTATGAACTGAAGGGCATATTCTAGATTTATGTAGCGACTATTTTTACCTCTTCCAAAATGGATCTAGATCTCATTTAACATTTCTTGTAATAATGCTATGAAATGCCCATTGACAATGCTGTCAACTTACTGCTTGTACCTAGGTCTGCCAGACAGGACAGCAATCAGATTTTAATTCTTGCTTAAAGGGTTTCATTTGTTAGGTTAAATGAAAGCCCCTGGTAAACAGCCGTGGTGGGCAAACGGGTGAGGTAAAGAGAAAGAGGAGGCGAGATAAAGAGAAAGGGAAGGAACAAAGAAAAAGTGTGGCTGCAAGAGCAAGTGTAAGTCAGGATGTTTATTTATGGGCAAGAGTGAATGTGCATGTGTTTATGGGCAGGCATTTGTAAGGATTGTGTTTTTGGTGTGTATTCTGGCAGTCTATCCATTACTGTTAATGTTTTGGGCCTAAAGGTTACAGAATGAACAAAGGGTGCAAGTGCGCGAAACGGACAGGAGACCTAACACTCTGACTACAGTTGGCCACTGTGGGTGCACTCTGGATGCTGGTTTAATCCTGTGGATGCAGTCTGGGTGCAATCTGTCCTATTTGTGCAATCTGAGTGCCAGGGCTGGTCTCTGGGGTGTATAACCTGTGATCAATGCCTGAAGTTTAGGGTTGCCATACCTTATTTATTTGATCTACAAGTTCAGTGTGGGGTTTGCTTGTGATTTTTCAATTGATCTGTACCTGCAAGGCTGTGTTTCCATGTGGTGCTTATTAGATCTAAACCTGAACTACATGGAGGGGGAGGTATAGCACAGTGAAGGAAAAGAAAAAGGGTGGACTCCACAGGGGGGCTGTGTATGATCTACTTACATGACCCCAGCAAGGGAACGGCACACCAGGGTTGTATAAGCCATCTGTCCATTCAGACAACAGGTAGTGTACAGTGGTATAACTTCCAACAGCAAAGACATAAGGTGGCAGCTTCATGTCACCACACCACAAAACTGTAGTCTACCATTATGAGCTAATCTCCACATGCTTGTATATTTGAATCCATGTATTTAAAATAATCTTCTATCAGTACTGACTTAATGTACACTTTGTGTTACTATACTGGCCTATTGCATAAATAGGTTGGCATCTGCATAACCATGTGCATTTCACAAGCTATATTGGTCCCGGGTGAAATATTATCTTGTAACAACTCCAATTCGACAGTGATTTTACCAAGTGTTTTTTCTATTTATATATTTTTAGATGTCATCAGACTAATTCTGGAATTAGATGGGGACAAGCAGTAAGCTTGGGTGTGCGGTTTATCCTTTTTTTAACTCTTTATTGCCTGAGGAAAGATAGTATTTTTAGGATGACAAAATACGTCTAAAAAGGACTGGTTGAATGTTAACATGTGTTTATATCTGCTAAATTAAGGAGATGCCATTTACGGCCACAGTAATCTTAAGGAAAGAGTATTGAAATTATTACTATGTCAAATATCCTACATATCCTACATCTCCTGTTAATGTATATGAAAGGCTGAGATGAGTTGACTATGGGTTATTAAATAGTATTACTATCCTTAAGTTTTTCGTATAATACAATTCTGTGCAGCAAAACTAGGCCACAAATCAAAAAATGTGTTCATTTTCCTAGTTACAATAAGCATCAATAATGCATCACTTTTCTCTCAAAACATATGCCCTGCACTGATCATCTCTATTTCATTTTTTTTGTTTGATCTTATATCTCCTAATGTCATCTGCTCTGCTTCCAGCTTCTTTTATCAGAGCCAATTCTAATTTCCTGAAACCTCTAATAACACCCCTCCAGAAGGATTCAGTGTTGTTTTGGAAACAACTCAGAATCTCTAAATTTGTATACGTTTAAGTAATTAGTACTACAAAAGTTATTTGTTTTCAAATAAATGACAATATATGTGTGACGTTATTTTTCTAACTTTTAAAATTATGCTTCTTGCATGTGAGTCAGATTGAAAGCAAGATGTTTTGAAATCTATTTATTTATTTAATCTAGATAAAAACAAAAAAAACCTTTCAGAGCAGAAAAAGAAAGAATGGGAAATCAATTCAATACCAATCATGAAGCCAAAGCATCGAAAACAATATCAGTTAAGCGTGACATTGCTGTTTCTATACAAATTGTATTAAATAAGCAAAATTGTACATGTGGAGATGGCTACCTTAAAAACAGTCATGATTTATTGGTGGATTGGTGGTTACGGCAGCTGAGGTACCACCAAGGAAAATCCAAGGCAATTTTTACTTTGTTTGGATATATAGAATTGTGGTATTATTTTCTGTCTACTCTATGACCCGATTCTGCATACTTTAGAATGGTTCTGCCTTTACTGCATAGTGGCTGTCCAAATACCTTCCCTGTCTGCCCTCCATCAAGGTTTCCTCACCTGCTCATTTTATTAGACATTGAGCACAAGGGTAGAGCTCTAGGGACCAACCTTGACAACTAAGACAATATATCAATCCTTTGAAATGACCAATAAATTATTCCTTTTCCATGCTACCCACCAAAAGATAATATTCTATTGGATCTGTCTTATCAGTTTTCAATAAAGGCATTATCATATAGTATCTTTACATTCTGTTACTAACGGAGCAAAGACTGTTTTACTATATAGCCATGCTTTGATAATTTTATGTGAGATTGATAAATATCTTTATCTCCTTTATCTCTGTTTTATTAGGTGTTTCTGTGGTCAGATTAATGCACGCCTGTCAAGGTTTAAACTGAATTCCTATTTTTGATCTCTGCAGACGCTAATCAATGTTCTATTAAAGTACTGTTTCGCATTAACCTTTGAATCGTGAAGTAGTTTAAAAAGCTATTTCATAATTGTGCAGATTAATAGCTTAATTCAAGATGGATAAATGTGATAAATGAAGCTGTAAATGACACCCCAACTAAATTATCTCTTTTATTTCCATTGAATATTAAACACAAATATATTGAGTAAATATAACTTTACATACAACAATATATACAACATTTATTACATACAGTGACAAGAACATTGCCTTCATATCCAATGTATTTTCTCTCTATGAGTAAAAAGTTGCTTAGATTTCTAACACTTTCCATCACAGTTCATGAAATGTATATTATTGGCTAACATAAGAATTCATTGATCAAAATACAGAACTAAAGCGACTCCAAGGCTTTTGTCTAGAGCAGTAAACACGAGCAACAACTGTAAATACAAAAACTAATCCGAGACAGAACTATAACTTTCTGGTTTTAAGCTGGTGGGTAGAAATATCTGAAAAGCTCAGACGTTGCATAAAATATATTGTATAGTAAATCTAGGTGTGATAGAACCTAAGGTCCATAAGAAGTTTAATTACAAAGCGAGACTTGTACATTGCTCTATAAGTGTTGGTAACTGTGACAATATTCCATTCCACATTCATCCCAGACCTCGTATCTGCGCAGCACATCTCTGTGTGATAGTATAGCAAAGTTGGCAACAAAGATATAAACATAATATAAATGAGAGGTTTTGGTTATATGAATTGGCCAAAGCATAATTAAGCTCACCCGCCACGTCAAGGCACACTCTCAATAGGGTGAGAACCTACTCTCACCTCCTACATAGTGGGCACACAAAGCAGTTTATACTGCTACCAGAACCTTATAAGGGTAAGAAGCGCAGACAGTTTTTGTTTTTTTGTATACATTGTACAGCCAATACACTGTTCTTGCAGCATGCTTACACCTGTTTGGTAGGCCTCGTATTATACATTTGTATTATTTGAGCCTGTGACTAGCTTAGCGCACCGACATTTTTTCTTTTCCCTGATAGTATAGCAAGACAGGCTTCTCCCCCCTCCCCTTCAGTGTCATACTATTACAGAGTGTTGTACTTCCTCCTGCTCTTCAAGAATCTGTAGGAATAGTATTTGCTGTGAAACCTCTGTGACACTTTCGACCAAAACAAATGAGTAGAGAACGAAATTCATTGCCCGAAAACGCATGGGCCAAAAATGAACCAAAATATTTGTCGGAATAGTTTTTGTACATGTCCAATGGATATATTGTCAAAATATATTCTACCCTTACAAATACCTGCCTATTAGCAAAAACGCCTGCCTACACACACATGCATTTTCATGACTCCCTCTACATATAAATATCCTAACTTACACTTGCCCTTGCCTCCACACACTTGCTTGACCGTAAACACACTTGCCCTAACATACACTTTTAAAACACAAACCCATTCTCTTTCTACTTACTCATAATTTCTCCCCATATCATTATCTCACCCCTTATCATTACCCCTTTTACCTCTCTCTCTCCATTCCCTTAATCTCTCCCTTTCTCTTTGATTCTTCTCATAATCTCTCCCATGTTTCTGTATCTCTCCCTTTTCTTTTTTTCTCTTCTTTTGCCTCCTCTTCTATCTCTTTTCTTTCTCTGTATCTCTGCCATTTGTCCCCATATCTCCTCCTTCTCATTATATCTCCCCTTATACATAATCTCTCCCCTTTCTTGTTATCTCTGCCTAACTTTTCCACATATCTAATTATTCATTATCCTTCCCACATCTTTCTCATTATCTTCTCACTGTATCTTCCTATTTCTCTCTTCTTTTACTGCTCTGTTGCGGTGTGAGCACCTTCACTGTTGAGCCAGGGGTGGATCCAGAGCCTGACCTAGGGAGGGGCACTCGCACTAATACACACACATCCAGACACCTGCACTAATACATGGTCACAGATACAGCAACACAACTAGACACGCAGAGCACTAACACACAGATTCAGACCCTCAGCAGCAACACACATGTACATGCACTAACATACACACATACCCAAATACTCAATGTAACATACCCAGGCACACACGCTAACATACCCAGGCACATGCACTAACATACCTACGTGCACACATATGCATACCTAGACAGACACTAACATACCCAAGCATGCACATGCATACCCAGGCAGACACAAATGGATACCCAGGCAGACACTAACATACACACGCTAAAATACCGAGGCAGACACACACTAAAATACAGAGGCAAACAAATAAATAACTTATTTTCTTTTTATTGTTCCTCCTGTGCTCGCTCCAGCAATAATTCATGCATTTATGAATTTCTTGTAAATTATGAAGTCCATAGATATGTCACATGTGCTACTTATGACTGAATTGACAGAATTTCTTCCAAACAGCTTAAGTTGCACTAGCCATATTTGTATTCTTTTTGTAGGGTGCGCTTTCCCTGTTCTAGATATGCACAAAAGGATATGTGTTGGATATGACCTTGGAAGAAATGGTTTTCCTGACTGCTAGTGGCCACTTAGCATAGCAAAAGCATCCAGTATCTATGAGGGGATTCAGGCATATGGTGGATTACTCGGTCCGTTTACATTGGACCTAGACATAGCGGCACCTTCTTTGTAACATTTCACACCTTGCGGAGGGCCCTAATTGGAGTCCCAGCTTCAAAACACGAATTCATGTTAAAAGACCTTTTGGCACCACATGCCTATACAATCGAATTAACCCATTTCATACTGAAATTGGCCATACCATCTCTACCAGATAACAAGTCTATGTATGCACTACACAAGTTGGTGTGACATCTAATTCTAAGCTTACATTTCTTTTATATATAATATACACCTGTGTGTGTGTAATCTCATGCGCTTCATAGTGTGTCCCTGAATGGCAGAAATAAAATGTGGTCACCCTACCTATAAATCATTGACCAAACATCGTATATTCCATGCTTTCAACAAATTGTGAAGTTTAAGCATATTATGTTATTATTAATGCTTTTTTTCTTAAATAGATATTTCTGTTTTTGCTACTTGCATGTGGAGAATTTTGCTATATTGTGTACTTTCTTTTAACTGAATTTTGTAACATTCTGCACATTGAACCAATGTGGCCCATACAGTATATTCTTCCATTCAGCACAAAAGAAACTGCAAGTTTTTGCTCATGAAATCTAAGGATCCTGGGGGGGTTTTATTTGAAATAGCCATGATTTTCATGAAGGTTGTGCCCTTAATTGAGACTTAATCATTTTTACTCACTTTGTACAATTAATGTACTGAGTTCTTCAGTTCCCAATGAAAAATTCTCTTGGTTAAATTAGCTTCTTAAATGATTTCTGAAATGGCTTTTTTTCTTATCACCTTCTGCCATGCAGTTGACTTTCAAGATTATAGATCATCTTAAAAGAAATACAGAAGGGAAGAAGCAACGTTTGCCACAAGGGATTCTCTAATCTATTCAGACACGTAAATGACTCTAGACTATGTGGAGAAAGAATTTTAGAACTGTAAAGATAGTACATCTTAATATAAAATGCCTCACTCATAATTACATAGTATGATGGATGAAACAAGATTTTAAAACATAAATAGGACACTTGTTCACATAAGTGTATTTTTGAATAACATAAAATAATATTGTTTATACTTAGAGAACTGTACTGGAATCAAGGTCTGGCCTTCATTATGCTAAGGTGACTCATTTTGTTATTCTCAAACAGAAAATGAATCAGTCATTATTTTGCTTTTTTGAGATGTTTTGAGGTGGGGAGGGTTGTCTTGTATCTAACTTGGACAAGAAATCAAATTGTCAGCCAAGTTAAGAGTTAACTTGAATAACCCGACTGGACTGAGGTTACATGCGCTTGCATGCTATCACTCTCAAAACGACTCACATATGCTGGTGACTTTACATTTTGCAAGCTTCAGGTGAGGACATACAAGTACAATGAGAACCCTTTGGTAAAAAGGGTAGATGCTCCCTGCAATATCAATTTATAAACTCACAAAAAATTGAAATAGCGAAACTATCATCGCTATTAACTAAGGGAAGTGATAATTGCCACTCTCTCTTCTCCCAGCCTTTGAATAAAAAAAGAAAAATATATATAAAAAGCCCACCTAGGTCCCTCACTTCCTCTGGTAGGTGAGGATGAGGTCCATCCAAGCACCCTTTTGCTGCCCAATGGACAGACAGTGAAAATCAGGAGGAGGACGTTTCCAAAACACATGTTTTTATAAAGAAGACCTGCACATGCACTGGTTGCAGATCAATATAACAAATTATTTTGTAATTAACTGGAGATCTTGTGCCATTGAGAGATATCCAAGTGCATGTTATTTTTTTAGCAAGTTTAGTATGTATGTTTAGGGAAAGGTTACTTTCAGGGAGTCCTTTTAATTATATCTAAGTAATATATATGTATCTATGTGTATATATATATATATATATATATATATATATATATATAATAATCAACCAAAGGGGGCTAAAACCCCATAAAGCAACAAGAGATAGATTTACTGTTTGAATCCCCTCTAATAAACTAAATTCTGGGCAGAATGATATTTTAAACAAACCAATTATCTAGAGGGGCTTCAGTGTTCATAAAACATGTTTGAACCTTGCTCAGACCCATCTGTGTGGCAGCATCTGTTGTGGCGGTCACATGGAGACCTGACAAATGCTTGACTTTCATTTGACCGTCCTTGGCTTATTTACTAACATTAAACTGAATTTATGTGTATTTTTCTATGCTTACTATACATAACTATAAATTGGGCTGTTCATTGGTCATTGACTCAATATAAGTATATATATATAGGAGTCATTGTTCAATGGTAAACCATTTAGCATAATAACTGAACACATTGTAATACAGAGGTGGATGTGTCATTGAAATGAAATAATGGTATTTATTCTTTCAAACATTTGTATACACAAATTACTTGTATAAATTGAATTCAGACATTTAGCGTAGCGGTAGGTATATGCTGGCAGGAAACATGTCAGTTCCTTTGGTAATACACAGGAATAAGATAGATATATATATAATATATATATATATATATATATATAATATTTTCTATTTGTAACTGATGAACTAACATGCTTCCATTTATTCCATTTAATTTCTTTGAAATGGCATCCATTAATTGGCTACCTATATTATATTAGGTCTATATCACATTAAAAAATAATATTTTGTTACCAGCTGCCTAATCTTTTCTGCCTTATTTATTCGCTATACCCTTGGCACATTTCACATTCCTCTTGCCATATGCTCCAACTTTCTCCTACTCGCTCCCACGAACATTCAGTTGAAGAATTGATGTTTGGATTCAGATGTATTCCTTTGTGAAAAATATTAGAATTTCCTAACCCCATACTTTCCCAGCTAGCCTGCCAGCAGACAATGTTTTGTGCCCAGCTGCATTTAGGCTATTTTTGTAAAGTCATGTTACTAGTCAAATGTTGTTCCACATTAACTTTTAGCAGAAAAAGGGTTTGAACTATTGTTGGTGCAGAGCACCACAGTGTAGGAGAGAAATGCCTTGGACTGCTGGAGGCCTTTATATGGGTCTGTATGAGTCCATGGGACCCAGGCAGCACTTTATAGGCCCAGCAATTTGCCACCCTAAGGCATATTCTTTTGTGTGCCAGTATGCGTTCAATGTGCTGTATGCACAATAAACACTGCCATTACTATACCTGGGAACATCAATGCTCCAGCTACCCAGAGCTCTCCATTTTCAGGATGCTGGTGGGCAGCCCTGCTGATGTACGTTCTGGACCTCATTTAACCATACTAGAAAGATGTAAGGGTAGGTAGTGTTTTTGTTTGTTTTACTTACTTCAACCTAAGGGGCAGTTGGTCAGTTTAACACCCTCACCTCAGTGAGCAGCAAGTGGGTGTTGAAAGAAACCTCCCCAAAGAGTTTTATTTTAATGCCCAAGCCCATGAGGAAAATCGTATGGTTGAGGGCAACGCATGGCTTGTGATCTGTGCTTCCTATAGGGTATTTCTTAATTGCGGTATATTAACATGGAATGGGGTAAGGCCCTTTTTTTTTTTTACACCTTGTCCCACTGTTCATGGTGTTGGGGAAATGAAATGAAGATACCAGCAGACTGCTAATTAGAAAAAAATATCTATATTTTATTAGTTATATATGTAATTTAGCCATTCTCAACAGGTTGCATATAAACCAATAAGTTTTTTCTTAATGAATATTTATATATTATATACAGCCTTACTAGCAATAGAAGTCTGAAATTCTAGGTTTTCATTAACAGTAACAATGGAGTTGTGTTGGCATAAATTATAAAATTATTAAAGCATTGTCATCAATGTTAACCTCCCCACTTCTGACTCTCCCCTCCGAAGCTCTTTATAGCAGTTATTTGCCTGTGCTCTGATTTATACCTTTCATGCAAGGGCTTCTCATCACCTACAATAGCTTATCTGACCTCAAACCAATCTATTGTAAAAGGACAATGATGTTATAATATATATATATATATATATATATATATGTATATATATATATGTATACACATTTAAGTAAATTACTTCAATTTAATTACTGTTTTGGACTTTAACAGACTTTTTGTAATGCTTGTATTTATAATAAAGAATAATAATAATAAAGCTACTTATGTTATGTTACGGTATTTAACAGCAGCTTTTTATGTATTTCTGTTGGTTATTTTCTCATTTAGGCCAAGTGTTATGGCATATCTGGACACAGATTACTGTTTAAAGAAAATGATTTTTTTTGCCACAAACATAGTTTCATAATCTCAGTTAAGCGTCTCTGCTTTCCATAGGAAAAGCCCAACCATCTTCTTCACAAGCATCTGTTTTTGTTACAATTTGAACACAATAACTGAAATTCAGTTACTTAAGTAACAATAACTGACACTTTTTTAATGAAACACAGTTTTAATAAAATAACAGAAAGCAGAGGCGTTCCAATCAGACCTTAAAAGGGTTAATATTTAGACATTTGTCAGCAATTATATACTGCTCATCAATACACACAGTTAATTTGAATGGCTAATAACCATAGTCCCCAAAACAAAGCCCAACAATCTGACGATTAAATGCTGTGCCACACAAGGGTTAATATTTTTTGTTTTACACACACACACATATATAACTTGTTGCAGGCTAGTTTAACATAGTAACATGAGGTAAGTTTAACAAAATAGCCTGTATACATAGCATCACTATTATGTCTACATTTTCTTCTGATCGGCTCCTGAATTTATTTAGCTGTGACCTGCAGCTAACCAAAAAAGATCTTGACACTATATCAGATATATAAATATCCGAACCAGTAGTCAAGGCTACTTAGTGATTTTTCCACTGCATTGACTTTGCACTTCATCTTTTATTCACCAAGTTTAATCTCCTGCTGTTCAGATCATTTTGTTGAAGATAGAGTCTCCTATAATAAAGATATCATGTTTTACTTTTTCTGGCAGTAACACAAAAAATACTTAACCAGACAACACTGCACATTGATTAAAGATGTGCATTTAGAATTTACCAAAGTAGAGCAAGATAAACCAAAATATGAAAACACTTAGTGCTACATGTAAACTATTTAATCATATATAACGTGAACACCTGATAACTTCCAACATATGGAAATGGGGAGAGGGTAGAATCATGCAAAGAATGGCCATATCCATGAAGAGGTAAGACTGGCAAAAAGTCGTCAGGAAAAGGGATCAGGGAATAGACAGAATAGAGTAAGGAGTAGGGCTGCAACTAACGATTATCCTCTGCAGCACTGTAGGGGACCTGGATCCTCTCTGGCAGCTAGTAGGGGTCTGTGCGATGCGCGCAATCAGCCGCTTCTCCCCTCCACTTCCGTTGGGGCTTCCAGCGGAAGTGGAGGGGAGAAGCGGAGGATGTCTGCACGTTTTGCACAGACCCTCGCCGGGTGGCAGAGAGGATCCAGGTCTCCTGCAGCTTTGCGGGGGATCTGGATTCTAGTGTTATAATCCGATCTCTATTTGAGGTTGGATTATAGAAGGAGGGGAGTTTTTCAGAGCATTTGCTCTGAAAAAACTCATTTTTTAAATCGATAAAACTCGATTTAACTAATCGATTATGAAAATCGTTGACAACGATTTTCATAATCAATTATTATCGCATTTATCGATTCGTTGTTGCAGCCCTGGTAAGGAGTAGCCTTGGAGGCCTGGAAATTATCTGTAATACCCACAGAATATGCCCATCAAAAAATATATGTACTTGTTTCCTGTCTTCCTCTCATTCTTTCTCTATGCTCCTCTCATTCTTCTCACACCCACTTTCTCTATTCTCTTTCTCCCTCTTTCTTCTCACTCCAGTTCTCTATTTCTCTCTCTTCCTCTTTCTTCTCTATATCTCTCTCAACCCCTCTCATTCTATACTCTAGAATCTAGAGGGGAATGGCTGGCAACATGAGAGGGAGCTGCAAGAAATGAGCGGAGAAGCAGGCAATGGAGGGGATCGAATGGAAGCAAGTGAAAGAGAACAGAGGTGGCAGGAGAGGAGGGGAGTGGAGGGGCAGAGAAATTAGATCTGGGCAGTGAGGAGAGGTATACAAAATACCTGTCATTATAGGAATTCAAATGCTGGCAACATTCAGCCGGGGGGAGGGGGTTAAGTGCAGCCACGTCATCCAGAGATAAAGGAGCACAAAACATATTTCAGAGAGCATGATCCATGTGCATCAATTTGTTTCTAAAATGCATCTACATAAAAAATCCAGAAAGAAAACAAGTTTTACAAGAAACAGAAGCTAAACTGTAATATAACACAAGAAATTATTAAAGTTAAAACATGTTGTATGTTAGATAAGCTATCATAAGCATATTTGTTAGCTTTGAAACTAAAATTAGCAATCTAATGTACTGTTCATTTTAAGCTTTATAGAATCAAAAAATTAAAACACAAAATCTGTTAAAATACCATAGGATACATATCAAAACATTTCCAAGTAATAAAGAAGTCAAATAAGACATTGAAGCAACTCATGTTTGTAAATATATGCTGAATACCCACACATAATGTTATAACTTGAATAGAATCTACAGAATTATAAAGCAAACATTACACTGACCTATAGAAATAGAGAACACAGAGATCATGAAAGACTTGACAGGCCAGATCAGCACTAAATCTGCCTCTCTCTGAATCATTTTAATGGCCAGCTAACAATATCACAAATTCTTAGCAAACATTTACACTGAAACAAAGAAAGAACAATAGATGGTGCTGCTTGATGATCTTACAGTTTGTATGTAGCTTGCATTATTATTTGAACAGCTTCGTTGCCTCAGGAGATTTCATAGATGTATCATTTGTTTTCATTCTGAAGTCTCCCCCACGTTATAAAAGAAATAATGGAAAGAAAAGTGACATTGTCTTACAAATAACAAAATATAATCCTATGACTGCAGACATGTAAACCATAATCATAGGAAGAAGAAATTCTGCAACACCTCCGATTCATGGAGCATGCCAAAATCTATGCTGGGAAAAATGTCACCCCCACTAATGTACTGTCATTTAATATAGCACGGCATGTTACCAAATTGTATTTCATATTGAATCCATCAATAATTTTATGAATTCCCAAACCAGTACCCATGGGTACATTAATAAATCAGGATCTTAGTCTAGCGAAATATAAATAAAATATGCCATCACCTCAAACTTTCCAGAATAATAGTCAAGAACCCAAACTTACTTATCTTTTAGACTTCAGTGGCCAAATTTCTGTATTCTACTCACTAACTTTCTCTGTTGCAAAGGAATGACAAACAATCAGTGTTGTAATCTGATGGCGGCCATGCAGAATTTCCAGTGCATAGTCTGATTATTTGTCTTACCGTCATAGCCACCAATATGTTCCTACAGATTGGATTCCATTAGACCACTTTTGGAATCTTGGACCAGAATTATACCTAGCCCCCACCATATGTGTGTTTAACATCAGAACCCCTAACATATCCTTTATGGTAGTATTGTCTCAAAAATGTACATGCTGTGATATGCTTAAAAGAAAAGTATTTTTTCTTTTTCCCAATTATATCCATATACCAAAAAAAAATCACATAATTATGTTTGTAAATGTGTTTGAGAGGGTTTATAGGGTTTTGAACACCGCTTTCTATATTTGGATCATACTAGGACGTGTCTGAATGAAAGATATGTCTACACATTCCTTACATCATCTTAGATTTAGATTTGATAATGATTACCACTGAAAGACACAACATTTGTCAATGTACAAATGTGTTAAAATTATTTAGGAAATCTATCTACGAGGAAATATATCAAAGAGGAATGAATAGAGACTACAAAGTGATTACCATGGAAACTCTGCAAATTCAAAAATGTGTATTTTCTCATTTTAAAAAAAAATAGTTTTAAAATCAATGAAGTGTATAATAATGAATGGAAAATGAAATGTTTGAAATAATATGATGATAAAAAAAACTGCAATTTTACTGTCTGCATAATCTATCGGAAAATTGTATATGCCGTATAAACACATATACATACACTATATGGACAAAAGTATCGGGACACCTGACAATTACAGCAACAGGGAATGAAAGCTGCATTCTAAATACATAGATATTAATATGTAGTTGATCCCCCCATTGCAGCTATAATGACTTCCACTCTTCTGGGAAGGCTTTCCACAAGATTTTCTAGTGTTTCTATGGGAATTTTGGCTCATTCATCCAGTAGGGCAATTGTGAGGTCAGGCACAAGAAGGCCAATAATGTATTTGTAATAACATAGCATCACAATTTATAATGTCTAATTCACAGCACTCAGTAGACTTTTTAGTGATTAGTGATTGTTATTTGTATTGTGTGGATAGTTAGCTACCATTGAGCACTTTTCCTGCTCACTTATTAAGCAACATGTTAACTGGTGTGCATATGGTTAACACACTCAAAATAAGAAAGAAAAATGAGTACATTTTTAGATTTAGATTAGAAGACCATACTGGAAAGGAAAATCATACATGCAATTTAAGGCCAGCAGCTGATAAATCACAGGTTTGGGGCTCCCTGCTACATTAAATAGGTGGCCAAATGCCAAAAAATTACATTGGCTACATAAGTGCCGAAGGTAGGTGGGAGGTGTTGTCAAGTACCGGCCCCTTAGGCTGTTTATGACTATTAAATGCCTGATGAGTAGTACTTGTCACCAGCCCCTAAAGAACGTGTCTCAATGACATCTTCCAGACGGCTTTACTTAAGAAACCCTTAAGAAGCTCAAGCCAAAGATTCTTGCCACAATACCAATAGCATGGTCCCACCATGGACACTTGGACAGTGCTTTCTTGATATCGGATCAAACCCTAAATTAAAGATGTCTGGACTAAATCAAAATGTTACAATGTTTCTGTTGAGCTTTAGATCCTTATGCTTTGTGGTGGAAGATGGACAGGCATTTGTACAGTATACAGCTGATGTTAGTTCAGCTGTTTCACAGGTTATTGAACTTGAAAGGCAGATGGCACCTTACAACCACTCTCCCTACTTTGGCCACAACTCAAGATACAACCTTGTACTTTTTGCGTTTGTTCTCTAATAACTTGGCAACCCCATCTTGGACCCAAGCTGGCTAAGTAATAACTATGGACCAATTTAACTTCATTAAATAGGGCTTAACACTTTGCTACAGTAAGTCTCTTGCTGAATAGTGTGGATGAAATTAATCTTCCTGAGTTTACTTAGATCATTTCGCCTGCATGAATTACTATCAATGCTGTAACAAACATGCAAAGTGCAAAATATTCCAGGTAGATTGGACCCCCTGTAGCCCACAAAGATACTGCCACTGAAATCTAGTCATATTAAAATCCCAGGTTTTGTTCCACAAACCCCTCATCCAGGGAATGACTGCTGTAAAAGCCCCTGTAAATCAAGTATGAGCCCTGCACCATAAGAGTATTCCTATACCGAGGAAATGGGCCATAATAAGAAAACATTTAATGCATATTGGCCCATTGTAAGGCTGTCATCGCCTTCTTGTGACCCTGACATGTTCCCCACTTGAAGAATAGCTGCCATGACAGCTATGTGTTTCTATAAGACAAGGTGAAAATGATGGAAAACACCACTCAAAACAGCAGTACTTAGAGCACACTTGAGACAACAAACTCAATAACCCGTGTAACAACTGAACCAAGATCAGCTACATAGTGTACAAATACCACCCACAAAGCATCTTAAGGATCTAAAACATAACAGAAGCATCCTTCCAATCCACCAGACTACACAGAAAGGACAACACAGACAATGAGCTCCAACTGTGTATTAAAACATTACTCCCACTACCAACACAGCATGTCATGTCTTATATAAAAATGCTGGTGATCGGAATAAAAAGGTCTGCCCATTGGCCTATCCAGCACTCAAAGACCAGATAGCCAAAAAAGCTTCTGCTTCTGCTTAAGCTTCTTTAAGCAACAAACTCTAACCTAATTATGAGCCAAGGCTTCTAACTCCTGTGGAAGTTGAAAGGCCACTGTTACTCTCTTCCTCTCAATACTGAACAAAGAAAGCACCGAAAAGGTGCCCTTCATCATGTCCTCTGTTAACAGCACATGAAAATCCCTCTGAACCTTGAGGAATAAATTAATCAACTAGAAACACCTATTGGGATGTGCCAGATCGCTAAGTGAAAAATAATCGAAGAAGCAGAGAAGAGAACCCTCTCCTGCTACCTGAGTGACCACTCATTCAACAAAAAATGCAAAACCTCCAAATAGTAACACAAAATGGCGCAGCCTGGATGCAGGTAATACATATTTAAAACAACAAAGTTTCAAAGAAACAAGCTAGAAGCAGTCAGAATTGATGGACAGGAGCCAGAACGCTGACTCAGTATCTGATTTAGCCAGCAAACATCCCCACCCTGCTTTACTATCGACAGTGCCCAGCTCAGGCATTAGAAGGGAAAGGTGATTTCTTCCTTACTTCCCTACAACAAACTTGTAATCCTAGAATGAACTGTAACTTTACTTTAAACCTAGTCACTTTGCTACTTATAAACTAAATGTTGTAACGCATGTTAACAAAGTAGTAAGAAAAAAGTTGGGATTAGATATAATCGTTAAATTTCAAATGACTTCCTTCTTGCACAATAATCTGCATTCAAATAGAAGTTGACAGGCAGCAGACTTACATGGACACCAGGTGGCCGTGCATCCACATATTTTCTGTTGTTTCTATGAAGAGTATTGTAACTTTTGGGGTGTAGAACACTGGGATAGACTCATACCCATCAAACATTTTGATATAATAGAAAAGAAGACATCAAATTAGGAAAGAGGGACAGGGAGGTTTACATCTTAAAGAAGAACTGAACCTCCTAAAGAGGGACACTTGGGAGGTCTGTGACAGGGTTGCCATTAAAAAATACATAATGAAGTCAGGATGTTGAAAATGCAAATTTCACATAAACTGACTGGCAGATTTTGTCATCTATTTAAAGATGATGTTACACCTATTCCGCTATTTAGGTTTGTAATGACATGCAGCATTACAAACATCATTCATGGCTCTACAAACCCTACAAAAGATTGAACCCTTTTAATCATGTGAAAATGTTGCCTTAGAATTTCAGGGAATGCTTTACTTCCAGTTATTGATTGGTTGTGGTTTGTTATCTTAACATGCTAGAAGCTTCTGTATCTGCCAGTTAGATGGTACACTTAAATGGTTTATCTATGTATTAGATACTAATACAAAATATAATCAAATGCCATTTCCCTTATATGATATAAATAGTATTTATATAAAAATGTATTTCCCTCAAATAAATAAAGGGGATATTTTGGTTTCTGTGATGCATTTTCTTATTCAAAGTAACAAATAATATTTTTAAGGATAAGCTTTTTTCCCACTTTTTTCCTTTAGGTCAAGAAACTGAATATTTAAAATTAATAACTAAATTTACAATTCATCCACAGATGATATTTTTCTCTGTGAAATACACTTACTGACCCTTCAGCGATGAAACCAATCAAATGAAATTGCAGAATAAAACAATCTTTCTGATTTGAAATTTCAACTTATTGTGTTACTTTATTAATAATAAAACACTGGTAAATTTCGTATGCTGTTAGAGAGTTGGATTTTCATTATCAAATGTCTATAAGCACATCATATATATTCCTTATTTAGAAAATGGAAACCGTTTTCTGCTATATACCCGTTAACAAGGGATTACATACAGCCAGAGCAGTGAACTAAAATAAGGAAAGCCTCCAGCAATCCAATAAAAAAATGACTGTCAGCTCTTTACAGTGTATGTTTTCATCTTTCACAGGGAAAAGATAAAAAAAAATCCTTCCACAGCTTCACATAATGCAGACGTTCAAGAAGAGGCATGATCTCCTTTAAAGCTCATTGTTACTTATATAACAAGAACTGGTGTAAAGCTTACAGTCATTTTGACTTTTTGTATGGTTTAAAAAAAAAAAAAAGCATTTAGCTTGGCAGCAGTCTTTTTTAATACCGTTAATGAAATTCAGGGGAGCTGTCTGATGTCTAGGAAGCTTGGGTTAACAGTATTTGGCTGTATGGTACTTAACCCATTAAAAGCACAAGTGGTTTGCAATGATAGATAAAAATGGCTCATGTTATTGATGACTCACACTCTACACTTAACGTGGATGAAAGGTTACATTTCTTTTCCCTTTCTTCCTTTTTTACAAAAAGATCTGATTATAAAAATATACAAATTATCTTTTTTGTAGTCACTTTTTTGCAGTGTTTTAAATTTTAGAATAGTGGCAATTTTTTTGTCCTCTCCTAAGGCTTTTTGATCAAGTAATAAATGCGTTGACTTGCATAAAAGAGATACTTTGATCACAAGCTGGGCATAAAGGTGTTAAAAACCTTAGATCCATTGTCTTTACTTTGCTTTCATGTCTAATGCAATTATTAGACACTTTTTAATCAAGTGTCATTTTTTTTCCTTGCGAGTTTGTCAGAACCCACCTGTTCAGAGAGACATACAGTACTTTTGCTCCACGACCTACATTCTGGAAAGAAACCATCTGCTCCCAACTTTGAGATCTCCAGGCCACTGACTTCCGTACATGACCTTTGCTGCACTCAAACCCAAGTCCATGCAGTTTGTCACTGTCTGACTTTTTTCTCTTCAGCGCCCCAATAGATTGTAAGTTTGCAGTACTAGGGTCATCTTCCCTTCTGTATCAGTAGGTCTTATGTATGCTAATGGTATTGTTAATTTAAAAAGTAAAAAATCTACACAAGTTAGTTGCCATTAAAACCTGATTTATATTCAGCAACATCCCCTCAGGAGAATACCCTATATGCATATATAAGGGAGCAAAACTACACTTCTTTGTTATTTTTGAACTTTTGGTTTGGGGGACAGAGAGGATATTTTTCTAAATTTATATTTTAGTGGATGGGGTATGCATGCTTGGGTACCTATGTTAAAATTGTTTACATTTTTTAATTAGTTTTTGCATTTTTATAATTTTTTTATAAAGTATTTTTTTTCTTTTTAAACTTTTTTTCACTGGAGATCTTTGGGTTTTTCAAAGACCTCAGGAATCTCTCTTTGGACCAGTTAGTACACCTTATGATATCATGGTTCCATCACTGATTTTACGTTTGACATTTTTTAAACAATTTTTAAAAATACTTTTAGTACTGTTGGAGAAATGACCATGCCGGTGCTAACACATACCACATGTTTGGTCATCTAATACTTTTTTTCCGTAAAATAAATAATTGTCAAAAGTACCGTATGATAACAAAGCAACACATGTTCATGTGCTCTTGCTAATTAAAATAGAATTGTGACTCAGTTATACATCAAGACAGATCTGAGTTAGTAAAAGATATAGCAAGCACCTTGAATGTTAACTACTTCAAAAGCAGATCCTGCAACAGACCTTCTATTTCCTAATGCATATAGTAAATGTATATATAAATCACGAAGGTTATGGTGGGTAAAGGTGATGGAAAACCCTTCCACTTAAAATTAAGGGAGAAGCATTGCGAAATACTAATCTACAAACACCAGACAAAACAGAAGGCTTGTTTTTTTCTCCTTTGTGGATTGCATCTAGGCTGTTTTCTTCTGGATCTTCACTTGGTGAGCGCCTGCCATTACCTAGTCTTTGGCATGCTCCTGGGTTTCCCTGGTTTACACATCCCCAGGTTTATTCAAGCTATTTGATGGGGTGAGCCCCAGCCTTAACCCCACTTTAAGGGTGAGCCCCCTCTCTTATACCTCTATACTCAATCAGGGTGAGCTCCTGTCATATCTTTTGTTGTCTCAGGGTGTGCCCCCATAGTTCACTATGTCCCAAGAGAATACTCCTTCCCAGGATGCTTTTATGGCCTGGTTGGAGTCAAAGTTTTCCACCTCCCTGGAGTCTTTCTTAACCAAAATGACTGCTTCTATGCCTCAAGTGCAGCCTCCTGCTCCTATTAGACCCTCTGCTGTTCCCTCTGATTCAGATTCTGAGAAATCAGACGAGGAGGCTCTTGGCTCTAAGCGCCCTTGGAAAGGCAGCAGTGTGTCAGCTGGCAAAGGTAAAGCCCCTGCCAAACGGCCCAAGACCTATGACATGCCTCTCTCTTAAGGCCTAGCCTGTGATGAGGGCTCCTCCCAAGACCCTTTTGCTATAGTGGACGGATGGCGGGCAGCCTCCTCCAATGGCTCTGAAGCCTCAGTCAATCTGGTTTCCTCCACAGATTTCGACTCCCGCTTCGTTCGCGAGTGTTTGGTGGATGAGCCCCACCTGGCCGAATCCCAAAAGGCTCTGGCAGCTCATAAGGCCTCAACATCTACAGACCTCCCGGTCCTGGACCCTTCGGGTTCCGCTTTATTTGACCCTACTACTATGCGCCACCTTAGAGCTACCGAATGGGCCCTGTCTGAGCACATTGCTCTGTATTTGAACAAGTGGTTACGCAAACCTCTGCCTAAGGAGGTACGTAATAAACTTAGGGCTGAATGCCCGCGCGCATGCGTACCGGACAAGGTAGCGGTCACACCTGAGTTTGACCCCAACATGGTCGCACTGCTGGCCCCTAATAAAAGAGACCCTAGTAAAGACCTAGAACAGGGACTTAAATCGGCCCAAGACAAGCTCCTGGACCTCGTGGGTCCCGTCACTCAAATTCTGTCCTTGGCCGACAGGGCTTTTCTGCAAGCTACACCCCTTGACCCTAACCTCGTTCGCGACTGGGCTCTCCGTGTGGTGTGTTTACTTGGCAACGCCAATGTGGCTATTGCGACTGAACACCACAGAGCGGCTTTATTCCGCATGGATGCACGTCTAGCCGAATTAGGTTCTAAGGATCTGGGGGCAGCCGCTAATGGCTTACTTTTCGGTGATGCCTTCATCAAAGAATTAAATAGACACGTGTCGCTCATGACATCATGGAACAAGGCTAAATTGTCCACGCGAAAAGTTTTTCAGACGGGCCATCATTTTTCAGCCAGGGCTGGACGACCGCGGGGCCGGGTCGCCAGCCGCTCATCATTCCAAGAATCCCGAGGTTTCCCGGAGGTGACCAAGGACATCTTCGAGTTTTGCCTGGCTCGCAATATTACCCTGCAGGCCGAGTATCTACTGGGAGCGGAGAACCTCCTGGCAGATTGGTTCTCGAGACATTGGCAGGATGCCAGCGACTGGAGGCTCCATACTGAAGTCTTTCAGGCTATTCATCGCCTGAGGGGTCCTTTGCATCTGGACCTTTTTGCGTCCGGAAGCCCGCTCGACAGATGCCTTTTCCCAGGACTGGCCTGCGTCGGGCGTGTATGCTTTCCCCCGTTCACCCTCATCCCCAGGGTCGTTCATCACCTGCGTCGAGCGAGGAACCCTTGTCCTGGTGACCCCCCCTCTGGCACTCTCAACTGTGGTTCTCGGCCCTGCTGGAGTTGTCCTTTCAGGATCCTTTGGCTCTCTCTCTCTCCTGCCATCTCTCATGTCCAGGCCCGAGGGTCAGCCTCACCCTTTCGTCGTAGAGGGCCGCCTGTCCCTGGTGGCTTGGACGGTTTCGAGGGATCCCGTTCGCTCCTGGGCCTATCGGACCCTATTATGTTCCGCTCTTGTGTTATGTGTGCGTTTTTTTCTGGTGATTTTACGGATGTGGTTCTGTTACATCTCTCCCTCTCTTTTCAGCTTGAGTGCACCCGCATCCTGTTCCTGTTGCGGTTTTCCACTGGAGGCGGTTGGTTGTCCTCCTTGTGAGATTCCTGGTTCAAGTTCTGGTTCCAGTTGCGGTTCTCCGGTTTGAAAGTGCTCTGATGTTCCTCGGCTCCGGTTCGCAGCGGACGAAAGAGGAAGAGGGGGAAGGTTTAGGGGTTTATGTACCTCCTGTGTGTTGTTCTATTGGTTGTTTCACTGTTTCATGTTAACTCTTTGTTTGCTGCTGTGGTGAGAGTAAAGGAAGAGATGCAAAATACTCGCCTCCTGTCTTTATTAAAATTATAATTATTCAGACACCAAGGCTAGAATAATTTCCAATTGCCCGCTGTACAAGACAGCCTTTAGACAAAACCCTGGTAAGAGGTGCAGTAGCCAGATCACCACACTAATGTATGGGCTAACTGCCAAAATCTTGTTATCCTCCTCCTGGGATCTGTAATCAGCTTGTCTCTAATTTATTTTGATCTGTGTGGGCTGTGGGTATGCCTCTAAGTGTCATTGAAATTTTGGGCCAAGAAGATGTGTGACAAACATATAAGAAGATGATTATTTCAGATGTCTATTTTTTGCTATAAGAAAAAGCAAAATATACTAAACTTAAAAACTGTCAGTGAAGCAAAAAAAAAGTCATGTCGTTTACAATTTGAGGTGACAATCAAACATGAACTGAGCCATATTTAACTGCATGAGACAGGTTTGGCAATCTGCCAAAACTGGAAACACAAACAAAATGCAGTTGTAAAAATGACACTTTTATCATAAAATATTAACTCTTCAAATAATAATGTCATTTTAACCCCTTCGTGACAAAGGCTGATTTTACTGTTTGTTCCCCTGGTGACAATGGCCTTTTTAACATTTCTGCGCTGCTCGCGTTTAGCTGTAATTTTCTTCTTTCCCGTTTACTGAACCCACACACATTAGATATTGTTTTTTTCAGGACAAGAAGGGCTTTCTTTAGATGACATTGTTTTGATTGTATCATATTATTTACTATTAAAAAAATTATAAAATATGGTGAAAAATTTAGAAAAAATGACTGTTTCTAACTTTTAGTTGAAAAATCTTTTACTCCTCTATAAAAGGTAATGAAAAAACCTGCTAAATAGATTCTACTATTTGTCCTGAGTTTAGAAATACCCAATGTTTTTATGTTTTTTTGCTTTTTTCTACCCATTATGGGGCAATAAGTACAGGTAGCGTTTTGCTATTTCAAAGCCATTTGTTCCAAATCTGGTAATTCTTCCCCCCATGTGCCATTTCGGGTATCTTTGAACCCGGCCAATGCAATTGACCCCATCAAGTCATATATTTTTGAAAACTAGACAGCCCAGGGTATTCCAAATGCTAGTATTTTAACTCTTTCCATGCACCATATCTACCACCAGTCTTTGTCAAACTTTGTGGTAGTCATTTTTTTGCATTTGTTTTGTCACACACATTTTACTTCAGGTATGAATTAAAAAGTTCTCGTATATGTCACTATCACAAAACACCCCAATATGTGTTTAGCAACATCTCCTGAGTACAGCGATACCTCACATGAATGATTTTGCCTGGCTGTTTGGGGGCAAAAGGGCCACATTTGGGGCATGCACATTTTTCAATGTTGAACTTTGGCATTTGGGGATCCACTGCCCATGCTCTATTTGGTACATCTTTGAGCCGGGCCATTTCAGTGTGCCCAATAAAGCCATATATTTTTGAAAACTAGACACCCCAGGGTATTTTAAATGCTGGTATTTTAACTCTTTGCATGCACACATTTCACCACCAGCATTTTTTCAAAGTTTGCAGTAGTATTTTTTTGGGTGTATTTTTTTGCTTTTAAAACGGGCGTCCGCCCAGACATGGCCCCTAAGTACCGATCGTGGCATTGCTGAATGCCTCAAGGTCGAGGCATTACAGCAACACCGTTTGGGTACAGAAAGCGAACGTAGATCGCTTTCTGCACCCGTTTAAAGTCATAAGTCATGATGGTCCTGGCACGTCAATTGTCACTAACCTGATGTTAGTGCATTACGCGCATGAACCGGGTTCTGGGGTTAAGCAACAGGTAAATTTTTTTTGCCTTGATCCTGATCATGCACTGAGGCATACTTATGCTTTAGGCAACCATAGCTATAATGGTTCAAAAGGGTAGGAAAAACACCCCCAAAGGGTCTAATTGGGCTCTGAGTAGAGACATACACTTTATGGTCACAAAACTATCCCATTTATCTGTGCCCCAGACCACCATACGGAAAACCAAGAAAGAGGCTCAAGAAAGGAGGTGACAGAGCTGAAGGATGAAAATTAGTCCTTAATCAAGCCTAGTAGAGCATACTAAACATATAATATAGAGCTGTTGCCATATTTAAGGAAAGAATATGCTATTCCAGAAAAGAAAAAACATCCAGAGCATGTTAGGCCCCAAGCATGGGTCACCAGGGATGGATCAGACAATGTAAAAAAACCGACCTTTCCTGCATAACGTAACACCTCTAACAGAGACCTTTGTTGTTGCTTGTGTTCTAAGCATAATGCTATGCACTTAGTCCACTGAAACTGTAGTAGTATAGAATACAATACTAGTAGGTTACTAGGGTGTGGTAGCCTGTCCTTTAATGCAATGTTTAGTCTGCAAACAGATGAAAACGCGTGTGGTGCACAACATGGAATAAAATTAGTATCCATGACCCCATTTTGTTTGTTTCTTTTGAATTTAGTTGAAGCCCCCATCCTGCTATTGAGCTTTCACAAACCCCAGGATCGTGTGTCGATGGCATTGACAGGTTACCAACTTTACCCATGGGTCTGTTAATCTTATTTCTACATTAAATCCATTCAGAGATGGGACTTCATTCTCCAGGAAGAAATTTCTTTGTCCCATGGAGTAAGCATAGCATAATGAGTTTGACATCTGGAACAGTATGTTTTACAGGAATGTGGCAGGACACTGACAGATTGTCACATATGCTCATCCACATTTCTTTCGAGTCATCTGTCGTTTTGTAGCTACCCAGATTCATCAGTGTCGGTACATCAACTTGAACTACATGGCATTCATTTGAAGAAGTTCTTATCACAGTCTTCAGGTTACGCATACTTTGCTTTGACATCCTTCAAACCACCCACAGGTTTTCTCAGAAAATATCGGGGAAATAGCTATATGAAGGGACAGATTATGACATTAGGATCCCAACTTGTACAATCCATTTAAGTGTGAAGTAGACATAAAATTGTTGTTAAATAGTTTTCTGGTCAACATAAAATCATATGAAATTTGTGAATTCTCTTTTATATCTTAACTGCTGTTGTGAATAAAAACGTTCCTAACTATATCTAAAGCCCATGAACTTCCACAAAATCCACAATTCGGCAGAATTACTCACACATTACTCACGCAAATATTACAAGCCATACTATATTTGGAGCGGTCATATGTGAAATACATTGCGTATTTAAGAACATATAGATGGTTTTCTTGCCACGGACTATTGTTACAAAGGCTGCTCAAACTCTTAGCATACAGTACTTGTACCCTTGCAGCCTGATGTCTGATTCAGTTCAGAGATACCATCATTTTGCTGACTAAACAGACATTATTCAACCATAAAATACGTTGTAAATGGCTGTGCTGATGTTATCAGTTATGTCAGGAAACTGACTTGACTGTTTCATACAATAAAAACACAAACTAAAAAAAAATGCAACACTCATGTTTAGACAAGTAAAGAGGAAGAGCAGTATATATATCATACTATCAAAGCTTAAGACTTGCGGACCAGGTTAAAAAAAAGTTTTGGTGGCCTCTCAGGAAAATGGCTGTAAATATAATGCCTTCAGTCACTGGCGTAACTACAGGGGTCACAGATGCGACTGGGCCCGTACCTCTAGGGAGCTCGTGCCTCCCCGGCGACACCTTTTTGTCTCCTCATATCGGTTCGAAAGGGCCCTGACGACCTGGACCTCACCTATCCAGGTCGGAAGGGCCCTTTCCAAACTATTTTGAACTGGCACGGAGAGACAGGAACGTATTTGGGTCACAGAGGGAAAGCTGCAGAGGAGTGGTAAAAGGTAAGCGGAGGCGGGATGTATATTATACAGTCCGTCATGTTTACAGCTTATTTTTGCCCGAATATAGGCTGCACTTTTTCCCCCCACTTTAGGTCTTAAAAGTGGGGGCGCGGCCTATATTCGGGGTTTAGCGCAGGGATGCGCAGTCCGTGTCACCTGAGACATGCAGTTCCAGGAGCATTTTTTTTTCTTTTTCATTTATCCCTGCTGCGGGTAAGCAGCAGGGTTAGGATCCAGTTCCCCCGAAGCGCTGCAGGGGACCTAGATCCTCCTCTCCTCTTAGACAACCTCTCGCTGCCGGCACTTCCACTGGGGCTTCGATGGTGAAGGACCGGCGGAAGTGCCGGCAGCGAGCGGTTGTCCACCAGCCGGCCCTGATAGACACCAGGGAGTCTGGGGGTGCAAAACCAGCAACCGTGTTTTCAGCTGCCACAGGCAGTTTCAGGGAAGGGGGTTGTGTGTTAATTGGTGTGGGCACCTGACCCAACACCCCCCTGCTGCCTGATCGCTCCATGAGAGCGACAGTGCAGCGTTAACCCCTTCAATGCCGCGATCGCAGCATTTAGGGGTTAATTCCCGTTTTGTAAGGGGCTCTGCTGCTGGTGACCAGGCAGACCAGCAACAGCAAAAACGAGCCCCCACAAGCCCTTTGATGATTCCTGTAGGCATGGAAGCCTACAGCAGTCAAAGACTCCCCTCCCTGCAATGGCTGGTCTATAGACCAGCAATTGAGTCCCAGCTGCCAGAGGCAGCTTCAGGGACAGGGGAGAGGGTTCTTTGGTCTCCCCATGAGTGTGGAGACCAGCCCCAACACCCCCTTCTGCCTGATCGCTTAATGAGAGCGACAGTGCAGCGTTAACCCCTCCAATGCCACAATTGTGTATGACACTTCCGCCAGGGCTTCTATTCTGATGCACAGTTAAAGTAGCCCCAGCGGAAGCGCCGGCAGCAGCTGAGCTCAACGTCTGTGTGATGCGCTCAGGCAGCCTCTGCTGCTGGCCGGTAGTTCCACCGCGGCTTCTTTGACAGAGCACTGGTAAGTTATGTCATGCTGACGCACCGTCATAGAAGTGCCGGCAGCAGTGGGGGTTGTCCACCAGCTGCCAGAGAGGAGGATCTAGGTCTCCTGAAGTGCTACAGGGGATCTGGATCCTAAACCTGCTGCTTACCCGCAACAGGGCTAAATGATAAAGAAATAAAAACACCTACAGTTCCCAGCGCCTGTCTATTATAGGCAGCATCCCCACTTAAAAGAATTAAAGTAGGGGAAAAAAGTGCGGCCTATAATTGGGCCAATACGGTGTGTGTATATGTATATATATATATGTATATATGTATAATATATTATATATATATATATATACACTTGTGTGTAATTGTGTAAGTGTATGATGTATGTTGAAAGTAGGGGGCAAAGAAGGCACAGACCAGTTGTGTGGGGGCAATGAAAGAACAGACTACCTGGGGCACAGGGCAATCTTTCTCATCAGGGCCCCATGGTTTCTACTTATGCCCCTGCCTCGAATGCTTTGATCTATGATACTGCAGGTCACATACTCATATGTAGCTACCAGTTGTAGATTTGGTCATGTAATTTCATCAAACTCAATGTATGATAAAAAGAATACCAGGAAAGCCATTATAATAGCTAATAAGATACATTGCAAATTGTTTCCACTTATCTTTAAAACATGCTGTACATTATGTAGGGAATAATGGTATACAATAAAGACATCTTCATTTCCAGATTCACTGTTGAGCATATCACAAAGAAACATGTATAGGAATAATAACACAGCCACACTAAACGCAACAAAAAATATACAAGTGAATATAACACACAATGCACAGCTACACCAATACAGTGACTATATTGTATCCATATTAAAAAGACCATTGATTTGAACTGAATAAACTAAGAATAAAATGGTTCTTTTTTAATGGAATGACACATAATATTGATACGAATAAAAAACTTGCTCACGTCATAGCTCTATTCATATTGTGCAGTGTCCAACAGCGACCTTTCGTACTAAGACATCATCTGTTTTCTGTAGTTTAGATGCAACTGTAGCAACTACACTTGTAGAGAACAACGAGCTTTAAAGATACTGAATACTCAGTATAGATGTGTGTGTATGAATATATATTATATATACACACACATACATACATACAAACACACTGCTCTGCCCTAATATTGGGGCACCTTTGGTAAGTATGAGCAAAGATGGCTGTGAAAATTGTCTATGGTTTAACCCTTTTCTTAAAAAAAAAATACAGAAGCATAAGGCATATTCTGCTCTAATGGATATCAAACAATTTTTAAACTGGAAATTTAAATGTGACAATTATTGGCACCCCAATAAATTCATATGAGAAGATATTTTTGAGGTACCGTACTTGCTTTTTTTTGAGCAAAAAAGTAGTCTGACTACAAGACTAAGATCCAGATCCCCGCAGCACTGACAGCCGGTGACCGCCTGAATGTTGCGTGCAGACAATCTTCACTGCCGGCATGACCTTCCGGTGCTTCACCAGACAGCACCAGTGGAGGTTGTTTGTGCACAGCGATGCAGGGGACCTGGATCCTTCGCTCTGGCAGCCAGTGAACCTCTGCGCTATGCCCAACACTTTCACAACCTTTCGGTGTTCGGTCATAGAAGCCCTTGCGGAAGTCCTGAGTAGCAGCAGAGGTTGTGTACGCGCATCGCGCAAACGTCGAGGGAGTCTGGAGCACGGGGCAAGTATAGGGATGCACCAGTAAGTCGGA